>CP141147.1:25778755-26378755 GCA_035235625.1 Saururus chinensis
TTTATTTTATATATCACCACCGTTGATTTGTAGGGCTTAACACGTCAAAACACGGCAAGGATATATAAAGTGGGTTTTAAAATGAAACTTTGGAAGGTATTTATAACTTTTTTTACTCCATTTCTATTTATAAACTTCGAACATAAGCTCACATGTGCCTAAGTTTTACAAGACATAAGATTTAAATCCGATGACTCATAGGGGTATTTAAACTCTAAATAACACAAATCTTAGAATACAAATCCGACTTTAAAACTTATTTTATTAAGTATAAAATAACTTGTGATATTAAATTAAAATGTCGTAAGTGTATAATTATTTGCGACGCTTTGCGAAAGCGTCGCAGCTACGAGGTCGAGAAACGTGTGTTCAGCTTACTAAACGCCAAAGACTGCTGCATGTACAAAAGAAAACAAAAACCGAATCAGAGAGGGAGGAAAAAGAGTGTTGTACAGATAATGGGTCAAAATATCCTGACTTTGTCTGAGCAGTCGGCCAGTTGTACGAGGACAGCCTGACAGAAACAGGGGACCAGTGCCCTCCACAGCAGGTACCTGAAACAGTCAAAATCTGCCATGAGAGACATTTCTTGTGAGAGAAGCATGAGAAGTTGTGACCCATAAGTTGAATCAGTCAGATAGGAGGGTAACTCTTCCAAACTGTGAATCGAATTTGATTTACTCATAAGTTAAGCATGTTGATAAGCTTTATCTTAGTGGTGACTCTAATTATAATCATGTGTCATGATGAATCAAATTGGTTTGCTTCTTTTATTTTGGATAGTGCTTTGTCATATTCGTCAGTCTGCATTGTATATAAGAAATTTGATTGCTCAAGTACGACGATAAAGCATGTTTAGAGTTGTGCCAAATTTGGAACTACTATTCTTTTTGTGATAAAACTTTGATTACTCAGGCATGACAATACATGGGTTTTGATTGATTTATTCCAAATTTAAGCTTATTGTTTGGTAAACCTTCATCATGTTGAGAACTCAATACAACTTGTGATTAATGCATGCATCTAGTATTATTACTAGTGCAGTAAACATCTCATTTCATGAAAATATCGTATTTACTAGTGTCACTGGTGTAAGATGTATAACCTCTTTTGTGTGGTTTGGCAATGCATGTACTTTTATATATATATAACCCATTTATATGAGTCCTGGTTCACACACAACTACATGAGCTTACATTGTCGGCTATTGGATACTCATTAGGCAGATGAGTTTTTGGATACTCATTAGGCAGATTAGTTTTTTTCCCTTACACCATCGAATCTTGATCCGACGACCCTTAATACATGGGCTTACGCTGTATAAACTTTTTCCTAATAATTTTCCGATGCCATATAGTCCTTGTTTGTGTGGCATGTGTTTACCTCGTATAGTAGTTGTATGGTCCTCGTTCTTAGCAGGCTCATATTTTGGCAATGTTTAGTTAACATGGATACGAGTTTACCAAAAAACTCAAACAAACTTCCATAAGGAAATTGTGTCCTTCATTAACGCCATACCAACGTACTATCCCATCTTCATTTTGTACCTCTCAAATTAAGTTTGTTTCTTCTTGAGTTCTTGTTATCTCTCCGGGCGAAATTTTGTCCCAGAAGTGGACAAACAACTCTCCCTACTGGGGGACCTGGGCAGGGGTCTCTATGGCAGAATATTGCAGACAATGAATGGCCCACCTCGTTTGAACAGGGAAGCAACAGTCAACAAGATTTAAATTTCACAGTGATTCTCCTATGGAAAGGAATGTAATGGAAACAAACTCAGGGAGTTAGTAGCTGGACTATTCTGGTGATTTTTACATAGAGCTAAGTAAACTAAAACAGGAAACACACATCTTCTTCTTTTCTTCAGGCAGATGAAGAGCAGCAAGCCTCCCAGCTTATCGTTCTTGAATCCCTTTCAAGAACTTGAGAACCTGGAGCATTGTGGGCCGGTTCGCAGGGTTGTCGGACAAACAGACGACAGCAATCTGCAGCATCTGAAGCATTTCCTGCCTCAGGCCGGCCGTGGCGACGCCAGGGTCGAGCACATCCACCGCCAGCCCCTTTTCGACTTTCTGAAACACCCAGCCCACCAGATTCCCGCCTTCGATCTCCTTGAAGTCGGCTCCCGTGGGCTCTTTTCCGGTCACCAGTTCGAGCAGTATCACCCCGAAACTGTAGACGTCCCCCCTGGTGGTGGACCTCCAGCTCTGCCCGTACTCCGGTGGAATGTAACCACAAGTCCCAGCTATGTCGGTGCTCACATGAGTCTCACAGGCACTGATCAACCTGGCCAGGCCAAAATCTGCCACCTTCGGCTCGAACTCTGCGTCCAGCAAGATGTTGCTGGCCTTGATGTCTCGGTGGATTATATGTGGGATGAATCCATGGTGAAGAAAAGCTAGCCCTCGGGCAGCACCCATTGCAATCTTGACCCTCTTCGCCCAGTCCAAAACCTCGAGGGCCCCGGCTCTATTTCTCAGCCAGAGATCGAGACTTCCATTAACCATATACTCGTAAACAAGCAATTTCTCATCGCCATAAGAGCAATAACCAAGTAATGGGACAAGATTTCGGTGTTTTACCTTCCCCAATGTCTCCATTTCTGCAAGAAACTCTCTATGGCCTTGTGTCTTGGACTGGTTTAGCTTCTTTACGGCAACAGTCCTGCCATCTACAAGGGCTGCTTTGTAGACAGTCCCGAAACCTCCATCGCCAATAATGTTAGTCTTGCAGAAGTTATTAGTAGCTTCCAGGATATCGACCAAAGTTAATTTCAGCAGTGGCTGCTCAAACATGGCCACATTAATGCTTAGTGGCTCTCTGGATCTACTGCTGCTGAGGAAACAGACATTGGGCTCGATGGAACTGTTCAGTTTGCTCTCATCTTCAACCCCCATTGCCCTCCCGTTTTGTTTGCAGCTGCCAATTCTCCATCTAATTAGAACATAAATCACAGTAAGAGCTAGGAACAGACTCCCAGCGATTATTCCTGCAACGCCCCATCCATTCAACAGAGGGGGTCTTCCTCCATAACTTCTCATCTTGCAGTCCAAATTTAAGGTGTCACCACACAATCCTTTGTTACCCGATAATGACATTCTTGTGAAGTTCCCACAGATTCCACTCCTTGGTATGGGACCTCCCAGTCTGTTCTCAGCCAAATCTATGTAATCCAGATTTACAAGCCCACATAGCTTTTCTGGAATTCGCCCTGAAAGCTCATTCACAGAGACATCAAAGTACATCAGCTGCGTGAGCTTCCCGAGCTCAGAAGGAATTTCTCCATTGAATTCGTTCCCATGAAGATCCAAATATGTTAAGTAAGAAAGGTTTCCTAAAGATCTGGGTAACTGTCCACTAAATAAATTCCTGCTCAGGTTCATCGTCTCAACTTTCCACGCCATAGAATCCGAAAAGAGTTCATCAATAGGACCAGCAAGCTGATTCTGTTGAACATAGAAGCCCACAATATTCACCATGCTTGAAAGCGAGGACGGCAGCTGCCCAATGATCTCGTTTGAGCTCAAATCCAAATGGGTAAGCTCAGTCAAATTCCCCAAGCTATACGGTATATGACCAGAGAGCCTATTACCAGTTAAATTAAGCTTAACAAGGTTCGTGAGGACGCCGAAGCTCTCAGGGATGGACCCTGTTAGTAGATTATTCGCCAAGTACAGGCCTTGCAGCCTAATGGCGCCGGCCAGCTCCGGCGGGATCGAGCCCGTGAGAGAATTCTGAGATAAATCAAGCATTGTCAAGTTGGTAAGGCGAGAGAGGGACGTGGGGATCTCGCCAGAGAGCTGGTTGTTGTTCAGCAAGACGACGACGACCACCAGACAGTTTCCGAGCTCGTCCGGGATCGGACCCACGAGTCTGTTGTACGAGAGATCGAAAACTCCATGGTGCTGGATGAAGCTCGTGTCCGGGATGTTGGCCTGACGGAAGAAAGACGATTGCTTGGACGGGATGGGGCCCGAGAGCTGGTTGTGGGACAGCACCAGGCATTGTAGCTGCGGCAAATCGCCCAAGCCTTCAGGAATAGCCCCATGAAGCTCGTTGCTGCCGAGGTCTAAAGTAGTCAAACCAGAGCATTCGCTGATCTGGGGTGGAATGTTTCCTTCAAGGAAATTCGAATTCAGAGACAACACAGAGAGTCTCTGGAGCTTCCCAATCTCCTTCGGAATCGTCCCCTTCAGCCCATTGTTGTTGAGAGTCAGCCGCTCAAGAGCCACAGCATTGCCGATTTCAGCAGTCAGAGAGCCTTCAAGCCGATTGTTTGAAGCCGAGAAGTCCATGAGCGACGCCAAGCTCCAGAGACTCGCTGGAATGGGACCGGTGAAGTTGTTCCAGTCCAGGTCCAGCACCATCAATGGAAGCTCGGATAAGTACTCCGGGATTTGACCCACCAGCCGATTGTTGGACAGCCTCAACTCGGTCAAGTTTCTGCAATTCAGAAACGTGCTCCGAATCGACCCGGACAAGAAATTGTTGTCCAAATCGATTTCCTCCAGGGACAGTGCATTGCAGAGCTCGGGGGGTATGGGGCCCGAGAGAAGATTGTTGCTGAGGCTAATATGGTCGAGGGACCCGCAGTTTCCAAGCTCGGGCGGGATTCGGCCGCTGAACTGGTTGCTGGCCAGAAGCAGGGAGTTGATCTCCCGCCACTCTCCGAGCCATGGCGGCAGGGCCCCAGAAAGCGAGTTCCTTTCGGCGGAGAAGGAAATGATCGGAAGCCGGGCGAGTTCCTCCGGCAACGGCCCGGTGAGGGAGTTGAAGGAGAGCATGACGGTCCTTAGGTTCGTGCAATTTCCCAACTCCGGGGGGATCGGCCCATTGAGCTCAGCGTAGACGAAGTTAAGGAAGGTGAGGTTCAGGAGCTTGCCGAGGGATTCAGGGATGGGGCAGCCGAGCGGGTTGTTGGAGAGGTCGAGCTTGTTGAGAGAGGCGAGTCCGGCCATGGTGTCCGGGAGGGGCCCACGGATTGAGCACATGGGGAGGTAGAGGTACTGCAGGGCGGTGAGGTTGCCGGTTTCCGGCGGGAGCTTGCCGGAGAAGCGGTTGATGCCGAGGTAGAGGTCGGTGAGCTTCGTGAGGGTGCCGATCTCGGGCGGGATCTCCCCCGAGAGGGAGTTGTTAGACACGTCCAGAGAGGTGAGGGAGCCAGCCAGAGCCCCGAGAATCACGCCGGGTAGAGGCCCGGTCAGGAAGTTGTTACCGAGGTCAAGCATCTGAAGACGGCGGAGATTCCCGAGCTCCACTGGAATATTCCCCGTCAGGCCGGTGAACGAGAGGTCGAGGCAGAGCAGCCCGGTGAGCATTCCCAGCTCCGGGGGTATCCTCCCGGAAAACGAGTTCGGCCCGAGCCGCAGCGACTCGAGCTTCGCCAGCTCACCAAGCTCCCGGGGGAGCTCACCGGACAGCTGGTTTTCTCCAAGCGACAGCTGCCTCAGGCGGCGGAGCAGGCGGACCTCGCCGGGGAGCGGCCCGCTGAGCAGGTTAGAGGAGAGGTCCAGCTCCGAAAGATACGGGAGGCGGGCCATCATCGACGAAGCCATCTTCCCGCGGAGGCCGAGACCTGATAGCGCCAGGCCGACGACGCGTCGGCCGGAGTCGTCGCAGGTCACCCCGCGCCACCGGCACCGGTGGGAAGCCGGCGACCAGGAAGGCAGGCGTCCGGGATTATCCAGCGCGCTCTTGAACGCCAAGAGACCCTCCGTCTCCAGGGTTTCAGGGTCGTCCCCTCCCGAAGCGGCGGCAGCGGGGGAGACCAAGAGCAGCAGGAACGCCACCGCCGCCATTGCCGGGGAAGAAGCCACCGGCGGGGAGCGGCGGTAAGGGGAGATCATGGGGGGGAGGGAGCTTTGGGTTCTAGGGTTTGGGGGCGGTCAGGCGGTGGCTGTGATGGGGTTGGGGTTTGGTCGGAGGTTGCTTGGGAGGGCCATTTTCATGTGCAGCGGCCGAGCGCGCCACCCCACCAGTGAGAGGGACGAGTTGCGTGTGCGTGTAGCATTTAGTAATTACTCGCGTCCTGCGAGTAGCGAGTGTGTGGGGCCCGCTACTCGTGCCGATTTGAATGTACTGATGCTCGCGGCCTGATTCGTCCGTGCAAACAATCGACTCCTCTTTAATTTTGCAGCAGCCCACGGATGGCTCGGAGATCGGAAATAGGGCCGGGTCCGGTCAGATCAAATTCGAATCACTCGACTCTAACTATTAAATTCTAATCAGCCATTATAAGATGTAAGGCCAAAATTATGCACCTTCGACTAAATTAATAGCTTTATTTGGTAAAAGTATATTTTATTATTATTTATCTTATATAATTAGTTAGGTACTTAAAAAATATTATTATAAATTTATTTTCTCTTTTTTTATATGAGTTTTACTATTCAAATAAAATTACTTAAAAAATAATATTATCAATTTTTAAAACTTATAATATTTTTTTAAGCACTTAAATATTTAAATTGAACAAAATAAAATTATTAATATAAAACTTTGTTTCCAAATGAAAATGGAGTAATTGGCAGAGGCTATGTTGCCCATGTTATATAGAGAAATTTTAACTCAACCTTATTTCTTAAAAAAAAAATTCACACCTTAACCTTATCTTTAATCGGGTTAAGTCGGGTGAAGATTTAACTAAGTCGGGTTCAGGTGATGTTGAATTTTTTCCTCCATGGGGCAAGTGAATTCAAAGTTAAATAAAAAGGGAATATAAGGAGTTAAAAAAGTCTTATTTGGATGAACGCTTGTTATTGCATAAATCAAGGTATCATGCACCATTGATATTGATCCAATGCTACACAT
Organism: Saururus chinensis; assembly: GCA_035235625.1. NCBI lineage: Eukaryota > Viridiplantae > Streptophyta > Magnoliopsida > Piperales > Saururaceae > Saururus > Saururus chinensis. The sequence goes on from CP141147.1 coordinate 25,785,566, forward strand.
TACCCAAAGGTAGCCACATTTTGAATAATCTGGCTACTTCCCTAACGTGAACCGTTGGATTGAAATCCTAAAGCTCGCGATACCCGGGTACACGTCACATATGTAAGCATATATTAATTTTGTTTCATTTTAAAAGACCAGGACGGTAGGAGTTATGCACAAATTTCGCTCTCACTAGATGTGATGTGATGTGTTTGTACTGTAAATTACAGGCCAGGCCGAAAAAACTGTCTCACGGAATGGACGGTGATGTGAGTGCGGGTGAAATGTTGGCTGAGGGAGTCCCGCGCCCATGCCGGTCCGGGTTCTGGGGAGCAGGTTAGGGAAGAGAGGAAATGACGAAATTACCCATGTGGCGACAAAAAGGGTCTCTGCTCTTAGCTTTCTTTGGCCGAGCACGGGGCCGGGGCCCACGCGTCGTAGGTAACGGACGCCAATACGGAGAATCTCTGCAACAGTGATTTTTCGTTTTATCTTTTTCAAATAAATTCTTTAATAATTATGACATGGCAGGTTCGGAAACGTGTCAGACGAAGAAGCGAGCGTTGGATGCCTTGGCGACTCGCGGGGGTGGCCGATGGAGATTGCCCACTCCCAGGCAGCTTGCCTAGCGACTGGCATGCGTGGAGAAGTGCGCGGGTAGCCGAAAACGGGCGGGAAGGGCCAGGTCAGCCGGACTGGAGCCTGGAGGGACAGAGTTGCGATTCCCAGTCGGCTCGCTTTCGTGTTGCCATTTTCTCTGTCTCCCACTTCTACAAATGGAAAAAGTAAAACTCTTTTTTTTAAATAAAAATATAATTAACCTCCACAAAATAGAAACCAGTAATAAGTGTCTGTTTCCATATGAGCATGTAATTGAACTCACCTCCCTTTTATTTCTAAAATTTTTATTTACACCCCCTCTCAAGTTAGAGCTGTACTAATGATGGACCACTAAAAATGTAGTCATTTGATGTTGAATTCAAAAAAACTAGGCGCGTTCCAAAAAATTTAATTTGGATGAATCAACAATGCCATTGTCATTTTTAGGGTAAATTTCAGCAAGGGGTAAGTTTTATGAATCTAGGCTAGCAGCTTCATCCAATTTTATTAAACAAAAATCGGATAATAAAGACAATTGATAAATGGTCTTAGTGATGGGAACTAGGAAATAATATCCTTGGAGCTGAATCTGATACTATTTCCTTCCCATATTAATTGTTTATATTTAAAAATATTATATTACATTAATAATTTATTTATGTTATTTTTTAATAATAATTAGTTCATAGAGTAAAAACGGTTAGTGAATAGAGTTAAAAGATTAGTAAATTGGCTTCATTAAATATCACTTTTTAATTAAAGATAAAGAAGGCAAGCATACCTTCCGAAGGAAATAATGGCATATCGCTAATTATTCTACGTGGTGTGGTAAATTTTGAAGATTATCTAGAGGCACCCTCAAAATCGAGCTTATTCCATCCAACAGGAGGGTTAGAATTTATTTGTAAACAGGGACGAAGCCAGGAAAAAACTTTAAGTGATCATCAAGATTATACGAACTTTATGTGGACAAATTAAATTGAAGTAATTGGATTAATTAGCATACAATATTGATCTATTTTAGTATTTAAAACATTTTGCATCCCTATCTTTACAAAAGACTCAAATTACCTTTTTTCGTATTAGGGCACAATTGTTCTATATGTTTATAATAAGGGGAGGTAAATGAAATTTGTCAAATTTGATGGCGACCAGCAAAGTTTTTGCATAATTAAGGGAAGATAATGCAAATATTACTTTAATAAGCAAACACTTTGGGGGCAGAAAACCGATGTCCAGTCCGGCCCCAGCAGGATCCAGCTAAAATGGAGAAAGCGAAGGGGTGAAGTGGCGTGACGGAGGGGAATGGGCCGGGCCCAGAAGGCGGACCTGATCCCCTCTTTTCCTGGAAAAGAGCCGGTCTGTGGGCGAAAAGCGGAAAGTTCCCAAAGTGGGCCGGGCCGCAATAAAGGCGCAATATGAAATGACGTGCGCCTGGGCCGGGCCCCACTCCCCCCATGGCCCGGAATAGCTGGGAGCCCGGTTAAAGGCCGGCAGGCCGCTTAAAAGGAAACTTCCTCGGGCTCCGGACCGGTCCTGTCATGGGCCGGCCGCCTCGGATGTCATGTGAGCTGTGAGGTCTAGCTAGGCTGCCTCAACTGTAAGGGGAATGTGACTAGGGAGGGAGACTGATTTGCACGGCGAGGCAGCGTTGCACGCGAGGGGGGCTGCTGATTTGATTGATGGTGAGAAAGGGTCTGATGGATTAGTGCCAGATAAAAGAGATAAAGGGTTGATGGGTTCATGGCTAAATCATTAATTGAGACAATTGTGAAACAAGGACATGATCTATCAAAAGAAAATGATTATGTTTGGATTAACTTTCTATGACGTGCTCGATTAGGAGCCGTGTTGTGTAGCAAAAAGTTTTTGAGAGATTATTCAGATTACTTTCTATAAGCCAGTGTGGTAGATATAATTATTTATATTTAATATTTGTAGTTAGTTTTTATAAATTTGAATATGAGTAATTTTAAGTTTTAACTTAAATGAATGTGTTAAGACATTGAATGGACCTATAAACGGTTTCATTAAATACCTTTTCTGATGTGAAAGGGAGTCATCAATCCTCATAGTCTAGGAATTATTTTTTATGCTTTACGTTGAGCGTGAGCCGAGTGTAAGGAACGCCTGCGAATTGTCTATTTTCAAAATCGACAGCGCACATAGTAACACACGATAGCGCATGTATTACTTGCACTATTGTGTGTTACCATGTGCGTCGTTAATTTTAAAAAACGACGATTCCCTAGGGTTCTTTATGCTTGGCTCATGTTTTTTAGGGAGCATAAAAAATATTTCTCATAGTCTATAAAATATATATTAATGCACATTATTATATATACATGAGCACATCACACATGCTATGTGCGCATCAATTTTCATAATTAAGACCTCTCCTTGGTGGAGGATATCTTTAGGAGGAGCCATAAAGTTTTCCAAAATCCGCCATTACACATTACTCAAAAGGCCGATAAGTTTGAATAGCATCTCTCGTAGATAGAATTGAAGTCTGAATGGACTCCAACTTACGTGAAAATAGCATCTTTCACTTTGGGATTTTAATTTTAAAGTCCCATTTTGAGACTTCATATGCTTATTTTTATTACTATTTTTTAAAATTTTAACTTTTTTAAAAATATTATTTATAATTAAAATTTATAGTTCTTTATTTTACAACATAAACAAAGGAAGATGTCATCTGATAACCGGATCTACACTACAATAAGACCATTTATTTACAACAAAATAGTACTCAAATGAAATGACTATTTTTTTTAGGCCTAAGCCCGGCCTAAAGAAAAAAAAATTCTAGACCTGGCTAAGCCCCTAGTTAAGGTTAAAAAAATTTAACACAACTCAAAATTTAGACAGGCGCAGACCGAGCTACAGGCTTTCCGGCCGAAAAAGAAGTGATATAATTTTTTTAACTTCAAGTATTTTACTATCTGAGATAATAAATCTATATATTATGTAGAGAAATAAATATAAGAGAAATTTTAAAACTAAGTAATTATATAAAATTTTTATTATATTTTATTTAATAAATAAAAATTATTATATTCTATTTAGTATTATAGGCTAGGCTGGGCTTTTATTGTTTTGTATTCTATGCCTAAGTTTGGCCAAAAAATTAATAAAATATTATATTTAAAGTCCTGCCCGGCCCATAACCTATTTTTAAGGCCTAAGCTTATTTATTTTTGGGTGAGGCCGGGCTTAAAGGGTAGGCTGTATTATTTACAATCCTAGGCACATGCTCTAAATAAGTAAATATCTAATCTTATTTAGAAAAAAAAACATGAAAAAATTAAGAAGACGTGGATGTTACATTTGTCCCACAAAATAGTCTCACAGCAAGAGTCACAATTTAGGTTTTAACCACAAGGCTGTGATTTGTGAGAGAATGGTGAGATGCTGAGTGAACATGTCTGTATGAATATGAGGGAGAGATTAACGGGGAAGATGAGGACCACAAAAAGGGTATTCAGTTCTCTTTTAAACTAAAAAACTCGCTGCCGCCATGAAGAATATGTGAATCTGTAGGAGAGGAAATAGCAGTGTGGGAGTAGGCAGGGTGGGAGGCCTTGCAAAGGGGCCTCCGATTCTCAAGGAGATCCCCATGTTCGATGGGAGGGCTTTGTGCCTCCACCCTCATGCCTTGATGTGACTCACGTCAATTAGGAACCAGGGGAGGGCGATGGGGTTTTTAGGACCTCCTACGGCAGATCCTGTGGGGGATAAGGCTTGCCTTTCTGTGTTTATTGCCTGCCTTTTAATATTCTACTCAGTTCACTACTTAGTGACACTCAGATAGCTCTTTATTTCTTTATTTTTGTTTATAAAATATATCATGATTAAAGATAAAAAATAAATACAAAAAAAAATTGTTGCAAGATCAGGAGCCATACAATCTTGAGGACTTGCCTACGTGCATCTTGCTATTCAGGTCCGCTGTGGAGCATTTAGGGCTCCTACCTGGATTATGACATCAACACTTAATTTGTTTTTTTTTTAAATTATATTTAAAATTTTACTTTAACTTATTTGACCGTTTAAAATTTATTTATTTTAACTTATTTTAATAAGTAAACTATTATTTTAAATGAAAGCATTAACAAATATTAAATCTTAAAATAAATAAATTACATACACTACTCATTCAAAGATTTAATATAAGTAATAGCATAAACATATATTCATAGTTTTAAGTAAACAAAATATTTAACTTTTAGTTGGAATCCAAATGAAATATTAAATTCTAATATTTAAACCTTAATAATTCATGGTCCAACATTGTCTTCAACATTAAGCCAAGGAGCAAATCTTATAGTTCCTAAGAGTCACATATCAAAGCAAATCATATGCCAAAAAGCAAGAATATAAGAGTCACTTTAATTATAATACTAAGAAAAAGATTACATAGAAAACATATGGCAGCAAGGAACAATAAACTAAATAAATATCTAAAAACATTGTCCTCCAAATTTAAAAATCCACTTGAATAAACCCATCAAAAGAACATAAAAATTAAAAGCACAACCTAGATTCAATAAGAGAACATTTAAAAGCTAACTCTAAAAATTCATCTATAGAGTCACAATAAAATCATGAAAATAAAAACAAGCATGCCTACAGTCTCAAGTTCTTAACAATCAAGGAGGCTAGAAAGTAGGATATGATGAAATAAAACCCACCTCAAAAAAGAAATTGATGGGTGCATGAGAGAGCATAGAGGGGGGAGACCTAGAGTACTTGGTGCATCAAAATTGGACGGGATGACTCTTTTTGCCGAAAGGGAATAAAGTCGTGACTAGGGCACGGCGTAAGATGGGGCCTTTCAATTGTTAATGATACAAGAGGTAAAAATATGTTGTCTTCCTTCTTTATTCTTTACTAGTTTTCCTTTGAAAGAGAGGCTGCTGGTCTTTGCACAGAGTCGTAGAATTAATAGCCAAAGACCACATTTGGACCCTCTAAACTATGAACACTAACCGTCACGTAAAGAATGTCGATCTTCTTCCTCCCACCATACAATAACCACCTGAACAGAAGTTTTTTTCTCTAATTCTCTTGCCTTTTTAGCGCTTGTTCTTTATTTTTCCGTCATCTTCAAATTGATTTGGATCTAGAGAAATAAAAACTCCTCTTACCGTTTCGTTCTCTTTTCTCTCGTCTCTCTGCTGGTTTCTATTTTATGTTTCTGGACTCTGTTTATGGTTTCCGTGTGCTACAGTAAAAAAAAAAAGAAGCAGAGCACCTTCAATTTTGACACCTTTTTAAAAGGAGGTGCTAATAGTTACTAATCTTGTCATTTACTGCTATGCCTCCAGAACTCAAAATTCCTTCGGTTTGTGTAGAAAACGAGTCATGGCGAGCTTATTGTTCATGATAATCAAATCATGCCGGTAAGGATAGCTGGAGAGTGATTCAGACTTGCGCTCTCGGTTGTTGGAGATTTCTTCATAAGTCATAACTACACCAGTACCCGCCGGTTAAACCGCGGGTTAACTGATTTGAGCCGGCCCGGCCACAATTCCGGGACTGCATGTGAGTGCTCCACAACAAATACAGATACAAACTAGAGCCTATTGTACGCTTCTAGATTTGACTAGTGTCCAAGATCCAGTTTTGACTCGCAGAAGTTTTGGAAAAATTTGGGCCAAAGGACATGCACCTTCAAGGAGGTTGGGAGGAATAGTAAGTGTGAGGATTAGAAACTTATCCATTTTTGAAACTTCAACCTGTAATCAACCTAAATTGACTTAAAAAATTTTTGGGCCAAACCCAAACGGCAATAAATTCAGGGTTAAAAGAATTTGGCAAGAGCTTCAAACAATATTCACTTTTGACATTATTTGGAAAATTTCGGACACTTGGCGATCCAATCTTCAAACAGGACGCTTTGCAGTAAACTACAGCTCAATCTAGAACGTACACGTGAACTGATCAGTCCAGTTTAATATTCGTTCAGGCCAGCCTGTTTCTTTGTTGTTGTTTTTATAAAACTGGCTACTGGCACTATTGCTAGTGAAGCAACACTGCAACATGCTTTTAAGTTTAATGGATGAACCGCACTGCCCCGTATAACATCTGTATAGATGTTGTGCGAAGTAGGAAATGGGGCAACTTCTGCACAATATGGAATTGTATGACGGTCTCTTTACAGCAGGACCCGGGACCTAGCATTGCAGCTTCTGCTCCACAATTCATCTTTAGATTCTCTGGAAGGGCACAAAGAAATATGAGAAAGCAGATATTTTTGCTCACGGAAATACTATACCAACAAAAGAAAAAGGAACATCCATAAGCACAACAAATTGAAACGAACGCATTTCACCCTTAACAAATTAAAAACATGTCTCACCTTTGTAATGGTATAACCCAGTGACCAAGGCTTCCATCATCATTGTCCATCGCATAATTGAAACAGCATTCAGGGTACATCAGCAAGTCCCCTTTATGACCCTCATGCCTGTTTCGATGTTGAAGACAAACTATTGACTAATTTTGCTCGTCTTGTCACTGGGTCCACCTCTACTCTCAATCCCAAGTCAGAAGTCTCAGGCAAGTCCACAGAGCCTTGAATCTCCAACCCAGCCACTTCCCGTTGGTTATCATCATTTCCTTCCAGTAAATTTCTAATCGCCCATAAGCCCTTTTCTCTCAATAAAGGATTTCCGTCGTCAATAACACACTGTTGCAACAACAAATGAATCCCACTTTGTTGTCTGATATCATCTTGCACTTCCTTTCTCCTGAAAGCACAATTGGCAATGATGACAACCAAATCTCCTCGGTACCCTTCATAAGGACAGGGAACCTTACCCTGATACAAATCTTGCGGCCTGGATCTTCTGATTATATCAGGGGGCTCAAGCTTGCGAAGTGAGTCCAACAAGAAATCCAAAAGACCCGAAGATAAAAGAGAATCAACAGCAGATGGGTGATCCATCTTTTTATCAATATCAACTCCACAAGCACAAACATCTCTCAAAATAACAAGTGAAAACTCGAGGACCTCAACTGCAGGAGAGTTTGTTTGCAGGGCCCTCTCACCACCAATGATAGAATGAACAATTGAAGAAGCATTCTTGAGAATTTGAAAAACGGACAAAGCAAAATTATCAGAGACAATCTCCCCATGTATTTTTGAAAGCAAATCCAATAGAAATACTTGTCCTCTTGTAAATTGCATTTCTCTAAGTTTGAGGCTCCCACCATAAACAGATGAATCAGTTGGGATTAACATAAATAAGCTGTTAAAGAAGGTGCCTTCATAGCAGGTTTTAGACAGAAGCCACAACAGATGATCTCCTACAAAACCCACTGATATAACAAATAACATAAGAAATAAGAATATGACCAAATTATAATGGAAGGAAAGATTTTTTTATTAAAAAAAAATTCAGCTTGCACATCACTAAACCTCAAAATTACAGCTATATTTAATGCTAGAGACGACCATGTAGATATTGTAGCTACAGAAGCAACAAATCTTTTGGAAATTTAGCAATTTCAAGTTTCCAATCACATTGCCTCAGCGGGTCACATTAAATTCAAAAATCAGAACCACGCCTTAAAGATAGATAACAGAGCAAAAAATTTATAAACCTTTATATTACCAAATTAAACTTCCTTCAAGATGCCATATTTCAATTCAAGAAAGAATAACCTTGTTAAAAATCTCATAGGCCAATGCCCTAGCAACTATCAAACTCCAAATCAAATTGCCTCATTGAATTAATGTAGCAAAATTTAACTACAGATATAAGAGGTCAGCCAAAAGAAATATAAATCACAGTATAACAATGAAAAGGGAAATGAAGGCAGCAGAAGAAAATGAGAAAAAATGATCATATTTTCTATTACCTATAGATGTTGTCTTGACAATCTCAGCAAAAACCCGCACCCCATCATCTCCTTGCAACTCCTCCAATCTCCCATCATCCTTCCTACAAAATTCATACAGAATCCTGCAAACCATATCAGATACTTCCCTGCTACAGACTTGTGCAACCTCCTGAAACCCCAAGGGGTAAAACTGGCTCCACACTTCCAAATGATACCTAGACCCTGCCAGGATCACATTGGCAAGCACCTGGAGACCAATGTGAACAATATGTGGATTGAAATTCACTGAACAAAAAATATTTCTTAGAGATTCAACTCCGGAAGAGCAGAGGAAAGTATCAATGTTGGTGAAATCTCCAGCGCAGAGGTTCCTAAGAACTCGAAGAGTAGGGACGAGGTGATGGGAGGAAGAGGTTGTGTGAGTTTCAGTTAGCATTTTCATGAGCAGGAGAAGATTAGGAATAGTCTTTCTGGTAGAGAGGATGGAACGACCACTGGGCATTTTGGAAGTTTCAAGAAGAGCAGCAAGAGTTTCTTCAAGAGTCTCTTTGATAAAGGAGAGATTTCCTAAAGGATACTTTTGGCAAAATTCTTCAACAGAATCTGGCAACATTGAAGGGGAATCCATCCTGCCCAGACATGGGAATTATAAATCTTATGAACACACAATTTACACAAGTTGAAGAATACCATATTTCAAAATCATTTCAACAAACTGAATGTTTAATTATATTCTGGATACAGAAATGAGCAGTTGAAGAAGAGAAAATAAAAACAAGCAACTTCAGCCAGTTCAATTTGAACAGCAAGTGGATCAGGTTCCTTTCCAAACGTGAGTAAGAGAAAAGTTCCGTATAAATTACAAAGGTATTGTCATAGAACTGGAATCCACGAAAAAAATTATAATTTCCCCATTAGCTTAGCTAGGAATCCATGAAAAGAATTATGATTTCCCTTTCAGCAAGCTAACCTGACCATTTCAGGAATAATAGTTAAATCTAACACTAATATGAACAACAGAAAAATGTATCTCACATCAAACGGACAATTGCTATTAGCTACTGCAACCCATTCTTTTACCAATAATACATAATTTATTGCTGTCCAGCTAATATCTAAGCCAATGTTGAAGTTAAACATACATCCCAATTTTGAAATTAAAAGATTATTTCCATTAAAATATAAAAAAACTTAAATTTTAAAAAAAAATCACTAAAATGAGAATAACAAAATCATGAATTCCAAAAAATTTTCTATAGAAAAAAAAATAAGGCCAACATTAGCCAGCACCAAATTTTCAGAGATAAATTTTGTAGACCAAGGGATCTACAATGAATAACTCAAGGGATTGGGGTGAATATAGGATTGAAAGGGGGATAATTGCGAGAGATTAGGGTTAAGGAAATACTTTAACTAAAATGTTTTAATTTCTTCAAACTTCAAGACGGCCTATAATTTCTTCAAAATCCAAACAGCCCTTTAGAATACAACCCTTAAGATCATATAATCTTATTATAAAAAAAGATCATATAATCACAACCCTAAAAAAGTAAATAGGAAATGGCTCATTAGTTTCATGATTACATAATACAATGCATGAAGAAATCTTAAAACTCAGGCTCTTGTAAAGCAATCTTACATGAAGCATTAGATGTTCTCATGCATCCACGAACGTGAAAAACAGAAAGGCATCTTAGCCCAAAAAATTTAAATCTGAACTACACAATGTGCATATTGCTGATAATGTAAAATATCCTATATAAATATTGAATGTGGACAGGACAGACTGACTCCAAACCAATATCAACTTGACTCGGGTTTCCTATAACAGAACAGGAAAGAGCAATTCCCAAGAAGCATTTGAATCACATACATAAATTATAATAGGTTGACAATTTTCAAACTGCTCAAGTCTGCAAGCTTAGAAATTATCATAAATTGAAACAAGTGGAACTGACATTCAATTTTAATCAGCTAGTCAGGTATTGATTGTATGCACATCGAGTCACTCTATCATTGAAGCCAACTACCTTGACAATCTTTTTTGTAGGCGAATCTTAGCAAATTCAATCACTATGTTCAAATGGGTATTTCAGTGCCAACTAACATTATCATCACTTACAGGTTTTTTCTTGGTGGGTACAGCCACTCCCCCCCCCCCTCCCCCCCTTTTTTTGGAGCCTGAAATATGTCAACAACAAAAAATCATTGAATTGTGATAAAAATACAGTTGTGGACAAGTCTCAAAAGACAACTGATTGCAGCGTAATAAACTAGCAAGGAGCAATTACTTCTTAAGTGTGGATCAACCTTATGTCAACTAAAATGATTGATGCTATTAAGGAAAAAAAAGTTACAAGCAATGTAGACAGTGCTTCAGCAAACCAAATTTCAGAGGAGAAAACAAATAAGCCCATATATTTTGCAAGTAGAAACATTTAGTAAATCTGCCATATGTCGATTAGACAGTGTAGGTAGAAAATTAACTTTAACAGGTGATTCTGGTGCAATCAAACAATGTTCAATAGAACAAGATGAAGGAGTGACTGAAACAATTGACCAAAATATATGTCGCCTCTCACATGAATTGAGTTTTACCTACAGAAGAAGAAGCAGCAGCAGAAGGACCTCGTAGTTGATTCAATTGGCTCTTCTCTGCAGGCAGCCTCGCTCAAGGGAAGTCTTCTCCACAGAGACCGGAGAGGAGGGGGAGATTTGGGCTGAATGAGATTAGGGTCGGGAAGGTTTTTTTTATTATAAAACAACTGAAATTTACTCAGTTTCTTTTAACCAAACCGGACCGAATAAAGAACCGAACCGAACCATTAAATTTCGGTTCTTGAGCAAATGAGAGAGGGAGGAAAAGAAATCAAACTATTAAATTTTTTGTCTCTCACACTTACATTTTGTTGTTATTTGAAAGAGAGGAGAATTGGACAAGGAGGAGGGCCTGTTGTAGGTCAAGGGTGATCACTACCAGCGGAAGTAGCCCAATATCGCTATAAAACACGTTATCTCATGTCATTTTTACATAATTTTACCCTTCACTGGGTGAGACCTTTCTCTCTTCCCCATGTAACTTCTGGCGGTGCAAACAAAAAAACATGAGGCTTTTCTTCCCAGCCTCTTATTGCGAAATAGTCCAATTGAATTTTGAAGGAAAAGGAAAAGACCAAAACCCAACAACATAACAAACGTGAAAAGGAACACCTTTGATGAATGCATAACATGCCCCGTTCTTTATTAGATGCTGCATGCTTGAACAATCTGAATATACAAATAAAATACACAAAATAACACTCTAAATTGTCCAGAGTATAACTTTTAAGAAAATATTTACCCCTTTTGGTAAATAAAATTGTTGTGGGGCTCGCAAACAAATTCTCCTCCCAAGATAGTAAAATTCTTGTAGGATCTGCCCTAAGCAAAAGTGAAGAATCCTTTTATTCTCTCCTTGAAACTTTTGTGAGAGCATTGGCTAGTTAAGGTTTCAAAATCACACATAAAATTATCATACAAAATATTCAGAGAGTATATTTATGTAAAACTATGTAGAAAAGATATTCCTTAGGAAGAGACACCTTAATCTTTCCCAAAGAGTCATTTTTTCCCAAAGAGCTATTTTTAACAGTTAAAATATAAAGGGGTACGTGAAACAATCCAGTGCCATCACACAAAAAATTGCAGTGACGCGTAATTCGACAGTTTAGAGCTCTCTCTCGAATTGGCCATGATCGGGACATCTCCTTACTCTAAGACGCCGGACAATGATGAAGAATGCTTGCAGCTTCCGAAGGTGCGTCGTTCCGTGATAGCACCAGCCAAATACGAGTCGGAGTCAAAGTGAAGCTCCGCGCCGGAGATGACGAAGAAAGCAACATCGGGAGGGAAAAAACCCAATAAAAAAGACAGCATTTTTAACGCAATATCAGGGTACGCAGAGGAAGATTTCTACAGGGGGAACAAACTTATGCCGAAGTGTTTTCTTTCAAATAAAACGTCCAGTTCGTTCTTCCAGCAACATCCCCACCAAACAAATTTCAATTTCAGGAGAAGTACAAGCTTTCACGACTAAATCCAGACAAAACATGCTATAATCAATAACCAAACGGTAAGTGTTTATGCGTAAATTTTGAGAAATTATTACCTCCAGCACCCTCCACTTCCCTCCTCTTCCTTTCTTCGTCTCCGGCTGACGCACCGGGAGATGAAACTCGCCGGGACGTCCACGACTAGCCTCTGGGTTCACAAAAACCCGATCAATCCCGTGACTCATAATATACTCACGGTAGGCTAGTCGTGGACGTCCAACGTCCGGGCCGCGTCCAATTTTTTTTCCACAAATAACCGGACACGGCCACTAGTCGGGCCAATTGTTGAAAGGTCTAATTAATTTTTAAATATAATATATATTTTTATATAAAAAATAATAAATATTATTTTCTTAAATTAATATTTTTAATAATTATATTATAATTATGTTAATAATATATTTAAATTATTTTTAAAGGTAATTATTAAATATTTTTTTGTCCAACACTAATAACTCTATTTATCTATTTAATTAATTTATCTAATAATATTACTACAAATAAAGAAGATGATATATATAAGTTTAAACTATTATATGATAAATTGCTTAATCATTCTCACCCTAGTTTTCCTACTTTTTAAAATCATCGACACTACTCTCGTCATTCTCTCCAACGGCTTTAACCCCCTTTATATTGCCTAAAAGATTATGTCCATAAACAATAACTGTGTCCGCAAAAAAGAGGCTTTGTCTGTAGATAAAATATCGATAGATAAATTATTGGAGGATACATACATGGATAAGCTTTGTCCATCGGCTATTTGGTTGAGGACTAGCCCTACTTAGGGGGCACCTCCTTATGTACACGATCTTATTGTTCGTATTGTACATTCGTATCACACGTATCTATATCTATACTATTATTAAAGTTAAAAGAGGGTAGAGATTTTTATATATTACCCTACCCTTCTTGTAAATCATACTATCATGCTTATACTCCCTCCATCCTAAATTAATAGCTCCATTTGGCAAAAAAATTATTCCATATTAATAGCTCTATTTAGTTAAATTTAAAGGGTTAGGTACTTAAAAAAGATTATCATAAGATTATTTTCTCTTTTCTTATATTCTTATATGTGAGTTTCACCATTCAATAAAACTACTATATTTCCAAATGTAATTACTAGTATAGGATAGAGGGAGTATTAAAAATAGCAAGGTAAGACATAGAATTTTATATTTTTGACTATGTTACCCTTAAATTTTTATCCTTATTTTGACATTACCTTAACTCTTGTATCGCCCATTGGTTACCACCTTTTTAACTCCCATATTAATCAATATAGTATCATTTAATTCAATATGACGAAGTTAACGATCCTTATCCTATGTGAATTTTGTTTCATATTCTGCATTATTAGTCTTGTTCATCGCTCATTATCCTCATAAATTTTATTTTGTATCCTACATTGTCAATATTGGTTATCAATCTTGGTGTGGCTTCCCACACATCATACCCACACTAGCCCAGTCATTGCTCTCGCCGATTATATGTGCTTCAAACCAATAGAATCTATTTTTTTTGTAAAGACTTATAAATCTCGATTTTTTATATCAACATATGGCAATTGATCATTTCTCAACATATGGCAATTGATCATTTCTTTTTTCAAATTTCTAGGTGTAGCGAAGTCCCCATGTCTAAAAGTAGCTAACAATGAAAGTCCAATTCTTACTAAAGACTGAGGGTCTGTTTGGATTGGTGGAAATGGGGAGAAAGGGAAAGAGAAAGTGAATCCAGGTGAAAGAGAAACTAGGAGATTCTTAAATATTTTTCACTGTTTGGTTACACAATGATGTCAGAGAAAATTGACAGTAACAATGGTGGTAGCGGGGGTGGTGGTAGTAGTGATGACGGTGGTGGTGGATGTGGCAGCGGCAGTGGTGGCGGTGGCAGCGGTGGTGGGGTGGCAGCGGCGGCGGCGGTAATAGTGGCGGCAGCAGTGGTGGTGGGGTGGCAGCAGCTGTGGCAGTGATGGTGGTGGTGGTGGCGGCGATAATGGTGGTGGCGGCAGTGGTAGAGATGGTGGTGGTGGCGGCTATGGTGGTGGCGGTGGTGGCATCGGTGGTGGTGGCGGCGGCAATGGCAGTGGTGGTGGTAGTAGCAATAAGACATAAGTGTTTAGTACAATAATTTTCAACCAAAATCCATGGGTTGATAGGTGAAAAATTTTTGGGCCAAATTTTCATCTATTTTCTCTCACTTTTCACTCTATTTTCTCTTTCCCCGTTGCACCAAACAGTGAAAACTGAGCGATTTTAAGAAGATTCATTTCTTGTCCCCCGCTTTCCACCAATCCAAACAGACCCTGAAAGTAATCATTAAAGTTACACATGAATATGTCCTTTCAACAAAAGAATATTAAGGATTTTAAACTTAAATCATTTTACAATACCATATCTATAAAGTTGCATGACATTTGATTTTTATGTTTATGATTATAATGTATTTACCTTTTCAAAAATACAAATGCGGATCACATGCTAGACAACAAGATAGGAGCATGAATGTTATCTTATATTAAGAGACAAACATAATAGAATTTTTTAGAGAAGGAAGTTAATATTCCTACTTGACTTTCTTTATACCATTAGATAGGGAAAAGTGAATCTTATGTTGTCATATAGAATCCACCTTCCCTATCTAATCAAAACGTAATGCAAAGAGTATGGTGTAGAAAAAATGGAGTATGAATATCATCTTCCTTTAGAGAAAGGCTAGCCGAGCTGCAACTCACTGCTTATGAGTTGTCATATCATGTTGTACACTAGGGGTGTAAACAGACGGACATGACGTGGACAAAGGCTGTCCAAGTCCATCCATTTTTACTTAATCAAATTATTCGTCCATCCGCCGTATGTGACAGACATGTAAATTGTCCGTTTGTTTCTGTCCGCACGGACACGGACAATTACACTTCCATCTTGTATAATCAATCAAGAATCAATTCATAGTAATTTAGGGCATAATTAAGAAAATGACAAAGCCTAAAATTACATATTTCAATCAAGAATCAATTCATACGCTGATTTTTAGCATCCTCTAAACACGGAAGAACTCGTGGGAGAATGAAAACCAGTAAAGTAAGCTCTACAAAAAGGAACAAATTAGCTTGTAATTAACAAGCCAAAAACTTTAAGGCATGCAAGAAACTTCACAAAATAGAAATTATAGAGAAGAAAAGGAGTCGTCAAATGGAAAAATCGCTTCTAGTAAAAAACGAATGAAGGAGAGAACACAAGAAGACGAAGGCTAACCTTATGAGCTCCGACTTCAGACCAAAATCGAGAAAGGCTCCAAAGAAATTTCCAGCGGGCCACAATGGCCAGAGGCTGGAAGGGAGGATTCACTATTTGAAAGGCAAATAGAGATTTCCAGCGGGCCACAACGGAAGGAGGGGAGGATTCACTGCCGGAGACGCGTCCAATATGAGAGCTCCAATAGTCGGAGCCGCCTGTATGAGAGCTCGAATTCAGATAGGATCAAAGGGGGGCTAGGGCAGAACGAAGGGAAAAGAAATCATATACTCACGGACGTGGACAACCGCAGACACGGACAAGCGTTGTCCACAGCCGTGTCCATAAAATGACCAGACTGAAACCACCGTCCGTAGCCACATCTGTGTCCACACAGACAAGTCAATACTATCCATTTTTATTGTGGACGGACATGGTTGCAGACGGATGGCGAATAAAGGCTGTCTGTTTACACCCCTATTGTACACCTCGGGCAAGTTTTTTTTAAAGAGTAATATTATGTAAGGTTTCAAACTAGTAGAATCCATATTTTTGTATAATAACTCTTATAATAAATCTAGATTTTTTATATCAACATATGGCAAGTGATCTTTAATTTTTTCTTCAAATTTCTGGGTGTAGCCTAGTCCTCATGTCTAGAAGTAACTAACAATGAAAATAAAATTCTTACTAAATATTGAAAGCAATTGTTAAAGTTACACATGAATGTGTTATTTCAATAAAAGAATATTAAGGATTTTAGACTTAAATAATTTTAGAGTACCATATCTATAAAGTTGCACTACATTTAACTTTTATGTTTATGATTTAAATGTATTTTACATGCTTGACAATAAATAGCAACACGAACGTTATGTTATATTAAGAGACAAACATAATAGTATCTTTTAGAGACGGAAGATAATATTCCTACTCCACTTTCTCTTCACTAGAGGCCCTACACTATTGGATAGGGAAAAATGAATCTTATGTTGTCAAAGGTAGTGTAAAGCTTATGGTGTAAAGAAAATAGAGTATGTATATTATTTTCCTTTAGAGAAAGGTTAGCCGAGCTACAACTCACTGCTTATGGGCTGTCATATCATGTTGTACAACTTGAGCAAATATTTTTTTGAAGAGTAATATTATGTTAGGTTTCAAATCACTAGAATCCTTTTTTTTTGTATAATAACTCTTATAATAAATCAAGATTTTTTATATCAACATCTGGCAGTTTATCTTTAATTATTTTTTTTCAAATTTTTGGGTGTAGCCAAGTCCTCATGTATGAAAGTAGCTAACAATGAAAATCAAATTCTTATTGAAGATTGAAAGTAATTGTTAAAGTTACACATGAATGTGTCCTTTCAATAAAAGAATATTAAGGATTTTAAACTGAAATCATTTTACATTACTATATATATAAAGTTGCACTACATTTGATTTTATGTTTATGGTTAAAATGTATTTACCTTTTCAAAAATACAAATATGGATCACATGCTTGACAACAAGATAGCATCACAAATGTTATCTTATAATAAGAGACGAACATATTAATATTTTTTAGAAAATGAAGCTGATATTCCTACTCCACTTTCCTTACACCATAGGCCTTACACCATTGCTTTGGGAAAAAATGAATCTTATGTTGTTAGGAGGAACCCACATTCCCTATCCAATCAAAGGTAGTGTAAAACTTATAGTGTAGAGAAAATAGAGTATGAATATTAATTTCCTTTGGAGAAAGTCTAGCCAAACTGCAACTCATTGCTTATGAGCTGCCATATCATGTTGTAAAACTCAGACAAGTTTTTTGTTTAAAGAGTAATATTATATTAGGTTTTATTCGTGATAAACATAATCAATTAGGTAAGAAGTGTGTCCTACTAAATAATGGTCATTGGAGGGGGAAGAGGTTTTTATGTTCCTCATTGACAATGAGCCTAGCGTAAGCCATGCATAGGAGCTATTGATATTAAAGATGGACGGCGTACACACTAGCACATGACAATGTTAGTATTGTGCTTGTGTGTGCACCATCTATTCGTGGATGAAAGGCTCCCATGCGTAGCTTTTGTTAGGCTCATTGTCAGTGAGGAGCATGCAAAACTATTCCATTTGGAGGATGAAGCAAGTTCATGGCATACAAAACTTAATATCACTAAAATATTTTTCTTTTTTAAGTATCTATTCAATACACATGGAGTATGATTCAGGTAGTTTTGATATGAGGTAAAATAGCCAAGTTTTTCATAAGCTTGAATGATGTAAAACCTCCCAAAGCATGAAGTTTTAATTTAATGTTAAATAAACTAAGTATCTCAAAAGCTTAACTTATTGAGAGGTATAAAATAAATAAATAAATAAATAAATGTTTTCTCACAACTCAAGCTTTTGGAAATGACAATTATCTAACATAATATTAAAGCACTTGATAGTTGCTTGCACTCTAAAAATGTGAGTCTTATTAATTTTTACAATTTGAGCTTCAAAGTTTAATAATTTTACTCATTCCCTATATAATACTTCAAGTGTATTAGGGGTATTATCGGACTTATCTGACAAAAATATTCTCCCCCCTTTTCACTTTAATAGTACATGATATAAAGAATACATGCGCAACATTGTGCATGTAAAACTAAACCAATACAAAATTAGAAAAACTCAATTCATTTTTCACTATCATATTCAATAGAAAATATAATTCTCACCACACATAAGTGAAATAAGCAAAACATTCATAAATATTTTTTCTCATGATTTCACAATCATAACGTGACTCCCACTCAAAAGTCTCCAACTTCATAAGTACAATTAAAAGATTCTCTGTAACACGGTAGCTACATCTAGAGTGTAACCTTGCCTCACTAGACTATGAACTACCTACATGAGGACTTCAAGTATTCTGAAGTCTGACTGTCCCATCTATGCTATGAAGCTAAGGCCTACAACGGCTCATGTACCAAAGTGGTTGAAGTTTCAACTTTCATGATCATCAAAACCTCTTACATTGCATTGCATATGATCAGTCATCTTTTAATGCTCTAGTTTATTCGAATATGACTCATGGGCCAAGGAAGTGGTTGTACATAACTCCAATTCTTAGAGAGCCAGAAGACCTTCGTCTTATTTTATACCAAGTCATTTATGTCTACATGGCTAAAGATTCACTTGAGGAGCCAAGATACCAAGGGTTCTTCCGACCTCATATGCAAAAAGACATTAGTCTTAGGATGCGATCTATTATAAGGATATTCACACACAAATGTCAAAGGTACATACATCCAATTATAAATCATTACATCATCACATATAATTACAATTCATGCATCAAATAACATGATATTACTTCTCATAATAATAACATAATATTCATAGCAATTCTTACTAAAAATACCCAAAATTGACCTACTATTGGTGGACTCATTGATGTGTCAATAAAATCACCAATGATTATTGGTAACTCATCGATGGGCCAAAACTTTGTTGATTGTGGGATGACAAGGACAACCATTCTTATTGATGCCTCACTGATGTGTTGACCTCACTGTCGGTGACTTGTCGATTACACACCGACATGTCAATGCTCATCACCCAAAACCAACTTGTTGTCGGTGGACTCATCGACGTGTCGGCCAAGACACCGATGACCATTGGTAACTCATTGACACGTCGAACCCTTGCTAATAGTGGGATAATAAGGATAACCATCATCATTGATGCCTCACCGACGCATCAACCTCACGCCGGCTAGTGGCGAACTCAGGATTTTTGGTGAAGGGGATCATGAGATAACAAAGCTTTAAATTTTCTTTCTTTCTTATTAGAACAATGAGGCTAATAATTAAGATATACTTAAGTAAAACATAAAGTTAAGATAAAAAATAAGTAATTATAAAAATTGTTAACAAAATATAATAAGTATTTAATATGAATACCCATTCGACATCCTTGTAAACTTTATTTGCAATGATTTTCAATATTTATGAATCATGCATCTCAATGCCAAGAAATTAAACGCTTCCTGTTTCAAAAAGACAAATGTTAATAGGAGACTAATTTTATTTTAAAACCTAATTAGTACAAAACCTCATTATGCAAGGAAAAACAAGAATATACAAATAAAAATAAAAATTAACAAATAAATAAATATAATAATGAAGACAATATTACCATTAAAATGGCAATTGCCCTCGACGAGGTTTCATATTTTGGAAGCATTTGATGATCTTCTTATTTCCATTTTTCTTGAAAATGTCATTCTCAATATATGTAATCAAACAATCACTCATCAACTCATTTCCCATTCAATTACGAAGCTTATTCTTCACAATATTCATTGCAGAAAATGCTCTTTCAACTATAGCAGTTGCAATTGGAAGGGTTAATGCCAACTTTATGATCAAATAAACCAAGGGAAATCGTAAATTTTTTTTCTTCTCCACCATTTTCTTAGTAAGATCAGTAATCCCAATTAAGTTTGAGAACTCATTATTAGACTGCATATTCACAATTTAAATATCCAATTGATCATCAAGGGTTGAGATATCCATTGTAGAGAATTCACGTAGATAAATTCTGGCAAGACAAAGTAATTTTTGTTTATCATAAGCTAAGAAAGAATCTGTTGGATCAATACATGATATACAAAGAAGCAACTCTGTATTCCTTTCTGTGAAACGAGTGTTAGGTTCTTGGAGTTGTATATCAATAACAATGTAGAACAAGCCAACACGATAATAATGTAGGTTTGTAATTTACTCTCCATGTTGTGACCTTCCTCGTGCTATATACTTGTCATCTATACAAGGAATATTAATATCATGCCAGTTACAAAATAAGCAAATTTCAGTCATGATAGAGTCCCATCCATTGTTTCTTAGTTCCAATAATGTTCCCTTAGATGATTCAACCAAAGCCATCTTTTCACAATATCTTGGTCCTTCCGTTGCAATGTTTTTGATAGATCATTAGTTACCCCTAAAATCTTCTTCATAAAATGCAAATTGAAAACAAATTCAAAAGATAGCATATTATTAATTAAGGAATTTGCTTTGGCTCTCAACTTTCGCTCTTCCCCATCTTTAGTAATAATATCAAGCACTCGAATCACAGCAGAAAACATGATAATAAAGCTTTGTAATGTACCATAATGTGAGCCCCAACTTGTGTCACATGGCCTTCTCAAGTTAGTTTATTGGTTAAGTCCTTTCCCGGTCACTAAGTCACCACTTTCAACTACTTTAGTAATATCTTTTGGTTGTTGTTTTCTAAGATTATCTTTGTGCTTACATGATGCTCCAACAACATCCGTTATAGTGGAGAGAAAGTAAAAAAAATTACTTATTGCCTTGTTATTTTTTGCAATGGAAACAAGTGTTAATTGAAGATGATGAGCAAAACAATGAATATAGTGTGCATATTCATTCTTATTTAAAATAAGTGCTTTTAACCCATTAAACTCACCTTGCATGTTAGTTGCACCATCATAACCTTGTCCTTGCAATCTTTGTATACTTAATCCATGATTGAAAAATAATTTTTTAATTGCCTTTTTAAGTTCCACAAGTGTTGTTTCTTTAACATGTATGAAGCCAATAACACACTCAATCACACAACCTCGTTGATCTACATAACGTATAGCAACAACCATTTGTTCCTTAATGGACACATCACGAGACTCATCAACCAAAATAGTGAAAGAAAACATCCCCAAGACCATTGATGATAGCTACTAGAGTGTCCATTGCAAATGAATTTATAATATCTTTCTGAATATTTGGCGCTGTCACTTTGTCATTTTGAGGAGCATTTTTTAGCACAACCTGCCCCACATCTCCACTTTTATGAGCAAAATTTTTTAGAAGTTCAAGAAAATTTCCTTAATTATCTGAATCTTCTAATTCATCATGACCACGAAGAGTAAACCTTGATTTAAAAAAAATCTAGTGCTCAATTGATGCCTCCAACCAAGTAAGATATTCAAGTTTACTTTGCTCTTCTTGCTTCTTTAAAATTGTTCTAATGTGTTGCTCTTGATTTAATAAGTCTTGACCCATCTTGTAAGTTTTGTTGTGCAAACTGTCCACTCCTATATGAGCATCAATTCTTTCATATTTCTTGTAATTTCTAAATCCTTTTAGTACAAAAGCATCTTTACCCCTACATCTCCAAAAAGATAACAATATAGACAAAATATTACATCTTTATCCATACTCTATTCTAGCCAAGTGGGATGTTTATCAAACCAATTAGAATTAACGTGTTGTTGTACTCCTGAAAATTCACTTTGAGGGAAAGAGTGATTGTGAGGTTGACAAGGTCCTTTTTGCAAATAATATCTCCTAACAATGTCTTTGTCATTGGGATGAAATCTTGAAATTGGAGTTTGTAACCCATGATCTGCTATTAATTCATCTACATTGACCCTTGACAAATGTCTTTCCTTATTTTCAGTTTGATCTTTATCACCACTAGAAGTTGATGGTGTAGAACGAAGACACTCATACTTTCTTTTGAGAAATTTATCCATTATTTAGGCAACAAGATAAAAATCTACTATTACACAAAAAGATGCACAAAGATATTTAATTACTAGCAATCATGACTTTTAACTTTTAATAGTCAATAACCATTGCTTTTATGAAATTATTTTTTAAAATACAAATCTAATTAAGTAAAGACCAAAAAATGAACTAAAATATTTATTTAGGGTATAGGCTAAATAGGTATTCATTCAAAGAGTCAAACAGTGAATAGAATAGTAATTCAATCATTTAAAGAATTAAATGGTTAAATAATACTTAGAATAGCGATTCAATCATTCAAATAATTGAATAGTCAAAGAGTAACTAAGTGAAATAGTGATTCAATGAATTAAATAGTCAAACAATAAGTAAAATAGAGTGAAATAGTGATTTAAGAATTAAAAAAGTCAAATAGAAATAAAACAAAGACCAAGGCATATTTCATCTTATTCATTAAAAACCTATCAAGTAAAAGCACATATCTATCTCTCTTGACCTAGAAAGTTATTATCATTGCTAAAACGATCAAAATTTATTAAAGCGCTGATCCTCACATATAATTATAGCTTGACTGATTTTGTTGTAGCTCACAAATTTTTTAAACACTAGCTTGGGAAACTACATTATTTCATAAAAAAGTAATTAAATAAAAACAAAACAAAGACCTGCACATATTTTATCTTAATTATTATAAACCTATCAAGTAAAGACACAAAATAATTATTTTTTAAAATACAAGTGTCATGCCCCGGCACCGCCCAACCCAACCCAAACCCGATCCAAGGGCCGGTCGAAGCACACAGGGGCAACTAGATTGCATTGCAGAAGACTTTAACCCCTTAATTAGGTATTTAACCCAAACACATAGTTATACACCTTTAATCCTTTGTGCAAGAAAAATAAGGTAAAATAAAAGAGGATAATAATTCTCAAATGAATCCTCACTCACAACCCACAACAAAAACATCTTGAGCTGACACCTAGCTCAAATAAAAAAAATATTAGACAAGTCTAAAAGCATTAGATAAACACGAGTCTAAAACATAAACATCCATAAAAGGTGTTTTATGAACATAATATCATAAATTAGAAGACAAAACAATGATCGGAGGTATCCATGCCTACTCCCATGTATATCTCGATCGTCCTTCATACATGGAATCTTGATTGATTGCATATCACACCATGCAACCCAAAAAAAAAACACAGAAAGAGGTGTGAGTAAAACTTAGTAAGGTTTGAAATACGGTAACACTAGTCAGAAAATAGTCATGACACATCAACATGGTAATTCAGATCCATATTTCACATAATATCCCTGTTTCTGATTAATTCTCTTACCATACCCCCATTTCCATAAGTAATCATCCTGTATATAAGTATCTCTTACATACTAATCATGACGTGAATAATCACATCATGACATAACATCCAACTATATAATAAGTGATTCTCACACAATCACATTTATAATCATGCATATCAAGTCATTCTCCTTCATCACATTCATCCTGCATAACACGTGGCTTCAACACGTAATCACATAATGCATATTCATATCATTCATCTATAGATCATTCACCCTGCATGATAAGAATCTCAATCACATGATACTAAATAATGCATAATAAATTATATTTATATGTGTCACATAATCTCTTATCTGACCTATGTAACATGGGCACAATATCATCTCATACACATGTATCATCATAAATGGTGAATGTCTCTATCATGGAGAGAAATACAATCAAGCCACATAGGTTGGACATAGTTTGATTTCCCCGAAGGAAACCTAAAGTGTTCGGGGTAGTCAGCCCCTAAAATCTGCTTGCCTTGGACAATATTGGCTAAGGATGTCGGAATATCATATAGAGAACCTAGAGCAGGTGTGTTCTCCGTAGACATCTTCTGTGGTGGGAAGAGTCTAAATTCCACATAGGAAACCTAGAACACATGGTAGCCGGTGCATGAAGGTATACCACTCTAGATTCTCAGAGTCCAGATGACTATTTCAAGAAATCTCAACCGTAAGACAAATACACAACTCGTCCCCATTCAACTCAACTCAGATTGACTCAACCCAGGGAGTATCCATGTTTCACACAAGAACTCAAATCAAAATCATGTCCTTTTGGACCAACCAATTTCCGATAAGCCCACAATCGATTAATCTGGCACGCAATCTCACATCATTGCATCCAATTGATCAACCACAACTAAACATGGTAAAGTCTCAATCGAAAATTCGTTCATGATGTATGCAATATGGTACAAACGTGGGCAAGGCATGCATGAAACCTATTCATGAATCATGTTCCCATTAGTCCCTCATGCATCATTCATAATCATAATGTCAAGCATCATCATAATCATCTCTTACATGTGTGTACGTGGTAGAAATATTTAATTCTAAGCATATAAACATGCCTTGCAAATAATTCATTATCACACCACACATGCTCTTTAACATCTAATCATGGTTCCTAATTAAAATCATGAGTGAAAACCATCGAAAAACTATTAATTAATTCAAGTGTAACCTCATGCTAAACTTATACAAGCATATTCACACCACACTTGAATCTAGACATAACACTATCATTCACCCATAATTTAATCACATTATATGAAGACATATCAGTTCATTATCATGCTATAATCTTGTTGGAATCATGCCTAAAATATAAGGAATCATTCAATCATAGATCCAAGAATAAAGAATCCTAACACGTGTAGCAAACAACATGCAATTTCATATAATACTTAAATACTCTTTATAATTTCCAACACCAATAACATACCCTTCTAGTGGCTCATTCTAACTCAAATTGCTCAATATTAACATAAAAAATGGTATTTAAGATTAAAAGTATAAAAATAAGCAAAAGAAACAAAATGGCCAAAACTGCAGTATAACTGTTCGATCTGCCTACATAGCCGTTTGATCGGCACAACAGCAGTTCCTGGTTCGTCTTTCCCACTTTGAATTCAAAACTGAAACTTCACATACACTTCATAAAATATCAAATCTCATCCCTAAACTTCATGATAATCAAATACATGCCTAATAAACATAAAGCCTAATAAATTTCATCAAAGATTAAACTTTTCTCAAATCACTATTAAAGCTCATAACCATGGAACCCATTTCAAAACCCTATCAAAACTTAAATTCAAAATCACAACAATGTTTAAGACCAAAGTACTTACTTTCCAGCAAGTTCTTGATTCGAAATGACTCTTCAAACTCTTTCAAAACCTTAATCTCTTTTCTCTTTTAGGACAATGAGGATTAGGCTCTTAAGCTCCAGGTCTTAGTCCTTTCCCAATTGGGAAAGTGGCTATGCCATTTTTTTTATAGTAATGGGTGGGGTAGACCTAATTAACTAGCGGGGTATAAATAGGATTTATATTAAAAATGATAAAAGTGGCTTATTTGAAACCTAATTTGATGTCTAAAAGTTTTGAAATAATTACTCAGGGTCTTAGGTTAATGTTAAGGTCATTTAGAGCTAACAACCCCAAATTCGCAAATGGGGCCACGTTGGGCCCGCCCCTGGGAAAAATAGTAAAAATTTCAGAAAAATTTTAAATGACTTAAATTAACTTAAAAACATGAAATACAAAGAAATTTTTGGTTAAAACCTTGGTTAACTACTTTAATTTCGAAATAGTCCAAAAGTGATCAGAATTTGACATTAAATAACACTAAAGCAATTAAATAGAGTAAAACAAACAAGTTCAAGTTTAGGGATCTTATAACAAGAGTACAGGAAGGCATTATATTCGGTATTTCATTGAATTCATTTGAATTTAGTCAAAAACCTATCAAGTAAATACAAAAGACTTATCAAGTAAAGACAAAAATTAATTATTTTTTAAAAGTTAAGATTCATACTTCACTCATTCGAATTTACTAGGAAAGAATAGGGATTCAATAAAAAAAATTATCACAAAGAAAAGAAAAAGTTGAATCATACCTTAAAGAAGTGTAGAACATGCTTTGTGGAAATTGGAAAAATAAATAGGGGAGCGCAGGGTGCGAGAAACAAAAACTAAAAGAGGACTTTTATTGCAGCACAAAAGAAAGATGAAAACGCTGTCACCATTGATGGTATAAATTGCAAGCAGAAGGACCCGCCCCGATGACAATTAATTTATACAACTCAACTGGGGTCAGCATGGGTCAGATAATAAATACCTAACCTACAGTATATATAAATGAGGAGGGGGGGGTCTTAAACAATTAAAACATCAAGGGGGTCATTAGACCTACCCTATAAGGTACATCCGCCCTTGCTGCCAGTGACACATTGGTAACACACTGACATGTCGATACTCATTAATATCAGCACTGTTAGCTCATCTGTTACATTGACAATGTCACTAGCATGTTGATGGACATGCCAATGATTAGGAAGAAACAAAAAAATTGTCCTGACTTCCCAAAATCTCTCCATATCATCATATATTATAATCTTTCCTACACAAAACCTTCCCATAATGACAAATGATGATTCTTACAATCAATTGATCATTAAACACGAGAAAAATATGATATCATAACATAATCATGACAAAATCTTAGAAATTATCCTTTACATGCTTTCAAATAATGCAAGTAATAAAAACATATCTCATGCAATCACTTCAAAAGTAAAATATGAAATCAAGCTTTACATTTCAAAATAAAATCATTATTCCTCGACCATACCATGACATAAATTCACAAAGAATCCTATTTTCATGCTTTTATATCTAATGATTTCATAATTCAAATCATACATGCATATTTTATGTTAAATCATAGTACAAGTTTAGTGATCCGACCTATTTCAAAACATAAAAACCTTTCTCACAAGCAATGTCGACTAATCCCTGTAGAAATATACTCCTTCCCTTGATTTCTCTTGATTTGGAGAGACCTTGATCTTCTCATTCTTAATAGAGAGGTTTTTCCAAAGAAACAGAATCTAAAGGCCTTAAAATCACTTATAAGGGAAATGAGATGAAATTTTGGTTTAAAATTGTCTAACTAGGCAGTTTTTGAGTAAAACCACAAAATTTCCCTAACCATCGGCAAGGTCATCGACATGTCTATGAACTTGCCAATAGTAACTTTTGACTGCACCAAGGCCTAATTTGAATGGTTATAGCTTCATCATGCGAACTCCGATTAATGCATTCTTGGTGAAATTAAGAAGATATTTTTGTCTTCTTTCTAATCCCAAATTTTAGATCAAACTCATCCTATAGAAAAATTTATAATCTTAATAATGACTAAGGGTCAGATCTGCAGGAGTCTACGTATCATAACTGCACCTTAAGTCCAACTTCAGATAGTCATAACTACTTTATGCAAACTCTGATTTATGCATTCTTAGATGTGTTTTGAAGTTTCATGTCTTGTTTCTATATTTAAAGTTTCACACTTAAATTCAACCTAGAGAATAAGTTATTATACTTAGAATGAACAAAGGTCAAATTTACCTTTTTTCACATGTACTCCAAAATTTACTTGATGTTTCCATCTATTATAACTTCTTCATCTAAGCTTCAATTTACGTGCTCTTGGTTGCTCTATGAAGCTCTTTATGCCTACTAGTTAATAATAAAGTTTTATGTCTAAACTCCATGTATAAAGAAATTTATTATACCAAGAAGGCTTAAAGGTCAAACTCACTTATATCCACATGGCCAATTATAGAGAATTTAGAAATTTCTAAGGTGTTACATCACAGGTGTCAATGTCAAAATTGATGACTACAACTCTTTCGTCTTTAGTGACAAAGCCCAGCAGTGGTGCATGCATGTTAGCTGTTGCCTTCCCCCTTCCTGCGACTTTTTTCATGCCTGAAGAAGCCAAAAGGACCAGCCCTCCAGCCACATTGAGGAGTAAACATTACAACAACTCGAAGAAACCCCTCATATGGACCAAATTCAAAAGCCCCAAAGATTTGACAATCTTCAAAAGTGCACAATCCAAAAATTATGAATTTCAACCCTTAAGATTTGGGTGCAAATTTTGTTGGGGGTGATGGAGGTCCAAATTTTAGGTTCCTCCTAAACTATACAATCCAATAATTTAGGTCCCCCTACCAAAAAACTCTAGAAACTATTGCCTTGGTTCTGGCAGGGGGCACCCCCTGCAAAAAACTTGACAATTAGACAAGGACTCTAAGTCCCTATATGATTTAGTTTTATTTGGTGGGGGGCACCCCTTACAAAAAATTACACAATTAGACGAAAACTTTTCCGACTAATTTAGTTGTACCTGGCAGAGGAAAAACTTTAGGAACTATTGTCTGGGTTTTGGCAGGGGGCACCCCCTCATACAAAATGGACAATCAGATGGGGACTCAAAGTCTGTGTTTGATTTATATTAATCTGGTGGGGGAACCCCCTTCAAAAAAACTATTATATGGCTTTTGTCCCCCCCCCCCCCCCCCCCGTGCGCACGTGCAAAATACACAATTAGATGGGGCCTCTAGGTCCTGAATGATTTAGTTTTATTTGGCGAGGAGCCCCCTAACCCTAAACCCTAACCCCCCCCCCCCCCCCCCCCCCCACAAGCCCACAAAACACTCCAAAAACTACTATCTAGGTTCTAGCGGGGGGACCCCCAACAAAAATCTACACAATTAGACAGGGACTCTAAGTCCCCATATGAATTAGTTTTATCTAGTGGGGAATTGCCCTCTAAAAAACTCAAGAAACTACTATCTGGGTTCTAGCAGGGGCACTCCCCCAAAAAAATACACAATCAGACAAGGACTCTAAATCCCTATATGATTCAGTTATGGTAGGGGGCACATCATTGTGTGCAAGCACCGCAACGCTTGCCCACTTGTAACTCCCCGACCCGAGCTGGGACCCAGAAATTCTCTAATAAAAAATTTTCTTCCTTAAACAAAGAATCATCATCTGTGTGCGAGAGGTATAATGTTCATCTACTCACTACGGAGCTTCAAAGCTTTCTTGTATGTAGACTCAAGTTGCAACAATCATATACACACAACGAAGCTTCATAGTTTGTCGCATGTTAATCAAAATAAAACATATATTTATAATTAAATTGGATCTGGCCAATGTTGCCTTGCCATTAGTTGCCTACATACGTATTGGATAACATTTATAATATTATTCCAATACGATCGAATCCGAACATAGTTCTGCCTAATGACTATTATATACATCATGCATCACAAAATCATATACTTTAAAATACATATATACTAATATTCAATCGGAGTCATATTGAAACTCATAATCTAACAGAGTCAAGCAGAAGTCAATAAATCAACAAAATCACACATCTTACTCTATTATAGGGCAGAACAATCACATTCACATGTATAACTCTATCACTGGGCCGAGACCAAACATATCATATGTCTCACTCTATCATTGAGTCGAGATTGAGCACATCACCCATCTCACTCTATCACTGAGCTGAGACTAGACACACACACACCACATCTCGCTCTACCCTAGAGCAAGACGAAACATAAACATGTCACATCAAAACAAAGCAAATTTAAACACAAAGTATCATGACATAGCGCACATCCTAATTTAGTACATGCAGCTCTATAATTTAAACAGGAGGTTAGAAATGCTTACTCCCTTGATGTTTCACAAGGTAGCGGCATTCAGGGTTGCTTGTTTCTTTTGGGCATCCTCCCCTTTGGATCCAGAGGCAATAGACGGATCCCCCTATAGCCTCCATACATTCCTCGCCTTGCACCGAAAGACGATGCACAAATGCTCCCCTCCTGGAGACACTTCTCGTTTTCTGTGCCTGTGGGCAGCTGACAAAACCTCCCCACTCGGGGATGTTTCTCACACATTATGGCCCTTCGGTAGAGGGTAGAGACTCCCCTACTTCGGACCACTTTCCTTGATTTGGCGTGGTGACGAAGGATGGAATCCCCTCTTGTTTATGCACCAAGTAGTGCAGTCGTGCACAACACACGTGTGGCGTATTATATATATATATATATATATATATATATATATCTTTAAACGAGCGTAACTTTCTACCTGGGATTCGGATTTGCACGTTCTTAGTACCGTTGTACTCGTATCGACAAGCCCTTAGATACTAGCCCACCTCAAGCAATTTAACATTCTCTTTCTAAGTGGGTCCTACCTATATTTCATGCTTCTTGAGGTCATAAATTCTGGTGCCAACCTCCGTTTTGTGTGTTCTTGGATTCATTACTCTCGTTTCTTCGAGCTCTACTCATATACGGAGATTTCAACCTTTAAAACCCTCTAAAACTTATCTAAAAATTATTTAATTACCCCTAACCCCTTAGGTTAGACATAATAAAAAAAGAGGGGTATTACACCACTAGTGTACATAACGTTGCGTGCAAACACTGCAATGTCTACCCATTAGTGTGTAATGTTGCGTGCAAACCGACAAGGCCTGCTCGCTGCTCAACTCAACTTTTGCTACGCAGCTCAACTTAGAGTATTCTAGTAAATTGACGTACCATAAATATTTTACAACATCACAAAGAAATCACATAAGTAATTCCACAACCTTTGTTAATATATTTACCAAAACCTCATGCCTCTGTGTTACGGCATTTGCCTGCAATGTTATGCACACTTGTGGGCAGTGTTTGCCCACAATGTTGCAGCAATTCCCCACAACGTGGTGCAAATATGGTGACATTTTTAACCCCAACAACAGGAACTCTCAATCCCCATTTGATTCAGTTGTATCTAAGAGGAGAAAAGCCCAAGAAACTACTATCTCAGTTTTTGAGGGGACACCCCTCACAAAAAAATAGACAATCAGATGGGGACTCTAAGTCCTTGTATGATTTAGATTTATATACTCAAGAAATTAATGTCTATGTTCTTACCGGGGGGCTTTGCAAAAAACTACATAATCAGATGGGGACTCTAAGTCCTCGAATAATTTAGTTTTATTTGGTGGGGGCTCAAGAAACTATTGTCTAGGTTTTGGTAGGAGAGGCATCCCTAGAAAAAGCTGATTGTAAGTCCCCCTATGATTTAGTTTTGCTAAAAAAACTCCAAAAATTATTGTCTGGGTTCTAGCGAGGGGCACCCCCCACATAAAAATACACAATTAGATGGAGACTCTAAGTCCTTGTATGATTCAGTTTTATAAAACCTTTAGAAACTCCCCCCTTCAAATCACATAAAAATGACAATTTCTTCAATACAAATTAAGAAAATGAAAGAATAACAATCATATATCATTCTATAGAATAACCTTCACAAAATGTGTCATATTTATTCACATTCACCCTCTTGTACATCCCATGTACAAAAATCACTATCAAGTTTGTAAATGTATCAGCTTCTGTGACAAAAAATGGTCAACGAGACACATGCCTTGACTTAAAAAATATTCAAGGATGCAAGGGCAATAAAAAAAATGGCAAAGTTAATCAACTATAATGTTAAGTCAACATAATCATATGATTCACACTTCACAACCCCTTTCTCCATCTTCTCGCATAACTCTTTGGTATGACCTCTGTAAAAGTTCTCCCATTTGTTAGCACATGCAACATGCTATTATACTCATTCAATTAATATGGGAGGTACTTGGGTATCCTTCTCCAACTTTATCAACACAGTGACAATTGTGTATGAATGCCATTGCAATCAACTTTTGAGAATGATTTACAGGTGTGAAAAGCAAAAGGAAGGTCAAACAAAATAACTTTGATATATGCACTAATGTGACTCCATATTAGGATGCAATAAGATGATCCAAGTCAAGAATGATTATCCAACGATCTCAGGGTACATGACTCTCAAAATATTTTAAAATGTGTACTAATTCGTTTACTCTTTCTTCACTTCCAAACAACTTTTTATATTCAAAACAATGTAGCAACAACTCATCGATTAGATCACTTCTCACTTTTTTTCCATCCATCTTCTCCCATTCCAATGAAGCAGTGACAACTATGAAACCACAATGTCCATCAAATAGAACATTCACAATATTATCTACATATGGTATGATTGCAAAGGTTGAATGACTTCCCCCCTTTTTTGGCCTCTTTAGCTTCCACTTGGCTATTGTCACGCCCCGGCCATGCCCGACCCGAGCCGAACCCGGTCCAAGGGCCGGTTAAGCGCGCGGGGGCGACGAAGTGAAATTGAGAAACGATTCTAGCAGAAGACTTAATCCCTAACCACGGGCGATTAACAGCAACACGGAGTGCGCACAATCCTTTGAGCAAGAGTAAATAAAAGGGAAAGAAAAGGTGTTGCTTAACACAAAGTAAACAACAATCTCAAACCCACAAGCTTAGTTTAAGTAAAGCCCACACCGGCTCAAAATAAGTCATAAGCAAACATAACTGTAACATGTGACATAAATCCACAACAAAGAACCCTACACATAGGTTCTAACATAAAACATGAAACAAAATGAAGGAAAGTCACGCAACGATCTCCATCATCACACCCAAACTACCTCTGACCTTTCCTCAAAGAGGCAATCCTGTCCGTCTGCGTGTCGCACCACGCAGCCCCAAATCAAAACACAAAAGAGGGGTGAGTTTTAACACTCAGCAATGGTTTTAATATCACTAACCACGTTGAAAATACGGTAGCATGGTGATATAGTCTTTCAAAAACAACGATGTACAAGGTGTATCACTTTCTGATCACATATTTAGATCACTTATACATTGCATAACATCATAACTCAAACATGCAGGGATGTATCTCTAGCATACCAATTTCCACATGCATTCACATCATAACCAATCCCGCATGGACGTATCTCTAGCATACATATTCCCACATGCATTTTATCATCAAAATCAACATGCATGGATGTATCTCTAACATACATATTCCCACATGCATTTTATCATCAAAATCAACATGCATGGATGTATCTCTAACATACATATTCCCACATGCATAATGTTATCACAATCAACCTCCATCAAGGAGTAATCACACATTAACGTCACACAGACGGGAGCATAGACAAGGCCACGAAGGCGTGTCATGGTACAAAATTCTACACAAGAAATTCAAGAAAGATCGGGGTTGTCAATCCCTAATACTGCTCGCCCTGGACGATCCTGGCCAAGGATGTCCCATTCTCACACAGAGAATCTAGAGCAGGGGTGTTCGCCCAGGGACATCTCCTGCGGTGGGAAGAGCCCGAGTTCTCACACAGAGAACCCTAGAACACGTGGTAGCGGGGTGCACACGGCATACCACACTGGATTCTCAGGGTCCAGATGACACACATAATAACATTCTCACATATTCGCAAGACAAGTACACAACTCGTCCCCACATCATTCCATTAAACAAGACTCAACCCGGGGAGTGCACTCGTTCTACACAGGAACTTCAAATCGTTCCACACAGGAACTTCAAATCAAAATATGTCCTTTCGGACCAATCAACTTGCGATTAATCCACGACCGATAAACCCGGCACACAATTCCATCCCATTGCATCCAATCGGTCAAATTCGATTAATCACGATGAAGCCTCAATTGGAAATCCATTTTCATGATGCGTGCAGCATGGTACATGCGTGGGCAAAGCATACATGAATCCTAATAATGATAAGTGCTCTCACCAGCCCCTAATGCATCATTCATAATCACGATATTAAGCTTCAACATCATCATTTAACCCCCACATGTGTGTGTGTAACTAGTAGAAGCCTTTCACATAATGCATATTAACATGCTTGAAAATCAACTCACTACCACACCACACATGTGAATTTCTACCTAAACATGAATTCCAAATGAAATCATAGTAGAAGAATCGTTGAAATCATAGTTAAATTCAAAACTCAACCACAAAGGCTAAACACCTATAACATCACTCATTTCATCATTGAGTCATGGCAATCACCAACATTCACACACCATTAATCACAATTTATCATGACAAATCAGTCCAACAATGATTGTAGTCCTACTGAAAATATATGCTTATCCAAAGGGAACCAACCGTTCATAATTTCAAGATAACGATTCCAAGATCATGCCACAAAACATAAGTCATCCCACCATCTCTAAGCATATGTCTCAACTCTATAAACTCAATAGCATGCATTTCCAGTAGCCTAACATAGCTTAAAACACTCCACATTCATATAAAATTGGCAAGCTAAAGTGGAATCATCAAAATAGGCATCATACACACAACATACAATTTTCTGTGTAGCCGATCGATCGCCCTTCAGGCCGTTCGATCGGTTACACGCAAAATTTTGAAATTTTCAGTTCAGCCGATCGATCGCCCTGCAAGGCCGATCGATCGCCAACACGCGAAACAGTCATCTTCTTCTTTTCGCAAATCCAAACCGAAACACCATAGAAAACACTTCAAATCCACATCTAACACCCTAATCATCATCAAAAGTCCTCCTTGACTTCCAGAATATCAAACCAAAACATAATAATGCAAAACCCTAAGAAATCGGGATTAAATAATTCCATTTTCTAATCTTACCATTAACACACTAAATCAAGCAAACCATTTCGAAATAAGCCAAAAATGAAGAGTTTTACCATGGATAAACAGAGATTTCGAAGACCCATTACCTCAGCACTTGATTAAGCTCGGATTGAAGAGTCACCCTTCTTGAAATCCTTGAAAACACAATGAGTTTGAATCAAACACCAATAGAAATCGATTTACTTAAGAAATCCCTAATTAAATCTTAGATCTAGGGCTTGTTGGTAGTAAAAATCGAATTTTGAAAGTTAGGGTTTGTAGTAAAACACAAATCAGTAGCTTTTGATGGTCAAAAACGAATTGAATCAAGGGGAAAATGGTAGATTTGGAAGAAATTAAGAGAAAAGCCATGGATTAGTGCTTAATTAGAGTAAGCTTACCTTAATCGGCTTCTAATTCGGGCCTAAGTGGGGATTAGGCCAGCCCTCCTTCCTTAGCCTATTCCCAAAAATGGAAATGGCTCTGGTTTGCCCTTTTATATTAAGGGTTGGGGTAGGCATAGGTAAGTTTTGGGGTGTAAATATGAAAAGTAGGCTAAAAGTGGTTATTTTGCAAATTTAAGCACGAATTAAGCCTAATAAAATTCTGAAAATTTTTGTGTGACCTTAAGTATATGTCTAGGGTCATTTAACACAAAAATAAAATTTTCGACCGTGGGGCCCACAGGGGTCCCGCCAAAACCCTAATTTTTGGGAAAATAGTGAAAATTCCAAAAAATCTCAAAAATTCACATTTGGTTTAAAATCACTTAAAACCACTAATATTGAAGTTAATTTTGGTTAAAACCATCACAAAATCTATTTATTTACAAAATCACCGAATAAGATCAGAAAACACGTAAATCTCACGATAATCAATAATTAAAGAAAACCAAAACCGGTTTAAAGATGAGGGTCCTTACAGCTATAGTGGGATTTCTTACACTATTTTGACTCTTTAGTTTGGCCTTAATATATTCAAATTCAGAAGGGTCCCTTCTTGTGGATGCTTCATGTCTAGCTTATTTTTTTGATGTACTCCATGCTTCCTTGATTATGGGAACACTTTCTTCAACACACAAATTAATGCTTGGTCTTTATCTGAAACAAATGGTAATTCATTTGGGTTTAGCAAAGACTTGAATTTTTCTTATGCCCTTCTCCTTCTCATATGACAAAAAAGAGAAGCAAACATAAAATTTTTGGGTTGTTGAGGCAATTCCAACAATACAAAAACCTTTGAGAATAGATTCACCAAATGCACGGACTGTGGATGTGTCAAAAACTTCAACCACCATATATGTTTTCTCATCTCTCCTATAATAAGTGACATATTTAGCTTCTTCATGACATTTCATTAACTTTTGCATTTGAGTTTGACCTTCACAAGACTATAACCGTATCCTCTTCCTTGCACTATAAATATTATATAATAAATAATTATTTAGGTCATTTTCCTTTAAGCTCCTCAAAATAGTACTTGGTTTCAATACCAAAATAGGCATTTCCTAGACAATCACTTTCTTATTTGGCTCCAATCTTCCTGTCACCAAATGACCCTCACCAAATTCAAATTTTTTTATGGTTATGCCTTCCACCCAAAATTATCATTTGTAGTGACCTAAGTCCCTTTTAACCAGAATGAGCAATCACATTCTTTCGTCAAAGATTTCATTGTAGATTATTTCCTTAGAATATATTTAAAAGACCTCTCAAAATCAAGAAGATAACTAGGTGTTCGCCAAGATTCTGGTTCATCGTATCTAATAATTAATCGCTACTACCAAATACCTACATTAGAGTAAAAATTGAAGTTAAAATCTACATTTACAATTATAACTAGATATCATAAGAAATCCACATGTGAAATTATCTTTTAAAATAAGGTTGTACCTTTGAGGTTTGAAGGGTAAAAGAAATATTGTCGAAAAGGAGATTTGATGATGAATAATTTTTTTATTTAATCTACTAAAGATATTGAAATATTATTATTACAAACTATATCAAACAAATGCATTTTTCAACTACATGATATGCAATGTTGTTTGAAGTTATAACTTTGAGCTTTGAACTATGGAAGGAACTTCAGAAAGACCATATGATGAGGATAAAGTGACTACATTCTCTTCAATCTATTATAAAAGTCAAACTACAATTTTGAGAGACTATTTTATGATGCACATCTTTATTCAAACACATTGCATGTGCAAAACATATCTGGAAAGATCATTTGACAGCATTGAATGCACCACATATTATTCAAATTATTAAAATATTTAAAATATTATTCTTAAAAGCCAATATCAAGCATATGCACTTTGTCAAATATATAGTATGCAATATATAATATGCATCTTACCAACAATTAAACAAAAAAGGTGTATGAATAAGTGAATGTATTTCTTATATAATGGTAATGAGGTTATAGGAATGTACCTTTATCTCACTACCTTTTGAGGGTATTGGTTCAATACATAAAGTCATATTCTTGTAACTTTTCAATTAATAGTGAATCAAATGCATACATGCAAAATGGAAAATGACTACCCACTAAGTGTTCATTGAAAAGGAGATTCAACAAGGAGAAGATCAAAGTCTGGTAAAGGTCGCAAGTGAGAACTTAAATAAGAGGGTACACAAAAATGGAAAAGACCTTAAGAAGAGGAGGTAGAAGAGAGAAGGGGAAAATGGGGAATCAGTCACAATTTTCTATGGTAGATGGCAGCCTCTATCATCAATGTAGGCATCATTGCTTCTGATGAAGGCTCTGGTGAGGTCTCCAATGAGGTAGAGGGTTTAAGTGGGGTATAGTGTAATGGGTAGGTAAGTCTATTGGGGTGGATAATCCATTAGAGGGGTAAGAAAGAAATAGAAGAAGATTTTTAAATTACCGAACAAATTAGGGCAAGCCAAATAAAATATGGGGAGGGAAACCTCCCATCCAAATAGTAGGTTACATTTGGATCCATTCCCATTTGATATGTTAGGCAGAATGGAGAGAAAACTAGTGACCCTCACGGCAATGGAGGTGGGTCACCTAGTTTCTGAACTCTTTAAAATTTCCTAAGGTAGCACAGCAGTCACCAAAAGTCCACAACAATTGCAAAAAAAGAAAAAGAAAAGAAAAATCAAGCAGATGAGATGTTACTAATGTGGATATCCATGTAATTAATGAATTTAACAAGTGTGTTATTTTTGCTACCAAAAGCCATCGAAATAAAGAGAGCAGTTTTTCTTTCTCTCTATCGACAAATACTTCATTACTAAGGGAAATGTTTTTACCGGTCAGCTTCTAGTGCCCGCAAACTCAGCCTTGAGCCGGAACCCCATTGATTTATTTCTTGTTTGTTTAATTAAACATGATTTTGTAAAGGCCAAGAAAGTTGGCCAAGCCAAAAAATGGATAAGGGATTAACCGGATTAAAATGGGAGTGAAGAAGAACAAAAAAATTCAGAAGATTTTGTACAGAACACCAAAGACAACCTATACAAGACGAACCACTCTTTCTATCAGTTATCACACACACACACACACACAAACAACCACTTTATATTTTCATGCGGTTGTAAGTTGGTTAAGCACATCATCTCAATAAGTGCTCTGTGCATCTAAATTCCGAACACAATTTTTTTTTTCTTTTTTTCCAAGCATCACCAAGAAGACAAGAACACCGGTATTTACATATGTTGACTATGCATGGCCCCATAAGCACGGCTAGCGTGCACACACATGGAAGGGTCAGGAACTTCTGTATATCTATAAAGGCTTAACCTGATATAATAAAAGATAGTCCTTTAGGCTTCTTCCCGGCCGTGGGCAATGCTCTTTACAATATTGAACTTGCAGAGTGGGCAAGTAGCGTTGATATACAACCACTTGTCTATGCAGGCACAATGAAAATGGTGACAGCAAGGAAGCTCGCGCATTTCCACCCCATCCTCATAGGAAGACAGGCAAATGCAACATTCCTACAAGAAGTCAAATAGCCGTGAATTTCATATAGCAAAGAAGGTAAAAGGAAAACTTTTGGGAAATTCAGCAGAACATTTGCACTATGATCATTAAATGTGCCGTTAAAAGTTCTTCAAAATTGACAAATATATGAGCTAAAAAGACCAGGATCCTTTTCCACCCGATATGTAGCATTGAGAAGACCAATTTGGAGGGCTCACCATATCCGATCTACATCAAATGTATGTGCAATGTGATCATCTGTAATAATTATATACTCAAGTTTAACCACATGGAAGCAGGGAACAATCCGGACATGTCATAATCAAAATAAAAAATTTCTGTTTCATGTAATTGGCCTTTGTCCTAATGGTGGCAATTAGACGTTATTATAGGTGTGAAGAGGGGTTCAGGTGCCATCTCCGGTTTCCTAACTTTCAGAAGAATAAAGCCTCAGTTGGAATTCAGCTCTCGAGAGGCCCATTTATAGTTTTCTGCATGCAGCACACATCCTTCAAACATGTCCGGAATAGTCATAAATAAACAAATTCCGCATTCTTGAAAATGCTAAGCAATGAAAGAAAGAACTTGCACATAAGAGATGTTGGGTAGCGCATGTAGAAAGTAATCAGCCCTGTTGCAAGCTTTTCATATTCTAAGAAAACAAAGCCAACAGTACTAGGACCTAAACGATTTTCTGATATTCAATTATCAACTTACTGCATCCTCTGCAGAGAGAACATGCTCCATGGGTGTTTCAGTGCCACATTCAGTCATAATGCCTCCAAAGGGTTCTGATATTTCCCCATTACCCTTCTCAGAATTGTCAAATCTGCAAAACTTATATTTTGGAAGCTGACGAATCTCTTCCTCAGTTGCACCTTCCTGCTTGCAAATAAATGACACAAAGTCCATAACTAACTTTTACTTTTTCAATGGAAGCTGAAAAATTGTCGAAAGTGAGAAAATGAGATGACCATGTATCGTGCAAGAGAAGAAAAGAAATAACTCATACTGAGCAGTCAGAAGCATCCCCACTTTCCACAAATCAAATTCCGCTATATTACTAGTGGTTTCCACATTTATGAAGAACTAAAACCAGGTTTCCTGGACATTCTTTTCTTATTGTGACATCTTATGTCCGCAATGCCAATTCTTAGTGCTCAACCTGTTTGACTCGGTGCACATCTGGTACACTAAACTTCTGAAGAAGATCAAACCAGAAATACAAGCCTAGTATTTGCTGACCCCCCTGGTTTTAAATAAAATCAGCAAGTACATACAAACATACTCAAGTATAAATCCCATAGCCAGTTGAACCATGTCATCTCAGTCAAAAGACAAAATATATGTGTGCATAACAAAAAAATTTCAACTTAAAAGCTTACTCTCATCAATTATCATTTGCATAAAAAATAAAAGTACGAATATATATTATATAAGTAAACATCAAGTTGTTGATAGTAGCGACTATTAAAAACCAAGTTGCCTCAAAAGCTCGAGCTGTTAAGGAATGGCCAACAATGTATATCAAGTTCCAACCGGCCCAGGGAAACACAAACAGACATATAGGCAGATTATTTTACAAGAATCCGAACTTTTTAATCACAAAAATATACATTCATTACCATTATTAGTATATGAATATTTCCATTGATCATAAGATATAGACCATATATAGGTGTTATAAATCCAGATCTGGGTTAGCCTAAGTTTGCTGGGAATTGATGATTTAGATATAGATTGAATTCAAGTCACCACAATTTTATTTTTCACCCCACATGATGCAGTTAGGAGCAAAAATGAATGCTGTTTGACTAGCCATATTCCTGTCCATTTTCATGTATTAGACGTGGAGTCATAGAAACATTTTGGCTCATCGTACCTTCGCAGGTTGACACAGATGCCGCTGATCCTCCATTTTGTATTCAGATGCTTTCCATATTTTAAGTTTTTATCATCGTACTATGAAATTTATAGATATAAAGCGTATGCTTCAAGAATTCAAGACTACCCATTCATTTATATTTCTTTCTTTTAGTTTCCAAATTTATGGATAGTTAGCAAGTATTTTAAATTTTCATATGCACTTCTATACCACATTCAATATATGTCCCATGTCCACATTCAATCCATTTTTCTGGGCCCACAAATGTAGTAAAAAGCATTTTCTGTCTCCCTTCTCTTGAGGCGCATAGAGAAAGTTTTAACCATTCCAATGGCCAGAGGTACAAGCACATGGTATTGGCTATAACAATGAGATAACTGCCTGATAAAAAAACTATAAATATAAATTTACCTGATCTGCTGCGGCATATAAAATTGCAATGATACATGGAAGGCAGCAACAGACAGCAATGCCAATAACACATGCCAGGGCAACACAGAATACAACAAAGAACACGTCAAATGCCAGAAAAATGATACAAAGCCTGCACCCAGAAAAGATTGACATGGAGAGAACCTGTAAGAAGAAGAAGCAGTATATATGAGCTTAATCACCACCAGAGAATGGCACATACCAGTACAGCTGAGGTGCATCATGGGCTAACTTTTGGCCACCAGCTGATACCCAATAGAATCCAATGATCCACCATATGAATGAAAACATTGTGTTTGCAGATTCCAGGTGCTTTGCAACACTAAAAACAAATAATTGAACTTGAATGATTTCCCGGAAGAAAACAACCGTGAATGTGACAAAAGATGAGTAGAAGACAAAAGACATTGGATGTATGCACACACTTATACCCTTTCCAACAGCTAGATCAGAAGGTGGGCTTAATTAGAATAGCACTAAACACTCGCTATGCACAAATCCTATCCAAGGTCCAAGAGATGTCTAGAACAGGATGGCAAAGAGTTAACAAGATCGATGAACCATGACTGCTCAACACACATCTTATGGTCCTATTTTAAATTTTTTTTAACACTAAATAACTTCTAACATGTTGAAATTTAGTAACAATGCACGAAACCAGGAATGAGACTCTTGCATCCTCCTCACATGATGTTGACAGGACTAAAAAGTATTACTGAAAATGACAACTTTGTTGTCTGTGGATGCCCAAAAAAATGTTGTACATTTCAGAGAACCTACACAAGCTCTGTTTTGAGCTTAAGACCCCAGGAGACTGCTAGGGACAACAAGCTGAAACAGTGAATCATACAACACAGGAAACTTAAATGAACAGGTCCCATGTGAAACATCCTCCAGAATGTTTATGCGACGTTTTTTGAGACTTCAAATCATGGTGTCTTTTTGATCTTCATACCACTATCACGACTAAATGTTTATCTAGTGTCTTTTTAATCTTCCTACCAGTATGGCAGTATCACAACTAAATGCTCATCTCGCAGTGTTATTTTGTTATGCATTACAGCTATCATGAGATTGTAGATTTGTTGACACTAAGTAGTTACATGGAATTACATGCCTTAAATAGAGGCGTTGCAAATCAAGTCAAGATAAATGACAATGATAAGTTGAGGTGAAAAGCGTTCAACTGCCATGCAATTGTGGGGACATCATTCCCCAAAACACATTTTTGTAAGACGGCCCATGGCTAAGTTTCTCTTAATATGTTTCTTAAATGATTCCATCTCCCTAATTCACATCATTATTTACACACCACTACACCAGTAAGATGGACTTGTACCAAACATAATTGCACACTATAACAGATAGAAACCATCAAATTAAACATGAGAAAGCCGATACTAGAAAGCAGCCCCCGAGAAAGCTAACAGTCAAAACTAAAATTCAGACTACGTTTTTTATTATCTATGCCTAGCTCATCAGACAAGCAAAAGGACCAAGAAACTTATTTTGAACCCCCAAACCAGCATATTCAAGCCAAAATTAGCAGTTCCCCGTACCTCGTCTTCTCCTCCTCACTACTCTGCTGAGCACCATACCCACCTCCTTCCTCCGGGCTGAGCTGTACCCCGCCTCCCGAATTCTCCCCACTTGAACTCCCCACTCGCTCGGCCGGTGCCGCCCGCTGCAACTCCTGCCGCCTCCGGTACTCGAAGCGAACGCACACCATGTGAAGCACGCACTGCAACGCGTACCCAACGATCCAGAGCCTGAGGGGCATCGACGGCGACTCGCTTCGGCTCAGCGCCATCACCACCACGGCGGCGCCGACGAACGCAAGGTTCCATATGATGTCCAGCACCACCACCGGCCTCGAGTAGGCCCAGTCGCTCTGCGCCTCCTCCAGCTGCTCCGCCGCCGTCTCCCGGACCCGGATGGAAGGCTCCCTCATCGCCGCCCTCCGGCTCCCCGCCCTGCGGAAGAGCCGCGCGGCGCCTCGCAGGCCGGCCGTCCGGCCGAACCGGTGGTTCCAGTCCTCGTCCCGATTCGAGCTGGAGTTGGACAGCAGCGGCGACGGGTCGACGACGTGGCCGGTGCCGGAGGACGAGCTGGACAAAGAGGATGTCGTCGTCTGCCTCTCCATCTGAAAATGGCGAAGAAGAAACTGGCAATTACAGACTCGAGAGAGAACCAAATCACACCAAAATTGGCAGAGAGCCTGTTCGATCAGTTTGGCGAAAACCCATTTCAAATCTCGGTCGAATTCGGGATATCAATGCCGAATTTTGGATTCGGATTCGAGAGTCTGCAGAATTGTTTGGTATCTCCGAGAAGATTTCGAAGCGAAACGAAACTTTGCCGGCAGGAAAAGGTTTTGCGGGAGTGCGACGTGAGCTCGGACACGGACGCAAGCACGGGTCGCATGGGGCCCGTGCATCGCCGACCGCGGCAACTTGCGAGCGTACCGAGGACACAAGCTTAATGAGCATCTAATTAGGTTGCCTAATCTTATTTAATTAATTGCTGGGCACCCGTGTCCTCTCATGTCGGCTATTAACACTAACTCACTAAGACGGAAGTATTTTTTATGTTTTTTTTACTTTGCATTTACACAAGAGCCCTTCATCACGGTTATATTGATATGCATAAATATGTGAACTGTTGATCTTAAATATCTTACGCATGGCTTAAACTAGGTTTATTGTTAGTGATGAACATGAAAAATACTTGTAAACTTTTGTGAGAATACAAACAAATAGTTTTATAAAGCCATGGCTGCGTAAACTATATAATGTTCGTATATATGGATCTAGCAATCCAAGATAAAATTTTCATGTAAGACTACACATACCTTTTTCAAATAATAAGTCAGTTCGATGAGAACCTTTTCAGCTAAGAAAAATAACGCCTTCCTTACATTTTTCTTTATGTCATAGATCAGCTACTGTGGGAAAAAGAAGAATATTATTATAACAAATTTTATAGTTTTAACTTTTTTGGTTGAAGAAACTTAACTAGGAAAAATCCTTTTCTTTTTTTGTCCTAAAGAGTCTCTTGGGATTTTAATATAAAATTTATTATGTATTGGGGTCCTCTCACAAGTAT
The DNA here is from genome assembly GCA_035235625.1 of Saururus chinensis. Lineage (NCBI taxonomy): Eukaryota > Viridiplantae > Streptophyta > Magnoliopsida > Piperales > Saururaceae > Saururus > Saururus chinensis. Next base: position 25,829,720 of record CP141147.1, read on the forward strand.
GGGTGCTCCAATTATAAAAAAAATAATTTTTTTTCTAAACTTACTAAAACAAAGTGAGATAGCACCTTCATTTTTCTTAATCACACCCTTTTTAAAACAAATATCATTTTTATTTTATTTTTTAATCACTTTTATGGTGTTATAAAATATAAATTATGAAATTGTGGCATGTGGCAATGTTGGCTTCAACACCGGTGGAGGCATTGAAGGAAGAGAGGAAAATAAGGGCGGATATATGGAGTAACAAGGAGAGAACAAGGGAGGGATACATAGGGGAAGAGAGCAAGAAAAGGATAAAATATTTAAATTTTGGGAGAAGCAAGACATTGTTGGAGGGAGGATAACAACATTCAATTATAGTAGTCTTGCTAGTATGCACGCTCAAATGCTCATGTACAATGGGGGCTATGATCATTAATGCCTATCAATACAAGTACTTTACGTGTTTAGCTACCTACATACATGTGAGCTGTCAGATCTCCGCCCTAGTGCATATTCGAAATATGCACATTTGCCCCTACACACAAGTTGTCAAATATACATATTTGCGTCATGGCATAAATAAGCTTTTTTAAAATATTAAACATTAATGTTAAATTTAATTTAGAGTAATATCTATTTAATCTAAGAGTGATTTATGATCAACGTGTCTGAATTTACATTTCTTCATCTTCTTATTTTGGTAATAAGAATTGATTGACTTTAAATATGCAATAAGTGGATAAAATTAGAGATGTCTAAATTTTGCCAAATTGACATGAATATATAGCCCCTCTTACTCTAATTTATAAAGTATTAGTACTCTAAAGAGGCCAATCCATTAGCTCTCCTTCTAAAAAGAAACGGAAAGAAAGAGGGAGAAGACGCAATGTCGAATCTTAGTATTTAGTGTGTGTGGCAGAGTATGTGAGGTGTAGCCAATTCATTTGAGCTCTCCTTCTAGAAAGAAAGAGGGAGAAGACGCATGTCAAATCCTAGCACTGTGGTATTTAGTGTGTGAAGTGTATAAAATGAAAATATTATAATACAATACGTAGCGCCAAGGGTGACATAGATTTTTGTCAAATTTCCAATGTTGCCCTCAAATTTCCTATTATGTTATAAATACAAGTTTAAATTGGTGTGCACTTTATGTGTCTTTTAGTTAATTCATTATATTAAGACGTCCAAACTTATAATACGATGTTACCATGTGTTGGCCTGTGGTTACAGTGGCACTACATGGGGCCACTTTTAATATTGTGTTATTTCAATTGCAAGGTTATATCTTACATTGTCAACTTTAGATTCACGTATTCTTGGTACTATTAGAAAGTTCTTGATGAGATCTATTAAGCAAAATTACATATGAGCATATTTTCTAGAATTTTTTGGTAGGTCCCATGCATACCATAAACATTCTGATAATAGTTTTTTTGCATTTTTGTCTATATTACACATGTTTCAATTCACGCATTTGTGGCACCTTTAAAATATAAACTATGTAAGAACTATAGTTTATATTTCAAGCTAAAATGTGTATAATATGTTTTGAAAACAAAAATTAAGTTATTTTTTAGAAGTAACATCCACTATTGGAACATAGACTATTTTATGCATTACATTAGATGATATACAAGATGACATACTATGTTTTTCTACATTATATATTTTTTAATATCTCATTAAATTCTTATGTTAGCTAAGATATGATAGAATATATATGTAATATATAATGTAATTGTCTAATTTTATGGATTAAAACTATCTTGAAACTTCGAGTATATAATTAATCTTAGGAATTTGACTAAATGTACTTGTAGTCAAGTCAAGTTTAGAATTAATAGACTTGAACAAACAAATATGTTCTTACAAATCAAGACTAAAAAAGAGTGTTGAAGGTAAAAGATATTTATTGAGCATACACTCTCATATAAAAGTCAATTAGAAGAGTTTTAGAAGAGATTTTGAAAGTTTCAAACTAAATTAAGGTAAAATTATAAATGGACAGTGTCATCAATCGATCGTTGTAACATACACAGGCTCAATCAATTAATTGCCACTTGAATTAACCTTTTGTAAAATAAAGTCGAGAGTTTATCGATCGAGAGCTCAAAGTATTGTGCTTTTAAAAAATAATAAATGATCGATCGCTGTTTAGAATAATCAATTACTAGCGAATTTAGTTACCTAGTTTAAGCCTTTACATAATATTTTATTCCTAATTAGAGTCAAAATATCAAACCGACTTAAATACCTATATAAAGGTTAAGGTATTACGAATTGAAGAGAGGAAAACCTAGAGAAGAATATAAAATAAATGAGAGGTCATTCATCATTGTTTTTCTTGAGAGTTCACCAAAAAACTTCAAACAATTGTTCATGGTGGATTCATGAAAATGCACAACAAAAATAGAAAATTCTTACACAACAAACAAAAGCAGAAACATAACAACTTCTTTAAAGAAGTTGAAGAATCTCAAAGGTGAATCAACAATTAAATAAAGAGTTTTTAATTGAGTTGCCAGAAAAAGATAAAGAATAGAACGTGAAGAAGGAAAACTTCAAGGATTCAAAAGAGGAAAAATTAAAGGCCAACAATGAAGAGGACTGACAAAGAAAATATGTTTTCGTTTGTGTTGAGTCATAAAGGTTGGTTGTTCTAGTATCTTGTAAGTTCTTTCTTACTAGTGCATTAGTTTGGCCTTGTAAATTTGTCATAATTTTTCACCTAAGTTAGGGTTTCTATGTTAAATCTCTATGTCTTTATGTGTGATTTGCACACTTAAATTGGTTAAATAAGTTGTAAGTTAATAGTTTGTGCATAGTTAGATCGTTTTTATTGTTTAGTATAAATATTTGCACATCGAGGCTAGACCTCATAATCTTTATCTTTCTAAGATAATCAGATTAAGAATAATTTAATAATTTATTATTGCGGTCTAATTAAATATTACACTCTTATGATCAACATCGTAAAATTCTAAGTAAAACTACTTTACACATGAAAGAGTAATATTAAATACGCTTCATGCACATAAAGTGCATCATTATTTGAGTACATAATCAATCTAGGTATGTGTCATTTGAATAAAATGTGATTAAGTTCTTGCTTATGGGGTCTCTCCATTTATATAGGGCCCACATGAGCCCCATTGGAATTGGGACCCAATCCCATCTAAGTTGGTAGAAGTGAAATGGTTGGACAACACTTATTTTGACATTTTCTTCCCAAACTTTGGATATGGGGATGGAGACTGGCCAAAAACTTGCTTAGGCACTCGGTTTCCTATTATCACGGACAGGTCCAAACACCTTTGTAAATACCTTTTAATGTCTTTCTTTATGCTTTTATATATTTTTCTTTACTTTTATGTAACCATGCCCGTAGAGCCACTTTGGCTGCCACTCTAGCAATATCTGAAAAATCCCTTATGCTATATAGGGGAGGGTAGTGTTTGTGTGGTTGGCTCATGTGTTTTTGCACCCATTGCTTTGTAAACGCGTTGATAATGAATGCAATCCATTTTCATGCTTGTGTTCATTTGTTTCTTTGCAATGTGTCACTCCCTTTCCCCCTACCTCTTGCTTTGTAAGGCCCTTCACACGTGATTCGCGCAACGCCTTGCCAAGCAAGAACTCTTGTCGCATTCAATAGGCTTACTTGCTGGTGGAAAGCCTTGCAATTGCCGCACGGTAACCTTTCCATCAAGTAGGGCCGCGACAGTTGGTATTAGAGCCTGGTTTAGGTGATCCCCCTTTTGGTTCATTCAAATTTTGAAAGGGACGCCGAAGTCGGTGGTTGAGGCAAGTGAGGTGGAGGAACCCACCCCCATGCCGACGAAGACGTCAAAAACGTTGTTGCGTGTGGATGCTGTGGAGGAACAAACAACGTCCCTTGCAACCAAATTCTACAAGCTGGATGATAGGGTTCACTCCCTAGAAACATGGGAGCAAAGGAACCACGATTTGAGCTCGGAGAATCGCGAGCTGATCAATGAGCTTCGTGATGATGTACAAGTGACTGTGGCTTCCTTACAGGAAGAGATTCGTGGCTTGGTAGCCCAGGTGTCACTCCTCATGCGCAATGCTGCTTGCCAAGAACCACTTGCTGCGATGGGTGGACAAAGATGCCCCAAAGTGCTAGAGCCCACTCCATACAATGGGGCAAGGGATGCTAAACAACTCGAAAACTTTTTGTTCGATATGGAGCAATACCTTCGGGTTGTCAACCCAGAGACTAAAGAGGCAAAAGTGGCTATGGCCACAATCTATTTGTCCAACGATGCCAAGTTGTGGTGGAGGACTAAGTATGATGAGATGACGAGAGGTCTAGTCCGGATTGAGACATGGGAGGAGCTGATGAGTCAACTCAAGACTCAATTTCTTCCTGAAAATGTTGAGTTCATCACTCGAAGAAACCATAGACATCTCCAACAAACTGGAACTATCTGGAAATATGTTAAGCAATTTTCCTCTCTCATGCTAGATATTTGTGACATGTCCGAGAAGGACAAGCTATTTTTCTTTTTGGAAGGACTCAAGCCGTGGGTTCAGACTGAACTAAACAAGCGGGGTGTAAGAGATTTGATCGCTGCCGTTACAGAAGCGGAGAGCCTTACCAACTATACTAATGAGGGCGGCTCGAAAAAGAACACTACCAACTAGCGGGATAACCGATATGGCTAGAAAGACCAAGGGTCATTCACCGGGGGCCAGGATAAAGGCAAGGGCAAGATGGGCAAGAGGAAACCTTTTTACAAGAGCGAGGGACAAATGACAAACAACACAACATTTCAACCTCGTTGGTTTAACTATTTCCTTTATCACGGTTCGCACCACGTTCAAGATTGCCCGCAGAAAAAAGAGCTTAATGCCCTATATGCCCGACTATCACATTTCGAAGCTGCCAAGGAAGGGACCTCTAGCGACGAAGAGGTATAACAAAAAATGGGGGCATTACGATTGCTCAATTCACTCAAAGAACAGGATGTAACAAAACCCTCGCAGGCTAAGGGTTTGATGTATATTGGGATTCGCATAAATGGAGTCCCAACTCAAGCCATAGTTCACACTGGAGCTACTCACACCTTCGTCTCCAACAGCGAGATCAAGCGCCTTGGGTTATAGTTAGTAAAAGACTCCAGTCGGATGAAGGCCGTGAACTCCAAAGCTCACCTTATTACCGGGGTAGCCAAGGATGTTCCCATTACAATCGGAAGTTGGTCTGGGACAATTAATCTTATGGTTGTTCGCTTGGATGACTTTCAGGTTATCCTTGGCATGGACTTTCTACGAGGTGCAAGTGTTGTACCGATGTCGCACCTAGGATCGGTATGCTTATTCAACAAATCTACCCTGTGCATGGTACCAACCACTCTGAAGGACAAACCCGAGACTGAATACTTGTCAGCAATACAACTTGACAAGGGCTTGGGGAAGGGTGAGTCCACTTACATTGTAGCCATACGAATGGAGGATCAATCACCAAATGACACACATACTTACCCAAAATTTAAGCCTGTTCTTTCGAAATATGCGGATGTGATGACGAAAGCCCTACCCAAACACCTACCACTAAGGAGAGCAATTGATAATCAAATTGAATTAGAACTAGGTGCTAAGCCTTTGGCTCGTGCCCCGTATCAAATGGCACCGCCCGAGCTTGCAAAATTGCGAAGCTAACTTGATGAGCTCCTCGAAGCAGGTTTCATCCACTCCGCTAAGGCACCCTTCATATCTCCAATCCTCTTCCAAAAGAAACATGATGGGAGCTTGCGTTTGTGTATTGATTACTGTGCTCTCAACAAGTTGACAATGAAGAACAGATATCCCCTTCCTCTCATTGCGGACCTCTTTGATTAACTGGGGATGCCCGATACTTCTTGAAGCTGAATCTACGATCGGGGTACTATCAAGTTAGAATTGCTAAGGGGGATGAGGTGAAGACTACTTGTGTTACGCCTTTGAGTTGCTTGTCATGCCCTTTGGATTAACAAATGCCCCGGCTGCATTTTGTACTTTGATGAATGATATTTTATGTGTGTTCCTCGACAAGTTCGTGGTTGTCTACTTAGATGACATTGTCATATACAGCAAGACTTTAGAGGAGCATGTTGATCATCTGAAGGTTGTTTTTGAAGTTCTCCGGTGCAACCAATTGTACGTCAAGCTGGAGAAATGATCTTTCGCCAAGGAGGAGATCTTATTCTTGGGACACACCACTGGAGGTGGACAAGTCCGCATGGATACATTGAAGGCTCGTGCAATTGATGAGTGGCCAACCCCGACTAAGGTTCGAGAGTTATGAGCTTTCCTTGGTCTAGCTAATTACTATCGGCAGTTCATTTAGGGGTACTCACAAAAAGCCACCCCTCTGACTGACTTACTCAAAAAGGATCGTCCCTGGTACTGGTTTGAGAAATGCCAAATGGCCTTCGCCGAGCTGAAGAAAGTTGTGACTGAAGACCCTATACTCCACCTCCCTGATTACATTCAACCATTTGAATTGCAAACGAATGCCTCTGATTATGCCATCGGAGGTGTTCTAGCTTAGGAGGGCCACCCGGTAGCTTTCGAGAGTCGCAAACTGAATGAGATCGAGCGAAGGTATACCATACAAGAGAAAGAGATGACAACCATCATGCATTGTCTTCACACTTGGCGACATTATTTGTTGGGTTCTTGGTTCATTGTCAAGACTGACAATATTGCTGCTAGCTACTTCCAAACCTAGAAGAAGCTCTCCCCAAAACAAGCTCGTTGGCAGGATTTCTTTGCTGAATTCGACTTCACCCTGGAGTACAAACCTGGCAGAGACAACATTGTCACCGATGCTCTGAGCCAGAAGGCTGAGTCTACTAATCTTGCCACCATAGAGTTAAACAAATTGGGCCGTATCAGCCAATGTAGAGGATCTACATGCTCGAATTCGGGTTGCACTAGATAAAGACACCCTAGCACCCTCTCTTCTCCGGCAAGTCACCGAGGGAAAAACTAGCAAGTTTTGGGTGGAAGATGGACTATTGATGACAAAGGGGAAGCGCCTTTACGTGCCTAAGGTTGACAACCTTAGGAAGGATTTCCTTATGGAATGCCATGACACTCCGTGGGCCAGATATCCAGGTATCCATCGCACCTTGGCTCTATTGGAAATGGGGTACTTTTGGCCTCACATGGGCAACGATGTCGAAGAGTTTGTCCACACTTGCCTCACATGCCAACAGGACAAGGTTGAACGGGACAAACCGCATGGTCTTCTGGAACCACTACCAGTGCCCGACGGGCCATGGGAGAGTGTCTCCCTAGACTTCATCTCCACGTTACCAAGGGTCGGCGGCTATGGATAGATCTTGGTCATCGTTGATTGCTTCTCAAAATATGCTACCTTCATCCCAGCGTCGAAGCATTGTACAGTTGAAGAAGCAACACACCTATTCCTCAAGAATATTGTCAAACTTTGGGGGCGTACTGCAAACCACTGTGAGTGACCGTGATGCTCGGTTCACCGGTCATTTTTGGATGGAGTTATTCAAGTTGTTGGGTTCTAAGTTAAATTTCTCCTCCAGCATGCATCCCCAAATAGATGGTCAGACTGAATGCATCAATGTCATCCCCGAAGAGTACCTTCGCCACTTTATCAGTGCCAATCAAAAGAATTGGGTGAACTTGTTCGATATTGCCCAATTCTCCTATAACCTCCAACGGAGTTCTGCCACCAACCATAGCCCCTTTGAGCTAGCCATGGGGTGTCAACCGACAACACCGCTTACTCTAGCGACTAGATACGTGGGAAACAGCCCCCTGCCTTCCACCTAGCAAAGGATTGACACCTCCAAGCAGACATTGCTAAGGTCTATCTCGAGAAAGCCGCCCACAAAGCGAAGAAGTGGGCCGACTTAGGCCGGAAGCCCTACACATTCAAGGTGGGAGATTTGATTTTTGTCAAACTGAATCCAGCCCAATTGAAAATATTTTGGCAACTCCATCGTGGTCTCGTTTGCAAGTATGAAGGTCCCATCCCCATCACTAAGCGGATCGGGAAAGCCTCTTATCAAGTTTAGTTACCCGCCTAGATACAGGTCCACCCAACCTTTCATGCCAGTTGTCTCAAACCATATCATGCCGATGCTGAAGATCCCTCCAGAAACAAGATTAATTACGGCAACCTGAAGGTCACCTCTGATGTTCGAGTCTTAGAAGAAGTCTTGGTAGATCGCGAAGTTCTCTAGAGCAAAGAACAAGTATATGAATTCCTCATTAAGTGGCGGGGCCTTCTACATAGCTGGGAGCCAGAAGACGACCTCACCATTCAACAAACACAACATGCCAAAGCCTACCTCCAGGAGCATCAATGTCAACAAGGACGTCGATAAAATTGAGTGGGGGAGAATGTCAAAGACCAGGTCCGAACACCTTTGTAAATACATTGTAAATATTTTTTAATATTTTTTTTATATTTTTATGTATTTTTTTTTACTTTTATGTAATTATGCCCATAGAGCTACTTTGGCTGTCATCATTCTAGTAATATCTAAAAAATCCCTTATACTATATAAAAGGAGGATAATATTTATATAATTGGGTCATGTATTTTATACCTATTACTTTATAAACATATTGATAGTGAATGTCACCTATAAGGCCTTTCGCACGTGATCCATGTTAAACAAAGAACTCTGGTTAGATAGGCTTACTTGCATTGAGGAGGGCCATAACACTAGGCGTTGGATCCGCTGTGGAGCACTCACATGTGAGTGCTCTCACAAAAGCCAAGCGAGCCATGAAAACTCGCATGTGAGTGCTCTCACAGCGGATCTGAAGGCGTAACACTATGCTCATCCCCTTCCGTCGTTCCATGCACACACATCCAGTTGTCTACCCATTCGGCCGGCCTTGGCTGGATGAAGAGGAGGGAGAAGAGGCACTCGAAAGGCACAGTCCCAAACAGTCCTGCTCTTGGCCACGGGTGATGCTCCGTAGTGGACCCAACAAGAACGGCTCTGCATCCGCCTCCAGACCTCTGGAGGCCATCCTCCACCCTCGCCTCCCTCCTGCAAGTCCATGCCTTCATCCTCCGCCGCGCCCTTCAGTCACCCCTCCCTTGTCATTCTTGACTTCTATGATTGTTGGTTACGCGAAGATGGGTGACACCAACGCCGTCATAGGTTTGTTTGAACACATGCCAAGTAAGGATATTGCTTCCTTTAATGCAATGATCGATGCCTTCAACAAGGGGAAGAATATGGACCTCGTACGCAAGGCTTTTGATGAAATGCCCAATCAGAATGTGAATAGCTGGTCATCCTTATTATCTGGCTGCTGCAAAAACGAAGATTTGGATGCTGCAAGATCACTTTTTGATTCAATGCCTAGAAGAAATATATTATCTTGGAATGTAAAGATTGGTGGGTACTTTTAGGATCCTAGTTGAGAATACATAGCTTTGGTACTAAAATAGCCAGGAGAGAAATTTTTAGATATGCATGTTGATGACCATGTTTAATTTTATCAGCCTACCTTTATTTGCAACATATTATGTACCATCTCTATTTTCTTCTGACTGATTCAAGTCTATTAATCATATAGAACTTCTTCTCGAGACACTGGAAAGGCTATGGTTGATGCTTCTCTTGGAAAGATTTTGACTACATGTGAAAAGATCACTTGGCTGTTGGCAAAGGGAGAGCAGTGGCTTAAGCCTGAATGCAGGTTACTTTGAGTTCTTATTATGTTTCTTCTCCCAAAATTTGTTTTTCTTAATATCTGAAGTTTTAACTATTAAGTAATGAATTATGTTATGCATAGCTGCAAAACAGTAATTTCTGCTTAGTGAATGAAAGTAGTAATTTTTTATTCTCACTTTGGGCATTGCTTACAGGTTTGCAGGAAGGTCGATGTTGCACAAATTTCTTAAGTTGAGTTCCATCCCATTGGAGTGACTGGTGCTATTATTTCTTGGAACTACCCATTTCATAATATCTTCAATTCCATGCTTGCATCTGTCTTTTATGGAAATGGCATAGTAATCAAGGTAAACGAGATGATTCGGTTTACAAGCAAGATAAATGTTGGAGAAGAATTTAGGATGTGGTATGCATTTCTTGTAAATGATGGTTCATCCTTATATTAACATCTCACAATGAGCAGCTCTTACATATTGATTATGAATTCAGGTTTCTGAACATGCAAGTTGGTCTGATTGTTTCTATCTGCTAATCGTTCAAGCTTCTCTTGGTCAGGTTTATGTATGATTATTCCTTTTTTCATGGTAGATTGTGAACAATGCATCAAAGTATGTATGTTTATTTCTTTTTTCATGGTAGATTGTGAACAATGCATCAAAGTATGTATGTTTATTTCTTTTTTCATGGTAGATTGTGAACAATGCATCAAAGTATGTATGTTTATTTCTTTTTTCATGGTAGATTATGAAGAACGCTGTTGAAACTCTAATTCCAGTTACCCTTGAGCTTGGTGGTAAAGATGCATTCATTGTATGTGAGGATGTAGATATCTCTCATGTATGATATCATTCTATTCTTTATATCCATTTAAATTTTGTGTAATTATTTCATGACCTTTTTACTGTATAATTTCTTTTATCATGTAGGATGCACAAATAGCAGTTACAGATGCTCTCCAATCCTTTGGCCAGAATTGTGGGTGTGCTGAGAGATTCTGTGTTCACCATGATGTTTATTCTGCTTTTGTTGCTCAAGCATGGTTCACAATATCTTTTACCAGAGTTATATGGGTGACCCAAAGATAAGATATATTGGAAATATATTTGCGATATATCAGAGATATTGGGGAAAAAGAATCGATGACCTAAAGATGATGTTTTCACATGTACTTTGTTAATCTAAGTATGTTTTAACATCTAAAAGCCCTAAAACTAATTTCAAACAATCATAACACCATGTGAAGACACTAATACTAACATAAATTATACTTATTAAGAGAAAATATGATCATCAATAATATAGAACAAGAAGTTTGAAGAAAATATAATGATAAGTGGATAACAAGATGGTAGACATCTAAATAAAACTTGGAAGTCTAACCAAAGTGTTTATCAATAATAGCTAGCTAGAGTGACATGGAGGTTGGAAAGCTACTTAACCAGTAGAAGACTGAGCATATAGGGAATTTAAGTAGGCATAATATTGCTCTCATGTCATCATCATTTGGTAGGTACTTAAATACTTATTCACATGCTTCTCATATTCATGCCTAGGAAGATGATGTAAGATTTCATACGGTGGGTAGGTTGTAACTGTGGTAATAGTGGTAACGGTTGATATGGACATGAGTACTAGTGGTCCGTACACACGATTGTATTTGGTTTTTCTGCCAGAGTGAAGTCATATATGAAATATACCAGATCTGGCTTGCTACCAGAGTTAAAAATGAAAAGAGGAAGAGGCTGGGTCCAGAGGGGTCATAGGTAGGAAAAAAGTCACGATTGAGGCTTAGAAGAGGTAAAACATATCAAGGAACATTTGAGTGTGATATATCTTAAATATCTCATATATATCTAAGATATTGGAAAAAATATATATTTTTTAATATCTTGTATATGCAAAGTGACATATACAGATATATCTAAGATATTGCAAACCATGTGCTCAAGCAGTGAAAATTGTAAAATTTGTTTGCGTTGTAAGTATAAATACACAAAAGTTTAGGTGAACATGGTTACCCTTGGCCATTGGACAAAATCAATATACGTTGGTTTATGTCGTTTATGCCTACCTCTTATTTCACGAATTGCAATCTCATTCATTTTTTAATCCGGATAAAGTGACTTTAGTGAGTATAATGCCAACGATTGCTGACCTGGGTGCTCTAGATATGGGTAGATGGATTCACGTGTATGCTAGAAGTAGTGGTCTGGACAAAGACAATAGTGTAAGCACGACAATTATAGATATGTATACAAAATGTGGAGATTCCAAAGAAAGTATTCTATGGATCTCTTGAAAAAAAAGTTGCTTCTTGGAATGCTTTAATTACTAGATTGGCTGTAAATGGGTGCCCTATAGAAGCATTAGATGTATTTATGGAGATGAGAAGAGAGGGAATTAAATCGAATGCCATTATCATGACAAAAAATTTATGGATTTTAGCTTGTATATTAGTGACTTGTATACATCCCTTCTCTAAAATGTCTATCAAACAGGTGCTTCATATTTTTGAAAATTAGTACATATATGCCAAACAAGTCAATACTTCAAATACATTAATTCTAAAATTTAGGACAAAAATTAAAATGCACTGGATCTGGAGGACAAAAAACGTTTCAAAAATAAAAATGCTCCAAAGAGGGCTTAGGCTGGGTTTAGGTTCGTGGAATTGGCTTTTGGAAGTGGATTTAAAATGCCTTGGATTTTTTACGCCTCTTTTTTGGATGAAAAGTGGGTCAAAGGATTTCAAAGTGTGGATCCATAAATCCATAGTTTGGATATTCATAAAACATGGAAACAACTAATGCATAACCAACTACAATCCTGAAGCATTAAAAAGCATAGCCATCTTCAAGATAGAGGGGCTTGCTCCATCCATATCTTGGTTTGGCTGAGGAACTGTGCATGGGCAGCCTCATTTGCTTTTAAACATACTTTAACAAAAGAAAATTTACAACAGGCCAACTGATTTCGAGCTTGGTCAATTAAGTGCCCCATTTTGGATAGATTTGTCCCTGATTCTTTGAGAGTTTGAATCAAAGATAAAGAATCTCCTATGTGTTATGGAAGACAAATCAAACAAGGGTGATTGATCATTATGCCAGGGCTATCGATCGGCCCCTCATTGCAGTCGCCACCAACATTAGCCACGTTTAAAATGAAGCCAAGAGGTCGGGTGATCAATTGGAACTCAAAGTGATTGATCTCTCCCAGGTTCAAAAGTGGCCGATACGAAGAATGATCAATCGCCTTTACATAGTGATCGATCTCTTTGTGTGGCAGAATTTGGAACAACCCCAATTTGACCTCTTCCTGATTGGCTAGTTCAGGATATCATTCCTCAAATAGTAAGATATGTACTTATACATCCCTAAGGGGTATAGAAGAACTCTTCTTCTTCTTTGAGACTTGGGTGTTGGCCATTGAAGAGGTTTGAGAAGTTTGTAATCATCTTGTATTGTTCTCCTTGATGAATATTGGAGAGTGTGTGATCCCGTGGATGTAGGCACTATTGCCAAACCATGTAAAACTTGATGTACTCTATCTCTCTTGCTCGTTTTCTATTCCTCACAAAGATCCAACCTCTACATAGATTATAGGCTAGATTGGTTCTAGTGGCCATATAATCTACAACAATTTGTATCGAAGCGCCAAGTTTGGGTAAATGAGATGTCGGCGGAAGACAGGAAGTTTAAGATCGAGAAGTTCATGGGTCAATACTACGGGTTTTGGCACATGAGATAGAGGACTATCTTTATCATCTTTCGATATTTGGCACGGAGCCAAAGGATATGGAGGACGCCACGTGGGCACTACTTGATCGTAAGGCCTTGGGAGCAGTTCAATCATCTATTTCTTCGCCTGTTGCTTCAAATATACAACGAATGAATTTTTTGATCTCCTCGCATCGATGTGGTGAACCCTTCTTCTACAAACAAGGTACATCTAGTGACTCGCTTCTTTGATTTGTAGATGACTACTGATGATGATGTTTCGACATATTTGAACTCCTTTCATGACTTGCTTAATCACTTAGAGGTTGTTAAAGTTAAATTTGATGAGGATATTCAGCCAATTGCATTGCTAAAATCTCTACCCGCTAATTAGGAATCTCTTAAGGTGGTTGTACATAGTTCTCATTCTACCGAAAGATTTAAATTGAATGATGTTTGTAGTTTGTTATTGGCTAAGAAAACTCGGAGTAAAGGCGCTAATCCTTCATTTGGGTCAGCTTTGACCTTTGATTCTAGAGGTTGCTAAGGACAAAAACAGTTTGGAGGTAAAGGAAAATCCCAACAAGGATGTTTCAAGTCAAATGGAAGGAAAAATGATGACAAATGTTAGAACTATGGCCAAACTGGTTATGTTAAATGTGATTGTAAGCGTGCATCGCATGATAGAGGTGATAATAATAAGAATGCTCATGTTGTTAATATTGCAAATGGTGATGAATGCATGATATTGTTTTGTGATATTGTTTTGTGAAAGTAAGTGTGAATCTTAGATAATTGATAGTGGTGCTTCATTTTATGCTACTTCTAGGAGTGATTTGTTTGATAATTATGTGTTTGGTGATTTGGAAAATTTTACTTAGGCAATGACATGGATTGTGAAATCATGGTAAGGGTGATATTAGCTTCAGGTAGGAAAATGACACAATGTTCTTATTAAAGGATGGCAGACATGTTCCCCGTTTAATGAAGAACATTATCTCTGTTGGCCAATTTGCCATGTGTGGCATCACTAGTCTGTTTCTAGATAACATTTAAAAAATGGTTCAAGGCGCTATGGTGATTGAAAACGGGAAGAAAATTGATACTTTTTACATGATTTCTAATTGTGTTAAAAGTTCTATCTTAGTTGCATCGGGACATGTTGACGCACAAATGTGGCATAAACACCTAGGTCATATGTTAGAGAAATGGTTGAAGTACTACAGAGTAAGAGAAAGTTACCAAGGTTGAAGAATGTTGATATGAGTTTCTGTGAGGACTATGTCATGGGGAAACAAAAAAATGTTATTTTCTCAAAATCAGCCCTTGACAGGAAGACTGAGTGCTTTGCTCTTGTTCACATTGATGTTTGGGTGCCAACCCAGGTCCCCTCCTTTGGAGGTGTGTGCTATTTTATAATTTTTATTGATAATGTTTCTTACAAGGTGTGGGTTTATTTCTGTAGGCAGAAATTTGATGTATTTTCTGTGTTTGTCAAATGAAATTTACTTGTTGAGAATGAGTCATGATTAAAGTTAAAATGCCTCAAATCAAACAACGACGATGAGTACTGTGGTAGAGAATTCTAATCCTTCTATGACAAATATAAAATTCGCAGGTGCTAACCATACCTAGGTAGCCTAGACAGAATGCTATTGCAAAGAGGATGAACCAAACTCTTCTACAGAGGGTGTGAAACATGAGATTCCACTGTGGCCTGCTTCCCATGTTTTGGACAAATGTCATTGATGCTGCAATGTATTTGATTAATAGGTCCCCATCCTATGCCTTGGATGAAAGGCTTCTTGAGGAAGCATGGACAAAGAATGAGGTCTCCTTTGACCATTTACAGGTGTTTAGTTGTGCAAGCTATGTTCACATTAAGGTAGAGAACATATGCAAGTTGGATTCAAAATCAAACAAATGTTACTTTCTTGGCTATGGTGGCGATAACTTTGGGTATAGACTTTGGGATCTAGTCTAAAAGAAGGTGGTCAAAAGCATAGATGTCGTGTTTCATAAAAATGAACTCTACAAGCACCGTCAAGTTTAACAGAAGGGGAAGAAAATTGACAAAGAATTTGTTGAACTTGATGCTGACTACATACCTAGTGTCTCCCTTCTAGATATTGAGGGTGTAGGTGTTCACGAGATTATCATGCCAGATAGTCAGGGTGACCAAGATGGTGAGCAGGTTGATCAGATTGAGTTTGCCCCAACAACCCCACTACAATTACCGTTAAGGTGGACCTCTTCTAAACAGAGAAAGGTAGAGAAGATCTTTGATCAATCTCCAAGTGTGCATAAATAGAGTTTCAATCTTAGCATGAATTGAGTGGGAGTGTGCCTAATTACCATTAGGGTTCACCATTGTATGTTGCTCACAGACAATGGTGAACCTAAGAGCTTTGAAGAAACATACAAGATAGATACTTCAATTGAGTGGGAGTTTGCTATGGACGATGAGATGGATTCATTGATGTCCAATCAAACATGGGAACTGGTTGAGTTACCTAAGAGTAAGAAGGAATTATATAACAAATGTGTCTATAGGTTGAAACAAGAATCAAATGATAGTAAGAGGTTTAAGGCTAGACTGATAGTCAAGGGCTTTGAAAAGAGGTATGAAGTTAATTACACAAAGATATTTCCTCCAGTTGTCAGGATTGCTACCATCAGAATGATGTTGTTTCTTGTAACAGTGGAATCTCTCCATCTAAAGCAGCTAGATGTAAAGACAATTTTTCTACATGGTGATGTAGAAGAAAAAATCTACATGCATTAGCCCCAAGGTTATGTTATTAAAGGTAAAGAAGATATGGTATGCAAGTTGTCCAAGAGATTGTTTGTACTAAAGCAAGCTCTAAGACAGTGATACCAAAAATTTGACAGTTTTATGCAAGACATTAGATTTTATATATGCCACTATGATCACTGTTGTACAGGCTATCATCATCACACATTACATTGTTACTTTATGTTGATGACAGTAGGTGATTTGAATGAGATTGATAATATCAAAGAACAAATGTCTAAGAAATTTGCCATAAATAATTTAGGACTGTCAAAGCATATTCTTTGCATGAGAATTTCTAGATATAGAAAGAAGAGATTATTAAGGCTATCTCAGATATATTATATTGAAAAGGTTATGATGAAATTCAACATGCAGGATGTTAAGTCGTGAGTGTAACACCCCATTTTTTTTATTACATTTAACCTTAAATGCTTAGTATTAATTATTAATCTTTGGATAAGAATTAGTATGTTTTGAGGGATAAAATTCCTGTATTTGTATAAATCTCAAAGAAATGAGCATAAGGAATCGAAGAACGTGAGAAACGAAGGTCAAGAGTGAAAATTATGACATCAGGAAGTGTGTCTCATAGGCATGGCTCATTTGAAAAGAGCATAATAACTTACCTGCTCATCAATATGAGCTCAATGGTACCAAGAACACTCAACTCAGTATCCGAATCCGGGGTAGAAAGATAAGGATGTTTAAAGATAGAAAAGAAATAAAACAAAGGAAAAAGTTGCACATGCTATGCATGACCCAGAGAGTTACAGGGTGCCACAGTACATGCGTTACGCAAAGGTGCGACACTTGCGGTGCCACCATTTTTGGCGGCGTCGTTGGCTATAAAAGGGAGGGGGGTTCTAAGAGCCAATTTCTTTTGTTTATGGGTCATTTTAAGATCAATTTAGTCTGTTCAAAAGGTATTTTTAACTAAATCGATGGTACTCTACAAAGTGGGGGGAAATGATATGGGGAAATAGTAGTCTCCATCCTCCGCTGTCGGCCTGTAAAGAGAGAAATGTCCCAGGTAAGGGGAAGTTCTATTTGTCGGCTTCGGGTGCAATGTTTGAAACATCCTAGGTTAAGATAGGTTATGTCTGCTTCTTTTGGGTGGGAAGAAGAAACTTTTCAGAGCAAGATGAGGCTCCACCCACCGTCTCCAAACATGAATGGAAGGATGCCTTGAAGGAAGGAAAACTCCGAACGCTGTTATTTCCGAAAACCTCAAGGGAGTAAGTGTTTCTGACTTTATGATTTTAATACATTTTAAATATATGCATATGCATCTTAAGTAGTTAACTTAAGATGCTAAATGATATATATGCTTTGCTATGTTATGCTCTGATATGTTGTGTTGTGTTATGTGGAAGAAAGTGATATCTAATTCTAATGATTTATTAGCTTTCGTTTGACTCCGATGATTTTATGAGACTTTCGTTTGATTCTGAATGTTTTATTAGATTATAAGTACATGAAATGTATAATTTTGTGATGCCTAATGCATGTATTAGTTATTAGAAAGAACTATGTTTGGATCTAATTGTATCGGAATAACAAACATTATAGATCTTATCGAATACGTATGTAGGTAACCAACGACATGACAATGTTGGCTCGATCCAATTAGTTATAAATATAAGTTTTGTTCTGGCCTACGCGCGGTGGAGCATTGAAGCTCCATAGGCATGTAAAGGAACCTTATAACTCTTGCACACTGAATATGCTTTCTTGTTTAAGGAAAATTTTAATCTGAGATTTTTTGACCCCTGGGTCAACCCATGGTTATTATAGTGGGTACACCCCTGACATCCCATTTCAAACTCTATAAGGAACAGTGTCCTATGACTCATGAGGATAAAGCTCACATGCACAACAATCCATATGCCTTAGCACTTGGGTCCTTCATGTATGTTGCTACTTGTACCAGGCAAGACATCTCTAATGCAATTAGTAAAGTGGCAAGGTTTATGGCAAATCTAGGGCAGACTCATTGGGAGGCAGTGAAGTGGATCTTTAAATACCTAAGAGGTTCTTTAAGTATGACTTTATACTTTAGTGAACATTTTGATATTTACCTGGTTGGTTTTGTTGATTCAAATTATGGAGGTAACGTATACTACAAGCGAAACACTACAAGGTTTGTATTTACGCTTAGTAGTGGTGTAGTGGCCTGACAGTCACAGTTACAAAAGTTAGTAACTACTTCATCCTTAGAGTTGAATATGTTGTAGTAACTAAAGCAAGCAAATAGAGTGGCTAAAAGTTTTCCTTAAGGAACTTGGGATGACACAAGGGAAGTGTATTCTATATTGTGATAATAATAATAGCGCTATTGTATTAGTCCAATGTAGTGCATTCCATGCCAGGACAAAGTATATTGACATTAATTACCATTTCGTTAGAGAGTTGGTAGAGTATAAGAAGTTGTCCCTTGAGAAGATTCACACAAACGACAACCCGATGTATATGTTTACCAAGGTCGTAACAGTGGACAAGTTGAGCTTTTGCTCAACCTCCATTCATCTTCTATACTAGAGGACCAATGATGATCACATAGTTATATTGTTTTGTAGAAAATAGATTGTTCACTTGAAGTGGGAGATTATTTGGAGGAAGGTGAAGTTCGATCAGTCTTCCAAGTGAGAGATTGTGAGTTATGGAAGACAAATTAGACATAGGCGATCAATTGTTGTGCTAGGGCGGTCGATTGACTCCTCATTTGTTGAAGCACTAGATTGTTGGGGCGATCGATCACGGCCAGGGCAATCGATCAACACCTAGATTAGCCATGTTCAAATCAAAGCCGAGAGTTGGGCGATCGATCGCGGTCAGGGTGATCGATCGGCACCTAATTTGGTTACACGGGAAAATAAGTCGAGAGGTTAGGAAATTGATTGCTCTCAGGTTTAGAAGTGACTGATATGAAAAATGATTGATCGCTAGTACACAACGATTAATCATTTGGAGGGGCAAAATCTGAAACAACCAGATGTGGCATCGTCATGATTGTCTAGTTCAAGATATCATTCCCCAAATAATTAGATACAAACTTGTATGTCCCTAAGGGGTATAAAAGGTTCTTCTTCTTCCTTGGGACTTGGGTGTTAGCCATTGAAGAGGTTTGAGAAGCTTGTAATCATATTGCATTATTCTCCTTGCGGAATAGTGGAAATTGTGTGATCTTGTGGATGTAGGCACCATTGTCGAACCATATAAAACTGATGTACTCTCTCCCTTGATTGTCCCTCTTGCTTGTTTTTTGTTCCTCACAAGGATCCAACCGTTGCATAGATTATATATTAGATTGATTCTAGCGGGCCTATAATCCACAACATCTCCTTCTATTATGACTAGTTATAAACCAATTTCAGCATCAAAGAATATAGCATTCAGAACTACATAGGCTTCAACATCTTCAGGTTCTGAGATGGGCTATTCACGGTTCGTCCAACACTAAGCTATTTTTCTTCCACAAAGCATGAGTTGATGTTTTCATCTATTTCCCACAAGTCACACATTTCTTCCCGCACTATGCCATTTTTTTTGCAAGATTGTACTTTTTAGGTAGTAGTTCCCATAGAAATGTGAAGACGCCAAGTGAAGCTTTTAATTTTTCAGAATGTGTCATGTTCCAAATGTTGTCCCTTCCATGCTTCACATCCAAATGGACACATCTATCCTGCATGGGCTCGATGACTAGAGCAGTGTGACCAACCTATATAGAGTTTTGAACATGGTACTTAGAAGGCAATTCACTATTTGTGTACAACTGCCTTCTTGTGTACCAAGTTTGGAGCCATACGTGGACTAGTCACGGGGCTTTGGTAAAGGAGTTGGTCTAAATAATATTTTTCAATCCAAATCAACATGTCTTCAAATAGCCTAGTATTGACAGGAATAACCTCAAATCACTTGTGCTTCAAAAGGGAGAAAAATTTCCACCACCTACATTGTCAATAACTTATCAACACAAGGATCTTCATGTAAATATTTCCTTGGAGAGATTCCTTTGTAAGTTCTTGGAGTAGGCAACCATCGCTCATGCCAAATCCTTAGTTCATGACCATTACATACTCTCCACTGGTTTTCCTTTACTAAAAGGATGCATGTAGCCTGACCAAACTCTATGACCAACACCAGTGACTATGCTAGATGATGTTCCTAACATGGTACATATAGGCATCATACTCTCTATATACTATATTAGATCCGTCATAGTACATAGAGATTGTGTTGCCTACCATGTACTATGTTAGGAGCCCTATGTACATGACCATTGGAACCTCTATGCATCATATTAGGAGCTCTATGAAGCCAGTCAGGGTAACATTTCATTTATAATATAGTTCTAGCCTCCATAATACATGTTTTCCCATGCATAGAATGAGTTTTGCTCGAGAAGGGCTTCTATAAAACTACAATGGCTAAAATATTTGGCCTTATATACCTTGCATAATAGGTATTGAGTATTTTGTAATAACCTCCCACCTTACAAGGGAATGACCAAAGTAGACTCCTACTTTGGTCAAATAACCAAAATGTGACCAACTATCCTATATTTACCCAAATATCCAAATATACTTACTCACATGGGAAGTTACAAACATGTGATGAAAATTGATAGTACTACCCTCTCCTTCATCATATACAAGCCTACAGGAAAAAACTCCAAATAGTTGCTCGCTCTAGGAAAAAATGTCTTCTTCTCCCCTGTGACTTCCTCTCGATGGTTTCATCTTCCCCGGTGGCTTCTTCTTCTCGGGTTGGTTCTTTTTCCTAGTGTTTTCTATTAGATATGTAATTTGTTTCCTTTTTAATCATGTGAATTTGGTTATTTGTTTGTTTGGTTTGATTTTATTGGGGTAATGAGTTAGGTTATTTATAATTTATTTTTAAAGTTTAATTTTACTTAGTTTAGAATATTAGTGTCAAGCTTGATTCACCCAAATTTTTACATATTTAAAGGTATTTTCTCTTTATATATCCTTGGTCAAAGGAGCATGCCCCACCATGGGACCCACATTCGTGTGGGATGGCATGCTACTCATTTTGGCCTTCAACCTTTGAGGATTCATTGGGTGCATAAGATATGAACAATTATCCTGACCTGGTATTTTAATTTTCCTTTCAAGGATTTGTTGTTGTTTTCCTTGTTTGTCTGTTGGAACATAAACATGGAAATCATCCAATCTAGTTGGCCACTTTCATGCAGAATCTATAGTTCTTACTCATCTATGTCCAGAGTCCCTTTGTCAAATTTACATGGATATAGTTTTGAAATATGGTTTTATATCATTGCTTTTGACCCTGCTTCTCAAGTTTATGAATTAAGACTTGCTTCTCCTATTCCGAGAGGGCATTGAATATGAACACAAATATATCGCCAATGTCATCTTGTGAAAAAAAATGGGTTAAACAAGAAAATAAGTATGACTAAAATTATGTGATATCAAAAGAAAAGATAGGATGAGTGACGAAGTTTCATACCCCAATAAAAGAAAATTGAAATCCCACTAAATAAATGATGTCTGCCAACACCTATGTTATCAAAACCATGAGAAATACCATGCAGAATGTAGTGCAAAGAAGAAGGCAAGCACTTAGAAACCAAATAAAATTCAAACCATGAATCTTAGGTCACTCTGACTTCATAATATTGATGAAAATCACGTGATGTAATCAGAAATAGCAAAAATCACCTAATGTAATCAATGCAAAAATGGAGAACCACAAATTACCTCCAAGATGATGTCAACATAAAAGTTTTCTTGTTAATAACTGGTAAGCTATTAACTTACTGAGCCGGGGCACGTCCTCACCAGTGAAGTCAAAAGCAAAGCGATGTGACCAATGTCACATGTATAAGCACACACAAATCAATGTGACCAATGTCACATGTGACCAATGAATTGAGTGGAATGTCTGGTCCTTAACAAATGTCCAATGAGGCCTATGGTTGTGTAGGAGTGTCACGTATGCGTCAATATGCTATATGAAAATGAAACCAATAGATTAAATCAAATTCCTCATTCTGCTCTTACAATAATATATTGAAATGAATTAAATCAATATACGTACTTCATCCCTAAGCCAACTCTAACGGTTTGTAAAACCTGTCAAGAACATTGGGGTTATTAGGGTGCCCCCAAGGTTTGCATACCTGCTTATTACAAATACCAGCCTGCAAATATTATACAATGACAATTAAATAAGTATTAATATTAAAAATGCACCATTGGGATTAGTAATAAATAAACCCACTTCTTTGCACCCTTCTCCATAAACTTATTTAGCTTTTTTTCCTCTACAACCCCAAATGAAATGAGATTAGTATAATCTAGATGGGAAACCTCGGTTAGTATAAGCAATTTATTGATCTTTATGTCCTTCATGGAAGAGGTATCGACATTTATAATCTTTACATGAATATTAGAATCCTCCTCAGTAGATTTCCCCCCTTCTTGTGTGGGCCTGTGTAGGAGGTCTTTTGATAGTTACTCTTATTACTCACCCTTCCTACTAGTTTAATTTCCATTTTACGCTAACTCAATGGCTTATTGTCCTTTTCTTCACCCTATATGATCAGAAGAAAATATAAAAATATTAGTTTATCTTTCATCCAAGTAAAGTATACTAACTACATAAACAAGACAAGTACCTCATCATCAACAACTTTCTTTCCACCATCATCAGCCTCCATTTCAACAACAAGCGCAGCAACGTCCTTTTCCTCCTCCTCTTCCTCATCTTTATCCTCCACCCACCCTCTTTTCCATCCTCCTCCTTTTCCTCCACCCCTCCCCCCTCCTCATCCACCTCCTTATCCTCCTCCCCTCCCCCCTCCTTATCATAATCCTTTTCCACCTCCTCTTCCTCAACCTTTTCATCGTCTACCTCCTTTTCTGTCTCCTCGCCCTCAACCTCTTCCTCAGCCACATTCTGCATAAACACTATAAATCATTAGTCTATAATTCAGATTTTCAGTTTACTAGTTTTCTAGTGTTCTAGTTTTTGAGTTTTATTTAAGTACAAGCATAAAAAAGGAATTGAATAAAGACAAGCGTAGACTTCTAAACATACCAAAACAATTATAAAGCAACACCGCCACATGCATAAATAATCCGATCACATATGCTAAATAATATTCTCATTTAGTTATGAAGTGAAAAAATAAGTATCATTATAAAATGTGAATTTCTTACTAAAGCTACATTTTCAATCACTCTACATGTAAACCTTAAAACATGAGTGACACCCAAGAATAAATA
This sequence comes from Saururus chinensis, assembly GCA_035235625.1. Taxonomy (NCBI): domain Eukaryota; kingdom Viridiplantae; phylum Streptophyta; class Magnoliopsida; order Piperales; family Saururaceae; genus Saururus; species Saururus chinensis. The sequence goes on from CP141147.1 coordinate 25,853,169, forward strand.
ATTAGTTGAGAAAGGGTAGAACGTAGATCCATAAGTTTTCAACTTCATATCATACCATACAAACAAATGAAGCTAACATGCAGTTAAGGAGTAACCATATTCATGTATACTTACTCCATCCTCATGTGGCACATCAAAATTCATTTCATCTTTATATTGTTCTTCCATAACAAGCACCTACACACATAATTACAACTCAATTCAATTCATGTATCATTGTTGGCTACTTTGCAATTCAAAAATGCCCACAAAGTTAGTTCTTACCTTTTCCCTCGTTGCCTTTTAAAAAAAACTGACTCCATACCATCTACCCTCTCAACAAGTTCCTTCATGTTGATGGACATTGTATCAACTTTACTTTCAATCCTTCTAATGGAAGGTAGGATATCTAGTAGAGTGCTATGCAAACCCCCATCCTCCACCTTATTCTTTCCCTTCCTATCTCCTCCCTATGGGAAGTGTCAACTTGTGGTTCTACACTACTAGGAGACTCCCATCCACTCTTCATTTTTTCAACATCTCTTCTGCCTCTTCCTCTGTGGAATCATCCACCTCTACCTCTCCACTTCCTTTGTGGAGGCCTCATCAGTAGACGAAATAATTGCATCATCATCAACATCAGAAGGTGTAGTGGGATTCACAATTGATAAAAATGGCACTCTCTTACTACTCCAGAAGGACTTTAAATTTACAGCTTCTTGAATAAGTTTCATGAAATCTTCATCCTCTGTGTCCACATTTGTAAGATCTTTAACTTTAACCAAGTTTAATTTCTATTAATTATGTAATATTGTGTGGTTTTGCTTAAATTGCCAGTTTGACTTGATTTTGGGGTTAAGGGTTAGTAATTATAGTTTTAAGAAGGCTTAATATTATTTTTATAAGTTTTAATATCAAACTCAATTCATCTAATTTTTATGGATTTTATGAGAATTTATGGAAATTTTTTCTTAATTAAGGGTGTGGACCCCACCGTGGCCCCACGTCCCTGATTGGATGGCGTGTGACCCATATGACCCCAAATTTTTATATTTTATTTTAGTGAGTTTTAGGATGATTAAACTCATTTTTGGCCTTAAAATAACCCTAATTAGCTATTTAGGGCGTTTTAACCCATTTTTACAGCCCAACAGTTTGTAAACGTAGCCCAAAAACTTACTATTTAAGAAAAAAACCCTAACCATTTGCCCAATTGGGAAAGGGTTATTCAAGGGAGAAGGAGGTGCTCTACCTTCATTTTCCAAAAAGGAAAATCCGATTTATGTGACTTTTATAGCCCTAATCACCCCTAATCTCTTGATTTTGGTCTTAATCCTCCTTATCTTCATTTCCCCAAATTGGATTCTTGATTTATTTCATTAAAAATCTTATTTTTAATTTCAATTTCAAACCCTAAATGGGTTATTTTCATTTTTAACCAAAGCAAATCATAAATCCACCTATTTTCAAGTTGATTTAAGCTTATTAGTTGATTTTAATTAAGTTTTAACAAAAACCCTAATTTTTGGGAGGATTTCTTGAGGAGTGAAGCTTATCTACTGACCCAATTCCTTCCTAGAGGTAAGAGGATTTCATCTCGTGTGCTTTGTTCCATTAGATTGCATGTTTGAAGGTTTATGTGGATTTTTGCTTCATTTTGTGCTTTAATGGTGTTTTATTAAAAATATATTATTTATGGCTATTTTCTTGTGATTATGCATGAGAATGATTAGATCTATCATGTCTTAGGGTTATATTTCGATATTATGAAGTTCTAGGGTGATTCTAGAATTTATCTTGAATTTTTGGATGTTTTTGGTTTGATTTTTAGAAGGTTGAAGACAAACCAGAAAATGGGCAAAAAGTAAACTATTAAGAGCATTTGAATTGCCCAGCAAGCATTTGAATGACAGACCTTTCGAATGGCATATCTAATTGATCGAACAGCCTAGTGTTTGAATGGCTCGATAGGGCATTTGAATGGTCAAACGGCAGATTTTGTCATTTTAGCCACTTTTGTGTATTTTGTTCATTTCTTGTTCTCTCCTTACAAATCTAATTCCTTATGATTGAAATGAGTTATTATTACAATAAATGATGTTGTGATTGCATGAGGACCAACTTGGAATTTATGATTTAGCTCAAGCATAATTTAGGCTTTATTTGTTTAATTTTAGCATGATATTCTACTTGCTTAAATTCATGTTTGATGGCTACTTCATGGTTTCTTGATGATTACAATAGGTTTAACCATGATGGTGCATATATATCCTTGCACATGTTATATTAATTTTAGGTGAATCATGTTTCCATGTTCTAGCTTAAATAAGGTGAGGTTTATACTTATCTAAGTCTAGCATGATGTAATACATGTTCTTGAACTCATATTTTGATGTTTTCATCACATTTACTCTATGATTTCAATAGGGTAAGACCATGATAAAATTATGGACATTTGCATATACATCCTTGATTGTTGCTTGTTTATGTTTCACATGTTTTAACTTAGGCATGAATACTACCACTTATGTACACACTTGTGTAGATGTTTATGATTTTATTTGATGCAAATAGACCATGTTTCATGTACATGTGGACTGATTTGAGCATATTTATTTGTACTTGAACTCATGTAACATTTGCTCACGTATGTACCATATTGCATGTATTATGAAAATAATTTATAAACGAGATTAATCGCGATTAGCCAGGTTTGATCGATTGGATGCAATTGAATGTAATTGGTTGTTGGATTAATGGATCGAAGGCTTATCAAATTAGTGTTTTGTCCGAATAGACGGGGTTTTACGTCCCTTTGAGGATGGGTTTCCTCCCCGGGTTGAGATGAGCAGAATGCTATATATGTTATTTGATGAGTTATTTGGACTCTGAAAATCCAGGATGATATGTCTGTGTGCACCGGCTTACCATGTACAGGTTTGCTCAGGACTTCAGTCTTGATGAGCAGGTTTGCTCGGGGCTCTAGCCTTGATGAGCAGTTTGCTCGGAGTTTTGACCTTGATGAACAAGTTTATTTTTCTCAATTGTGAGACATTCACCATTAATTGTTGCATGTGATGAAAGATAATACTCAGTTACATAGGTTGTGTAGGAATGATGGAGCTTATGTTACACATGTGGTTATGTATGATTTGTATGAATCTACAGGATGGTGTGTAGTTGGTACACGTGATGTGGTGGTGTGAATGTTTTATTGAGAAATGGATATGCATGATGTGTTTATGTTAAGAAAGGATTCATGTCGGATGTGATTATGAAAATGAGTTTCATATGTTTAAACATGAAGTGTATAGGTGTTTTGAGCTGTATTTGAACCCATAATATATAAGTGGCATGAAATGTGCTTAAAGAATAGGGGTTACAGCATGATATGCATGTGACATAACTATGTGATGATAAGATATGTTATGTATAGCATGATATGCTAGTGGCATGACTATGTGTTGATTAAATATGTTATATATATCATAATATGCAGATTGACATAACTATGTAATGATGAAATGCGATATATATAACATTATATACATGTGACATGACTATGTGATGATGAGATATATTATGTATAGCATGATATGTTAGTGGCATGACTATGTGTTGATTAGATATGCTATATATAGCATGATATGTAGGTAGCATGACTATGTATCGATGAGATATATTATAGACAACATGACATACATGTGGCATAAGTAGATGCTTATGAATTGTAAATTATGACATGAATGCATATGTTTATATGTTTATTTCATGATAAATGGGCACTGTGGTTGATTATGTGATGAGCATTATGTGATTATGCATGTGTGGTCATTGTGAATTTACTTAGTTTTGGCTCACCCCTCTTTGTTTGTATTTTGTTTTGGAGTTGCATGTCGTGCCATGTAGGTTGCTTGGACGGACTCTTTGTGGAACATGGAGATGACATTGACTATTGAGGGGATGAGTTTTATAGAGATGTTTTGATTATGTTAATTTGATTACATGTCATGTTGAAAATATATTTTAGACTCTACTTCACACTTTATTAGTCAATGTTGGCTTAGACTCTTATTAGTCATTGTGGTCTTAAACTTATTTTTAGCCATGTGAGGACTGTTAATGACTAAGGATGTGAGTATGTGTGGACTAATGTTTTTAATTAGTAGTCATTTTTTTGCTCATTTTGCTTTTGTACAAAGTATATGTGCGTAACTTTGTAGTGTTCTACCCAAGGATGGGTTAAGTCTTCTGCAATTCAACTATACTTCATCGCGCCGCGTGCCGCTTCCCCCTTGGATCAGGTTCAGCTCGGGGGTGGCATGTACTAGGGCATGACAATAATTATGCCCTTTAGAACCTTCACCTACACATAAATACATATCGCAAAATAAGTGTACCATACATGTTAAGAGTATAGTTCATTATATAGAATGAAAAAGTTAGTATATACCTTCCCACTAAAATCACCTCTTGAATCTAATCAAATTTTGGCTTTTTAGAAGATGCCCAGCTACAAATAAGAGGAAACATGGTCCTTGTTTTGCTTACACATGCATCCCCAACAACAGAATCCTCTCCATTGCCCATACATGACAAATAAGTCTTCATTAGTTAAGTCCTAAAATAATATAACTAATAAAATAAATAAGTAAAACTTACCATCACCACATGAATGAAACCATATATGTTGTAGGTTACATTGCAAATTGAAGGCCTATGACTATGCAGGATTCTTTTGGGGACAACTTGATGCTATGCTTCTCATTGACTTCAAATAGGAAGCCCCCCTTATGTCACCTTAGCAAATGGTGGAAGCCTTGGGTAGGGAACATGTTTTGAGTCACATCACACTGGAGATACTTCCCGAAACATATTTTCTTAAATATCCTTTTCTACCCTTTGTGCTTCTCAAAGTGATCTTTCAATTGTCCAATATAGTAATATGTGGACTTACATTGTGGATCACCTTCTTAAAGCTTATTGGGGACTTGTTGCCCCTTTATTTTATTTTTTCTACCACCTTTGACATTTCCCACATAAAGATATTAGATTAAAATCAATGACAAAATTTAAGGATGTAGAATGATATTGGATTAGCACTACAACAAAATGTATCATTAGCGATGCAAATAAAAGCGTTGCTAAAAACTACTACTTGTGATGCATAACTAAGTGACGCAAAAAAAAACATATTAGCAACGCTTATTATTAAGTGTCGCTAATAGTGATATATTAGCGACGCTTATTATAAAGTGACTTATTAGTGACGCTTTATAATAAGCGTCGCTAATATATCACTATTAGCGACACTTAATAATAAGCGTCGTTAAAATATATTTATTTTTAAAAAAAAATTATTACTATTAATGATGTTTTTTCCGAAGTGTCACTAATAGTTACCTATTAGTGATGCTTGTGCGAAAGTGTCACTAATAGTAATGCTATTAGCGTTGCTAATATGAATTTAAAATAAAAAAAATAAAAATTTAGAATTATTAGCATTTGAATCAAGCATCGCAAATAGCATTAATATTAGCAATGTTTGTTTGCAAGCATCATTATTAACTTTATTAATTAATTTTTAATAAATAAATATTAAAATTTAAAATAAACTTCTTAAAAATAATATATTTTATTTAATATTTACTATTTGTATATATACAAAATAAATATTAAATTTTCAATAAAAGGTAATTTCAATAATACAATAAACTTTCACTATTTATATATAATATATTTTATTTCTTAAATTTTTTTATTAAATTTAAAATATAATTTATAATAAAAGAGAAAGTGAAGAGAGCAAGAAAGAGGAGAGAGAGAGAAAAGAGAGGAGGGAGAGTGTAGAGAAGAGGGAGGGTGAGGAGAGAGAGGAGAGAGTAGAGATATGGTAGAGAGAGAGGGTGACGAGAGATAGATAAGAGGGGTGAGGAGTGAGAGAGAAGAGAGGGGGTGAGGAGTGTGAGAGAAGAGAGGGGGTGAGGAGTGTGAGAGAAGAGAGGGAAGAAAGAGAAGAGGGGCTGAGGAGAGAGAAAGGATGAGGAGAGAGAGAGAATACATGGTAGAGAGAGTGAGGAGAGAAAGAAGAGATAGAGCGGAAAGAGTGAGAGGGAGGAGAGAGAAGAGAGGAGGAGAGAGAGAAGAGAGAGTGAGTGAGTGAGAGAGAAAGTATAGAGAGAATGAGGAATTTAATTTAATTTTTTTAATATTTTTTAATTAAATATTATATTTTAAAAATAAAAAAAAATATACTAGCGACGTATAGTCGCTAATACCCTACATAATAGCGACGCTTATGTGTATACGTTGCCAATATGTATGGTATTAGTGACGCTTATATCCAAGAGTTGCTAATACATTTACTTAATTTTTTATTTATTATTTTAAAAATAAAATTAAAAATTAAAAATTTTAAAATAATTAAAATTAATTTCTACTAATCTCTCCTCTCTTATCTGTAGAGCCGGAGCTCACGGTGATGCACGTAGAAGATAGAGATCAGAAAGAGAGAGAAGACATATATAGAGCTAGAAGGGCGAGAGAAGAGAGGAGAGAGGAAGGAGGGAGAAAGGAGAGAGATAGTGAGTGAGGAGAGAGAGAAGAGAGACAAAGAGAGGAGAGAGAAAGTATAGAGGAAGGGAGGAATTTAATTTAAATTTTTTTAATATTTTTTATTAAATACTATATTTTAAAAATAAATAAAAGAAACATATTAACAAATATAGTAATATACGTTGCTAATACCCTACGCAATAGTGATGCTTATATGTATACGTCACTAATATGTATGGTACTAGTGATGCTTATATCCAAGCGTCGCTAATACATTTACTTGATTTTTTATTTATTATTTTAAAAATAAAATAATTAATTAATTTTTTTAAAAAAAATAAAATTAATTTCTACTAATCTCTCCCCTCTTATCCGTAGAGCCGGAGCTCACGGTGACACACGTGGAAGAGAGAGATCAAAAAGAGAGAGATAACAGAGAACTAGAAGGGGGAGAGAAGAGAGGAGGAGAGAGAGGGAGGAGGGAGAGAAGAGAGAGAGAAAGGAGAGAGAAAGTATAGAGAGAGGGAAGAATTTAATTTAAATTTTTAATATTTTGTATTAAGTATTATATTTTAAAAATAAATAAATAAATATATTAGTAAATATAGTAATATACGTCGCTAATACCCTACGTAATAGTGACGCTTATACGTACACATCACTAATATGTATGGTATTAGTGACGCTTATATCCAAGTGTCGCTAATACGTTTACTTGATTTTTTATTTATTATTTTAAAAATAAAATAAATAATTTAAATTTTTTTAAAAAATAAAATTAATTTCTACTAATCCCTCCCCTCTTATCTGTATAGCCGGAGCTCACAGTGACACACGTGGAAGAGAGAGATCAGAAAGAGAGAGAGGACAGAGAACTAGAAGGGGGAGAGAAGAGAGGAGGAGAGAGAGGGAGGGAGAGAAGAGAGAGAGGAGAGGGATAGTGAGTGGGGAGGGAGAGAGGAGAGAGAGAAGAGAGAGAGATTTATTTGCAATGCTCATGAATTAGCCTTGAAAATATTCTACTTATTTGCAACACTTATAACTATGTGGCGTAAATGTTTCCCCATTTGCCACGTCTATATGTAAACGTTGCAAATAGACGTCTTTCAGCAACATTTCAGTAGGAGCGTCGCAAATAAAAGCTATTTCCGACGATTTAGAAGAAATGTCGCTAAATTTTCTGCACACACTTATTTTTGAGCATGTGGGTTTAATTTGTTAGCCTGTGCGGGCGAAACTTTGCATGCGCAGTATTAATTTATTTGCACCTGCGGACAAAATTTCTCATGCGCGGTTGCAATAAAAACTGCAGAGGTGAAATTTCGCGCACACCAGATTATTTGTTTGGCCCGCACGATAGAAATTTCACTTGTGCGGGTGAAATAAAAACCGCGCATGCAAAATTTTGCGCACACGGGATTAATATTTTGATGCGCGTGGGTGAAATTTCGTCCATGCAGGTTAATAAACATCGCACGGGCAACATTTCACCCGTACTATTTTTTTTTCTCCCCCACCTGCCCTCCCTCACTTCTCCAAATCCCCCAAGCCGCCACTTCACCTACTGCCGCCGGTTCGCCCCCTCTGTTCCCCTGCCAGTCCCCTATCGCCCTCCTGCCTACCCCCCACCAGCCCCCAACTTTTCTGCCTCAACACTGGCTCTGCTTCGGCTGCCCCCCCGCTAGTCCCCAACTTTGCTGCCTCGACACTGGCTCCGCCTCGATCAGCTCCCCGTCGGCTCCGTCTCTGCTAGCCCCCCTTTGCCCTGACTCCGGTGATGCCTCCCCCCTCCTCCTCAGTCTCCCCTCCCTTCCCTTCTTCTTCGGATCCCCTTGCAGTTGGCTTCGCTGCCTCACGTTGGATCCACTCTGATGGCCAGAACACGACCCCCCTCCTCCCTCCCGCTCCCCCTCTCTCCCCCCCTCCGCCCCCGCCCCCACCCCCCCTTCCCCTCTCTGTCCTCTCTGTAAATAGAGAGGGGACCGGGGAGAGAGGGAGGGACCGGGAGGGAGGAGGGGTGTTGGGGGTCGGAGAGAGAGAGTTCTGGCCCCCTCTCCCCGGCCTCCCTCCTCCCCCCCTTCTCTCCCAGGGTCCGCCCCTTGCTTCCCCTTCTTTGTTTCAGAGGAGGGGGTGAATCCGGGGGAGAGCGGGCAGCAGGAGGGAGGCAGGGACTGTGGGTGGCTGGATTCCGACAGGGACCCAGAATTCGGCCCTCTCTCCCTGGCTTCCTTCCCGCTTTCCCCACTCTTCCCGGGTCCACCCACCTCCTTCCCCTCCTCTATTTCCAGAGGAGGAGGGGGACAGACCCAGGGAGAGGGGGGGCGGTTGATAAGTATAATTTGTACGTTATTTTACCCTGAATTATTCTATTGTCTAGTCTCATTTAAGAGTTAATATAGTTTAAATAATTAGAAATTAAATATAATTAGGTTAGAAAAAGTTTGTAAGATGTTTTGAAGTAAATTGGCTTACTTATATTAATTATGTGCAGATTCTTCATTGCCATTTGAACAGGGCATTTTTAGTAGCAAACAGCTAAATGTGATTTTGAAGAAATATACAGTACAGACGATCGAACAAGAATGCAGGCTGATCGATCAGGATAACGCACAATTTCCTAGTTTAAGCTAATTTTGAATTTTTTTCATATTAAACTTCTTCCTATGGTTCTTATGCTTATATAAAGACATATTTGACTCAAAATTGAATGATTTCAATAGATTTTCTAAAGAGAAAAATGAAGAAGAAGATTGAAAAGAACTCAAAACTTTCAATGGAGATTCAAAAGCTTTCTTCTACCATGGAAGACTAGACTTTTCTTTTACTTAGGAGTTGATGAAGCTATAGATAAGTTTCTTTTCTTTTTAATTTAGATCTCAGTTGTAAATGATGACAATTGTATGATAAAGATTTCCTTTTTAATAAAAAAGTTTTTCATGTTTATTCAATTCTATGTTGATTTATTGTCTTGTAGATGATACATTGATGTGGTTTTGATATTTACATCGATTCTAATTTCTGTGATTTAGATGAGATGGTCATGTAATAGTTTTAATGTTCATATGTTTAATAAATTGGATGAGTTATACTAAGATGAAACAAGTGATGCTTATAATTTAGTTTAGTGTAGATGATTCATGCTATTGTTGAAGATAGTTCATGTAATGAATTTAATTAATGATTCTTTTTGAAGTAATTCTAGCTTGTAGCTGAGAATACTTGTTCATATTCACACTAGATTTAGATTAAAAGTTAAGAAATTGTTATGGTTCTATAATGGATTCGATTTCCTAAGTAAATTTCAATATATTAATCTATTTCTTTTATTTAATTGATTATTTTTTGTACATAATTTCAATTTTAAGTTTATTTTAGTTTTTAATTAACAAATTTCTCTCTTAGATTTAATAATAATTCATCCGTCTCTGAGGTTCAACAACCCTTAAATACTTATCCTAGTACAATTACCTTCTAAACTTGCAAAGGGTTTAATTATAAACAATCAGTGGCCTGCCACCCCCCTCACTCCCACTCCCACTCCCCCCCTTCTCCCTCCATCCCTCCCTCCTGCTCCCCCCTTTCTCCTTCCCTCCGGCTCACCCCCCTCCCCTTGCCCTCAATACAGGAGGGGGCGGGAGAAGGGAGGGGACCCGGGGAGAGGGGGGGTCTTGATTCTAGCTCTCCACCAGAACCCGGCCACCCACCCCACCTCCTCCCTCTCCCCGGGTCCCCCCCTCGTCTCCCCGGTCACCACGCCCCTCCCTCTGTGCCCCAACCTCCCACCTGCACTGGATTTGGCACTTCCGTCAAATTTCGATGCCGGATTTTTTGTAAAAAAACTTCTAAATTTTTTAGTGACGCTTATAAAAGGGTCGCTAAAGGCTTTTTTTAATTTTTTTTAAATTATATGAAGGATTAACGACACTTCATAAAGCATCACTAATACACAAATATTTTTATAAAAATATGTTTTTTTATTAGCAATGCTTTAAAAACTATTTTTTATTATTTAAAATTTTTTTATTAGCGACACATAAAAAAGCCTCGCTAATAATCAATTATTAGCGACGCTTATATCTATGTATCGCTAATAAGCTGTTATTTATTTTTTAAAAATAATTTTTTATCTTGGCAATATTTTTAAAGCGTCATTAATAATCATTTATTAGTGATACTTAATCATTATGCATCGCTAATAATTTACTATTAGCGACGCATTATTATGTATCACTAATACTAAAATAACTAGTTATGTATGGATAAATATCGCTAATGTGCACTAATAGCGACGCTTTATGTAAGCGTTGCTAATGAGCAATAGCAACTCGTGTTTATGCGACATATTTAGTGACACTTTGTAAGTGTCGCTAATAGTCATTAGTGATGCTAATAAACGCCGCTAATAGTCTTTTTTGTTGTAGTGATATTAAATCAGTCAAAAGTGAAAACCATGAAAATGTAAAATCTACCTATTAATTCAAGTATATATAAAAAGAGAAATCAAGCCTAAAATAATTAATTGGTTCTCACTAATTAAGGAAGTTTTTTAATATACAATACACAAAATTAGAAGTTTTAAATTATCCAATTTTATGGTTTTTCAGCTATTTAGTTCTCCAATTTTTTAGAAATATTACCTTCGTAGGAGATGAAACAAGAGCCATAAGCTATCACAAATTAGCAATCTAATCATTGACCTTAATTCACAAAACCACCCAACCCAATGTGAGTACTCCACAAACAATCGCAGTAGATAATCCATCAGAATACCAAAATAGCGAACATAAAATTCAGTTCTCTCGCGGGTAAGTTTAGTAGGGTAAATATAAGAAACTTGCCCACATTTTGGTTATATGACAAAACTAGGAATATAGCAACATAAAGCAGCAAAATTTACTTTAGGTTTTAAAATGTGTAGCACGCACATGAACTTGCAAAGGAAAATAATTGATGTCTTCTAAGCTTCTTAAATTTCTAGTTTTTCAATTTTATATTTATCCCGTTCACAAATTTTCTTTTCTCCATTCTTTAGAAAAATTACCTTCATTCAAATCAATCTCAACATAGAAGATGAAATAAGAGCCATAAGCTATCAGTGATATGCAACAACAAAAAAAGAAAATTTTCATATATATATATATATATATATATATATATATATATATATATATATATATATATATATATATATATATATATATATATATATATATATATATATATATATATATATATATATTATCATGCCCTAAATTAGTAATAGGTAGTTGTTGTCAATTGATTAGTTTTCATAATTTAACCAGTTATATTAAGACATAAGTCAAATATGTTAAAACTCACATCATGAACAAAATGTTCTTACTGATTGTTGAATTTAGAACAGACTTAAATCTGTATCTTATTTTATTGATAGAAATTCTATTGGCTAAATTGTGTGAGTGCATACACTGATCAGGGAAACAATTTAATTATTTTTTAAAACATGTCCTTTCTTTCATGAAACCTTACGAGAGATCTGGCTTCCGAACTAAATTCATTGAGAAGTCTACGATATGATGTGTGCTCTTAAATTTGTAATATAGAACAAGTTACTACTTGATTTCTTATCTAGTATATGTTTATGCTTCTATGGATGTAAGCCTTATAATAAATATTTCAGATAGTTCTAAAGTTGTAAGTTACTTGCTCTTTGTAGGTATCAAAAGAGCTTTAATTCCAATTTTTAAATTTTCTAGTTTTTCAATCTTCCAGTTTTCCAACTTTTCAGGTTTTACTTATCAGTTCACAAATCAAAAGGCATAGCAAAAAACAAAGCAAGTTTAGTTAAGAAATCCAAGCAATCCCACATGTCAATAGTTTATTTTCTATTTCTTTATTAAAACATTGGCAGTTCGTATCAAATAATAATTTCATCAATACTACATAATGTTACCACAATCAACCACATATAAGCTAAAATATACTAACCTCCAATGTACTTAATTTGTTTCGCTTTTGCCACTAACAAGGAGCTGAAGTTTCAATTTTCCAAAAGTTTTGTTCAGCACGCAACCCCACAAAAAATGTTCAAATTTCATACCATAATAAATTATAAGAGTTACACCGTGAACGAGCCTTGAAATCACATACTTCCAAAAGCTGTCCTCATAAATGTCCAAAACAAAACCTAGCTCTTCAAACTTTTGACAGACCAATGTATCAAGATTGTACCTTTCAGACTTCTAAAAACCTTTGTGCCTTCCGTTAGCAACAACGAGCAGACAAATAGGGGCGGTTGGAGCATTAGGCAACTTAGGCCTTTGCCTAAGACCCCATAAAGAAGACAAGGCCCCTCGTAGACATAATCAAATTATAAAATTATATTAAAATTTTATTTATTTGACAAAGAGCTAAAGAGTTACGGGGATTGTTTATGTCACTATAATTATTCTACGAACAACTATTATGAGATCTTATTGGACCATATTAAAAATTAGCAAGATGACATAAAAAATGTTATTTTTAAGATGTCATAATATTTGTATGACATCTTGCATATATTATTCTTTACTTAATATTTTAAAATTTTATTTATGCTATTCTTATTTTTTAGCATAGTTTCAATTATGATGGTCTTCGAATGTTTTTAAATAATTTATAATTTAAAATAAACTTTTCAAGAAAAAAATTTATTGTGTGCCAGACACATCTAGCCGAGCATGACATGCAAATAATTCAAATATTTTGATCTTTAAATAATACATATCATTATATTAAAATTTAAAGATACGTTATATGTTTGGTGCAAGCTCAGTTAGATGCATTTATATACTAATAGAACTTATTTAAATATTATCTCTTAAAAATGATAAATTAGAAAAGGGACATTATGCTCATGCTGCAATTGCAATAGGGTTAACATGTTGTAGCCCTAACTATAAATTAATAGCAAATAGTACTACTAGTGCATGAAACAAAACCCTTAACTTTAATTTGGTAGCAACAGGGGCTACTAATGTAGGGGACTGAGCTCCTAACCATGTTCTAACTATGGATTAAGATGCACTAGCTTGCTAGCTAAATATCTCCTATTACTAAAATACTTGTAATAACTTAATTAATAATTTTTAATCTTAAAGTGTAAAAAGAATATATTTTAAATAAATTAATTTAATTAATGTATTAATATTTTATTAAAAATAAAAACAAGACACTTAAAATGTCGCCTTAGGCCTCCATTTGTATCAAGCCAGCCCTGCAGACAAGTAACCTCCTTCACTCCCCCCACTTATAAGGACTAGTATTCCAAATCAAAACGCCAAGTAGAAAACCTTTGGTCTTGAGAGGTCAAAACACAGAGTAGAAAACCTTCGACATTGAGAGACTAGGAAACAAAGAGGAGAGTTAGGGAAGCGAGAGCTCGGGCAAGAAGCTATCAATAACAGAGGGGGGTGTTGTTCACGTGATAAAAGGTCAAGATGAGAGGAGGGTGATCTGGCCGGCGAAGAGGGTCGGAAGGATAGGAAAATAAGTTATGTCGAAGGGAGGGTTATATGCATAGGGGGTGTTATCACACGCTTCTTAGTTCCCATGTGAGTAAGCCTATTTTTGTAAATACAAGATAGTTCTTCACATTTTACTTAATTGCTCCCCACCTTATTTACCAAACAATGCTAAGTTGAAGGCTTCAAAGATTCCCAAAGCCTATTCCTGTTCGGTTATGCACAATTTATCCCAATTCAGCCAAGATACTTTCAGCTCAACGCTTTTTGACCCCACTAAAATTTTTGCACCATAGAATTAATTTAGGTTCTCACAAAGAGAATTCGGTTATATATAACAACTCATATTATAGCTGGCAATTGATTGCACAACTTCAATCAAAACTTCTTTTCCTGCTTGGGACAAAGGCTCGTCTTTCCAACTTTGAAGGTGTCTCCAAACTCTTATCTTTTATATTAGAAAATTAATCCTTTAATTTCTTTATCCACCAACAAATTAAGGAAAACCCCGACACTTCCATGTTACATTAACTACACAAGAAAATATGCATACTTAATTAGAAGTTAGGAATATTAATAACTCAAAGTGACATAATTTCGATTGTCCTATTTTCAATGGGGGCTCCATTAGAATTGCCTAGTTCTCAATGGGCACCCCGTGAATAATAGCTTGATCAATTTTTATACCCCTATGTCTCTGATACACCTTGTACAGTGCCCCACTGAATTTGTTCACTTCCACATGACATGCCATGTTCCATGTGTTCCTCACACCGCCTACTTGAAAAGACGTAGAATTTTGAACCTCTTTTCATTAAAAAAAATTGTCCATTTGCATAATTAATAGCATATTCATTTTGATGAGAAATACATCACTCACATCAACCGTCCTTGGGAATTTTGCCTCCAAATTTTTTATTGCAATTAGACATAGAAGTTCCCTGTTAAAAAATTAGTTATGCTAGATGAAAATATATTATTTTTAAGTAAATAAAAAGTTATTAAGTGTAAAAATGGAAGCATTAGTGCAAAATTTTACACTATCTTTTAAAAGCGATAATATTAATCAATATCATAATATATTCAATTAAGAATAAGTTAAAATAATAAATGAATAAGGAATTTACAAATTTTCATGTCAGTGGCGGAATGTAAACATCTTCGGTCTTTTTCATATAATTTACATAATTTTAGATCAAATCTATGATATTATTACACTGATTTCATATAATTGACATGTTATTATGAAATTGGTTGAACGAAATTATAGAATTGACCTGAAAATGTGTAAAAAAATGAGAAAAAGGCTATAGATGTGTAAATTCCCTACTCTCCACCTGATTTTCTTTTCTCAAATCACTCTAGCCTCCATAATAAATGGTCCCCCATGCATAGGATGAGTTTTGCTTGAGAAGTGATTCCATGAAACTACAATGGCTAAAATATTTGGCCTTATATACCTTGTAGGATAGGTATTGAGTATTTTGTAATAACCTCCAACCTTGTTTAGCAAGCAATGCGAAGTTGAAGGCTTTAAGGTTCTTGATCAAGCGCATGCCCCATCATGTTTTGTTGAACACAATTTATCCCAGTTCATCCTTTATACTTTCATCTCATCCCTTTTTTAACCCCACAAAATCTATGCACCATAGAATTTAGGTCCTCTCATAAAGAGAATCTGGTAATCTATAACAACTAATGGCATATGTAGCAATTGATTGCACAACAATTTTAATCAAATCTTTTTTTCTCGCTTGGACAAGAAGCTTTTCTTTCCAATGTTGAAGGTGTTTACAAACTATCTTTTATAATAGAAGTTCTATCTTTCATTAAATTTATTTTTTATTCCTCCACTGTTTAATATATACGCCTTGTATTAAGTGCCCCATCGAATTTGTTCGCTTCTACATGACAGTTAGGCCATGCTCCATGTGTTCCTCACCGGCTACAAGAAAAGACGATGTAGTATTTTGAACGTCCATTGTAAAAAAACTTGTCCCTTTGCATATTTAATAATACAACCATATTCACGGGATGTACGTACATGACACACATCCACCCTGCTCAGTAATAATGCCTCCAAAAATTTTAGTTCAAGATTTAAAAACTAGTTGTTAAACAAAAAATATCAATTTTTAAGTAAAGTGAAAATTTTAAATCATTTTATCAAGGGTAAAAATATAAATATTTGTGCAAAATATTACACTATCTTTTGACAATTAATTTATAATAATATTACATTCAATTAAGAATATTAATTAAAATCACACTTGAATTTTTTATATAACTGGAAAAAGCTAGCCAGAGTTGCGTCTACGATGATTTGACGGGCAGCTAGCCTGAGCTGCAACTCGGGCTATATATGCTCTATATAATTATATTATACAAGTTTTAAAAAGAAAGTGTGATGGACAATATGGAATTATATTAGCCAATGGAGTTTGATAAGTTTTTGGATGTTAAGTCACTCTTGGATGTTAAGTCACTCTAGGAGTCAATGAAGCCACTCAGGGACAGCGCCAATTCAGGAGTCAATAGAGTCAATTACGAAGTCATGTATTTTTAGAGTGAAAAATGAAGGTTCCCAACTTGGAATCAACCCAACTAAGACATTGTGAGCCCTTAGATATGTTTTTTCCAACGACTAAAGCAATTCTGTTACAAAACTAATAAGCCTAATATAGGCTGGTCCAACGCTACTACAGATCGGTCGAGCATGCCATTTGATCTCTAAGGCTCATTCAACCTACTTGAACCAATTTCCCTCATTTAAAGCCTTATTTTTAGAATTAAGCTTCTAATGAATGTAAAATGAACTATTTCAGCTAAGTAAATCAACTTATAAAGTGCACACTAATACAGAAAGAAAAGATGCATGCACATAAAGCACACAGCTGTGCTCGAGTCTTAAATTATCTTTGGCCGTATTTTAACAATATCTCAGGTCAGAGAAAGTATTGGAACGGCTCTACCACGTATCTGTACATATATCTATATATCTTTAACCACGTAATCCGAAATTTGTGCCTCATCTTACTCAGTTTTAAACACATATAAATTTATTAAACATGTCATTTATTCAAAAGGCATATCTACCACATGTCCCGTACAACAGTTCCATTAGATAATTTTTCCTCGGGTTATGTTAAGAGAGGTTACATCAACTGTCAAGCTTCTACAATGGATAGTAACATATGCTAAACGAATCTGTCTAATTCAATAAAACCCTCTTAACTCCCTCTAAGGTTTACATGTGAGCCTCACGCAAAGCTCACTTGCGCCTACATATCTTATCTAATTAAAATTGAATTGAGGGCGTTAAACCGAATTGAAGGGGTTTGTTGAACAGATTCATTGGTTGATTATTATTTTCCTTCCACATTCACCGTGGCACTAAATGGACATAAATTGTGTAGGGTCCTACGTTTATATATGTTGATAGGGCAGAAAAAGCAATGCAGAATTACATCATGAAGAACACCAGTGAACTTAGTGATATTCTCTAGCCTCCATATGCGATTATTCTTTTCCTTTTGTACGAAATAAGTTGCATCTTCACCTCTTTTCAGGTCTGCAATTATCATTTCTGCGTTTCGTGGATACTCAGGTTCTGAAAAAAACACTGTTTAACCATCAATTATCCACCAAAGTACTGAAAGTGAGCTGCTGTTTGAGGATTCACGCAAGGAACTCGGAAGCTAGGAGGCAGCCAAGAGGGGGCCTGTTTCAAGTTGGGACATAAGTGGACACTGTACGAAGTCAGACTGAGCCAATATGCCAGACATCGACTCCCGTGGTTTGCGCAAGGGGAGGGGGTCCTGGTCCTCCCCAGCTAAAGCTCAGCTGATGATGAGACTCCTTCACGAGGGCTGCCAATATCACAGTGTTTGAACCCAGTAATATTCGGTCAATGTTCTCAAATCATGGTGTTATGTTAAAGGAAATGTTTAAGTTGAGATCAATTTTGTTTAACAAGATAAATTAAGGGGAGGTATGATTGTTTGGAGGTTGTAGCTGAGCCCGGCCTGTGGATTAGTATTTTTGATTTCTAGATTAAATTTCATGATGTTGACAATAGTACTCGGCGTATTTAAATTTATTGTTCCATTTTTAATCTAGAAGATAATGTATGTATACATGAAACAAGAAAATTTTGATCCTATGCAGAGAACTATAGTTTAGGCCATTGTTGGCTGCAGTACCACTTTCCTGCTCAGATCAGTACTACTGTTCCTATGTAGTTGTTGCTTAGTTTCAGATAGCTTGTATTGTTACTACATAATGATCAGAAAAGCTGGTGAGGTTTGTAAGAGCATCTCCACCTAAAAAGCCAATTATAATTTATTGTCTGCAATGGCAACGGCTGGCTGTGAGGGTCCATTGGGACTGTGGACTCCAACGGGAGACGTGGATATGGCATCCCTCACTCACTTGGGACTTTAATATAACTGGAGAAGCTTTTTTTTTTGTTTACTCTAACTCATCATGTTTCACATTGAACCATTGCATGCCTTTGTTTTTTTTGTGTTCTGTTTTTTGTCACCCTTCATCTATAAATTTGATATCCATAATTAGAGTTCAACTTGTATCAATGCCACATAGGCAAATGACAATGTTAATTTTAGCCACTTGAACATCTTTAATGACTCAATTTAACATCAAGCGTTAGATAGCAGAATTCCTCTAAATATGTGTATTAAAAAAACGGAATCCCAATCTCACGTGCTAATTAAATGCAGCAAGTTCTAATTGAACAATCATCTTTTTCTCTTCATGTCGTATTCTATTTGGTTAAGAGAATAAGGAATGTGGAATATAGAAGCTTTAGTTCTACAGTTCTATACGTGTTTGGCTGTAAACGCTTTATTCCTTCCAATCACAGTGATACTTCATTCATTGATCTTCAAAAGAAGCTGGACAGAAACAGCAGGCCATTTAACTAAATGCATTGCACCCGGTACGATTCTTGAGGAATTTAAAGCCAACTCCACGTCGAAGATTACTCTTATGCGTGTCCCTCTTGGCCTCTTTTCGGTTGTCGACATTGATGAATTCATGAAAAATCATCTCCATTTTTGAAAAAGAGAACTGGGTAGTCAATCAAATGATTGTTTATTGCTGTAAACAATGAATTTGGAAGCTTAAGAATCTGCATCTCTAATCATACAGACGAGCTACTGTCCCTAGCTAGTTGCAGCTGGTGATTCTCTGCCCATTACTAATCAGACTCGTATGCCCTTAGGAAGAAGATGATATGATGTTTAAGACTGCAAGAACTGTCGATATGTGGAGAAGCACCTCTGTCCCAAGATAATATACTTAACTCCCAGAAGGCCTTATTCCGGTACTGTTCTAAGCCAATACAAGATAGAACTTATATTCCCAATCCATCAAAAGCCGCAAACTTGAAAAAGGGTCACAGACACTCCCACCTTCCAATGCTCCCCTGCCGGCCCCTCTTGCCCCTTGTCCTCTTTCTCTCTTCCATCGACATGCAGATGAAGACGCCAGATCCCCTCCATTCAGCCCCAGATTGGTAAGCTGCTTCTCTGCCAAGTCCCACGTGTTTTTACAGCTATATAAGGCCAAGTCATTTGCTTCAAAACGCAAGGTGTGCTCTACCTTCAATCCTCAAGTCCTCTCCGAATTCGGTAGGCCATGTCGAGGAGCATGGAGTCTCTCACAGTAGGGAGAGTAGTAGGAGACGTGGTGGACATTTTCTCTCCTAGTGTGACCATGAAGGTCACTTACAACTCTAACAAGCAAGTTTGCAACGGGCATGAGCTGCTGCCCTCTCTTATTGCTGCAAAGCCACGAGTTGAAGTTGGTGGGGATGACATGAGAACTGCATTCACCTTAGTAAGTTGAACACTACAAGTTCAAATAATACTGCATGCAACAGCTTCACTGAGTTCATCTGATCTTGTTTACTTCACACTTCCAATTTCTTCTCATGTGGGAGCTTTGTTGTGTACTTTTAACTGCAGATCCTCACCGACCCAGATGCTCCAAGTCCTAGCGAACCCAACCTGAAAGAGCACATTCACTGGTAATTAAGTTCCATTATAACTAAAAAAGCCAGCTACGTACTCTCAATTGTTTCTTCTATGAGCCAAAGTGAATGCTTCTTCCTTTTCCTTTTCTTTTTCATGCAAGTTATCATCTTCTTGACCATACAGGATCGTCACGGACATTCCGGGCACAACCGATGCTTCATTTGGTGAGCATCAGAAGCTTCAATGTTCATCGATATCATACATATCAAATATACTACCATGGACAATCTCCCTATGCCTAATGCTGATCATATATATATATATATATATATATATATATATATATATATATATATATATATATATATATATATATATATATATATATATATATATATATATATATATATACATTTGGCAATTACCAACCAATCTAATTGGCTAAAAACAAGGTACCTGAACAGTCTTTTTCATATAGTTGACAAATGCAAACAAAATCCTTCTGACTGCAGGTAGAGAGTTGGTCAGCTATGAGCCCCCAAAGCCGGTCATCGGAATCCACCGCTACGCCTTCATACTGTACAAGCAACTGGGTAGGAAGACGTTCCAGGCACCGGCGTCAAGAGACAACTTCAGCACCAGAAGATTCGCAGAGGAGAACGGCCTCGGCCCTCCTGTGGCAGCAGTCTTCTTCAACGCCCAGAGAGAAACTGCAGCCAGAAGGCGCTAAGGCCTGACGTGAAAGACGAGCATGCAAAAATAATGGAGGGGTGGGGGCCTATGTTCGATTCTGCTTTTGTGTTTCAATCATATTGCATTTGGGTGTGCTTTTTTATCTGTTCTAGGAATTTGTGTCTGTATGTGGAGCTGCGTCTGGCTTGCACTGCATATGTAGGGCCCATGACGCCATGTTGTCAGCAATTAGGGTTCCTGAGGGTGTTTTCGTTTGGTAGACATGAAGGGGAATTGTACCATGATTTCATGGACCACATTGCTCAATAAGATACATAGGCGTGTCATTGTACTACTGGACTTGAGCTATACTAAATCTGGGCTGGCGGTATGGGCCACCCACCCACATCAATCATGCAAAGGTTCAGAACCATTTTCGCTGTGGGTCCTGATTGTCCGTAGACCTGTGCTGAGCAGCATCTATTTCTCGTATGAAATGGCCCACTGCCATTCGCTTTCTATTTGAGATGTCGGTTGCCTACATGACATGATTCATATCAGTTCTAGTTCTGGCCTTTTAGGTCGACATGGCACATGGGTCTTCGCTCCATGTGTTTTGTCTTCTTTTTTTTATGTCGGAGATCAATTTTTTGTCTTTTTTTCATAATAATTAATTATTTTTTAAAAAATGGCCAATAAAGTTAAAATAACAGTCACAGTAAGATTTTATTTAGAAAATAATACTTTTATACCCTATTTATTTATATTATAGGCTTTATATAACTTTTGAGTGGATAAGGAAAGTGAATTCTACTTAACAACATGATAATTATTTTTTCTTATTAAATCATATGTGGTGTAAGGGGTATAGTGTAGAAAAATAGGGTGTGTTTAGCAAAAAAATAAAAGAATACAAGGTTGTTAATTAATTTTATATTATGTGGGTAATTATGATAGTATTTAAGGCTTATGGATGATTTAAGAAGGACCAAAAATGAGTCCATAGGGGCACTTGCAACCAGATAAGGGAGCAACGAATATTCAGGAGTGAAACAAATGCCAGAAATTAAGTGACACTCGTGTTTTAAGGTTGGATGACTTTCTAAACTTAAGGCTTTACTAAATTAGTGTCGTTTTAGATTTCTTTGATACTCTTCATAATTTGTGTTAAGTATATAGTTGATCAAAGTAAAATCCTTGAGTCAAATTCATGGTTAATTTAAACTATACTAGGAAGTAGAAGCATGGTTTGGTCGACGATTTACTTATTTGGGAAAGATTTTTAAGAAGAATATACGTAAAAATGTCTTTTCGGAATGAATGAGAGCAATTGTGAATATTTTTTTAATCATATGTGGAGTTATCGACATATTGATGGTTGTATCGACTAGAGAAAGAAGATGAACAATTCTCATACATGTGTTGGTCATCGGCAATGTTAATGATGCATTGATGAGGCGTCGGTGAGAATAACACAAGGGTGTCATTCTATTATCGGTAGGGTTCGACGTGTCAATTAACTCATCGATGGCTATTAGTGAGGGTGTCAACCTATCTGTGAAATCACTAATAGAGATTGATATCTATGTCAGTAATAATAGACATGTTGGTGAACTCACTGATAGTCATCCGTGAGGGTGCCGAGTCATCTGTAAAATTATCGCTAAATTTTGTGAATAAGGATCGACATGTCAGAGAACTCATTGATGGTCATTAGTCCCACACAGCGTAATATAGTAAGTTTTAATGATCATAAGAAGTCAGAATATCAACACTAGGGTTTATGAATCTTAGTGAGTCTTTACTTCATAGTGTGGATATGGAGAGGTATACTTCATAGCACTAAGGTTATAATGTGATGACCAAATATCTAGTGGTGTGGAGCTCATAGATGAGGTTATCATGCCTAGAGAACGTTCGAGAAAGATTTTGCTTATGAATAGAATGATTAATATAAAAGGTATGTATTCTTTCTATTGTGATGAATCACTAGTTTTCTAACTAGAATTCTATAGTATGTTGATCGAACTTTTATTATTCTTTAAAATTATTATCCCGCTAAATATTTTTGTATACTCAGCATATTTTGTGGTATAGGTATTTGGGTAGTGTAACGCCCGAGATTTTTCATCCCTTTTTTCTTAAAACTCATAGAATTTTTTTTTATATACGATAAATCGGAGTCAAACGATAAAATCAAAACCCGTATAAACAGTTTATAATTTTAAACATGATACGGTTAAACATCGTACCATCAAATCAAATATCCTCAGGCGCTACTCGAAAACATACGTACGACTAAATCACCATGATCATGGATTTTTAAATACAAATAACTCCCAGGTGTCCCCGAGTACAAGCCCCATAAACAGTCTAATCTGATCCATATTAAAGGTCCAGAATACATACACTTAAATCTCTTCAAATACATCAGATCATGGCACCAACTATACTTGAGTCGAGGGGGAAACAATCCACCGCAGAGACGAGCGTCCATCTCCAGGAGCTCTCCAACACAACCTGCAAAAGCCTCCCGAACAACGGGGCTAAAAGAAGTAGGGTGAGTATTTTTATACTCAGTAGGAAAATACCCAGTAGGGGAAATCCCAAACGGTGAACTCAATAAGTTCATGAAACATGCGTCATGCAACTCAACATGAGGCAAACAACGTATAACAATTATGCTCATAAGCATATAAGCATGCATAACACACCATCATATCAGACATGCACAAACACCCTTAATCAGGGTCTTACAAACTTACTCGTACAATCAAAGGCATACTCAAACCTTACGCATACTTGTACGACCTTACTCGTACAATCTTACACTTACTCGTACGACCTTACTCGTACGGTCTTACACTTACTGTCAAACTCATATTCAAACTCTTACAGTCTTGCTCATACTTACTCTCTTACAGTCGTACTCATCCTCAATCTTACAGTCGTGCACATTCTCAATCTTACAGTCGTGCATATTCTCAATCTTACAGTCGTGCACATACTCATCATCATACGCTTACTCAAAACGTACAAACTCAGTTATACAGTCGTATACATACTATCGACCACTGAAGCTCATTACAGCTAATAAGCTCCAATGTCGAAAAGGAAAAGAATGTCACTGGGGCATCACCTTAACCTCCGGGGAGTGACTAGACGCCATGGACTTTTTCGAAGGTAAGGTACACCAATGCTCATGGGGCACTGGATCAAACAGGTAAGAGTAGATCCATGATACTACTTACCTGAGCGCCCAAACATACACCCACACAAGGGGTCATACAATTGCCCACACATAAGGGGTCTTATAGTGCCATAGAATTGCCCACCATAATGGGTCTAATAGTGCCATTGCCACTCTTGGGCAGAAAACATACAGTGCCACTTGGCAGAACGTACAGTGCCACTGTTGGGCGAAAACATACAACGCTCTCAACAGAGCATCAAATGTCTGGGCTTGCACAGCACACAGACCGAATCAAAAACATACCTCGCTCTCAACAGAGCATCAAACGTCTGGGCTTATACAGCACACAGACCAAATCAAACATACATCGCTCTCAACAGAGCATCAGACGTCTGGTGCTCTATATAGCACACAGACAAAAATCCCGCAGTAAACCACCATGGCAAGACACAAGAAGTGCTCAGCCGATTCATTATCGGTCGGCTAGCTCAAACACGGAACTTAATCCGTCGAACCCTCAGGTCTCAAACTCACAACGCTATTATTAACGTTCTCATAATTCAAATTTGAATTAAGTATATTATGCGGTACAATTATGCCAAACAACCTTAGTCCTCGACTAATCAAACTGAAGTTGAGGCCGATCGAAACCCTAGTTCGTCGGGCAGCAGACTTCACTTACCCGTCCAGGTAACACATAACTCACCGTACACAAATCCTTATGCACGCATACATCCTTGGACATCCACCTCACGGTCGGACATCTTACTTACATCGTCAAACTGAGCTCCTCTCAGCAAATCCCCGTTATCAACCTCTTACTTAATACCTCACTTATTATTCTTACTTTTCACTTCATAATTTGTATGTTATGCTTGTACAATTATGCACGCTCTTACTGTCTAATAAACCCTCATAAGGCTCCAAGCCTAAGTCTTCTTACTTACCGAACCCCTGATGTACGCTCCAAACCGATCCGCTCCATTCCTCGTCTGTCACACTTACGTCCACCGTCTTTTGTCACACGCTTACACATCCACATCCAACTTCGTACCAAACCCTTACCAATCTTACAGTCCATCGCCCGTACCTCTGCCCACACAGTCCACATACGTAACTTACTCGACATCGCTAGCCATCACTAGCGCATACATCATACACCATACACATACAACATGCTTACAATTCACATACATACTTACATGTATCTCAATGTGGCATAATTCACTATCTTATATCATGCATACATGTCATGATTTAATATCCAAAACATAGAATCATGCAAGCCTAGCATGCTGCTACTCATTCAAGGCATGCTGTCATGAATTTACGAGTTCAAAGCTCCCCTACCTCGTAATCATGACGTTTGATGGCGAGCACACGACGGTGGCGGCGTCAGTGGTGGAGTCGGCGGTCAAAACCATTGCCCAGCTGAGAGAGCTGCTGTCCCGAGGTTTAGGAAGCGTCGGAACTACACACGGCCAAATGGGATGTCAACATCAACGCGATAAAATCTGTGATCCACGGCGGCACACTAGGGGCGGCCAGGAGAAAGGTCGTGCCAACGAGTGGCAGGTGCGACCGAAAGGCAGGGTGTACTCACTAAAATTCGATCGGCGGTTGAAAAATACACAACCGGTCACAAGACGTCGAAATCGGACGTGGACAGCACCCAACGGCGTCGATTTCACGTTTACCAGGGCCCACATAAGGGCAGAGGGTGTGGGTGACACTCAAGGATGGAGGAGACTGATGGAGGACTCCGATGTCAACTCCAGAAGATGGCAAAGCCATCAGACAGTCGGGCGGTGCCAAAGCGGCAACAATACCCTAACCCGCACACGTGGCTACTTGCACACGCGGCCAAAGGGAGAGGAGAGAGGGCTAGACGGCGTTGGCCCAAAGCTCATAAGGGCGGTAGGGCCATGCCCAAGGGTGGTGATCAGCAATACGGCCTTTGCCGTTGCCGTGCCGAGGCAGGCCGACTAGAGGCCAATCGGCATCCGGCGAGGGTAAGACGGTCAAAGGGCAACACGTGGCGCTCTCTATAGAGCGGTCAAACACAATCGGCAGAGGGGAACCTGGCCCATGCCGAAAGAAGAGGGGCGGTGCCGCACTAGGGTGGCCAGCCATCCCCAGGCTGAAACCTGCCACACTAAGGTGGTCCAAGGGTGTTCGACATCCAACGATGCCCGATGGCCCATAACGGGTGGAAAACCCTAGGGCACAACGACAAACAGGGTTTACTGGCGGCTCTGGCCGACTCCATCGTGGCCCTAACGGCCAGGAGAAGCTATCTCCGACCAGAGGTGACGGCCAAAGTCAACCGCGACACGCCGGACAAATAGCATAGTGGGGAGCAAAGGCTCGGTTTTTCCGAGTGAGAGCACCCGAGCAAGGGATGCGGATCGGGCTCCGACAAAGTGGAGGGGACGGAGGCTAAACCAGTCTAGATGGGGCCATCCCTGGGCCATCGCCCAGGCCGGGGCAGAGCCCACAGCGACCGGACTGGCCTCACCGGCCAACGACAGTGGCGACAACTCAACGAAGAATCCGCCCACAATAGGGTGCAAATCAAACCGGGCGGAGCAGCCAAGGGGGTGGCCGAGCTAGCTAGGGGTCGGCCTTGCAGTCACTGGACCGCGGCTAGCCGGACAAAGGCCGGGCGGAGCCATCTTCGGCCAAAGGCAGCAACTTCCGGCCTCTGTTCCACCAAAATCAATCACAGGCGGAACAGTGGAGGTGGAGGCATCTGGTCGGAGGAAAAATGCACAGGGGCAGAGGTGGAGGTGGAGCTGACCGGTTGGGGGCCGTCCCTGGCCGTCGCCAGGCCGGGGCGGAACCCACGGTGGTCAGATGGCCACTGCCGGCCATCACCGGCGGCGACAAGGCTCAGAACAGGGGGGCACAATTCGTTCGGCGAAAAATAGAGCAGAGGCAGAAAATGGGTGGGGCGGCGGAGTAGAGGCCACTGGGGCCGGGAGAGGTGGCCTACCGCCGTCGCCGGCCCAGGGCGGAGCCGTGGCCAGCCGGTCGGGCCTTGGCGGCCCACGGCGGCGGCGGTGGTACACAAGACAGTGAGAGAGGGAGAGAGAACTCACCAGAGGGAGAGAGAACTCAGGGGCCGGCGGGACTGGCCAGGGCGGCGGCCCTGCCGTCGCCAGCCTGAGACTGGCCGGACGGAGGCCGGGCGAAGCCCACCGGCCACCGCCGGCGTCGTCCAAGCACGATCAGAGAGGGAGAGGCGGAATCGGGGAAAACAGGGGAGAGGCGGGCGGAGCGGCCGTGGGGCTGGGACGGCGGCGGCCCTGCGGCCGGCGGCGGCTAGGACAGAGAGACGCCGGAGAAGGGGCGGAGGAAAACACTGTTCCCACATCCAGAACCATCTGGATCGGGCTCGGCCGTGCCCGATCCCGTTTTCCTCCTTTTTTTTCTTTTTTCTTTTTCCAATCGTATCCCCATCGCGCGTTAACTCATATTTTACGCGTTATAAGTCTAACACTCGCGCCGAAAGTGCGCCCAATACTCGCGCCGAAAGTGCGCCCAACACTCGCGCTGAAAGTGCGCAACGAGACCCGCGGCCCACGACTAAGCCCTACGGGTAAAAATACAATAGAAAAACATAGAAATATAAATACGCTGAAACGACACATTTTCTTGCCAAAAATATCCAGAAAAATAGCAAGAAAATCCCAAAAAATCGTAGAAAAATCAGGGACGTTACAGGTAGAGACTCGAAGGTAATGTGAAGGTCGTAGTTGTAGTAAACTTCTACTCTATACTATAGAGATTTTTTAGCTAGGTTTGACTAGGTACGTGAGTGTGTCAATTCTCTTTCATTGGTTTATATGCTATTAACAGACAATTGTGAACTTATGGATCCTGTGAATATTTAATGTAATAGTTATATAGATTTTTATTAAATTTATTATTATTACAGCAAAATGATTGTGAATGTTGATGATACTCATACCCTTAAATATATATTTTAATTATGTATTTCGTATATTTTACCGTTGCAACAAACAAGATAGATAAAGAAATTTGTAATATTTTTTAAAAATAAAAAATATATTTCACAAAAAATTTATATATGAAAATTAGGGGTGCGACAATACCTATAGACCTTATACCACTTATGATTAGATAGGGAAAAGTGAATCTCATGTGTTAGGTGGGACCTACTTTCTCCATCCAATCAAAGTTGTGTAAAGCCTATGGTGTAGAAAAAATGGAGTATGAATATCATTTTTTATATTTTAACACCTTATATTTTTTAGTATTTACTATATTTTTATGTAGAATGAATTATTCATAGGGTAAAATAATTTCTCACGATAACACCAAAAACCATGTCCACTTTTTCCTTACCACAATCATATGCATTTTTTTGCACATAAAGTAAAATTTCATTTTGTTTGAATTAATTAATTTTTTTTAGTTTTTTTATATTAATTTAATATATATGACTATAAATATTTACATATGTATATAGAATAATAATACATATATTTTATTTATATCTTTATTTGTTATACATACATACATACATATATATATATCATAGAAAAAATAAATATAATAAATATAAAATACATATTCACATTTAAATATTAAATATTTGGATATGCATATACATATAAATAAGATATCTCTATTTTTATATACTCCCTCTGTCCTAAATTAATAGCTTCATTTGGTAAAAAAATTTTATTCTATATTAATAACTCTATTTTGTTTAATTTAGGTAGGTGGGTCCCTAAAAAAATATCATAAGCTTATTTTCCTTCTCTTAGTTGTGGGTTTCCAAATATAGTTATTGATATGGGACAAATGGAGTTTTAAACAGAACACAGCTATTTCCCACAATATTTCCCCATAGCCCCCCGCTATTAGTACACCCTAATAAAAATAAAATATTATTCAAACATGTCCCATTTCCCCCTATTTTTTGTTGTCCTTCTCTTTCTTCTTCAATGGGGGTAGCTGCACTAGCTACCATTGCAAAGGGTTGGTTGCCAGGCCAACCTTGGAAATCGCGGTCGTGGATGCTGTGACCCGCTCTGGTAGCCAAAACTATAGCATTGCAGGTGGTTCTGGCTAAATTTAACTAGAATTGCGGCCGGTCAGTTGCCATGGTCATAGCTAGTTGCAGCTCTTGCTAGAGCCGCTATGGCCATGGCACTGTAGTTGGCTTTGGCTACATCCACCATGGCCACATCAGGCAGCCTTGATGATGGAGGCTCTGGCCAGATCTGTGTTGATCGTAGATAAGTAAAGAAAATTGTTGGCCACTGACACTAGAGAATAAGGGGAAAATAAAAGATGTTGAGGTGGCCAGTAGCAAAATAATGAGGAACCATAGGTTGCTAAGCAAAAAAAAAAAAAATTTCTTTTTCAAGGACATATTGGGGGGGGGGGGGGGGGGGGGGGGACATTTACTGGAAATGTAGCTAATAATTTAGCTAATAATTGTGCTTTGCTTGTACTTCCTTTTACTGGAAATGTACTGATCATTGCATGGTATCTAATTTGTGGTAAGATCTTTGGTCAGAGGCTTCTGTTTTGCATTTGCCCATTGTGGCTTTCAACCAGGAGCTTCTTATTGTTAGTACTTCCCTCCGGGAGGCTAAGTTGTTTAGACCCCTTATGTTTTTGGTTGTATGGACAGATTATGCTTTTATCAATGATATTGTCCATTCCAATTGGCTTAAGTCTTACAATAATTCTCCCCCCATACTCATTAATCACTAAACTTAAAAATACTATAATTTCTCTTATGAGGTGGAATAAGTATAAGTTTGGCAAATTTGAGACTCAACATATGGACATTATGGAGCATAGTAATGTTATCTAGTCGCTCCTTGGGTTTTCATTTATTAATGAAGAAGAGAAACTTTGATTTTTATTTATGATAATAGATATTAATGTATAGGGAGTAGTGCTAAAACTAGCGATGCCCACATAATGCTCACATTGATAGCATGCGCTCCATGTGGGCCTAGGCATAGAGTTGGGTCCCACACCACAATGCGAGCATCATGTGGGCACAGGGCTTCAAGTGGACTAACATGCATTTTCAATATATTGGATAGAGAGGTGTGAATACTAGGGCTCACAATAATAGTTTGGGTTATGAGTAATAATAGATTAGGTCATACAGTTGTAGCTACGGCATAAAGTGATGACATTTAGGTAGTGGAGTCCACACTAGCAGCTAAGGTAAAGAAGGTGGGGAGGGGGAGGGGGAGGGGGTGGGGGATTTGATATTATAACAAGAGTCACCATGGAAAACAACTAAGGAAAAATATTGACAAACTAAAAAATCATGCATAACTAACGCTTGATAATGGGGATTTGATATTACTACAAGAGCCACCGTAGAAAACAAATAACGAGGAAATATATTGTCCAAATTAATATGGTGAGCCAATTTGTACCAAAAACTATCAATAATTTAGCTAATAATTGTGCTTTGCTTGTACTTCCTTTTACTGGAAATGTACTGATCATTGCATGGTATCTAATTTGTGGTAAGATCTTTGGTCAGAGGCTTCTGTTTTGCATTTGCCCATTGTGGCTTTCAACCAGGAGCTTCTTATTGTTAGTACTTCCCTCCGGGAGGCTAAGTTGTTTAGACCCCTTATGTTTTTGGTTGTATGGACAGATTATGCTTTTATCAATGATATTGTCCATTCCAATTGGCTTAAGTCTTACAATAATTCTCCCCCCATACTCATTAATCACTAAACTTAAAAATACTATAATTTCTCTTATGAGGTGGAATAAGTATAAGTTTGGCAAATTTGAGACTCAACATATGGACATTATGGAGCATAGTAATGTTATCTAGTCGCTCCTTGGGTTTTCATTTTGTCATTGTTTACAGTATCAAGTTGAGGCTCTTAAGAAAAAGTATGATTTTATGCCCAAGTGTAAGGAAAAATTGTGGGCACAGAAGCTTCACTTTAGTTGACTATGATTTGGGGACCTTAATATAAAAATCCTTCCACCAGTAGTCCACTTCAATAAGGATCAGCTATATTGGATTCTTTAGGTTCTACACTAAACATAAGGGTATTTGTTGAGTTTTCACTTATTATTTCTCAAATATATATGATGCGTCTATTGACTATATTGATCCTTCTTATCTCTTTGAAATTGTGGATCCTGATTGTTACAAATGAGGAAAATCTCACTTTGTTGAACCCTATTACTATAGATGAGGTCTAAGGTTCATTTAAAAGAACGAGTGCGCTTAAGAACCCTAGCACTCATGGACTTCACAATTTACTATTTATTGAAGGACTTTTGGTGATCAAGTTTTAAATATTGTCTCAATTTTTTTTCCCCAAGCTCTTTCTCCAAGTCTCTCTATCACATCCATATTGCATTAATTCCCAAGGTTTCAAAATCTACTTCCCCCAATACATTTCGGCCAATTAGCTTATGTAATTTTGTATACGGAAATATTTTCAAGCTAATTGTTCTTTGCATCTGGACTACCCACTATTTCTCATATTATTATCAAAATCAAATTACGTTGTCCCCGAGCAAGCGATTCATGATAACATACTCCTGGTTGATCAACTTTGTCACATTATACAAACTAAGATGTGCAAAATTAAAAGAAAAAAGAATATTTTTGTATCCAACTTGATTTGGACAAAGCTTATGCTTGTATTCAATGACATTTCATTAACAATATTGATATACATTAGTTGACATTGAAGTATATGGAACATTGGGATCACACAAAGAAAATTGATCGATTGGCTCTTAGGGGCAATCGATTGAGGCAATGATCGATTGGGTGGCCTCAACAATTGATCGGCACTTGGAATAATAGTGTAAAACGAAGCCAAGAGCATGGCGATCGATTCATCCTCCTAGCAATTGATCGCTTCAACAGTGATATGGTTTTCAACTTCTATTTGGATAAGGATTTGGATCCAAATTGATTTCTTTTAAGTTTTTTGCTTTCTTGGGAGTCTTATTCCGTATTGCTTTGATTATTTAGGGATTTTATGAGTTATTTTATTTATTTTTGATTGGTTAGTCAATTATGTCATTAAGAGTTATATAAAAGTTTAGCTCTTTTATGGAGGCCATAGTTTGGTGTTTTTCTAACATATTAAAGAAGAAGAAGAGATTGTTTCTTCCTCCTTTATTTTTCCTCTTATTTTTGTGAATTAGAATTCGCAAGAGAGGAAGGTTGTGTGTGCATGTAGCTAGATTTGTTAAACGACGTTCATCCCATCAATCCCGCCCTACACCAATTGTGGCCCTATGCAGTTCTAATATGTCACCCCAACGCCGTACAAAATGTGTTGTAGGAATTGATGAGATCAATGATCACAATGAAGTAGTAAGGTTGTCGTGACAAGTTGAGTAGCTGATACTTTAGATGGTAGATTTGATGGTTGTTGTTGCACGTTAAAATCCCAACTTGGTTCAGCCCAACAACTAAGTTGAAGATGATGAGCTGGAGGTTGAAGCTGATGGCGAGAATCCTTTTGCCAATGCTGCCTTGTGTGATGATGAGGTACACCAATTGCCGCATTGTGAGGTTGATCAACATGGGAGACTCCCACCATGAGTGCCAAGGTGATCGGAGGTTTATATGCCCCCGAGAAGAGATGATATGGTGAATTGGCGCAGGGAGGCTGGTTTGAATATTGACATATTTGAATTTCATGGGAAGATGTATCCTAAAGAGTTCTTGTCAATATAGAAGGCATCCTTGACTTTAAGGAGGTTCCGAAAGTATGTTCCCTTGGTGGCAACTCGTTTTCGAGATCGAGCAATTGCATGGTTACAACAAATCAAATCTACTTGTGCATGCTAAAGAAAAACAAAGAACAGTTTATGGGAAAAGTTGAAGAAACATATGAGGCAAGAATTTCTACCCTATAACTTTGCCCGAGTGATGTATCAATGCCTAAAGACCTACGACAAGGATCAAAATCGGTAGAAGAATACACTAAAGAATTCTATTAATTATTACATCGTAATGATTTGGCTGAATTGGAGGAACAACTCATGTCTCCTTATATTAGAGGTATGCATCGAAACCTTAAAGATACCTTGATTTTGTTTCATATTTTTTCCCTGTTGGGCATTCTTGAGTGCTTTACTTCGAGAAACAGTAAGGCCCTATTGGCCATACTTTGAGATGACCGGTGGCACTTCTCTAGCCATGCCGACGCCACCAATTCAGGTAGTGTGCAAGCCTCTTCCAAGGCTACACCTAAAAAAACTCAGAACACTACTCAATCCTCTACAAGCGGTAGTCCAACGTCCTTTAAATGTGGTATTTGGGTCATAGAGCAGCAAATTTTCCTCGCAATAATCAAAACGATAAATGATTATTTACTAAATATGAAGAGTATGGATAATATTTCTTTTGATTACCTTAATCATATATATATGATGAGGAAGAACTACTAAATAAAGAGATAGTGGAAGGTGAACATTGAGAAGGTTTAGTGACATGTCGCCTTTGCTTTGCCCCTAAGGATATGGATGGTGATCATTAGTTAAGGAACAATATATTTCATACTACTTGCACTATTAAGAGTAAGGTTTGTCATCTTCTGATTGATTTGGGATGTTGTGACAATGTTGTGGCTGATGAAGCAGTTCAAAAACTTCAATTGAGCATTACACCCCATCACCATCCATATACATTTTCTTGGTTAAAAAAAGAAAGTAAGATACAAATCTCTAAATGATGTTTAATTCATTTCTTTATTGGTTCTACATATAAGGATAAGATATATGAAGTAATATTATTGTTATAGATGTTTGTCACTTCTTGCTTAGGCATCATTGGTAATATAATTGATGTGTGATGCATGGTAGTCGTAAAAACACATATAGCTTTATTTAGAATAGCACAAAAATTATTTTTGTGTCCCATAAGGATGAGGTGATTAAACCTCAAAACAATAAAGAGGTGACTCTTTCGCCTAGGGAAATTTTTTTTGAAGAATTGAAGGGAGATGATGTTGTGTATGATTTGGTTTCTAAGGAGGATAATGAAGGTGATAATATTCCCGAAGAGGTTAAACCTTTGGTGCATAAGTATCATAATTTTTTTTTTAGTCTCTACCCAATGGGTTACCACCTCTTAGATACATCCAACATCATATTGGCCTTGTGCCCGTATCTTTACTCCCTAATTGTCCCCATTATAGAATGAGTCTCAAAGAGTATGAGGAGCTTTAATGACAAGTCCTTGAGTTGCTAAGAAAGTGACATATTAGAGAGAGTCTAAGTCTGTGTGTTGTGTCAACTTTGCTTGCACCAAAGAAGAATAGTAGTTAGTGTATGTGTGTGGATAATAGAGTTATTAGTAAGATTACTGTCAAGTATCGTTTTCCTATTCCATATATTAATGATTTACTTGATTGGTTGATTGGTGCTTCTATATTTAGCAGTTGGATTTGAAAAGTAGTTATCATCAAATTAAAATCAGACCGAGTGATGAATTGAAACAACCTTCAAGACAAGAGAAGAGTTATATGAGTAGTTAGTTATGCCTTTTGGATTATCAAATACCCCAAACACATTCATAAGGGTGATGAACCAAGCTCTTTGAGTATTTATTGACATATTTGTAGTAGTCTATTTTTTTAATATACTTATTTATAGCTCTGATATTGATTATAGCTTACAACATCTACAAGATGTTCTAGTTGTTCGTCACAGGGATAGACTTTTTATAGTTATCAAGAAGTATTCTTTCATAAATGTACTCTTCCTTAGGTATATTGTCTCAAAGGATGAGATAGTTGTTTATGAAAGTAAGGCTGATGTGGTAAAGTAATAGCTAAGACTTACTAATATACATAAGGTGCGGAGTTTTCATGTGTTTGTTTCTTTATGTCGGAGGTTTATTCTTATAATCAATACCATTATGACTCTCATTAATGATTGTATGAAGTTAGGACCTTTTGTTTGGAATGATGCAGCTGAAAGTACATTTATTCTTATTGAAGAAAAACTTACTTCAGCACTTGTGTTAGCCTTGCCTAACTTTGCCAAGCCTTTTAAGTTACATTGTGATGCTTCAAAGGTTGGTATTAGGGTTGTTCTAAGTCAAGAGTGTCATTCTCTTGCTTATTTTAGTGAGAAAATATTAAAAGCACGAGTGCCTATGATGTTGAGTTTTATGCTATTATCTAAGTTCTTCGACATTGAAGGCATTATTTGATTCATATAGAGTTAACCATTTATTCTAATCATTCTGTTCTTAAGCATATTAATAGTCAAGAGAAATTATCTGCTAGACATGCACAATGGCCATCTTATTTGCAGGAATTTACTTTTGTGCTTAGTTATAAGTCTGAAGTTCAAAGCAGGGTTTAGATGTCTTAAGTTGTCAAGCATGCTTACTTACTAGTATACGTACTCAAGTGTTAGGATTTGATTCACTTAAGGAGTTATTGATTATTGATCATTTTTTTCTAAGGTTTTATCTGAACTTGAAATAGAATAGAAATTAGATTATTTGTTGTATTATGGGTTTCTTTTCAAATGCAATATGTTATATGTTCTTACTTGTAGCATGCACTAAAAGATCATTAAAGAGTTTCATGATGAGGGTTATATGGGAAGAGATAAAACTTTTTATCTTGTGTCTTCTTATTTGTGGCCATCTATGCACAGGGATGTGTATAGATTTGTTAGGAGGTGTCGTATATGCCATGTTGCTAAAGGGACATCAATGGATGTTGGGTTATATATGACCTTGCCTAACCCAACTCAGCCATGGTCCAACCTTGGTATAGATTTTGTTCTTGGATTACCCCATACTTAAAGAGGAATGAATGTCATATATGTAGTTGTTGATAGATTCTTGAAGATGGTCTATTTCATTATTTGCAATAAGACCAATTATGCATCTCATGTTGTATTTTTATTCTTTTGGGAGGTATATAGTTTACATGGTTTACCATTGTTTATTGTTTATAATAGAGATACTCATTTTCTAAGTGAATGTTGGTTTTCTCTATGGAAACTAACACATACTTCACTAATTTTAGTAGTGCTTACCATCTTCAAATATATGGGCAGATGAAGGTAGTTAATTGATCCCTAGGAAACTTATTAAAAAGTTTGGTTGGTTCTAATCTCAAATATTGGGATAAGCATTTATATAAGGCTGAGTTTGCTTACATTTAATGGGTTGATCTTATTATGTTATGCATCCAATTTATATTTTGCCAAGTCCTCATTAATGGGAGCCCATGGGATTCCATTCATCCTAAAAGGGGGCTTTGTGAAAGCGTCCTTGGTCCTCTCAAAATATTTATTTATTTTGGTGTAGCACCAACCTTCTTTCCATCATACTTTGATAAGTGGAGGAGGTTCACTTTTAAATGATATTTCCTTATACCAAAATTTGTTTTCTATCTCCCATGTTATTGATGACAACCTTATTTTTAGGAGAACAAAGGTTCATGAATGCAAGATTCTATGAAAGTTATTTTTAACTACAATCATGTTGCAAGCCTCTCCATCAACAATCAAAAAAATAAATTCATTTGAAGTCCCAATGTGTAGCCTCACATTAAATCCAAATTCAGAATTAAACATATCCTTGAGGCCTTATTGCCTTTATGATTGATAAGTACTTGGGGGTTCCTTAAAAAAGTTTGAAGACCTATATAAAACTCTAAATTTAGAAAATTTGTCCCAAAATTAATTATTTTGTTAACCCGACCCAATCAGCCGCGTGTGTGAACCGAACTGGCCGGACGAGTGGCGGCACACGCATGCGGGTTAGCCTACTTAGGTGCATGGGTCCAACATGTCTCTTGCCCACAAAAGTGGGTTGGCCCAAGAGCCTAACTTCAAAGGCATAACTTGTGTCTTATATACCAACATCACCACCTTCTTCTACGCGATGTGGGACTTCACTTCTTCAACTAATTGGTCCAATTCACATGTGTGATTCTCATTCAATACAAAGTAGGCTTAGGCTCTCTACTATATAAGTGAGCCACATTAGTAATATAGGTTTAACCCACATAAATATTATAGGCTTTAACCCATGTAAATATTATACCCACCTTAATAAAATATGCTTAACCCATTAATTATAATGCCCGCTTCTAACATAAAATAGTTCAAAATAAAAATTTCAAAGCCATCCAATTTATTTTATACAATAATATGATTTGTGTTTTCATTCTTAGTTGACTCCCCAATACCTTTGAATTTATAATGGTCTCTTATCTATCTATCCTTTTGATTATCAGTGGGGCATTTTTACATTGAAAAAAGGGAATACCTATCATTAGGCCCCTTTTGGGCAGGCCTAATCCCGTGTCAAACCATGACACATTTTGATAGGCCATATAAAACCTATATCCTTTTGTGCTCTCCCAAAACATCCCACCTTTTAACCAATCTGCGGCCCATGATTTGAAAGTGACAATAATGCCCTTAGGGTTTTGGCTTCCATATAGGCTCTATGGCCAACAAGTGGCTGCAGTGGGCGACAATAGCTACTTCATCTTGCCACGGTAAGGTGATTGAGGAAGGATGGGCGACAACAACTTTGGGTTTCAGTTTTTGAATATGCGGTGGTAGATTTAAAATTTGGATTTGAAAGAGAGGGCTGTTTTATCCATTATTCATGTCAAGGTTTGTTAGCCTTACGAGTAGTTGTCGACGTTTATTGGAAGTTTGGCACTGTTTTGGGCAGAAAACTAATCCTTATTTAGGCTTTGTATTATAAATTTTCATGAAGGTAGTTCAACCTATAATGCCCTGATACAAAGCTTTGGAAAGAGATGAGGGAGGGGGATTAATCTAAGAACAAGAACAGGGATAGTGATCAAGAACAAAATTAGCTAAATAATTTGCAATTGCATTTCCTTCATAATGTATGAGATGAACTTTGACCTCGGTGAAGTTGTTCAAAAGATTACTTCGGTTCAAAATATCATGTATGCGCTATGGGGCCTAATCGAGAGCATCCTTCATACAAGTGACAACAAGGAGAGAACCCCCCCTGCAAGATAATTCAGGAAAGAGGAGACCCTTGATCGGCAAGCATATGCTTTGGGATAAAAGACAATCATGTTGCCAAGGGTAGCTGCAGAGACAACAGTAAATTTGACCCTCATAATCTTGGATGATGAGGCAAAAGAATCTAGGAGCAGCCCCATCAAAGTTAATTATGTACCAACCATTTTTTTGGGGTGAAACCAGTGCACCAAAATCTGAGAGTGAACAGTAATTGATTTAGCTTTAAAATTGTGCACTTCGCATTTCTTAAAATTTGGGTCCTCCATACGTTTTGGTTTGCCAAGCTTATCTCATCATACAATATGGAAAGACATTGCCCTTCCCGACCAAAAGAAGTATATGGTCTATTTGTTGATAGAATGAGAAACACCTTTAGGTCATTCAATTTCAAATATCAAATGTAGTAGAGTTGAGACAAGGGAAGAATTAATTAAATTTGCCTGCACTAAGCAGCTAGGCCATCCAACAATCTAGCACGAAGTCTAGCTTGTTGAGTAGACCTAAGAAATGATCCTTAATGATAAGGAGAAACCTAGCTAGCATTGTAGCATCAGCGCTGGCTAGACCCCTTGACATCAAATCATGACCAGCTCCTCTCCTGGCTAGCTTTTGTGCTATAATGATAATATAGGAATATTAGGGTCATGATGTATATAATACATGACATATAGTTTTGATGATGTCCCACTTAAATTGAATTGTGTTAGTGTATTACACATACACATATGTGGTAACATTTGATACTTGATTTGGAAGTCTTAGAGGACTACATAAACATAATATTTACTAATACTTAATCCTTGATTTGATCTTGTAAAAAGGGAAGTATTTTTCATGTTCCCTGCTTATCATAAGCCGAGCGTAAAGAATGTATGTGAAATATCTATTTTTGATATTACAGTGCACATGTTAGTGCACATTATACTAACATATATACCGTCGATCTAAAAAATAGATATTTTATAGGCATTTCTTACACTCTGCTCATTGTTAGAGTAAAGCATAAAAATCGCTTCCCGTAAAAAGGTATTTTGTTATTTTGTAGAGTGATTAAAATAGATTTTTAGTTCTAAAATAGTTACAACTTTGGTCGACAAGAGAACCAGCATATCCAACGCTACCGTAGAAGATGCTAATAACTTTTGTATAACGGTAGAAGAATTTGGGCTATCGTTATTGGTGATGAAGATCAATTGCTGCAATTAAAAATTCAAAATTATGACAGAGATTGGAGAAGTGGTCTACCTATATCTAGCTTAGTAAATAGACTATTACAACTGTACTTGTGACTTTGGTCGCTGCGGTCGATGTTGAGCAGTCTACTAGAAATTGTCACATGAATCTACCAATGACATAGCTAATGAACTATAATGGCGAACTACAAAGACTAACCACATAATGGTCTACCGGAAATCACCTTTGAGATCAACCTTATGGATTTGGTTCAAGAAAATGGTGATTTGGATCAATAAAAATTATGGATATTTTCTGGTTGAAGGTATAAATTCGAGGAAAAGTACTTGGACAACTTACTTTGACAACATGCAAAGTTTTCCAAGTCATATGGACAATATATTTACAATTTCAACATAACTTGTTAACTTGCATTAATGATTTTGTTTTGGACAAGCAGACGTTAACTAAAAGTTGGATTATGAAGCAAACAACTTGTAGATTGATATAGGCATATACTTTGAAGTCTATGAACATGCTAGTCGAAGGCATGAACAACTAGTAAAGAAAATTGGTGCAAAAATGAATCATGCAATGGTAGCAGAACCACTCTACCCATGGAGATATTGTACTAGTAGTGTTACAAATTTAATGTGATGCAAAACTAGGAAGAGTGTTACAATAGTGGTCTACTGATATTTGGATTGATCGTTGTAGTTTTAATTTTTTTTAAGCTAATTATTTCCATCCAAAGCTTTTAAAAATTATGTACAATGACTAGAAGATTTCCCCAGTCATCTCCAAATGCCTCTTAGTCCGTTCAAATATTTCTATGAAATATTTTAGCTATAAATATGGATCAAGAAGAATGATTCAAATGCTCCCTGCCTCTCTATTAATCCTATAGCATTGAAGCCTTCAAAGCCCTTCTTAAAGCCATCATTGTTAAGAGTGTCCACGCTCTCTTGATTGCTTGTTTTGGGGATTTTCATTGGAAAGTCTTAGCTACTTCATTCTCTTGTATCATGCTCTTACACCTTGAGTGATTCATTGTATATTGGGATTGTGGAGAGATTGTTCAAGTGACAATTGTGGTATCAATCTAAGAGAGACATTCTCATTGTAAAGAGTCAACCAATTCCATAAAAGTGGCACCTTGAAGGGGAGAGTGATCACCTCCTTAAAAGTGATCAAGGAGAGGGAGAGGTTATCACCTCCTAGTTGAAGTGTGGCCACCCCTGTAATTGTTGAGTGACAAATGTGACCACACTTGTTACCTCCGGAAGAGTGGCATAGTGAAGTTTCTAGTGTCTTGGTTCAGCTTGGCAAAGCATGCCAACACTAGAAGAGCATATGTAGGGAATTTACTCACATTGAAGACTGCTGCTTCAACAAAACCTTATGTTCTTCCTATCTACTTCTTTCACATCGGCTACGCTTCATTTCTGCATTCTATAAATATTTATTGGCTATTTTCATCTTGAGCTGATTGTACATTTTTCAAAAAAAACCTGTTGGTTTTAAAAACACAACATTTAGTTTGGTTTTCTCTTAACCCAATTTTATTTAGTTTAGTTTTCTATTTATTTGATTTAGTTTCTATTAACCAAAAAGGGTCTAGTTTGATTTCACTAAAGAATGTGTTCATTAACGGATGGACGCATCCGTTTGAATGAGACAGGGTGTCTTCAACAGGATCTCCTATAAAATCATGAAAACTAATTTTTGCAATAATCCTTTTCTGGATTTCCGACTTCATACTTTATGTGAGAGCATTACATACCATGGTTTGTTGCATGTACTATGTTGGAAGTGCTCCTACAGTACATGGTTGATCATCTTATCCTAAAAAATAAACGCCCAAGAAAATCCTAAGCATTGTTAAGGAAGGCGAATTTTGTCTTAAGGATAGAACGATTTGTTTGATTCGATCATAATCATTATAGTAAAATTTATCATCACAATACTTACAAAGGTATGAAAATAACATTTTACTCATTTTTTATCTTTAATTCTTATTTTACTCATGTTGTATATCCTTATATTTTATAATATAAGTTTGAATTGGTACGCAATTTAAGGCTATTTTAGAATATTATCTATTTAGATTCTTTCAGATACCTTACTATATGCCAGCATAATATTAAGGGTTGATATGGCATGAACCCTATTTTTTATGTTATGTTGATTTTAAATTTTTAGTATTATATCTTACACTCTCAAACTTAAATTCACGCATTCTTATTATTATTAAAAAACTATCAATAAGCTCTATCAAATGAGATCCTAAAAGGTAGGCAACAATGCTTACCAGTAACAACTGCCCCCAAAGTGGAAGCATCCCTAATGATTAGACCATGTCCCTAAGACTTGATAAAAGGGTTCATGGCTATATTTTCTAGAACTTTTTTGTGGCCTCACATATTATACACACTTCTCAATAACAATTATTTTATTTTTAACTACATTATACATGTTCGGATTCACATTTTTTTACGCCCTTGGAAAACTCCCAAAAAGCTCTATAAAATGAGACACATCATAAATTAGTCTTAAATATGAATAACGTGCTCTACAATATAAAGTTCATAGATATCATTGTCTTCGCCGACCTATGTATAATATTTTGCCTATGAGACTTAAACTCATAATTATCTACTATGAGTGTATTTGGGTCAATATAGAGTTTGTATATATAATTTATAGTTAGTATGATCTCCACATCATGTATTATCTTATCTAATTTATATTAACACGCACTATATGTGTGCATTCTTGCTAGCACATAAATAATACAACAGACAGTGCATTACAATAACTAGCAAATGACATCCAAAAATCAGTATATCCCATACACGAAAGGTCGTAGGTGAAGCATCAATGATTCCAAGACTGCACCGGCTTCACATTAGACATAATGAACACATATCTCCACACCAGCAATTGGGTTGAAATCAAATATCTAATCACATGCAGGTTCTCTCTGGCGTCGGATACAAGACTAGAGACACATCTACGCCCGACATCACCAAGGACAAACAATAAGGACCAACACCACAACTGAAGAACACAAAACTCATTTATCAGCAATGATCTCTACCGATGTATTGCTCAAACGTTAATTAAATTACATGCACGCCCTCTGTCTCATGTTAATTGTATAAATTATAAAACTATAATAAACTAATTTTAGCTTATTACAGTTTTCTAATCCAAACAATTAATATGGGATGGAGGGAGTCTGGCAGCCTGAGAGGGGTCGATGAAATCTTTTGGTGGGGGTTCCACATTTCAAGAAATAAGAAAGATTAGCCAGATTATCAAGAGCCATTGTAATGGGAGAGAGATAACGTCATAAGCTGATTGTGACATGGGTGCTTTCCACCAGACATGTTGTATGCTTGTAGCTGTCCTTGAATGAAGGAGCCTGTGATCTGCAACGTTATGCTATCCGTTTTGATAATAAGCATGATTTGAATTAAGCATAGTTGACTGGCTTGAACAAAGCTTTGTTTTGGGCACTGCACCATGTCAAATGTTAGAACTAAATGTGATTGATTGCGTAATATCTTATTAATTAACATTTGGGCATGCAGGATACTGTCTAAAGATGGCTTGCACATTGGCTTGAACATCGAGGCTCGAAGAAGGATGTAAAGTGCTTCAAGTTGGGAAGGAACAGCATGGCTCACCTATGCCAAAGGGCAGGCAGACTGCCATGTAGATATTACGCCAAAAAGGAAAGAATCACTGAGATTGAAATCGCACGACCCGAAAGTGTCCAGCACACAAGGACGCAAGTGCACCAGGTACATATAAACAGGGCCCTAAACTAAATACCGAGGGGGTAATGGCTTATGTACTAACAGTTAATGTTTATTTCTTGAAAAAAAAAGGGAGGACACACAAAAATGTATTCTGATAAGTAAAACACCATGGTGCTATGGCCGTAGTTTAGGCATTTTTGGAAGCTCATCAAGATTTGGATCAAGATAAGAGTCCAGCACTTCATCAGGTTCTGGTTCCAGTTCAGGTTCAAGTTCAGGTTCGCGACTAAAGCTACCTCGACCACGTGCAATAGCAAAGTCGAAGTCATCATAAGTTTCTTCCATGCTGACCCCAAACTTGAAGGGCCTCTGGCCCATCGTAGTGAAAGGCATTAAACCAAAAGCCCGTGCAGTCTTGATCTCCCGCGCTACCTTCCTCTGAGCTTTGGCACTGATTCCAGTCTGTGCAGGATAAACAAAATGCAAAGCTCGTCTTGAATAGAAAAAATGTAGTAATTTACTATAGGCACAAAGAAACCGCAATTGCACCAACCATTTTCCTCTTCTTGATGATTCCAGCTGCCGTAATGAAGTTGGCAAGAAACCTCACGTTCTGCACATAGTAACACATAGATGAGACGATGCAATGCCATTGTTATAAAGTACTCATCTTTTGCGATAAAGATAAATGTGAATCAAGTGCTAAGATAACAACCAGAAAAACCAAGAAACTAAAATGCTGGCAGACAAGAAAAACAGTTGACCAAAAGACAACTAATTCTGGCTTGCCCCCTTGATTTTAAGCTGATGCTGATCATGTCGTGCAGGGGTGAAAATTTGTTGGACAGACATAGGGCAAGGTATGGTTGTGTCGGTTTCCAGACTATGTTTAGTAAGAATATTATTATTTGTGACCATGTCCAAGTGTCTAACAGCCACTGTTAAATCAGTATTTTGTTCATTGTTACTATCAACATCAATATTGTTTTCGACATTGGATTAGTTTACTTAGTAATATATCATTTATTAAGTAATCGATAGTTGTTAAGGCATGTAACACAAGGATACTCATAAGAACATGCACAGGCTTGTTCATGAACAATAAAAAAGTTTCTCGAAATAGGTAACTTTTAGTTTAAGTACTAGTGGACAATGAAGAATAGATATATAGTTATTGTGTTATGCACAAGGACTCAAAGGACAAAGTAAAGTTTTTGTCTTCATCCACGTCAAATTAAGTCGAACATGAGCATGACACAACAGTAATGCAATCCACGACGTCCATTTTCCGTCCCTAATGTTGCATGCAATGCCCACTTGAACATTCAATTAATGATTGCCATGCCAGCTTAAATAAAGAGGGCCCTTATTATTATAAAGGAGCACCAAAATGAGTGGCCGACAAATTAATAAGTCTACGATGCCTGGGGAGAAAATTATTCACAGATAAATAAGAAGCATAAAATAGAAAAGCCCAACGGTTCTAAGCCTTACGCGGAAATCTGCTTTTTCAAGAACTTCTGCAGTTGTGGTTTCAAACTCCTTTCTCTTGATTTCTTTCTGTATTCCTGGCTTGGTAAGATCAAGATCCTACATAGAACTAC
The DNA here is from genome assembly GCA_035235625.1 of Saururus chinensis. Lineage (NCBI taxonomy): Eukaryota > Viridiplantae > Streptophyta > Magnoliopsida > Piperales > Saururaceae > Saururus > Saururus chinensis. The sequence continues at coordinate 25,897,632 of CP141147.1, forward strand.
AACAAATATGAATGCAGACCAAATTGTAACGATGCCAGAAATCAAAATTTGGATCCATTGATTGGGATGTTATGATGAAGGACAAGATCTGTTCCACATGCATAGCATAAGGGCCAACAAAGAATGTGAAGAGATATAACATGTATAAAGGCTTCAACACGCCTTTTGATATCTATCAAATATAAGCGATAGTCCCAAACATTACATTACAACTAAACCAAAAAAAATTTACAGAAATGAGGCTGACATTGAGAACCATAGTAAACATTTAAACAATGAGATACATATATGCAGTTAAAGACCTCCATTAGTTAAAATATGTACCTTGATTGTGTAAGTCAGTCCAGGCATATCCCTTCCAGATGGGAAGCTAACATCTGGTCTAAACTTATAGTCATCATTTGCTATTTCATCACCATAAGCAAAATAAGTGGCAGCCTTTTTCAGTTTCCCGTCCATCCCATCTGTCAAAGTATCGAAACTCTCCTCAAAGCTATCTATAAATTGGTAGTTATTACCAGCATTTGTTTTAGAGCCTGAATTAGAAGAAGCATTTCCACGAGCCTTTTCAATTTTATCAAGTTTGCGGAAAAATGAGTTGGTTTCTGAATTACTTCCAGAATATTCACTAAATATTCTCTTTTCAAAATCATCCGCCGACTCAAAAGTATCACCAGCTTTTTTGTCATTGCTAGAGTCGCCTGATTGAAGTACAGAAACAAAAAAATTAGAAATACAACAATTTACAATTAAGACAAGTGTCAAGAAATATAAGTAAGATTTATGATACACCCAGCTATAGGTTTGCTAAGAAAAATATGAATCGTCCAGGGTCCAGGACCACTAAAGTGGTATCATTAACGCTTGCCCTGATGACCACCCAAAATAGTTGAGAAGATTACTAGGCAAAACAAATATCCACGGATCAATTATCTTCAATCACAGCATTTGAAGAACAAATATCTCAGAACATGGGTATTACACGAAAATGGTCAAAACAACTCGGAACACATTATCAAGAGTAATTCATTCATATAGGGAACTGGTTCCTCACTTTATCTTCTACATGACTGGAATCTTAAACTACCAAAGAACCAATTACCCTTCTATATTTAATAGATCCATTTCTGCTTTCAACTTAAGAGTGAGCTGAATATTTGCTCCTGTTTTCTTTGCTTTCTGACAAGATTTCCATCCAATAATATCTCAAATAATAAAATACATAGAGTTCTAAATGTGGTTCAATACAGTAACAAGCAAACATCTACCCACAAGCAAATATAACGAAAACATTGCTAGTACGTTTGGCAATTGCAACTTATATTCTGAAAACTACCTTCATTTCATCCACCCGAAGCATAAAACTGAGGCATAATAGTGGTGAGATGAGTGCACTTGCTATGTGACTACACCCTCTTCCAAAAGGTAGGTCCAAGCGACTGGCCACCACCTCAAATTCAAATTGATGAAGTGACACTAAGGTCAAGGCAGTGATGAGGACAAGAGAATGTGTGCTCTCGCTTCATTGATAAAGATGAAGTTTCAATGACAATTAATCAACAAGGGAATGTGTAAGGTCATAATGAGAGCTACAAAAGCATTAAAATCAGAACTTCTGGTATCACATGCAACTTAAAAACAAAATCTAGATTAGGTTCACCTCTCAAACAAAACAGGCCATAACCATCAGAAGAAAACTATATTCTCATAAATAAATCTTAAGTTACAAACAATTAATAAAGAAAGAAATTCGTCAGCATGTTTTTTACTAGCTTGTTGAGCATAAAAAGATGCACCAGGTGTGAAGAAAAACTCACCGGATCCCCAGCTCGTAGTGACCAGTCTAATGAATGAAGGCCGAACACATTGCCGTGAAAGGCCTCTATAAGATCTTAAAACATCTGAAACAAGTTTCATCTCTACCACAATCAAATTCTGTCACAATTACGAGGTCATGTCAACAAATATTCAATCCACCATCAACCACTTCTATAGTATACATGCAATATTAAATAAGTAAACTAAGATTAAAGGAGATAAAAACAAACAGGAAGAATACGCAACAAGTAGGCAGGACAATTGGCAGCCAAAAAAGAATTAAAGTGTCTTTTCAAGCTACTGTTTCAACAAATTTATCGCCATTAACAATTCATAAGGTTTGGAGGATGTTGATAGTGAAAAAGCTGGTGCATGCCCTTTTAGACTTCAAACACAACAAATACCAAGAGTGAACAAGAGGCCCACATAAAGGACCGCCGCCATCAAGTGGCATAAACCAATGAAAGAAGTAATGAGGACAATAATGGGCCACTGAAGGTGGATGCACTGCTTACCAGTAAGCACTCCAACAAGGCACTAAGTTTTGCTATTTGTTAGGCTAAAAGTGCTACCGACAATAAAATGAGAGAAAATTGACTAGCACGAGGCAAAGATTCGTGCATAGCTTCCGTTATTCCACAACGTTAGTCTTGAATATAATGGAAATGGTGAAATTCAGAAGCATAGAAACAGATGGTGGGCTTGAATCACAAGTCACACGCGGGAAAGACAAGAATTGGGGTGATGTTAATTTGGGCACACCGAACTAAACACATTCCAACTCTGGATTTTAATCAACTTGGGGTCCATTTGGTTTGTCTAAATCTGAATCCGAAAATCCATCTGAAATTTCTGAAAAGCCTACCATCTGACTTTACTCTGAATCTGAATCTAAATACATTCAATTTTTTTAAAATTTAAAATAAACTATTTTCCATTTTGTACTAAAAAACTTTATTACAGTAAAGATATTATGTATAGAAAAAGTTTAAATTAACTCTTTTCCTGAGTCGCATCTACACTACTGGGTGGTTCAAGCTTGACACTCGTCGCAAATAAACAATTACTTTCATCGCTTATTTCATTGAATATTTAGTTACGCCAGCTCCAATAGCAACGAGACCAACCACCAACAAATAAACTTTTCCTTAGAATAAAGCATTATAAGGCACGAAAGGATTTTTTAGAGACATGCCTACATATTCACAAGGAGATTTTATAAGTTGAATTTTTAGAAACTCAATCATTATAGTTAAGCCACAACATAAAGTCATATAATTCAGCATGCAAAAGCTCATACTTTATAAAGCTTTACTACAAACAAAAGAAGAGAAAGTTTGCAACCAAGTTTCCAATTTTTATAAACCATACAATAAGACATAAAAGCGAAAATGGGTATTCAAAGAAGGAAAATAGAGAGTATATAGAATGTGCTCAAGAAATATGCTCCATGTTCCATAGTTTGCAACCATAACCTATTTATAAAAGAATCTGCTTATACTAACAGGAATTGGCCTTATTTACATATCCAAAACAAAATCTTTCAAATCACAATAAAAAAGGAACACAATTGCTACACCTATTGAAAAATCTAAAATGTGTAAAAACACTACAAAAATACAAGCCAAAAGAGATGAATGCACTACCACTTTAAGAAGATTGTCACATACAGAAAGCACAGATATCATTATCAACACCACCATATTGGCATCAAAAATCAAGCACTCAGCCTAAAGCAACTATCAACAACGAACTAGGGACGATAAACAAAAGCCTTTATGACAGTTTACGTCCTCCCTGTATTATGGACAAGCTATACAAGCAGTAGCGGTATCATCTAAAGCCTCCACCAAGATTGAGACAGCACTGGATCAATTTATACCTTTAAATGCCTACCAAAAGTTATATGACTCCCAAAACTTGTACAGGAACCACAAAATTTTCAAATTAAGAAGGCAATATCACAAGGCCATCAGAAACCCACATTGAGGCAAAAAAAACACCACCGATAAGTATTAATAGGCACCTGACTGTTCCAAATATTTGCCCATAGTTTAATCATGTGCCAGTCCCACATCTTGGTACTAACTCTCCAAACCAACCTAAAACATAAATAAGCCCAAACCATCCTGCCCAAAGGCACTTAGCTAACCTTAATCCATCACTGGCTGTGCTACATATACGAGGATATTAGTTAACCATGTGGAAACATTTCCAGGTCTCAATCTGACTAGGTTTGAAGGCCTAAAGAGAGAAGATAAATAACACTCAATGTAATTTAATTAATTTTCACTTGCTAATATTATTAAATTGACATAAACTGCCACTCCACAGTTTACTCCCAATAAAAGGCAAAAAAAATAGGAATTAAAACAAACACATCAATGTACCACCAAACAAACTAAATCGGGCAAACCATCAATGCACTCAGCAATTATAGCTCACCTGTTATATCTCCACTACTAGAGTTTACATATAAATCATCCATCATAAAAAAAAAAAGCGAAGCCTTTCAGAGACTGCTACATCACAACTTGGCAAAATCACATGACTGCATCAAAATACGAATTACAGACAAATTAAATCCAAAAAAATCGATAAAAAAGAGGAAGATTCGGAAGAACTGATTACCGACAACGCTAGATCCACCAGAACCGATCCTCATACGGGAGCTTTGCAATCGGGGGAACAAATGTTATAATAAAAAATCCCAGACCCTTGCTGTAACCAAGGTTGCGAGGAGAAGAGAAGATGCAGAGAAGAGAAAACAAAAAACAAAAAATCACCTTTATACTGTGAATCTCAGCCCCTAAGTCACCGCCCCTTTCTCCAGAAGTTCCCACGTTGATGGAGCCCCGCAAGATTGAGGAGCCAATGGGGGAAAAGGGGCTGCTAAGTGAACGGGATGGAGTGGAGGAGGCGGACGGGAGAAGGGAGCTGAGTGAACGGGAGAGTGGACGAGAGGAGAGGAACTGGGATGCGGTCAAGGAGTCGGGGTCGGGTTTTAGGTTTTCACGTATTCAGTGGACAAAACACATCCGACCGTATTCAGTAGCTCATTCAGTTCAGGTCTCAGGTCTGAATTAGACCAAACAAATGGACCCTTGGACGACCAAAACTCACCTCCTCTCCCCGCCCAAAAATAAAATGAAGACGACAATCATTTCAGATCTTTGTTCTGTAGCAAGTTCATAGCTTGTTCATCGTTTGTATATGTACCTTAATCTCTCTGAACTTAAACTTTCAATGATAAAGTACTAAAGAGTCATGTTGAATCCAAATAAGACGAAGCGGGACAAATTCCATGTGGTATTTGAAGGAAGCTACATATGACAAGCAAAAAAACAAGGACTTTCCTTTGTCTTCTCCTTTTTCCTTCCATCTCCACAAAAAGACTCCAATTTGATGACATCAATCAATGAGTTTTAGACTTCTAATAATGGAAAAAGATAAAAGGCAAGAGAGAGGAAACAAACAGAGGCAACCAGAGCGAGAGAGGATGTGTACCCGGTTGCCGGCGCCAGAAGGAGGAAGAGGGTGGTCGTGTGTACTGAGTGGGGGATCCTGCAGCCTGCTGCTGCGAGGGGAGGGGAGAGTGACCAGCTTCAGCGCTTTCGCTTCTTAAAATACCTACACAAGGAACATGGTCAGGGTGGACAAAAAGTGGGGTCCAAAATAGAAGGGCACAAGGGGACCAGGATTTACCCAAGGACAAATTATTCGGTAATCCCGCATTATCAGGTTTAGAGAAGAGTTTTCAGGAGTGACTAATGCCTCAGCATAAGCAACGGAAGGAAGTCTTTCAGCCTATCCATTATGAATTAAGGGTTTTTGTGTATTTTTTATATTAGGCTCATTGTTAAAAGAAGCATTAAAAATTTATCTTAAGTTCAAGTAAGGTTTCCTCTACTTTATATGAGTTATCGATCTTCAAGTTGACAGTATACATGCTAGCATACATTAGCACAACTGCTAAAAATCGATGGCTCGTGTAAAGTAAATCAAGAGTAAGTAATTTCTTCGGTTAAGGTGAGTGTTTATAGTTGGTTATTCTCATTTATCCATATAAGTTTTTGAGTCTTAAACAAACTGGGTATGTTTGTTTTGTTCCACTTTGTTGTCCCTGGTTTTAACTCTGATCTTTGTTTGATTTGTTTCACAAGTTACTAATATGAAAATGATTTTAAGAAAGCCTTTTAATTTTTACTTTGAGTAGCTAATAAATGACAAGGCTTATTTTTTATTCTATATGCTACTTATCATTATGTTTGTGTTATGTACTCCGTCTCTCCTATGTTCATAGCTCCATTAGCAAAAAAGTTTGATCCATATTAATAGCACTATTTTGTTTCATTTAAATAATTTTGTAATTAAAAAAGAGTATCATAAGTTTATTTTTTTCTCTTAAATGTAGGTTTCATCATTCAATTAAAATCACTATTTTTTTAAATTATGCTATTAATTTACAACAGAGGGAGTACTACTTAACATTATTTGAGGTAAAAGTGAAAGTTTATACTATGTTCTAAATGTTAACATATATTAGGTGATTGCATTACACAAATTTGCAACATTTATATTCGCTTAAAGCTAAAACTTCCATTAATTATTAGTAATAGGAAAAAGCAGTTTGTGGAGTGCCCCAAGAGTGTTTCTATGGTTTACCTAGAGAAACTATGTTTACTAAGTAGTATCTACGCTATTGTGTAACATAGGGCTCCTTTGTATCCAAGCGGCCCCCCTCTAGTATAAATTGGCCAAAGAAACATGTATAATGACATTTGACTCTCAAAATATGTAGATAAAACTTTTACTCTTTCGTCTCCTATTAATAGTCTATATTTAAAAACATGATATTTAAGGAAGATAATTTATTAATATTTTTGCTTCATCCACTAACCCTTTTATTTATTCACTTGTGTACTAAAAAGGTCCGTATTAAATATTTTAATAATAGACATGTTGGGACATTCCTCAAGCGAGCTAGCCATAGGGGGAAGTAAGCCTTACTATGAACAAATTTTAAATAGTTAACTCAGATATCAGAACATTCCATCTCAGTCATGTGCACGCAAGGGCCATTCTTTCCAACAAGGCCATAGATCGGACGACCGACCCGACAGTCGGAGAACCCCATCCCCCAACAGATGAGGCTCCTAGCCTAATGTCTAGCAAACCAACAAGCCTCCTTTGCCCTCCATGGAAGCTGATTGCAAGGCTAGGCATCATACCACATTTCATACATTTCAGCTTACCAAGTCTGGCCAATATAGCATAAAAGATTTCTTGCACTTTGCTGAAGTGGCAACCAAAGTGGTTGTATGGGCATGGTCCCTCCAAAGTTTGTCAAATGGCCCCAAAACACTCCACAAGATTATTTAAGGGGGAGGGGATATCTTAAGACTCCAAATATATGCTACCCTAACAAGTGTCTCAACATAGCTAACTATGTAAGCATAGTGTTGGATTCATTCTGTGCAACATTGCACACACATGTTGCGCAACATTGTGGGTCTTCCCCACAATGTCAGCGGTGTGCAATGTTGCGGGTAGTTCCCACAATGCATGTATACTTAGTATACAATACTTCTATACATATGTACACCTCAGCACGTGTCACAAATAATATGCTTCACTAGCCTATGACACTCTCCCCCACTTGATTCGTTGACACCCTTGTCGATAGTATGCCTCTAAGGGGTCTTACTCTTGTCTCCAACCATGGAATGGAATTGTGATGAATGCTTAACTCTTGTCTCGACAACACCTGCAATTTCTTCACACCACAGCTTGGATAATCCCATGAATTGCATGCCTTAGAAAAATCAACTTCCACACATTAGGCTTTTGCCTCAGTTAATCCATTACATGACGAAACGTTGTTGCTCAATGTGTCTTGCCCACATCAGCAAAGGAAAAAGTACTATGCTATAAAGATTGCTCTGATAAGAAGGTGTACCCAACTACTCCATTCAAGTTCATGCTACACATCGACTAGAAAAGGATAAACCAAATGATACCTAGCTTCCACTCTTGAAGCCGACCCTGTACTCGAGACATTGGCAAGTTGTCTACACTTCATATAGTTTTTTCCTACACTTTGGCCACACCTTACAGCTCCCACTGACAAGTTGACACCATGACACTGGGCTTCAACACTTGTGTCTACTCTCATTGACGCCTCCCAAGAGTCTAATGCTGGCCCCACCACTACCAAAGCACTTTAGGACTGAACCTTTACCAACCAAGAGCCTAGCAAAATGACATCCTCACTGTGACCAATAACTTCTGGGTCTCCACTGCTTACAAAGTTTAGGCCATCTGATTCAATCAAGTTTCCTCTCATGATACATTCCAAAGGTCCACTCCACCATACGAGTGGCAACTCTGCTTACGCTTTGCATGACTGGTATGGTCACTAAACTATTACACCACTCTTGATGCAACATTCCATTAAGTTTCCTCTCGTGATCCCCTTCAGAGTCTACTTCACTCTAGGAGCAACAATTTTGCACAAGCTTCACGTAACTGACATGGTCATCAAACTACTACACCGCTTATGATGCAACAATGCGTATGTTGCCCGTCGGCAAATGAGGGCCACTTTGCCCAGCTAGTTAGGCCACTACCTAGAATTAGCAAAAAACCATGGGTGTCGCCCTGCCAACCATGTGTGGCATACATGGCCTTGTTAGCAGCCCAGCAGTGGGAACAATTGTTCATGTTCACCCCGAAGAACTATGTTGTCTCTTGCTAAAACAACTCCCACTCAAAGGCATGACTGTCTGTCGCCATCATATGCCAACTCTATTTCTTTTTATTTTCTCATTCACACTTTGGATGCACACTTGCATGCCAAATGGGGTATTTCACTTGTCACTATCTCCATTTTTATCACTTGGTCTCGATAGGTTCCACTGGGCTCATGTCCAATGTTTCTCAATTTGTTGGCCCAGGAAGTTCTGTTCTCAGGAGCTATGACTTCTAACATGCCTTTTCATTTTGTGCCAAGTTCATCCTGAAACCACCCGCTAATGAGTCTCATACCTCATTAGCAAGAAGAAACTAACTACCCTTGGTGGTATACTTCATCTACCAATGGCTACGCATTTATTCACAACACAGGTACCCAACTTAGGGCTAATTTCAGCTCATCCTCACATATAGGAATTTCACTTGTAAGATAACTAGCTTCATACCCATCAACTTGGTTTCAATGTGCTATTCTAGCCACAACACCGTCAAGTAGAGATGTCTCAAGATTCATAAAGCTTCCTATGGCCAATACATCCCATACCACACCATTAGCAGGAGCTTGTCATCATTTGCACCATTTTCAAGTCCCAACATGCCTTTCCTTGCTTCAGTAGCATTTCCTCATCAGCGTCAAGGGAACAAGAACACGACTACATGCAATCCTTGTAAAAACTGTTCTCGTGATGGCAAATATTGCTCACTCAATCCAAAACAAAGAAGGTTAGTCATCATCTATTCACCTCTATTTCAGCCCATATTTCCAGCAGCTTGTATTTCACATGTTTGTCCATTTGCCTCACACCGTTGAGGTTGTAGGACATAGCATTGAGCATTTTCCAACTCTTCATCCAAATGCTCGTCTTGGTCACCTAGCAAGACCGAACTTGGCTCTGATATCACTTGTCACAGAGGCACCCAGAAAGTACCATTTGTGTGGCACTTGCAAGGCCATATAGCCAAGCGAGTAAGCCTTTCTCATCAAGGTCATGACCTTGTGCCATTGGACCGAGTGTCTAGCCCACAAGCCCAAGTAACAAACCCATCCCAAGGCAGACATACTGGGACATTCCCCAAGCGAGCTAATTGGAGGGGGACGCAGCCTTGTGATGCACATATTTTACTTAGGCACCTCGGCCATCGGAACATTTCATCTCAGCCATGTGCACGCAAGGGTCATTCTTTCCAGCAAGGCCAAATAGCTAACCCGTGTAACATGATGGCTAGCAACCTAACAAGCCTTCCTTGCCTTCTGTTGAAGCTGATTGCAAGGCTAGACATCATACCAACAACCTATAAAATTTATCTCACCAAGTCCTCCCTATATAGCATAAGAGATTTCTTGCATTATACTAGTGTGGCAGCCTAAGTGGCTGTACAGGTATGGTCCCTCTAAAGATTATCAAACGGCCCCAAAATACTCCACAAGACTCTCTAACACTATTTAGGGGGGATGGGACACCTTAAAACTCCAAATATATATTAGCGGACCAAGTGTCCCAACTTGACCAACTATGTGTGTGCATTGTTGTGTGCATTCTGCACAATGTTGTACACATATGTTACACAGTGTTGCGGGCCTTCCCCACAAAGCCTGCATACAAGGTGTACAACTGTAAGGTCCCTGATTTTTCTACGATTTTCTGTGATTTTTCTGCCATTTTTTTGGTCATTTTCGGCAAGAAAATGTGACGTTTCAGCGTATGTGTGTTTGTGTCTTTTCCCCGTATTTATACTCATAGAGTCGGGTGTAGGGCTTAGTCACGGGCCACGGGCCTCGCTGCGCGCTTATGGCGCGAATTTTGGAGGTTCGACGCTTAACCAGTGGGTTAACACGCGTTGGGGATACGTTTGGAAAAAGAAAAAGAAAAAAAAATAAAAAGGAAAATTCGGATCAGGATCGGGATCGCCCGATCCAGAAGCTCCTGGATGGTGAACAGTGCACCGCCCCCCCTTTCCGTCGATCCCTCATGCCCGGCCGCCGCCGGCCGCCGATGGGCCAGAGGGCCGCCGCACAGGCTCCGCCCCGGCGGTGCGACGCCGAGGGGCCACTGCCCCGACCGCCCACGGCCGCGCCGCCCTCTTTTCCGGTTAGCCTCCCTCTGTTTGATTTGTGCTGTTCTGCCACCGCCGTGAGCCGGTGAGGGCCGGCCGGCCGCCCACGGCTCTGCCATGGGTCGGCGACGGCGGGAGGACACTTCTCCCGGCCCCGGATGGCCTCTGCTCCGTCGTCCCGCTCCGTTTCCCCATCTGCCCTGTTTTCCGCCCCCACTGTGTCGTACCGTTTTGCCGCCGCCACGGGCCGGCACGGCCCGACCGGCCGGCCACGGCTCCGCCCTGGGCCAGCGACGGCGAGGAGCCACTCCTCCCGGCCCGGTGGGCCTCGGCACCGCCGCCCCATCCTCTTTCCCCCTCTCTGCACTGTTCTGCCGATGCACTGTTTTGGGCAAACAGTGGCCGCCGGCGGTGATTCGTGGCCGATTCGGCCTTCCTCCAGCCTCGCCTTGCTCCAGCGAAGGCAGTGGACTACCCTACCTAGCCCGGTTCCATCCCCTTTGCCGTCCTCTGCTCCGCCCAGTCCGATTTGAGCGGTACTGTGGGTGGATTTTCCAGTGGGCTGGCACCGCCATCGTTGGCGGGTGAGGGTGACTTGACCACCGTGGGCTCCGCCCCGGCCTGGTGATGGCTCAGGGACGGCCCCACCCACCTGGACCGATTTAGCCTCCGACCCCATGGCCGCTCCGCCCTTATGGGTTTTCCCCGGTTGTCCCCTATATTTGGTCTACGTCCATTTTGGACGTTGTGACTGACGTTATCAGTCGGACGCCGGATTTGATTTGGTGGACCTTAGTTCGGCTCCGCCCCGGCCCGGTGATGCCAATGGGCCACCCCTCTGGGCCTTGTTTAGCCTTGCGGCCCGTAGCCGCAGCTAGTTCCGCCTTACCGGCATGTGTGCCGTTGACCCATCTTGCCCATTTTACGCCGTCAGTACCGGACGGCCTCGGGCAAGAATTTGTATGACTTACCTTGACAGAAGGTGGACGAGTTCATCTCCACAGGCCTTGGCCAGTGACAGCCTCATGGCCTTTGCTCGACCCTGAACCCTCCCCCTGCTCTCTGTCGTGTGAGATGCATAGCCGCCTGCACCATGGGTATTGGTTGTGGGTGGCGATCGGCGATGTCGCCACTTAGATTGGCCACCGCTAGGGCCTTAGCCATGTTGGCTTTTGTGGGCCTTGAGTCGCCTCATTTCAGCCATCTCCCCCGCCCCTTTGGGCCGCGTGCGCATGTAGCCACGCGTGTACTTCTGGGTTTAGGCGCCGCATTCGTGCCGCCTAACCATCGGTTGGCTTTGCCACCGAGTGGAGTTGACTACTAGAGCTGTCCTCCACCTCTTCTTTGATTCTCAAGCGTTGCCCCACGCTCTCCGCCTTTATGTGGGCCTTTGTTGACCGGAATCGTTGCCGTTGGGTGCTGTCCACGGCCGATTTTGACGTCTTTGTGGCCGGCTGAGCACGTTTTAGCCACCGGCCGATCTTCAGTGTACACCATCAACTTCGGGTCGCACCGCCACTTACGTTGGCATGATATTTCTCCCGGCCGCCCTAGTGTGCCGTTGTGGATCGCGGGTTTTACCGCATTTATTTCTGACACCCTGTTTGGCCGTGATAGTTCCGGCGCATCCTAAAATCCTCAAGACAGCAACTCTCTCAGCCAAGCAACGGTTTTGACCGCCAACTCCGCCGCCGACGCCGCCACCATCATGTGCTCGCTATCGAACATCATGATTACGAGGTAGGGGAGCTTTGAACTTGTAAATTCATGAAGCATGCTTTGAATAAGTAGCAGCATGCTAGGATTGTATGATTCCATGCTTGGATGTTAAATAATGATCCGATTGCATGATGTGCGTGTAAGCATGATTGTATAGTATGATTGATATGCATGAGATGTATGCACGTTTTATGGATGTGGACTATGTATGCGCTAGCGATGGCTAGCAAATATGTCAGTATGCTACGTATGTGTTATGCATGTGCTAGTGATGGCTAGCGTGCATGTTTGAAGTATGTTTGATGTATGCATGAGCTAGTGATGGCTAGCGTGCATGTTTGGAGTATGTATGAATGTGTGTGCATGTGCTAGTGATGACTAGCGTGTACGTTTGATGTATGTGCATGTGCTAGTGATGGCTAGCGTGCATGTTTGACGTGTGTATGCATGTGCTAGTGATGGCTAGCGTACATGTTTGTAAGTTATGTATGTATGACCGTATGTGTATGTTATACGTATGTGTGAGACATACGTGTGTATGATGGAATTTTGCCTATGCTTTAGATGTGCGTATGTGTTTGTGGGCAGAGGTATGGGCGATGGACAGTAAGAGGTGACAGAGGCTTTGTCTAAATTTGGATACGGTTGTGTAAGCGTATGACAGAGGATAAGAGTATGACGGGCAAGGATTAGAATGGATCAGTTTGGGGTGGATTGTATGTTGAGGTTTGTCAGACAGTAAGAGTGTGCATAATTGTACAATCATAACGTACAGATTATGAAGTGAAAAGTAAGTATAATAAGTGAGATATAAGTAAGAGGGCGACAACTGGGTTGGCTCTAAGGAGCGTTATTTGAGGATGTCAGTGTAAGCTGATTTGGCCATAAGATGGATGGTGAAGTATGTAAGACTGTAAGGGTTTGGTGTACGATGAGTTTTGTCCATGATGTGGACAGGTAAGTGAAGCCTGCTGCCCTGACGAACTAGGGTTTCAATCGGGCTCAGCTTCGGTTTGACCAGTCGAGGACTGTGAGTTTGTGTGGCATAATTGTACCGCATAATGTACTTAATTCAAACTTGAATTATAAGCACAACTAATGATAGCGTTGTGAGTTTGAGACATGAGGGTTCGACGGATTAAGTTCCGTGTTTGAGCTGGCCGCTAATGAGTCGGCCGAGCATTTATCATGTCTTGCCATGGTGTTTATCCTGCAGGATGTTGTTTGTGTGCTATGTAGAGCACCGGACATTTGATGCTCTGCTGAGAGCGACGTTGTTTCTGATTTGGTCTGCGTGGTGTATAAGCCCAGATGTTTGATGCTCTGTTGAGAGCGATGTACGTTTCTGACTTTGTCTGCGTGCTGTATGAAGCCCAGACGTTTGATGCTCTGCTGAGAGCGACGTATGTTTCTGATTTGGTCTATGTGCTGTGTAAGCCCAGACGTTTGATGCTCTGTTGAGAGCGTTGTATGATTCCGCCCAAGAGTGGCACTGTACATTTCTGCCCAAGTGGCACTGTATGTTTTCTGCCCAAGAGTGGCAATGGCACTATAAGACCCATTATGGTGGGCAATTATCTGGCACTATAAGACCCATTATGGTGGGCAATTCTCTGGCACTATAAGACCCATTATGGTGGGCAACTGTATGACCCCTTAGGTGTAGGTGTTTATGTTTGCGCGCTCAGGTAAGTAGTATCATGGATCTACTCTTACTTGTTTGATCCAGTGCCCTATGAGCATTGGTGTGCCTTACCTTCGGAAAAGTCCATGGCGTCTAGTCACTCCCCGGAGGTTAAGGTGTTGCCCCAGTGGCATTCTTTTCCATTTCGACGCTGGAGCTTATTAGTTGTAATGAGCTTTAGTGGTCGTTGATATGTGTACGATTATGTGTATGAGTACGATTGTATGAGTGTGAGTACGACTATATGAGTGTGAGTATGACTGTATGTGTATGAGCACGACTGTAAGAGTATGTATGAGCAGGACTCTAAGAGTGTGTATGAGCAGGACTGTAAGCGTATGAGTATGAGCACGACTGTAAGAGTATGAGTACGATTGTGAGAATATGTTTCTGAGTAAGACAATAAGTATGATTTTGTGCAGACTGTACGAGTAAGGTCGTACGAGTCTGATTGTACGAGTAAGGTCGTACATGTATGGGTAAGCTGTATGAATGAGCATATGATTGTACGAGTAAGGTCGTACAAGTATGCATATGTGGTATGAGTATGCGTACGGTGGTACGAGTAAGTTTGTATGACCCTGGATAAGGGTGTTTGTGTAAGTTGATTTGATAGTATGATTTTGGCACGATGGTGCCTTTGGTATGATCGTATGCGTTTGAGCATGTTATGATATTAATATGCTTCTGCTTCATGTTTGAGTTGCATGACGCATGTATTTATGAACTTGTGAGTTCACCGTTTGGGATTTCCCCTACTAGGTATTTTCCTACTAAGTATGAAAATACTCACCCTACTTTTTAGCCCTGTTGTACGGGAGGTTTTGCAGGTTGTGCGGAGAGCTCCTGGAGATGGACGCTCGTTTCAGCGGTGCATTGATTCCCGTTGACTCAGGTATCTGTTTGACTCTCTGCGAGTTTATTTGTGCCACGATCTCCTGTATTGGGTGAGACGAGACATCATGATGTTTATTCTGGACTTTCATTTGGATGAGTCTGTGTACTGTTATGGGACTTGCACTCAGGGATGCCTGGGGGAGTGATTTGTATTTAAAAGTCTATGATCATAACAAATTTATTCGTACGTGTGTTTTCGAGTAGCGCCTGATGATATTTGATTTGACAGTACGATGTTTAACCGTATGATGTTTAAAATTATAAAATGTTTATACAGGTTTTGATTTTGTCGTTTTGACTCCGATTTATGGAAAAAAAAATTCTATGAGTTTTAAGAAAAATGGATGAAAAATCTCGGGCGTTACAACAACATTGTATGAAATTTTTGCAACGTATGCACACTTAGTATACAACACTTTCACACGGGTGTGTGCCCTAGAATGTGTCACATTCGCTACCCCATGATAGCCTGCAACCCGTTCCCTTATCCATTGTTTTTTGCTTTCCTGGTGTTACTTGTATTACTAAAGCTTTGGCCATTTGTGTCACCTATTTACACTTATAAGCCACTACATTCAAAGTCTTCTTCTTGCTTGAATGTGTTGCATGTTTGCCTAGTGCCCAAAGCAAAGCATCGAAAAAGAAAGCTAATTTTCTTACTCCATGGGTACTAACGAGTAGAGCCAGTTCGTCGAGCAAGAGTTCCTTGACTTGACTCAGCTCAAAGCGGCTCAACTCAAATCAAACATATTCGAGTCAAGCTAGAGCATACATCGGCTCAACCAACTCGAATAAAACTCAAACTCAAATAAAATTTATAAATATATTTTATAATATACATAAATACATATTAACACCCATAAATGTGTACATATGCACAATTATCAATCCCAAAATATATTTATAGTATATACATATACAACAAATATATATATATATATAAGTTGTATGCATTAAATGTGTATATGTATGTATAGAGAGAGAGATTAATAAGTAAAATTTTTAAAGACACATAATACATATATGTCCACATTGATAAATATGTTGAAATTTAAATGTCTCATAGAAATTTGATTTAATAAAGTATATACATATATAGTACAATCAATAAAAAAATAGGATATACTGTAAACTATACTACATATCAAATTATATGTCTGTCATTAAACAAAAAATGTACTGGTAATATTATCTACCATCTCTATATGTCAAATAAATTGTGATATCATAATCATAATCAAGCAGCAACATGGATTATAAACAAATTATGATATGTTTTTTCAAATTTTCTGTAGAGACTAATTTTAGAATCTTTATAAATAATAATTTTTTTAAAATTATTTAGCATTGACTCATAAACTCTTTTTTATTTTATAAAATAAAGACAAGTTATATTCATTTAGGATAGGTCAAAGACAACAAGACTCCTAAGTATATGTGATCAACTCATGCAATGTGCATGATTTGTTTATTGAATGTTTGTTTGAAATTTTGAATTCAAAATTAGGTTTATTTTTATATATAGATCGAGATCAATTTTAGTTGGGCTTTCCATGGTAATAGAATGAGCTCAATCTTGTGTTTTTGGTTCAAAGTTCAACCTAGTAAGCTCTAGCTAGTTATAAACTTGGTTTTAGGTTCAAGTCAAGTATTCTGACGTTGAGTTGAGGTGCATGAGGTAAAAATTTGACTTGACTTCCCTCATTAGGATCCTTACTCACATTAGGGCAATCCGGTTTTCCTAGTCTAATAAAAAGCTAAAACAAGGTTTTGGTGTAAAAAAAATAAAGTTGGTATATAATTTTTCATTTTAAAAAATGTGGTGTGGCAGAATAATCCCTACTATTCTCATGGGAGAAGTGTGCTAATATTTAAGCATTAACTGAGGTTGAAAGAGCACAGGGAAATGGTATGGTTTAGTACCTAAATGGGAGGAGAATCAAATACCAAGCCTATAATCAAGAAAAAGGGCTGCTAAGTAGTTTCTCTTTCCTTCCATATCCAAGAACTCAAATCCGCTAGTAAACTTGCGGACTGGTTGGTGAAATTTAATCGGCAATTAATCACTGTTGACAGTGCGGGATAAGACGCAACTCATCCTAGATGGTTATAAAAGTACGTTTTTCGGGCTGAATCTAAAATAGGCACAACAAATACAACAAAAGGAACTCAAATCTAATGGCGAAGTTTCCTCAGTGGAATCGCGGATGTCAGTTGATGGCCTTAAATTAAGTGTGCACACTATATATAGTGCATAGAAAAATAAATAGATATTGTGTACTATAGTATACACCATCAGTCCGAAGATATCAAACGGTTCGTAAAGCTTAGCCAGAGGAGTCTTGATTAGGAGATTTGAATTCCTAAGAATGGCTATATGCACCTTAATAATTTCTTAAGTGCCCCTTTCACTATTCATCGAGATTATTAAGGTACTAAAAGAATTACTAGGGTACATACCAATATGTTCTTCTAACGAAAAAGGTCCGTATTAAATATTTTAATAATAGAGGCAAAAAGTGACTCTTCGAGGTAAGTTCTTTTAAAGTTTCAAGTACATGGATCCGTAGAAGAAAGCCAGTGCTATTCTAAAGTTGGTCTTTTATAGGCCAACTCATCATAACTCTAAAACACGGCGTTAGCAGGGTTGGGCTCCCCTTGCAAAAGTACAACAAAACAAATACTCCCTCCATATAAATAGTAGTTTTTACTTAAATAATAAAATTCATATTAAAGAGAAAAATAAATAAAGTTATGATACTAATTTTTAAGTATGAAATAACTTAAATTAAACAAAATAAAACTATAATTTTTTACCAAATAAAACTTAATATACAACAGAGGAAATATATATAAGGCAACCCGAAAACGACTACCCATCCTGAAGCCTGAGTTGGACTTTCTATTCCTGCTTGCCACTCGGAAGTTCAGGATTTAGTTTCCACCTCTTGAAGAGTCAATGGAGAAATGAGCTGATCTTACCTTTGTTGATTCTGTTGAAGAGACAGGGTGTCTGCTGCAGTCCATGATCTACCCATCAGTAAGCAGTAAGCATCTCATCCACAACGCATTCCGACATTGAGATCATATGCACCGGGCGTGAAAATTCTTGATGGAATAAACATTTAAAACACTATATATACTATCTTGAATTCGCCACTCACCAGCCTAATCAGCTTAAGATATAAGAGGAGAGGAGTTTCATGAAAAGAAAAAAATTTAGGTGCTCTATGAAAGGATGAACGGGCCCCTATTTCAGGGTGCCATGTGGCATGTTCAACTAGATGTAGCAGGTTAAAGGAAACTTTCTTACCAGCTATTGTATGTTCCCTATGTCATGCGGCCACTCATATTAGGGTTTTGTTTTAGCTCCTGTATATAATCTATAAGCCATATAAATACAATGCTCTAAGAGGAAAGAGTTTTTCTTGTTCCTAGCTGATAATGAGCCTAACGTAAGTTACACATTGGAACCCTTCATCCACAAGTAAATATTAATGGCTCTCATGCATAACTTATGTTAGGCTCATTGTCAACGAAGAGTATGGAAAACTCTTTCTTCTGTGAGGCCTTTCTAATAAGGTCTTTAGGACTGAAAAACTACTTGTTAACTAGAAAAAAAGTGAGCTTGGAACATCTCCAACACCAAAGACCCCTGGGACCTATATTTACTTCTTTGAGACTCTGGGAAGTGGGTGTAACTGGAGTTTTCTAAATAACATTTAGGAGTAGATGCACTGGAAAGTTTGAGTAAGTTTATAATTATTATTTAAACAAATCATGTTAAACCAGTTTATAATTATTATTTAAACAAATCATGTTAAACCAATGATTAAAATAAACCTCAATCCATGACAACCATTTTCCAAAGATAATAGTAATATCAAATTATGATTATCCATGATAGTTATTCAAATCTATTAAATAACAAGTTGAGTCTCATCTATGTGCAATTCTAATAACCATATAACAATAACAAAATAAAATATGAGCTGACAACTCTCGTGCCTTATTACATTCAAATTTAAATAAAGTATATCCTACTCTAAAATAGCATATCCCCGCTCCTCAAATCCTTCTATTATGCTACTCCTCCCTTGAGGTACCGCATCACAAAGATGTATGAATATAACCACCTATACTCAATACGATTAAACAAGTTTATAAAATCCATAGAGGGACTAAGTTATGATTTTAGTCCTAGTTCTGTCATAAAACCCTTAACCCTGTATTATGGTGTTTATAGTTTTAGGCATTAAACTCTCAATATCATAGACTGACATACAATTATAATTAAAACCAACCCGGAGATAAATCTATATAAGTATCCATGAGTAACTAACTCTAACATTTGGATAAATTGTTTATATAACATTTTGACTCAAATCCCTAAGGCCCTCATGAGCCTGCCATGATTCAGGAGACGTGGATTCTAAGATGCTTATAAAACTACATTTTTCATACATACTATAGTCCTATGAAAATTAATGAGAAACCTATGGTAAAGACCTCTGTAAGCCCATATTTAAACTATTGTGATTGTGAAAAAAATGTACAAGTATCACAATCTCCATTATCCCTGATTATGAAAGAGAGTAAGTCCTTTGAAAATTTTAATTTTTGTACCGCATGGGAACCTAAGAGTATATAGCTTAGGCTTCCAATTAATCCAAATATAGGCCATATTAATTTTCATTAGATTAAATATTAGCTTGAAGGCACGGATCCCCTTTTCACGGTGAATTAACCCACAAATAACCCCAAAGGAAATTTAATAAATTTATTATAGTGATATGAGTGTCTTAAAAAGATCCATACCCTACCCGTTCTATAGCATGATTTTATAAATTTATTTATTATTTTTATTTTATTTTATATAATTTTAAAATAATAAAATAGGTGAAATTGACCTGAACCGGCCCAATTCAACTTGAACTAGGGGTCCATTTGTTTGGTCTAAATCTGAATCTGAAAAGCTCACTGAAAATTCTGAAAAGCCTATCATCTAAATTTCACACTGAATCTAAATCTAAATCAGATCAGGATCTGAATCTAAATCTAAATCTGTTTAATTTAAAAAAAATTAAAATAAATAATTTTCTAATTTGTACTAAAAAAATTTTATTACAGTAAAGATCATATGTATAGAGTATTCATAGTTGATAATCAAACCAAATAAAAAACTTATTTTTTATTTTATTAAATATTTAATTATTATTTAAATAATCTATACTATCAAGCTCTAAGCTTTGCTGGGAGACTATATGGCAAAAGGTTTAAAAGAAAAGTTACTATACTATAAATGCAAAATCATGTTTAATTACAAAACTATCAACCACAATAAGTCTCATTTAAGTTTAATTCATTATTAGAGTTTGGATTCAAAACTCAAACTTGGATTCAAATCCAGATGTCCAAAAAGTCACTCTACTAGACTACTACAGATCCCCAGCTTTGCATACAAGAACCAGTTGCATTTGTGGCAGAAATATCTAGTAGACTTGTACGCAGCTTCAAGTAAATGAGAAAAGCAATGAGTTTTGATTCTAGTTGCCAGGTTTGAGAAAGTGTAAGGGAGATAATCCATAGAAAGAGCAAGTCTCTGCATTTGCTTCTTCCTTCTCTTCTTTTCTTTAACATTTCTATTTGATTACAGTTCGGATATACTATACATTCAATAATCTAAAAACAGAAAATTGGCACATACAGGAGAAATTAGTGCATCCTGATAACTTTCAGAAGCTTGCGATTGAGATCGTAAAGTTTAATTATCAATGCACATTAGCAAATCCAGAAGTCTAGCCTTTCGTTGGAATCATAAGAGTTTCTGTGGCTTCAGATACGTAGGGCTACAGATGCTTTTGTTAAACCTCTGAAACAGGACGGAAAATGTGCTTAGGAAAGAAGAAAAGAAAGAAAAAAGAGTCAAGAAACTAAAGTTATATAAGGGGACGTGTTTTAGTTCTTGTTCAGCATCAATTCATACACACTTCCATAACAGCACCTGACATCATAAAGTATCTTCAGAAGAGAACTATCCTTCTGCCAGTTATACTAGGAACAAATGGCAATCACCTAAATATTACTAAAGATAAACGTTCGAATTTCAGGATAGATCTTTTAGCTTTCCCAAGCTACTATAGATTCCCCGTTATTTGATCAAAATTCACAATGAAAATTAGATACAAAATGCCCGTACCAGTCAGTTTAACACAAACAATTATTCTTCCTAAGCATTACACCTTCAGTAGCACATTTTACAATGCTGAAGCAAGACAATTTACATAACTATTATCAACCGAATAAAGTTCCCACTCTTTAATACCACATTTTTCTAAGGCTAAAGCCAACCTTTCGCCACCCATCTCAGATGGATACTTCCCATCAGGGCTACCAAGAACTGCTCCTGTATAACACTGACCTGCAGCACGAGCAGCCCCACTGTAGTGAAACAAGCCCCAACCTAGATCATTCTGCATGAGACGATTCACAGCTAAGATGCGACACATCTGGGTCATTTGCTTCGAGGACGGCCTTATCAGTGAACACTCTCATTTCAAATCCTTCGTCCACCCACTTCAGCCTGGTAGCCTGCAATATGTTTGTTGAAATAACTAAGATAAGAACTTAAACTGAATTGTAATAAGAAAAGGAATGGACGGAAGGTAATGGCCATTGATTGTGGTGGGTCTGAGAGGACTGGAGTCTGTACCGTGTGGAGCATGACCTCCAGCCATGGCGTGCTCTTCAGTGGGCTCAGGCTCCCTTCTCCCACTAGAGCCAACATTCTGACCAATGACGAAGAGGCATCAGAGCTCCGGTCAGTCTGAAGCAGGGCGGAAACTGGGTGGACGCTACGGGCTCTGAGAACTGAACTCTACAAATGCTGTTTGTCTGCAGCCAAGCTTCTAACTGCAAATTAAAATGACAACTCACGACATCGCATGAAATGCACATAGGCTGAAAGCGAATATAAACAAATACAAAGAGGCAATCTATCTGCACCCAAAGCTCTCATTTTGACTTTTAATTCACATAAAATTCGCTCTTCCCAAGTCCACACAAATGCAACATAACTCGCTCTGAGTGAGCAAACACAATATAAATCCTAACACGGTCCTCCACTGCTCTTGAGAAGGCGGAACAGAGCTTACCCTGAAGAAAATAAGAAGCAACGATCAGAGCTAGACGGGAGGACGAAGTCGACAGCCAACTCAACGCCGGAAACCTTCGCGGCAGCGAGGACTGCGAGGGGCGGTCGATCAGCGGCGAACTGGGCGGTGATTTCCATTGCGGTGAACAAATCGCCGGAGGATTTAGAGGCGTCGGAGTTGCAGACCAAGGAAGTTGGGTGAAGGGCGACGGGGAACGAAGGAATGAAAGGAGTGGAGGCCGACGGGAAGCAGAGGTCAGAGGAGTGAAACTGGCTGCGGCTGCGATCGGGAGACGGTCGGGTCGCGTTTTAGGATTCAGAGGCAATAAGTGGATGAAATGCATCTGACGATCCAATGGAAGTTTTAAACGTAGATCTGATTTCACGACTGATTCAGTAACTGAATTCAGTCTTAAACAAATGCACTGAAAAGTAAAATGGAAGTCATTTAAAAGCGGCTTTTGACTAACTTATTCAGATTTAGGTCTTTAGACCAAACAAATGGAAGTCATTTAAAAGCGGCTTTTGACTAACTTATTCAGATTTAGGTCTTTAGACCAAACAAATGGAACCTAGGTCGGCTCAGGTAATGGACCTAGACCAGACCCGCAATTCGTACGGGATGGCCTGGTCGTCTTCCCCATTCGCATGCGTCTTCCCTCCATGCACGCCAGGGGAGGGTGGTGCGGTTGGCGAGCCACTGGCCGTCCTTCTGCCCTAGACCTGCCGAAAAAACCTCTGCCGTCATCCATTAGTCCTTCTGGATAGTTCCATTTCACCACTAATGCTTCACTCCTCCCCCCCGAGTGGACACTAGAGGAGGAGGAGGAGGAGCTGGTGCATCTGAACGTTTCTTTTCACCACACCTGCAGTTCATTGGGCAGTCTTCGTTGCGGGCTCCGACGGCTGAAACAAAGCAAAAGCTTTCAGGCAAATCCAAGGCCTAGCCAATCGGAATCGTTGCTCGTAATGGCTTCCCCGCTAACCTTTGTCGTGGCTCGCAGGTCTACCTTGCCCGTTTCCGTAGCCAAAGCATCTTTTTCATGGAACGAGCAGCAGAGACTTACAGTGAGTCTCAGCCGACCCATGGAAAACCAAGGCCCAAGGGCGAGTCTGCCTCTCCTTGGCAAATACAGGACGACTTCGCCGCCCTTGTTCAGGAGTCAGCAGACCACGTATGGGTCTGCTTCTCCTGCCTTGCGGTCCTCTTGCAATGAAGTATGCGCCCTTGTGATGTTCCGAGTGCATGGGTACCGGTCAGGGCTGTGGGGGTCCTTCCCCATTGATCGGCAGTGACGACTTGGTGCTTCCCTCGACATTGGCCACTCATTGGTCGGCAATCCCAGACGTTTCACCTAAACAAGGCCTGCCATGGCTCTGTTTTATGATGACAATGTTTAAAGTTTTTAACATAACAAAGGCAGATCACTGCTACCACCAACCAGCAAAGCAGAGAGTGTTGCCTTTCATGGATAAAAATTATAAACAAGGATCGTACCTCTCCGGTAATGTCTCCTTTTCCTCACCTTCCAAGCACTCTACTTTAATAAACAAGGATCGTACAATGTCCTCTCTTTCCTCACCTTCTAAGCACTCAACTTTAATAACTTCCTTTGAGAAGTTTGAAAGGGGAGATGGAGGCTAGGGTTAAGAGAATAGATAAAGTATAATTTATCTATTAAAAGTATAATTTGATGGGAGTTAAAACATAATATATAGGGAAACTGTTGGGGCATGTCCCATCTCTCCTACACCAAGTCACCCTTAGGGGTCCTCGCTAAGTGGCCCCACCCCTAAAGGTAATATCATTTTTCGATAAAAACTCTAAATAGTTATGTCTCCGCCAAATAATCCCAAAAAAATATGAGAAAACTCCAAAAAAAAAAAAACATATTTAAAGTTCTCGGACGCTATAGTGGGTGCACGATACCTCCAACACCATGACCAATGGTGATCTTTACTGCTTCTTTGTGGTGCAGGATTGACTACCCTGGGCTGAACACTTACATGGCATTTTTTTTAACTTTAGCCACTTACACAGCTTGCCAAAGAGTTTAAAACCACAGACATCGGTTTTCATAGAAGCCTAGTAGAACATGACGATCAGCCAGTTGTAACAAGTCTGCCACTAACAGTCAGTATGGAAGTGGATGTCACATATTTTAATAATAACGTTATACACAAATACATATAAGATTTCATTCATAAAGTTGTAACTTTTCACTGTGTAAAGTGTAAATAAAAGCCTTCTGGCTCCGTTCACTTCAAGTCAAACTGAACATGGCTAATAAGGTTGAATTACATATGACAACACAAGCTGCAGAACTAATCTTTTTCCAATTTGGGTAATCACATACCTGCACAACCTCCATTGAGGAAATCTATAATTATAGATGCATAAATAGAATCACAAACAAAATCATCTGCATGACCTCAACGGAGCTCTATGTTCATCATATGAACAATGTTGAACTTCAGATCCCAGCCTGTGTAATCAATAGACGAGTAGAGACCACTGGGTGCCGCTCCCCTGGGCAAAGCCAATCACATGCTTTCTAAGCCTGAGAAACATTTAACGCCTGTGCAATCTCACCAGAAGTTGTACGCTGCATTTCGGGGAACTTTATCTCCTCATGTACTCAGGTACAATACGATCAATGAGTTCAGGAGAAGCACCTACTAGCTCTGGTGGGAATTGTCAGAATTAGATTAGTGTGATATGCATTTGAGTGAAGGAGAAGATGCCCAAAGAAATTTGAATGTCAGAATACAAACCTTGAGGCTTGAAGTTGAACAATGGAGGGAGAGGGCCGCCGTTGGGCAGACAAGTGTTGGGATCTCTCAAATCATCAAAGAATGGATGTGCACATGCCTCCAACTACAAGCAATTAGATTTTTAGATTTAATGATATCCTAATATCGTTTAATATATGGGGAATGTTATCAGTTAAACAAATTTCTTATCAGGAGAAACTGAATTTACAGCAGTGCAACGCAAATTTGGTGAATACTGTAAAAGTCTCGATATCAAATCCACTGCTTCAGGAGGCATCCTCTTGTGAAAAACCTGCAATAATCAAAGTCTAAACAACTAGAATACATTGATTGCTCTCAATATGTTGATAATCATTGGTATTTTCTGTGAAACCTTGTGCCAAGGGTGGGCTTTAATCTGAGGAAATTTAAATTCACTATAGCTTGGATTCATGCATCTGATCTCTTCCCTTGTTGGAGTTCCCAAAATCTGTTATATTGAACACAACAAGGAGGTCAATAACAAAGTAGTTTCATTTCAAGTATATCACAAACACATGATATCAAAACCAGTAAAGTTGCATAATACCTTGATAATCTCTACAAGCTGATCAACCCCACTTTCTCCAGGAAACAGAGGCTGCACAAGATCAAACAAGTAATTAGTAATAGGTATGTTAAATTTGCACGCAACATTACAATTCCATAACCATTTAAACATATATAATTGCAACCAATGCCAAGAAGTTCCTCGTTATAAAAGACTGCAAACTGCAAATCCAGTTTTATGAAATCATGAGCATAATTGTCCAGCATACCCACATGTCCCAGGAGAAGCTCAGCCACCACACACCCTGTCGACCACATATCAATAGCTGTAGTGTACTCTGTGGCTCCAAATATGAGCTCCGGAGCTCTGTAGTATCGTGAACAAATATAAGAAATATTAGGCTCACCCTGTACCTGCAATAAAAGATTTATTACGAAAATCATAATAGATGTTAGAATCTTCTTGAAGAATTATATATACAAGAGGACTACTAAACTATGACAATCACGTAATTGGCCAAGGGTTCCTGCAACTGTGAGCCTCATAAGAGCCAGAAGGCGGTGAAATGTGAGGAATGAAAAAGATACTAGGATGTAGGGGCCCTCGACATCCCACCTTTTGAGCCATTTCATATGAGACTCATAATTCAAAGGTTAGAATGTAGAGAAACCAGCCATCAGAATGGACCAACATTTTGTTAGTCTCTTGCACCAGCAGTCATCTTGCATTGTCCCTTATCCCATGAGGGTCAGAACCCTGAAGGACCCATGATACAGAAAACAAGTCTTTGGTACCCAATAGCATTCATGTTTTTGAAGTGAATACAACTAAACTGAAATGTTTTCAACTAGACTACAATTAAAGCAAGAAGCAAATGTTGGGAAAACCCCTCTTATTTAATGTATGAAAAGAGTAGTACATTCAAAAGGAAAATGTACTACTTATGTTTATGGAACGTAAATATCCAAATCAAAGAAACTGTAACCAATCACTGCTGCATAACAATATAATTAAGAATGTATATTCCCCTGCAGATACTAAACACCATGTACATATCCACAGCCACATCATTTTAACCCCTAGAAAGGGCCAAGACCACTGGGTGTAGAATAGATCAAAAAGGGGCTTTTGATTCCCTACAATTTGAGTATGCAGTGATGGTGGTCGTAAGTATGCCTAAACATGCCTGCATGATATAAATAAATTTACTCTCAAATTAAGGTGTCTGAGATTGTTATTTGAGCAAGACTTGTTTCAACTGATGGGTCAAAATTTGACTTTTACATGATTGGATCACTAGGCCAGCTACCTCAATATTATCTGACATCTTGTTTATGATCACTTCATAATGTCATTAGCACAATGTACACATTAAATTGCCTGAAAATCTCTATGAGATTATCTTATATATTCTATTATTTATTAACACTACATATACACACAGTGAGAGTTGAGAACTCCCAATATGACTCACTCCCTTTATCTTCTATCTCTTTTATTTCCTTATTTATATGTAAGGCCTCCTTAGATCATCTATGAATCGACTTGGGCAATGCAGCAGATATTACCACATCACTTGCAGTTGTCCCACATAAAGAGAAACAAAGGCATTACCAGCTTTTTGGCACTTCCGAAATCACAAAGCTTCAGTTGATGAGAATGAGGATTGACCTGAAACAACAATCAAATATTTAAAACTACAAATGCACTGAGATTATTCAGCATAATGTACCCACTTACAAAATTTAACACAACAAAGTCCAAAACATAATGTGATACAATTTAATAATTTCATAAACGAAAGGACACATTATTATGGTGAAATTGCATATACCATCTGACACTGCCGAAGTTCAAACTTAATTTTGCACTCTCACCCCTCGCGTACTCAACAGAAAAGAAGAAGCAGAACACATAACACTGCTGACAAAAAAAATCTGAATCATAATGGTAAATCTTACCAACAAGTTATGTGGCTTGATATCACGATGGCAAACACCAACTGCATTGTGAATGTAGGCAAGTGCCCTACAGATCTACAATAAGAAAAAGAACTTCAGAACAAACGGAAAAGTGAAAAATATAGATTATCAAATAACTCTGATAAATCATCGAATTAGCCAAGTTGATATACTTTTATTTGTACATGTTTTCAGTAAGTGATTGAGATTTGATTTGGCTAACTCAATCATTACTCACTTGGCTCAGCAATGACTTTAGATGATTGTCGACCAAATTGACCATTCATACTTCATTTAAAAAGCAGGAAAAATATAATTTCTTTGCTCGGTGCAGAAACGAAAAAATATAGGCAGAAGTGATTGCAACATCTAACATTAGAACTACCTGGTATGAATAGAGTTGCACATAAATTAATGGCATATGTTGATTCATTCTGGTATAGCGTTTTTGACCTCTGTAAAGGGACTCGGAAATATACTCCATTACAAGGTTAAGGTATAGCTCATCCTTTTCAGTCATCGAGTAGAAATGGTGCCTGAATTGCACTACATTTGGGTGATCCAATAACAGCATGATTTGTAGCTCTCTGTTCTTATATCTTTTATCCTGCAACACCTTTTTTATGGCAACAGGTTCTCCAGTTTCGAGGCATTTAGCCTAGACCAAGCAAAACATGCCAATATCAATGAATATAATACTAAAAGATGCAATTCCATAAAAGCCACACTGAAACACAAAATATATACAGACAATCAAGAGACGAAGTAATCACTACCTGAAAAACAACACCGAATGAACCAGTTCCCACCACCCTTTCAGCCATGTAAGAAAATGCCTGCCCATGGATGTTAGATTGTCAATCATACATTCATAGGTTTGTGGTATAAATTCCACAATATTGTAAATTGGACAATTAAAAATCCCTGAGACACAGCAGGTTGAGATGAATGCATATATTAAAACAGCTGGTTGAGGAAGGCTGAGACAATTAAAAATCCCTGCGGGAACAGCCACAATTAAAACAGCTGGTTCATCCGATAGGGGCTCACAAACAGCCATAATCGAGAAAAGGAGTCAAGATACTTGTTTTTTACTCTGAAAAAAGGATATGCTGCAAGTGCAAAATCATGTATTAAAGTAGGAAGAATACTTGTTTCGGTTGCCCATGCCGACCTCCAATTGTTGCTATAATAATCTGACCCGCCTCTGGCCCCTTACCTCTCACAACATCCGCTTCAAAATTCTGAAAGCCACAATATCACATCAAACCGTAAGAAAAAAATATAAAAGAAAAAAAACCTTTAATAGTTCATAATATAAAGTTGAAAAGAGGAGACCTTGTTATCCTGGTGGTCATGTTTATAATCTCTCATTTTCATTTCATACATGTCCTTACGAGCCACACCCACACCAGCCGTTTTCCCAGCACCAACCAGTGCAACATTTGATGCGCCCACTCGATCATTCCCTAATGAAGTTGAAGCCAGATGCTCTTCAAGGCCAACAGTGGGGTTGTCACCCAAATTGGTCCTCCCATCCACTTCCTGATCCACCTTCACCCTTTTGCTCCCAGACCCCCCCTGACCACAGAAAAAAAACAATCAAATCACAAAACAAAGAACTTTTCACACTGAGCAAAGAGAATCATTCATATGGAAGCAACATAAGCATCCGAGCATTCAAAAAAATCAATGCAACCCAGAAACAGCTTATGCCAAACCTCCCCAGAAACCCCATCTTCCACCCATATGTGCACAGTGCACCATTTAGTAGAGAGAAACCGATTCAAAGCAAAACACATACACAGGACACATGGGACTGCAGAAGAAGATGCAACTCACGGAATCAGAGACGGAGGAGCGGCCGGAGGCAATGCTCTTCAGACGCCGCATGACATGCATGGCTCCTGCCAATGAAAACCCACCACCTCTTTTGCTTCCCTCCTCCTTATTCTACCACCTTGGATTGAGCTCAAAACCAATTCAAATCCCCCAAGAAACTCCTCTCTTCCTCCTGAAGAAGATGACAAGGACCCAGATCATAATTTTTTAATTAAATATTATATATAAAATTTTAAACTATTATGAGTACTATTTTTGTTAGCGTTTGCTTCTGCTCTTTCTGCGCTTGAAATTTCGGCGGACAAATCTTCCCTTCATTTCTGGTCAAAGGACGGAAAGTCATTGAAAGCGAAATGGTCGTCCGTACTCGGGTCAAATCTCAAATTTCGTCCGTCCATGTAAGATCGTACGGCAAACCAGTAGTTAAAGTCAAAGTGCGGGCCCGAACTTATTGAGGGGGCCCCGGGCCGGCCCGGAATATACGGAGCCGGTCCGGCCGGTCGTCGTAGTGCGGTTGGAGAGGCTTTGTCCGGATTAGAGAATTGTTTGAATGACTGCGGAATTGGTCCAACGCCGTTTTCCAAATCATTGAATATCCAAAAGTGAAAAGACTAAAATGCCCATTTTAAAATACAAGCTTAGGCAAATGATTAAGGTGATAATTTTATGAAGAATTTGTAGGATGCAGGGAGAAGTTAAAATACTCCTTATCTTAGGCTGATAATAAGGTGATAGTTTTGGAAAAAAATTATAGGGAGGAGGGAGACCAAGAGAGGAGGAGGCGCGACTAGAGGTGGAGGAAAGGCGGCGGGCGATAAGTACTAAGTTTAGGGCTATCGGCAGGGGATGTATTGAAAATTGTTCATTTCGAATTACTAATTAAGAACATTATAAACAATTTGGCTAATCACATTGTTTAAATGAAATTGAAATTTAATATGTAATTAAGTGAAAGCTAAAACTCAATTGAAGTGGCAATGTCTATGTGACTGTGAGCCATATGGCGTGCTTGCATTATAGTACTAACTTATGTTAGTGTGATAAAAACAGACAGGAGAGGAATGAAAGTGTTTGATGGATAATGACAATTAGCAGATTTGTTAATGTGGGATATTTCCTTTCTTAAGCGGTAGATAGGGTGAAGATTTGTCACATAATTGTCGTCATGTTAACGTCAAGCCTAAATTGGCTAAAAATTCAAAGATAGAAAGCGTCAATGTCACGCATCGCCTGTACTGCATTACATGGTCCTGCGGCTAAATCTGGTATTCATGGACTTTTATTTGTCTACATACATGCTAGTTAGACTTTTTCCCAAAATAAGTAAAATAATACTCTGTCTTAATTTGATAGTTTTATTTAAATTTTTAAATACATAAAATTAGTTTATTTAAAAAAAAAAATAGGGCTATTAATATAAAATGGAGATTGTAATACTTATAAGAGTCATGTGCTCTTTATACTTTGGTAACTTATTACATACTTAACTATAGAAGAAAATATTCTCTCTATCCCATATTAATTTATAATTAAAAATTTTAAATATATTAAAGGGCTATTTGGCTTGCACTTTAAAGTAGAAATAAAATATTTTTTTATTAGAATTAATTTTTGACAAGAAAAGCAAAAACGAAAGATATTTGGTTAGAATTTATTTAGATTATTTTAAAGTGAAATTTAATTTTAGTTTATTTTAATTTTTTGTATGTAAAATGACAAGAATATCTTTTAACATAATTACGATAAAAAAGAAATAATGGGTAAAATGTCTTTTTATATTTTTTTAAAAAATAGTTTTTTTTAACTTAAAAAAATCAAATTTTGGGCCAATTCAGCTTGAAATGACGCAAAAGGTGAATTTCAACATGAAAAGTCATTTTAAATTAAAATAAGTTATTTAAACGTATTTAGGGGACATTTGGAAGGCAATTTCTGTGAGTTGAAAATGATTTGCTTACATTAAAAATTACTTTATGAGCCGAAAACTGTTTGGAAAGGGTCATTTAAAGTTAAAATGGTTTTTCTAATATAAGTCAATTTTTGGATCAATTCAAAACAAATCGACTAAAAATTGACTTCTTTAAGAAGAAAGTCATATTTTTTTTCAAATGATGTGAAAAGATATTTTACCCATCATTTCTCTTATGGTTAAGAATATTTTTATCATTTTACATACAAAAATCAAAAGTAAGCTAAAATCTAATTTTATTTTAAAATCATCCAATAAAACTTGAACCAAATATCTTCGAATTTTGCTTTTCTTTCTAAATATCAATTTTAATAATAATCTATTTTCTTTCTACTTTAAATTGTTTGCTAAATACCCCCTTAACCCATTAAAGTGTGAAAATTGCTTTCAAAAAGTGTAAAGTGCCTCTCAAGCAACCCCTAAAATAAATTTATTTTAGTTTTTAAATCAAACAACTAATATGGGAGAGATAGAGTATAATTTTTTTAATTATTTATGTAAGCTCTATTCAACGTTAGATGGTACTCCCCTTGTCCCTAAAAGATTGTTAACTTTGCAAAAAAACATTTAAAATGGTATAGCTCACAAAACCCATCGCATACAATAAATGCAGCCAGATTTGACCCTCTAACAAGGAGAAGGTCGGAATGCAACCCTTTTGACATATGTCTAAGTGATAAAGTATTTGTTTAATACTAACTTTATTTGAAAAGGATTTGATTAAATAATTTATAATTGATGTCTTAACGGAAAGGTAGGATATAATTATATGCAACACAAATATGAGTACAATAATATAAGATAGAGATATAATGCATATTTTGGAGTATCTGTGCTTCCATGGCATGACCTTGCAAAATTTCTCATTTTATATGATAATACAACCCATGATAATGGACTTTGTTTAATGTCTATTTTGAACTTATTCTAAGTCTTTATGTCTTATTTTAAGAAAATATTTTAATTGGAATTTCTCTATCTTAAATTAATAATTTTATTTTTTAAAAAAATTATTTTATATTAATAGCTTAATTTTGTTTAATTTGAGTAATTGAGTATTTAACAAGAGTATTATAAACTTATTTTTTCTTCTCTTAGATATGGGTTTTAATTTTTAATAAAAATTATTATTTTTATAAATATAACTATTAATATAGGATGGAGGGAGTACTAATTAGTAAAGACAATATTAAAACTCTTTTAAGAAAAAGTTATAATCATAATCAAGTAATGCATTTTCTCAATAATTTGGAGTTAGCAATATGAATCTTACACTTATATTATAGCTTGTTTTGTATCAACTATTTTGTAATAAATGACATAGTCATATCATTCTTTATGAATTTTATCTAAGTTTTTTTATGCCTCCTTCTCCATCTTTTAACATTATTTATGTAAAACCCTTCAAATCTTATTATAAGGGCATTCATTGGCCTTCTTTGTACATACTCATACAAATGCAACTTATATTTTATGAGTTTCTCTCCTAAAAGTGCTACTCCTAAATTCTTATATATATACTCATTTTTAATCTTATTTTTTCTGGTTATTCTATTTATCCACATTAACATCTACATTTTAGCTATATTTAGTTTATTTATATGATTTTTTTATACCCAATATTTTATTCCATAAAGTATTGCAAGCCTAATAATAGTCTCATAGAAATTACCTTTAAACCTATTTAAGACTCACCTATTACACAAAACTCCTAATGTCACTCACCAATTTACCCACCCCACATTAATCCTACGTATAATATTAATATATTATTACTAATATATCTATTTTTATCGATAATAAAACCCAAATACCAAAATTATTTATATTTTGGTACTTTTTGCCCATCTATATTGACTAAAATTCTACCTCTAATTTTACTATCCTTAAAAGTTATCATTATACTAATTAATAAAAGTAATATTAGAACTCTTATAAGTTTGAAAGGATAGTGTCAAAGTTTCAATTGGTCATGGCCAGCTGGAGACGCTAAGGAGTAGGGAGACCAGTAAAATAATGGGCTAGGCTAAAAAACATGTCAGGTTTATAGGCAGGTTGGGCCTATAAATTTTAGGCCCGTATGGATTAGAGTTAGGTTCACGCCTAGCCCAAAAAAACACTTAGGCCCAGCCTGACTCGTTGGCCTGTTGCTATTGACATTGTGCCCCATAACCCAGATTATTACCCAGTCATAGCCCATAACCCATCACCAAGATGATTATTACCCAGTCATTGCCCATAACTAAGAGGATTACCCAACCCATAGCCCATTACCTAGCCATAGCCTATAGCCCATAACCTTTGTATAGGATTGAGCTGAAACACTTCAGAAGGATAAAAAATATATAAGCAATTTCCATAATTCTCTTTCAGACTAGAGAGTAATTTTAGCTTTGGATGTTAGTCTTGATCTTGAGTGAAAGTTTCATGGCAGCAACTCTAGTGGCTAGAGATACCCTTTTTCAAGAGAGACTCCAAAATCGCCTAGCTCACGGCCCATTACCCAACTATAATCCATTACAGAGGTTTGGGCCCGAAAAGCCTGTGGCCCAGCCGGGGCTCGCCCACTTTTAGCGTCAGGCCAACTTTCAATAATTAGGTTAATGCCAAGGTCGGGCCCATATCTTTTACATCATCTTTAGGGCAAGGGCCTGGTTTACACCTTAGCCCACCAAGGCAGAGCCCACCTGTAGCCCTAGATACATGGTCACTAATTCAATATTAGCGGCGTGCAGATGTCCGTGTCAATTAATCGAACTTGTGCAGGTTACTGTTCACTCTGATAAAGATCTTACGCTTCTATTCTAACCTATTCTAACTTATTTTGTGCCAAACTCACTTTAAGAGATAATATAATTGTATCATTCCATATTAACCCTGGTTAAATTCTATTAAGTCCCCCTCTTCTTATTTTGACATCATTTATTGATATCATTTACATAAATCTCTTTTAACTTTTTTATTAGAATATATGTTAATCTTCTTTGTATATGTCAATACCAACACAACTTATAATATAATATTAAAATTGCTGAAAGGGCCCTGCATCTTTGGCTCCTGTCCACACGCAGGCACTTGTATAGTTGTATTCCTCAAAGCAGAGGCAATCAAAGTTCCTCCATATATGACAAAGAAAAAACAACATTCTTCAATAAGCCGAAAATTACCAAACACTCAATTCTTAGAAGGAATTACCAGGCATTCACAACATCCTCAGGGATGTAGAATGTATATGCAATACATTATTATAACTATGAATGGACACCGTGAATACATCCTGCCCCTGCTCCCACATACGCATTTTTACTCTTCAAAAGCACAGATCATGTAAAGTTCATCCTCCATTCTATTCTAAAAAATTTATTTATTATATTTCAACAAGCCCAAGATAAAATTGCATGACTGAACACTCAATCATAAAAATAATTTTCTTTTCCATACACCATCAATTTAGTGATACTTTGGAGTCTTACTGTCATCATCCCATATTAGAATTAATACCTTCACAGCTAAAGGGTAGGTGAACCAAAATCATTCTTGAATTATGTCTACTAGAGGCTGGATATATCAAGATGAGACGTCTGGTTTCTTGTGGTAATCTAAGAAATCAAAGTTTCAAAACATGCAGCATCCAAAAGGTAGTCACTCCCAAAATATAATGTATATTTAGTAAACCATCTATTTACTTCTGCGAGCCAAACATCCATAGATGACAAGCCTTCTGAGTGTAAGACAATGAACCCTGTTGCAATCTGCATTGGACATTCTGGAATACTAAGTCTTTTTCAGAGCATTATAACCTTAAGATATATTTTCAAGCCGCGTCAGAAAGTATACTTAAACTTCTTCATTGTGAACGTGACTAAAAAACTCTTCTTGTTCGAGTATTTAAAACATGATCAAGATGAAAACAATGACAAATTTGTCAACAATAATGTAAACTTGAAAAAATGGTCTACATTATTTAAAGAATGCCTAATCAAATTAAGAAAATTTTCTTTACGGGCGGAGGCAGTCAGGAAGAAATATCTTTAAGTGTCTAATTTTGAAAAAAAAAATTACAGCTGGGATTGGCAATCACAGACTGCGTTCTTGATTGTATAAATCCTTATCCAAGAAATTTGTCGCATGCTGCTACTAGATTCTGTAGAGCTAGAATCTCTGTCCAATATCAAGCATATTTCTTCTCCAAGGAAACATGTGTTAGGCAGGTTGAGGAGGTCAGCATGATGAAGAGACATGTAAAGCCGAAACTATCTCAAAACATTAGTTATTTATGTTGAACTTACTTCAGTCTGTCAGCACGATTGTGTTTCTCAAATATAACCCAAAATATTGAGTCATGACACCACCAAGTCACTCATCCTCGTTCAAAAGTGCATGATCTTTTCTCTTGAAGACAGATCTCAGATTGCCTAATGCCAAAAGCCAATCTTAATTCAAAGTGACTGGAGCTGACACATTTGTTACCTTACTAAATTTTAAATCATATGTACCAATGCACAAGCATGAATCTCCCTGATGTTCTTTTCCTTCCATAAAGCTCCTCATTTTTAAAACAGCTAAGATGAACATCATATATACCCACAAAATTAGTTTCCTAACAGCAAATGAGGAGACCAAGCACCTCGCTGAAAAAGCACTGTTGGAAGGTGGCCTCGTCAATGATTTGGTTGACTGAAAAGCTTAAACCGCTTAAGTTTCTCATTCCTCGACCACTTAGATCTGCTATGTTCCTTCAAGGTTTGATTTGCTTGGCGATATGAAATTCAATGGACTAGATGTTTCCTTCGGATACTTCAATGTCACATGAAAACGTTCCCAACATTCAGCGAACAAAGTGAACACCACACATTGCATTCGAACTTGCTTCATTCACTCACTGACAAGAACATCTTCTTTATCAGTTCCTTCGCAACCACTGACCTCATCTACAGACTCATAGTCCACGCCAGAGTCCATCTCGGAACCATCAGATTCCTTTCCATTGTCTCCCTCACAGCCTGACTCATCATTGCCCACAAATCTCCTCCGTGCATCTGCAATGCTTTCCTCCTCTTCCCTACTACTCCTGAAATGCACCAAACCCTCGTCCATTCTCGACTTCCTAGGACTCAACAGAATCAACTGCCCCAACCTCCTCCTTGCCAAATACAACTCATTGGGCTCTATCAACTCCCCCCTCTTATAAGCCTCCCTTAGGAAGACAGTATGAAGCTTCCCATGATTCCCTCTGGTTGAAATATAAAATATGCCCTGGTGCTGAAGCAGAAACTCCTTGAGCTTCTTTGGCAAGTCCATGGCCATCCGGAAATGCGCAATCTTCTCTAAAGTCAGCTTCTTTTCCACCGTCAGCGACAGAATCTCATGAATCAGCGCCACCGCCCGCTTCTCCATCCTTTTCTTTGCCTCCAGGGACCTCATGTCATACTCACTCACATCCTCGTAGGGAGACCAATAGGGCAATCTCTGCCATTTCCACACAGCAATTTTGAAGTACTTACCAATCTTAAACCCAGGTGGGAAGTTGATTATGAAGGAAAACCGAATATTTTCAGCATCAATACCCTTTTCTCTATACTCCTTCTCTCTGAGGCTTTCTATCGAACATCTTGCGAGTGATGGGTCGCGCTCAACGAGCTCAACGTACTTGGTCCGGGCTGGCCCGTCTGGCCCTGCGGACTCTAACAGCCGAAAGAAATGTGGGTTCTTGAGCAAAACGGAGAACTCGAAGTCGTCCGGGAGGCCGAGGTCCTGACGGGCGATGCGGATGTGCTCGAGGCGTAAACGGCCGCTGTTGGAGAGCATGATGAGCTTGCGGAGGCGGACGACGGCGTCGGGGACCTGGGCGAGGAGGGCAGCGCGCTCGTCCGTGATCTGGCGGAGGGCAGCGGGGGAGAGGCGGCAGTAGAGGACGCGCTGGACGGGGTGCTCGAAGATCTGGAAGACGTGGGGGTGCTTGAGAACGAAGGAGCCTGCCTCATACTGCCGGAGGCCGAAGCGGCGGGCGAGGGTATCGAGGCGGGAAACCGGGAGGGAGCTCGCGTACTGGGAGAGGATGAGGTCCTGGAACTTGAGCACCTTGAGGATCTTCTTGTGGACCTCCATGTAGTTGTCGAACCCGTGGTCGCGGACGCGCTGCATCTTCTTCGGGATGGAGGTGGACTGGGAGAAGGGACGGCAGGAGAGGCGGAGGTAGGAGCGGAGGAGGCTGTGGCCTGTGGGGCGGATGAAGGCGAAAGGTGGCATTTTTCCGGCTTCCGGGCCGAGGGGAGCTTCGGCTGCGCTCCTGTGTAGGGACCAGAGCGTAGAGACCACGAGCGACCGGTCCGGTCTGGGAGAGAGGAGCGCGGGCTTCTACCTGCAGACCAAACCGTAATTATGACCGTCAAATAATATAATTAAATTTATTGGATAAGTAAATAAAAAACTAATTTTATCCTAGGTAATAAAAAAAATTCTTTTATACCTATTTATACGTTACAAAATATTTTTACAGCCTCGTGTTAGCATATATTTTATTTTTTAACTTAAATACATGAGTATTTTTTATTTTTTATAATTAAATTTATGGAGTATCTTTAAGGAAATAATTAGTGGGTTTAGAATAAGATTGTTGAGCCAACTCTATTATGAACAAGGCTAGATTCAAGTTGACTCAAATTAACGCTCAAACTTAGGCTAATAAAACAACTCCCCTCCTCCCCTCCCCTCTATCCAATTCCCTTTTTACTCCCCAGTTGCCTCTTCTTCTTTCCTTTTGGAATCTAACAAAACCGGTCACAAACTAGCCAGCAAAGTTATTAAAAATATATTTTTTCTCTACAAGATCAAATATAAAAAAATAAACCTATAAACATATTAAACTATTTGAAGGCAAGAGTGAGTGCTATTTTTACTTAATTTTGAGCTATTTTTAACACTAACCCAACCCTTGTATTAACAATCGACAACCAACAATCAAATTTATTGTAATAAATGGAATATAAGACAACATTATGAGTGATAGTATCTCCCTAAATATTTACAATAGACTATTTCAACAAACTAATTAAATAAATCTAGTAAAAATGCACACACATTATGTATGTAAATACAAAGTAAATAAGATAAAATAAAATAAATTTAAAATAAAATATATATTGAACAAAGGTCTTTTTACCATGCTATAGTTATTAAACATTGTTTCGAGGATCACAATGATAATTAATTATATACAAAAATTCTATATTAACCCAAATACACTTGTAGTAGGCAATTGTAAATCAAATCTTATAGGTTAAGTATTACTTCCTTTGTCCCATATTAATAGCTACATTTAAACATATTGTAATTTTCATTTAATGGTAAACCCACGTGAAAGAGAAAGGAAATAAGCTTGTGATACTCTTTTTAAGTACCCAAACACTTCAAATTTAACAAAATGGAGCTATTAATGGAATAAATTTTTTTGTCAAACAGAGTTATTAATTTAGGACAAAGGGAGTACGTTATAGGTCGGCAAAGGCAATGGTGTTGAAGGACTTTGTGTTGTGGAACATGTTATTCATATTCAGGACCAGTTTGATGGCATATCTCATTTAATAGAGCTCTTTGGGGGTTTTCCAAGGGCATTTAAACTACACAAATATATATGTGTATGTGTGTGTATATATATATATATATTATTGAAAAATGTGTATATGCATGTGTATAATCATCTATATGTCGATGGATGTACCGGTGAGAGGAAGAGGATGAACAATACTATGTATGCATGCAATGACTTAGGTGGTAATTGAGTTTTCGGCAAGGGGATCGATGCATTGGTGAAGCGTCAATGAAGAAGGCATGCTAATATCCTCCCTATTGTCAGTAGAGTTTGACATGTCGGTGAACTCATCGATGGTGATCAATAAGGTGACTGATTTGTTAATAAGGTTATCGATAAAACCTTTAGTTTACTATTGACGATGTTCGACATGTCTATGAAATTACCGATGGTCATCAGTGAGATGGTTGACATGTCGATCATGTCTCCATAGTCATCAACATAGTAATCAATGTGTTAGTAAAGTTATAGGAAATGTTGTTGGATTTGGTTTTTGAAGGATCAATATAGCAATGATTAATGGTATGATTATTATATAAATAAATGTATGATTTGAAGCATTTGATGAAGTGATTAAAGTGTCAATTATGTAAGGGTTAATAAACCCTAAGTCATGTGTATGAGATATCATGATATGATGAATGCGATTAATAGGTATCTAAGACAATGCATTAGCCATCTAAGTTAAGAGTTCCTTATTGTCTTGGCTCCTAATGTGAGTCATTAGCCACATAGATGGAAAGAGTTTGGTATAAATAGGACTAAGGTCTTTTTGTTACGACCCAAAATTTTAAAAGCCTTTTTAAATACCTTGAATGGTAAGCCACAAATTTTTTTCTTAAATACAAAACAAACAATTCAATGAAATATCGAGGTCATGATAACTGGGGTTCACAAATACGAATATTAAATCATATGATATTATTACAAGTATAAAAAATTCAATAAGAACAGCTCATCCATCTAAGTTCAAGTATGTCATCTGTCTAAAAATAAATAACTAAGTTGACTCTCACTCCAAAGATAAACTTACATACTAGAACTGTAAAAATGAGGAACTACATCCCGTACTCATCAATCTTGGTCTCCCTTGTCGTCGCCTGGAGAACCTGCAACTAATCGAGCCAAACAACTAAACGATAACAACAATGAAACATCTCCGTCCTCAGGAGAAAAGCTTCCAAAAAGACAAAATTATTAATTAATATTTTTTAGATCGGGCCAACATCACCCGATGTTAGTTGCCTACATATTCATCAGACAACATCTCTAATGTTTCCAATAAGATCGGATCCAGATGTAGTTCTACCTATAAGCTACACTATCTTAAGGAGCATAACATCTCACATGCAATGCTTAAGTATTTTCAATCAACCTATATTTTATGCAAGTCCTTTAATCGTTCCACTTATCTAATTAAACAAGCAATATCAAAAAATATTATTAATTATCTCACAACCTTTATTCAATAATTAATACCCATTTCCAATCTCTTGGATAGACTAGGGGTGTAAACGGACAGACATGGATGCAGACAAAGGTTGTTTGCATCCGTTCATTTTTACATAATTATATTGTCCATCAGTTTGCTATCCGTGATGGACATATAAATTGTCTATCCATTTTTGTCTTGACAGACACAGACAATATAAACAAAAACTCTCAAAACAACAAGAACAAATATTCGCTAATATCAATTGACGATCAAAATTGCAGTGGCCTGTATAACATATCCAACCCAGACGCCACACATAGAAATTATACTTTCTGGACAGTTGATTAAGAATACAGTCCTTACAAGGATAATAGTTACATTACCTCCAAGCCTTCATCTAATCCACAGAGACAAAGTTTGGCAAATTTTGCCAAATATTGGGAAGCTTGCCAAAACAAGGATACCACAAATTGCAGGCTGATGTTTCTCCCATATCGGCAAAATTCACCAAAATTGAAAAAATGGGCAACATGTCAACATATTTTAGATTTGCCCATG
The DNA here is from genome assembly GCA_035235625.1 of Saururus chinensis. Classification (NCBI taxonomy): domain Eukaryota; kingdom Viridiplantae; phylum Streptophyta; class Magnoliopsida; order Piperales; family Saururaceae; genus Saururus; species Saururus chinensis. Next base: position 25,938,371 of record CP141147.1, read on the forward strand.
AATCTATCAAGCAATTCAAGATCCAATTCAAAAAATCACAAAATGAAAATCCTTGACATGATAAGGTATGCAAACACAAAAAAAATGCCTTTGAGTCTTTGACGCTAGAGGACACCCCTGGGAGGCGGAAGTCACTGTAGGAATTTGTGAGCCGATCTTTGCCATCGTTGTTGGGAGCTACCGAGTTGCACTGGAGGAATCTTTTAGGAGGATTTAAGTTGATGCAGTCGTCGCCATCAGGAGCTACTGATTGGGGGATGGAGGAGGAAAGGCACCAGAGATAGGCTTGATGAGGAAGAATTCGGTGGGGCCAACGGCGGATGGAGGGGAGGACTCATTGTAGCCCAATCGCTGCAGCCACGTCCGGATTAGAGAGAGATTTAGAAAGGGGCTGGGCACAACAAAGGGGAAAATATTATATATTCGAGGGCGTGGACAGCCGTGGACAAGGACAGGTTGTGCCCAAAGTTGTGTCCATAAAATGACTGGACCAAAATTATCATCCGCAATAGCGTTCGTGCCCGCACACACAACCTAATAACATCCATTTTTATTGCAGACAGACATGGTTGCAGATGGATGGCGGAAAAATGTTGTCCGTTTACATCCCTAGTATAGACAAATCCATCAAATGTCTAATCACCCTTCATGGTTTTAACCCAACTCTAGGTTTAATATAAATCTGTATTCACTCGGAGATAACTTGACTCTCGAAGAAATCCCTAGATATAGGACTCCAACATTGGAGTAGACTGCTTAACAACAACTTGAACTAAATCCCCAGAGCTCTCAATAGCTTGCCACGAATCAGGAGAAGAGGATCCCAATTGTGCTTATAGACACAAATTGGCGAGAAGCACAAGTCTTCCAAGATGCTCATACAACTCCGTTTTTCGTATGCACAATATGGTCCTAGGAAGACATGCAAGAAACCCGTGGTAGAGATCTCTCTGGCCAATACCCAAACCGTCGTGACAATAAAGAAAGCGTATCACAATCTCCACCATCTCAACTCAGGGTGAAAATGTCTTCTAAGACATTACTAATGTATTCATAGAAGCCTAAGATTTTTATGACCATCGATTCCCCAAACATTTGAAACTTAAACTAAATTATTTTTATCTAGTAAGTATTCGCCCAACCATTTGGGTCCTCTTCACATCATGAATCGGCCTGATAAATATCTCATCCACTGAGCTATGACTCACGAAACATCCCAAACTCTGATAGTCTCTGTGAGACTAGGGTAAACTCCCATAACTACGCTCGGTTAATTAACCAAGGTAAAATTCTATATTAGGGCCCTGTTCACTCCATGAACCGGTCCTAAATCCTATTAAGGGTATGTTAGTCTTTATCTTGGTTAGATGTTCTTCCCCCAGTCCAATGACAACTAATATCTCTTGATTAGTCTTTACTAATCTTAAGTTATTGATATAACTTAACAAATCAATAATAAAAGCAAGCATGCGAATAATCAACCTAAATAACATCCAATAGGTCCAAAATTGGTTTCGAGTGTACTACTTGACTTCATGAACTTGGTGTAATTTTCCTAGCATGTGACAGAGTCTGAACCCCTTCAACCGACCTTGGTTGACTTAATGGTTTACAATTAACCCTAGGGGAAAAATGGTCAATTACCCACTCCCTGGGATTTTTTTTCTCACTAAGTGGATTGGCCTATATTAAGGTTACCCATTACATCTCAATCAGAATTTTCTCAATTTTTAGGATCACTCATAGGCCACTGAACTGGAGCCCCTAAGCCAGGTTAGCGATTTTCACACGGTAATTTAACTATAAGGGGTAAAAGAGTCATTTCACATGCTTTAAGTTTTCTCCCAACCTGAAACTTGGTCAGAACACTCTTCTCCCCCTCAAAGTCCATTGGTAATTTTTCTAATTTTTTTGAACAAGTATAGCCTCTTGAACCAGACCTGGTTCAATCCCTACTTTTATTTCTATTTTTTTAATTAGACCCAGTTTATTTCAGGTCGATGACCTGCAATGCGGGTCATCTTCCCCGCATCTAACCAGAGGCGGAAATGCCTCTGGTTTCACTGCCCCTATCCTTCATGGTGGGGTGCCAGCTAGGGTGGACCAAATCGCCATCACATGGTGATTCTGACCACCTTAGCATGGCGGCCGCCCGGTCGGGGACAAAGCCCCCCCTCCTTTATTTTATTTTTTTCCAATTGCTAGTGCGTCAGGGCTGCTGCGACAATAGGCAGCCATGGATGGCGGTGGGTCCGTCTCAACTAGGATTGCCTTCGTCCATCGATTCCGGGAACTTGGTCCCTCCTCCGACCAGCGGCTGTGCCGCACTCCTCTAGTGACCGGTCTGTTCTTAAAAAAAAAAAATTGATGCCTATGTCGACAACTGCAGCTAGGGTCAGCTAGCCTGCCACCACCACCTTTGATGGGTCCAACGACCAGGTTGTCGGCCGGCAGTTCACTAGCAAGCCTTAAATAAACTACACCGACTATTCAACAAAATTGCATAAATAGTAATTACAGAAAATTATTGTCCGTATAAATTACAATTACACTTTATATTCTAATTTATTTAATAAAATCTCTGCTAATCTTGACTCGAAATATTACCTCAATGGCTAAGTTATTGTTGATGCACCACCACTGGAGCCTCGCTGGAAAATTTTATCAGGGGCTCCTCCTCCTTCCCTTAATTGTCCAACCCTTCTAAGAGCCGTAATTATGTTTTTATATGTATGGGGATTAGGGTTCCATATCCCCTAACGAGTTGGGTCAAACCTCCCCACTTAGGCCACCTAATTGGGCCCCTAAAAGATAATTTCGTAAAATTAATTAATCAGGCCCGTATAGTGATTTAAACAGACAATTTGCCCATCTAAGTTGGGTAAACTAGCCCTACACGTTATATATAACTTCGAATGGTTGTATCTCCTTCATCCAAACTCCGATTTGTTCATTCTTGGTGGCATTTCAAAGCTCTTTTTATCTATTTTCCATCCATATAGATCTCAACTAACAATGCCAACTAATGGTCAAGTTATTCTTATGAGAAGGTCAAGGGGTTAAATACCCTAATTTTTAACGTGATCAACTTTGGAAATTTAGAAAATTCTCGGACGTTACACTTTTGGCTCTCCATTGATTGAAATTATATTTAGTTGCTTCCATAGATTGGGGATCAAGTTTGAATGGACTAGAGCATTAAAAGATGTTAATGGTCCTATGTATTATAATAGAATATGTTTTTATAATCATGGAAGTCAAAATTTCTACACTAAGGTCCATGAGCCTTTACATCATGACATAGATAGGGTGAGGTAGGCCTCATAAGTACTAAGGTTATATCATGATAACCCAATATCTAATAGAGTGGAGTTCCTAGACAAGGTCATTGTGTCTAGAAAACCTTGAAATGAGATTGCACTATAGAAAATGAGTCTTGATGAGACAAGGTATGTTTGATTGTTGTTTATGTCAATTCTCGAAAGATTTCATCAATAAGAGATTTTTGGTATGATGTTTTGGATCTTATACTTTGTTTAGATTGTTACCCCACTAAGTATTCTTGTGTACTTAACATCCTTCATAGTACAAGTTTCCAGGTCACATAAAGAGGTACGGGAAGGCTATAGATGTAGCATGCATTCTCTCTTCAACCTATCGAGACATTTCTTTTAGTTAGGTTTGTTTAGGCACGAGTGTCATGCCTCGGCGATGCCCGACCCGAGCCTAACCCGGTCCAGGGGCTGGTCAAGCGCGCGGGGGCGACGAAGTGAAAATTGAGAAATGATCTAGCGGAAGACTTAACCCTAACCACGGGCGATTAACAGCAACACGGAGTGCGCACAATCCTTTGAGCAAGAGTAAATAAAAGGGAAGAAAAAGGTGTTGCTTATCACAAAGTAAACAACAATCTCAAACCCACAAACTTAGTTAAGTAAAGCCCACACCGGCTCAAAATAAGTCATAATCATCACAACTGTAGTATATGACATAAATCCAAAACAAGAACCCTACACAAAGGTTCGAACATAAAACATGAAATAAACGATGATAAGTCACGCAACGATCTCCATCATCACACCCAAGCTACCTCTGACCTTTCCTCAAAGAGGCAATCCTGTCCATCTGCGTGTCGCACCACGCAGCCCCAAATCAAAACACAAAAGAGGGGTGAGTTTTAACAAACTCAGCAATGGTTTTAATATCACTGTCAACGTTAAAAATACGATAGCATCGTAATGAGATCATTCAAATCACAGATTTACATGGTGCATCACTTTCTGATCACACATTCATGTCATCTAACACTGCATCATAATGCATAATTCAACCTGCATGGATGTATCTCTAGCATACATATTCCCACATGCATTCACATCATACCAATCCCGCATGGATGTATCTCTAACATACATATTCCCACATGCATAATATCATCACAACCTGCATGGATGTATCTCTAACAAACATATTCCCACATGCATAATATCATCACAACCTGCATGGATGTATCTCTAACATACATATCCCACATGCATAATATCATCACAATCTGCATGGATGTATTTCTAACATACATATTTCCACATGCATTTTATCATCAAAGTCAACATGCATGGATGTATCTCTAACATACATATTCCACATGCATTTTATCATCAAAGTCAACATGCATAGATGTATCTCTAACATACATATTCCACATGCATAACATCAAAATCAACATGCATGGATGTATCTCTAACATACATATTCCCATATGCATAATGTCATCACAATCAACCTCCATCAAGGAGTAATCACACATTAACGTCACACAGACGGGAGCATAGACAAGGCCACGAAGGTGTGTCATGGTCCAAAATTCTACACAAGAATTCAAGAAAGATCGGGGTTGTCAATCCCTAATACTGCTTGCCCTGGACGATCCTGGCCAAGGATGTCCCATTCTCACACGGAGAATCTAGAGCAGGGGTGTTCGCCCAGGGACATCTCCTGCGGAGGGAAGAGCCCGAGTTCTCACACAGAGAACCCTAGAACACGTGGTAGCGGGGTGCACACGGCATACCACACTGGATTCTCAGGGTCCAGATGACACACATAATAACATTCTCACATATCCGCAAGACAAGTACACAACTCGTCCCCACATCATTCCATTAAACAAGACTCAACCCGGGGAGTGCACTCGTTCCACACAGGAACTTCAAATCGTTCCACACAGGAACTTTAAATCGTTCCACATAGGAACTTCAAATCAAAATATGTCCTTTCGGACCAATCAACTTGCGATTAATCCACGACCGATAAACCCGACACACAATTTCATCACATTGCATCCAATCGGTCAAATTCGATTAATCACGATGAAGCCTCAATTGGAAATCCATTTTCATGACGCGTGCAGCATGGTACATGCGTGGGCAAAGCATACATGAATCCTAATCATGATAAGTGCTCTCACCAGCCCCTAATGCATCATTCATAATCACAATATTAAGCTTCAACATCATCATTTAACCCCCACATGTGTGTGTGTAACTAGTAGAAACCTTTCACATAATGCATATCAACATGCTTGAAAATCAACTCACTACCACACTACACATGTGAATTTCTATCTAAACATGACTTCCAGCGGAAATCATAGTAGAAGAATCGTTGAAATCACAGCTAGATTCAAAACTCAACCACAAGGGCTAAACACATATAACATCACTCATTTCATCATTAAGTCATGACATTCACCAACATTCACACACCATTAATCACAATTTATCATGACAAATCAGTCCAACAATGATTGTAGTCCTACTGAAAATATATGTTTAACCAAAGGGAAACAACCATTCATAATTTCAAGATAACGATTCCAACATCATGCCACAAAACATAAGTCATCCCACCATCTCTAAGCATATGTCTCAACTCTATAAACTCAATAGCATGTATTTTCAGTAGCCTAACATAGCTTAAAACACTCCACATTCATATAAAATTTGCAAGCTAAAGTGGAATCATCAAAATAGACATCATATGCACAACACACAATTTCCTGTGTAGCCGATCGATCACCCTTCAGGCCGTTCAATCGGTTACACTCAAAAATTTGAAATTTACAGTTCAGCCGATCGATCGCCCTGCAAGGCCGATCGATCGCCAACACGGCAGAACAGTCATCTTCTTCCTTTCTCAAAATCAAACCGAAACACCATAGATAACACTTCAAATCCACATCTAACACCCTAATCATCATCAAAAGTCCTCCTTGACTTCCAGAATATCAAACCATACCATAATAATGAAAAACCCTAAGAAATCGCGATTAAATAATTCCATTTTCTAATCTTACCATTAACACACTAAATCAAGCAAAACCATTTCGAAATAAGCCAAAAATGAAGAGTTTTACCATGGTTAAACAGAGATTTCGAAGACCCATTACCTCAGCACTTGATTAAGCTCGGATTGAAGAGTCACCCTTCTTGAAATCCTTGAAAACACAATGAGTTTGAATTAAACTCTAATAGAAATTGATTTACCCAAGAAATCCCTAATTAAACCTTAGATCTAGGGCTTATTGGTAGTAAAAATCGAATTTTGAATGTTAGGGTTTGTAGTAAAACACAAATCAGTAGCTTTTGATGGTCAAAAACGAATTGAATCAAGGGAAAAATGGTAGATTTGGAAGAAATTAAGAGAAAAGCCATGGATTAGTGCTTAATTAGAGCAAGCTTACCTTAATCGGCTTATAATTCGGGCCTAAGTGGGGATTAAGCCAGCCCTCCTTCCTTAGCCTATTCCCAAAAATGAAAATGGCTCTAGTTTGCCCTTTTATAGTAAGGGTTGGGGTAGGCATAGGTAAGTTTTGGGGTGTAAATATAAAAAGTAGGCTAAAAGTGGGTATTTTGTAAATTTAAGCACAATTTAAGCCTAATAAAATTCTAAAATTTTTTGTGGGACCTTAAGTATATGTATAGGTTCATTTGACACAAAAATAAATTTTTCGACGGTGGGGCCCACAGGGGTCCCGCCAAAACACTAATTTTTTGGGAAAATAGTGAAAATTCCAAAAAATCTCAAAAATTCACATTTGATTTAAAATCACTCAAAACCATTAATATTGAAGTTAATTTTGGTTAAAACCATCACAAACTCTATTTATTTACGAAATCACCGAATAAGATCAGAAAACGCGTAAATCTCACGATAACCCATAATTAAAGAAAACCAAAACCCGGTTTAAAGATGAGGGTCCTTACAACGAGAGTGTGTCATTTTAATTTCATTAGTATTGATGTGGTTAATAGATAATTATGTAATTTGTGGATCCTATGTATAATTTGATATATTAGACATTTATAAGCTTATATTTAAATTCTCAGTATCACAAAAATGAATTTGTGAGATGTGATGGAATTTCATGCCCTTAATAAGTTATTTTGATGAGTTAATTTAACAAGTAACTTCCGTTGTTTATATGAAGGTGGGTTAAAGTTTTCAAATCATTTCATGAAAATTGAGACTTTTTTTATCATAAAAAAAGTGTGATAAAAATGGGAGTGTAAGATATAATATTATAAAGTTAAAATTAACATAACTTAAAAAAAGATTTATAATTATAATATCTTTGACTTAGGGGATTAGAATGGGTTAAATAGGGTTAAAATAGGGATTAATTGTATAATGTATAGGTCTAACTGTCTTTTTAAAAGTTCAATAGTACCACAATTTGCTTTATATTATAGCATGATAAAAAATAAAGTAAATTTTAAACATGCGACTGTTAACTACCTCAATTGTTAGCTGTCTCAACTGTCGAATGTCCCGATTACCTATTGTCATAACGTCTAGTGTTAGAGACCACCTTCTTTTCCAGCGCCAAGAATGTAAATCTTCTTTTTCGGTGCCGACAACCTTTTACTAATGTGACAATCGACAATCAAGACATTTGATAGTTGGCAATCGCATGTTTAAATTTTGTTTATTTTTTATTTTATCTATTTGGTTTGTTAAGATACTTTGTTGTAAATACTTAGAGTGATATCGGTGCTTATAATGTCATATATCCCCTTTATTACAATAAATCTGATTGTTGACTCTCACTGTAGACTGTCAACTTTCGGCTGTTAATACAAGATTTTATTTAATGTTTGTAAAAGCTTAAAATTAAGCAAAAATTTGCAATCTCATATATAAACATGATTTGTAACATAATCATGATTCTAACCCACATATATCAAATCTTAAAATAAATTACCTACACTACTCATTTAAAGTTAAACCAGCTAACACTCAAATCTAGCTAGTTCGAGGAAAAGGAATAGGAGAAAGTGACAGTGGGGGAGGTGAAGACAAAGTTCAATGAAGTGGAACCGATGATGAAGATGACAAAGTTGGTGGGAGAGTCGATTGTAGAGGTAGTGGAGCCGGTGGCTATGTCGAAATAGAGGCCAGAGTTGTTGAAAATGTGAAACACTGGGTTGGTGAAGTTATAAGGAAGAAAAAATGAAGTTGGTATTTTAGATAATTCATGCCACATGCGTAGAGGTTAACATGTGTATATGGCTATTTTGTGTATTGTGTGAAAACAAAGCATTTTATGTAATACCTTGTATCCCATAGCCATTTTGTTAAATTCCTTAAATAAAAAAGAATGTTGATATTCCTACTTCACTTTTTCTACACTAAAACTTTACATGTGCCTATGATTGGACAAAGGAAGGCTTACATGACAAAGTGGGGAGAATATTTTTACAAAATGGCCCTAGGATACAACATATTACACAAAATGCCTCCTATTCTCATGTAATACACAAAATGACCCTATGCACTTGCAAACCTCCACACATGTGACAAGAATAATCTAAAAAACCTCCTTCCCATTTTTTTCCTATTTCTTCACCAACCCTGCTTCTCATTTTCGGGAGCTCCAGCTTTGACTCATTTACCACTGCTTCTGGCTCCACCACCTCTACCATCAACCACCTCCTTTGCCTCGAAATTCATCTCCTTCGCTACCAGCTTTGCTTCATCCAACTTCGTCTTCACCTCCTCCTCCACCGTCACTCCTCATCCACCATTGCATTCTACTCCTCCCCTCTTCTTCCACCACCTCCTCCTTCTCGTCCCCTTCGCCTCCTCCTTCTCCTCATCCTCCTCCCTCCCTTCTCTTGTCCCTCTTCCCCATTTCCTCCTCAGTCGCCTCATCTTCTTCCCTCATGTAATCTATCAATACTGCTCACAAACTAGTTAACAGAGCTATTAAGAATTCCCCTTTTTTTCCTCCACAAGCCTACATTAGATTCTGATATGGGTTTACTCAAAACTAAGAGTGGGTTTTATTTTTACTTGATTTTGTGTTTTTTTTAATGCTAAGCAAAACCTCATACTGACAGTCAACAATTGGCAATTAGATTTATTGCAATAAATGGGATATACGACAACATTATAAGTGACAATATCTCCTTAAGTACAATGAACTATCTTAACAAATTAAATAGATAAAAAAAATTTAAACATGTGACTATCGACTGTCAGTTGTCTTGACTATCAATTGTCAATTGTTGAATGTCTTGAATATCGACTGTCATAATATCCAATGCTAGAGATCACCTTCTTCTACGACATTGTTGTGCACGATTATGAGACTATTTTATTTCTTTATTATTTTAGGGCATTAGGCTATTTTCTTATGTATTAGCTTAGTATTTCATTATGTAATTGGATGATGAACTGTTATTGGACCAGCTAGTAGCCCCGGAGTAGCTTGGCCCACTAGCTGGCACGCTCCCCTAGGAGAGTGCGTTGTGCTTGGCGTGAATCCCTGGGGGAGTGGTTGTCCCCTATATGGGTTGACTCCCTCTTTTGTCTTGGGTTATGCAAATTGACTATTCTAGATCCCTTCCCTTTCTTCTTCTTCTCTCCTCTTTCTCTGTGTGATAATTCAAGGTATACCGCTTGTGCCTACATTGGGCACAACATTGGTATCGGAGTTATCACAATCCCTAGCCATGGCGCAAGACAAGGAGCCCGCCATGGCCCAGAACCGCATCCTGAGAAGGAGGTCAATGCTCTAGCGGATAGTCCCCAGTCGGCCCCGAAGACTGTCAACGCTCCTACTTTAGCGTAGATTATGACCAAGCTTGAGTCTCTGACCATGGCCATTGCGCAGCTCCAAGCAGGACCTTCAGCACCATCAGCGCCACTTCTCACCAAACCCCCGGTCACGAACATGGAGATGGGGGAAGCATCACAGGCTTCAGAACAGCGTGAGTCAGGCCATCGGGCAACAACGGATAGGGAGATGTGTGTTCCTTAGGCTCCCCTGTGATTTGTCACCCTTGATCACACTGGTGAAGGGAGGCGCCAGGCCTGGGATATACGAGGCCCACTAGGTGTTCGGGAAAATGCCCTAATGGTGCCCCCCCCAAAAACTTGTTTCCATAGGTGGAGGATATACGAGCCTTGTTTGGCCCGCTTGCAATTTCCCCACTACAGTGGGGATGATGATCAAGTGGAATGGTTGTACAAGGTGGATAAGTTTTTGTCTTATCAAGGCACACATTTTGAGGCAAAATGACTGCACATAGTGGCCTTCCACTTGGACGGGGATGAATTGGTGTGGTTCCAGAGCTTCGAGAAGGAGGTGTGCTAACCAACTTGGGCCACCTTCTCTGACGAGTTGTGCGTTCAATTTGGCTCGAACGAGTTCTAAGACTTCAACGAGATGCTCTCAACACTGCTCCAGACAACCACAGTTTGCACCTATTATACAGAGTTTATGAAGGTGGCCAACTGCCTCCCGGACTGTCCAGTGGCTGCCATGGTGGGCACCTTCAAGTGCGGCCTCAAGCCTGAGATTTTGAAAGAGATGTGTCACTTTCCCTGCTCCAGCATGCGAGACATCATGCGCCATGCGCGAATTGAGGAGGAAAAGTTGGCTAGGCAGCAGCGAGGGGGGCGGCTTGGGCCTTTTCCCCAATCTATGGTTGGCACTAATTCCCCTGTCGTCCCAGCCAGCAACTCCATGGCCGGCTGCCCCGGCCAGCAGCCCGCTCAGGCTAGCAGTGTGGTTAGTCGACTAACACCTACACAGATGGAGGAACATCGGTCAAAGGGTCTTTGCTTCTGCAGTGATGTGAAGTTTGTCCTAGGTCACCGCTTTGCAGTCAAGGGCAGCCTCCTCTTGGAGGAGCTCGACGAAGATGACGAGGTGGAAGCTATGGGTGACTCGTCCCACCATGACGACGTGTTGCACGAGATCTCTATCCATGCCTTCTCTGGGACATTTACTCCATGTACCATGTGGGTTCAAGGCCATCTCAAGCAGCAACAAGTGGCCATCTTAATCGTAGTGGTTTCACTTACAATTTCATCAATGATAAGGTGGCCCAACCGATGGGTTGCTTCGTGACGGATTCAAAGCCGTTTGATGTATTGATGGCTGATGGCAAACATCTCTGGAGCACCGGGGTAAGTGCTCATGCCATGCTCTCCATCCAAGGCCACACATTTGTTACCTACCTCTTCTTGCTGCCCACGATGGGGGCGGACATGGTGCTAGGGGTACAGTGGCTCCAAGAGCTTAGGGACGTGATCTGGAAATTCAAAGACATGGTGATGGACTTCAACCTTCAAGGGCAGCGGGTTCGGCTTGAAGGATCCTGGTTGGGCACTCTCCTTTCAGCCTAGTCGGTGAGCTCCTTCTTTCAGTTTGCGCCCCAAGGTTCCTCTTGCAACAACAAGCAACAGCTGAGGTGCATCAAGATGAGCCACCTTCAGATCTTCTTGAGTTATTGGAGGAGCATTGGGACGTGTTTGTTGAGCCGACGGGTCTTCCTCTGGTGCGACGGCATGACTACCATTTTCCCATTATCCCGGGAGCCCCACTGGCCAATGTTCGCCCATACCGCTATCCTCATATTCAGAAGTGAAAGATAGAGCGTCTCATTGCTGACATGCTCTAGGCAGGTATCATCTGCCCTAGCACAAGTTCCTACCCAACCTAGTGTTGCTGGTTCAAAAGAAAGATGGTACGTGGCGGTTCTGTGTGGACAACCGCGCCTTGAATGCAATCACCATCAAAGACAAGTATCCAATACCTGTAATCGAGGAACTTTTGTATGAGTCAGCTGGTGCACATGTTTTCAGTAAACTTGACCTTCGTTTGGGTTACCATCAAATTCGGGTGCTGCCAGCCGATGTGCACAAGATCGCCTTCCGGACTCATGATGACCATTTTGAGTTTCTCATCATGCCATTCGGGCTGACCACTGCCCTGTCCACCTTCCCAAGCCTCATGACAATCTCTTCAAGCCTTACCTCCACCGCTAAGTATTGGTATTTTTTGACGACATCCTTGTGTACAATCATTCATGGGCGGAGCATCTAGAGCATCTCAGGTTGGTCTTCTCTATTATACAAGATAATTCCTTATTTCTTAAGTGTTTGTAGTGTTCTTTTGGCAGCCCACAGGTGATTATTTGAGACATATCATGTCGCAAGACGGCATTGCCATAGACCTGTCAAAGGTGGCCACCACGCTCTCATGGCCATAGCCCACCAATGTTCGGGCGTTGAGGGGCTTCCTGGGCCTCACTGACTATTATAGACGATTCATTAGCAAGTATGGGGAGATGCCTCGACCCCTTACAATGCTTCTCAAGAAGGGGGCGTTTGACTTGAATGCAGTGGCTAGGCGGCATTTGAGGAGTTGAAACAGGCTATGACATCGGCCCCTGTGCTAATCTTACCTGATTTCAACCGGCCCTTCGTGGTGGAAACCGATGCTTCGCAGACGGGGCTCGAAGCGGTGCTGTTACAGAACAAGCGCCACATTGCCTACTTTAGTAAGGCTTTGCCAAACCGCTCCTTGTCCTTATCCATTTACAAAAAGGAGATGGTAGCTATTGTCCTCGCCGCTGGCAAGTGGCGACCCTATTTACTTGGCCGTCGGTTCTTGATTCGCACTGACCGCCAACCTATGAAGTACTTCCTAAAATAGTGGGTGTCTACTCCCTCTCAGTAGCGGTGGGTCTGTAAGTGTAACGCCCGAGATTTTTCATCCCTTTTTCTTAAAACTCATAGAATTTTTTTTTATACGATAAATCGGAGTCAAACGATAAAATCAAAACCCGTATAAACAGTTTATCATTTTAAACATGATACGGTTAAACATCGTACCGTCAAATCAAATATCCTCAGGCGCTACTCGAAAACATACGTACGATTAAATCACCATGATCATGGATTTTTAAAAACAAATAACTCCCAGGTGTCCCCGAGTACAAGTCCCATAAACAGTCTACTCTGATCCAAATTAAAAGTCCAGAATACATACACTTAACTCTCATCAAATACATCAAATCGTGGCACCAACTATACTTGAGTCGAGGGGGAAACAATCCATCGCAGAGACGAGCGTCCATCTCCAGGAGCTCTCCAACACAACCTGCAAAAGCCTCCCGAACAACGGGGCTAAAAGAAGTAGGGTGAGTATTTTCATACTCAGTAGGAAAATACCCAGTAGGGGAAATCCCAAACGGTGAACTCAATAAGTTCATAAAACATGCGTCATGCAACTCAACATGAGGCAAACAACGTATAACATAATTATGCACATATGCAACTAATCATGCGTAACACACCATCATATCAGACGTGCACAAACACCCTTAATCAGGGTCTTACAAACTTACTCGTACAATCAAAGGCATACTCAAACCTTACGCATACTTGTACGACCTTACTCGTACAATCTTACACTTACTCGTACGACCTTACTCGTACGGTCTTACACTTACTGTCAAACTCATATTCAAACTCTTACAATCTTGCTCATACTTACTCTCTTACAGTCGTGCATATTCTCAATCTTACAGTCGTGCACATTCTCAATCTTACAGTCGTGCACATACTCATCATCATACACTTACTCAAAACGTACAAACTCAGTCATACAGTCGTATACATACTATCGACCACTGAAGCTCATTACAGCTAATAAGCTCCAATGTCGAAAAGGAAAAGAATGCCACTGGGGCATCACCTAACCTCCGGGGAGTGACTAGACGCCATGGACTTTTCCGAAGGTAAGGTACACCAATGCTCATGGGGCACTGGATCAAACAGGTAAGAGTAGATCCATGATACTACTTACCTGAGCGCGCAAACATACACCCACACAAGGGGTCATACAATTGCCCACACATAAGGGGTCTTATAGTGCCATAGAATTGCCCACCATAATGGGTCTTATAGTGCCAGAAAATTGCCCACCATAATGGGTCTTATAGTACCATTGCCACTCTTGGGCAGAAAACATACAGTGCCACTTGGGCAGAAACGTCTGATGCCACTCTTGGGCGGAAACATACAACGCTCTCAACAGAGCATCAAACGTCTGGGCTTGTACAGCACACAGACCGAATCAAAACATACTTCGCTCTCAACAGAGCATCAAACGTCTGGGCTTATACAGCACACAGACCAAATCAAACATACATCGCTCTCAACAGAGCATCAGACGTCCGGTGCTCTATAGAGCACACAGACAAAAAATCCCGCAGGATAACCACCGTGGCAAGACACAAGAAGTGCTCAGCCGATTCATTATCAGCTAGCTCAAACACGGAACTTAATCCGTCGAACCCTCAGGTCTCAAACTCACAACGCTATTATTAACGTTCTCATAATTCAAATTTGACTTAAGTATATTAGGCGATACAATTATGCCAAACAACCTCAGTCCTCGACTGATCAAACTGAAGTTGAGCCCGATCGAAACCCTAGTTCGTTGGGGCAACAGACTTCACTTACTAGTCCAGGTCACACATAACTCACCGTACACAAATCCTTATGCACGCATACATCCTCTGACATCCACCTTACGATCAGACATCTTACTTACATCGTCAAACTGAGCTCCTCTCAGCAGATCCCCGTTATCATCCTCTTACTTAATACCTCACTTATTATTCTTACTTTTCACTTCATAATATGTATGTTATGTTTGTACAATTATGCACGCTCTTATTGTCTGCTAAACCCTCATAAGGCTCCAATCCTAAGTCCACTTACAGAACCCCTGACATACGCTCCAAACCGAACCGAACCAATCTGCTCCACTCCTTACCTGTCAAACCTACGTCTGTTGTCTTCTGTCATACGCTTACACATCCACATACACATACCAATCCTCACCAAACACTTTGCTACCTCTTATCGTCCATCGCCCATACATCTGCCCTCACACAAAGTCCACATACGTAACTTACTCGACATCGCTAGCCATCACTAGCGTGTCCAACATACACATACGCATACATAGCACACTAACATCTTCGCTAGCCATTACTAGCGCATACATCATACACCATACACATACAACATGCTTACAATTCACATACATACATACATGTATCTCATAGTGGCATAATTCACTATCTTACATCATGTATACATGTCATGATTTAATATCCAAAACGTGGAATCATACAAGCCTAGCATGCTGCTACTCATTCAAAGCATGCTGTCATGAATTTAAGAGTTCAAAGCTCCCCTACCTCGTACTCATGACGTTTGATGGCGAGCATACGACGGTGGCGGCGTCGGTGGCGGAGTCGGCGGTCAACACCATTGCCTAGCTGAGAGAGCTGCTGTCCCGAGGTTTAGGAAGCGCCGGAACTACACACAGCTAAAAGGGGTGTCAAAATGAATGCGGCAAAATCCGCGATCCACGGCGGCACACTAGGGGCGGCCGGGAGAAAGATCGTGCCAACGAGTGGCAGGTGCGACCGAAAGGCAGGGTGTACTCACTAAAATTCTACCGGCGGTTGAAAAATACACAACCGGTCACAAGACGTCGAAATCGGCCGTGGACAGCACCCAACGGCGTCGATTTCACGTTTACCAGGGCCCACATAAGGGCGGAAGGTGTGGGTGACACTCAAGGATGGAGGAGACTGATGGAGGACTCCAATGTCAACTCCAAAAGATGGCAGCGCCATCAGACGGTCGGGCGGTGCCAAAGCGGCAACACTACCCTAACCCGCACACGTGGCTACTTGCACACGCGGCTAAAGGGAGAGGAGAGGGGGCTAGACGGCGTCGGCCCAAAGCTCATAAGGGCGGTAGGGCCATGCCCAAGGGTGGTGATCAGCAATACGGCCTTTGCCGTTGCCGTGCTGAGGCAGGCCGACTAGAGGCCAATCGGCGTCCGGCGAGGGTAAGACGGTCAAAGGGCAACACGTGGCGCTCTCTATAGAGCGGTCAGACACAATCGGCAGAGGGGAACCTGGCCCATGCCGAAAGAAGAGGGGCGGTGCCGCACTAGGGCGGCCAGCCATCCCTAGGCTGAGACCCGCCACACTAAGGTGGTCCAAGGGTGTTTGACATCCAACGATGCTCGATGGCCCATAACGGGTGGAAAACCCAAGGGGCACAACGACGAACAGGGTTTACTGGCAGCTCTGGCCCGTGACGCTAGGGCCCTAGTAACCGGGCAAAGCTGGGTGGAGGCGGCTACACCAGTGCCGTTAGGCCGAGGCTGGCCGACCATAAGCTCACCACCAGTGCGGCCACAATTCCCTTCAAACCAAAACAGGGAAGAGGGACCGACCGGGGGAAACCAACCCAGGCGGAGCGGCTGTGGGGGCGGTAGACCTGGCTAGGGGCGGTCCTACCGTCGTCATCCCAAGGCTGGTCGGCAAGAGGCGAGCCAAAGGCTGGCTCTCGCCGGCACAGCCCCCAAAGTCCGTCACAGACAGAAATAGGGGAGATGCGGGGCAAATCAAATCGGGCCGGAGCGGTGCCAAGGAGGCGACTTGGCCATCGCTTGGCCGGTGGTCAGCCTTGCAGTCACTGGACCGTGGCTGGCCGGACGGAGGCCGGGCGGAGCCGTCTTCGGCCAAAGGCAGCAACTTCCGGGCTCTGTTCCACCAACATCAATCACAGGCGGAACAGTGGAGGTGGAGGCATCTGGCCGGAGGAGAAATGCACTGGGGCGGAGGTGGAGCTGGAGCTGACCGGTTGGGGGCCGTCCCTGGCCATCGCCAGGCTGGGGCGGAACCCACGGTGGCCGGATGGCCACTGCCGGCCATCACCGGCGGCGACAAGGCCCAGAACATAGGGGCGTCGTCGGTTCGGTGAAAAACAGGGCAGAAAAGGGGGATGAGGATGGGCGGCGGAACGGAGGCCAAGTGGGGCCGGGATGGGTGGCCTCCCGCCGTCGCCGGCCCAGGGCGGAGCCGTGGCCGGCCGGCCGGCCCTCGGCGGCCCACGGCGGCGGCGGCGGTACACACACTGAGAGGGAGAGAGAACTCACCAGAGGGAGAGAGAACTCAGGGGCCGGCGGGACTGGCCAGGGCGCCGGCCCTGCCGTCACCAGCCTGAGACTGGCCGGACGGAGGCCGGGCGAAGCCCACCGGCCACCGCCGGCGCCGTCCAAGCGCGATCAGAGAGGGAGCAGATGGACCGAGGAAAACAGGGGAGAGGCGGGCGGAGCGGCGGAGCGGCCGTGCGGCCGGGACGGCGGTTCCCCTGCCGTCGTACGGCCGGGGCGGACCCAGTGGCGGCGGCTCTTCAGCCCACCGGCGGCCGGCGGCGGCTGGGAGAGAGAGACGCCGGAAGGGAGGGGGAAAAAGCACTGTTCCCACATCCAGAACCATCTGGATTGGGCTCGGCCGTGCCCGATCCCGTTTTCCTCTTCTTTTTTTTTCTTTTTTTTCTTTCCAATCGTATCCCCATCGCGCGTTAACTCATATGTTACGCGTTATAAGTCTAACACTCGCGCCGAAAGTGCGCCCAACACTCGCGCTGAAAGTGCGCAACGAGACCCGTGGCCCACGACTAAGCCCTACGGGTAAAAATACAGCAGAAAAATATAGAAATACAAATACACTGAAACGTCATATTTTCCTGCCGAAAATATCCAGAAAAATAGCAGGAAAATCCCAAAAAATCGTAGAAAAATCAGGGACGTTACAGTAAGCTACTTAGTTATGACTATGAGGTCGTGTACAAGAAAGGAGCGGACAACATTATGGCCGACGCGCTGTCTCGCAGCTCTACCCCGGGATCATGCCCAGCCATTTCTATGCTGTCCTGCCCTGTCATTAATGAGTTGAGGCAGACATACTTGGCGGATTCCCAGACATAGGCTTTGATTACAACTATCCAGGGCGACCCAGCGGCCCGTCCTTTCTTTGTGTGGCGGGATGACCTCCTCTATTGGAAGGGTTGCCTTTGGGTTCCAGATGTGGATGATCTGCGCAGGCGAGTTCTTCTCATTTCCATGACACCCCAGTAACCAGTCATGAGGAAGCTTTTTGCACTTATAAGAGAGTCAGCCAGAGTTTTTTGTAGCATGGTATTCGATGTGCAGTCCAGGAGTATGTGGCCACTTACGATGTCTGTCAGAGGGCTAAGGCCGCTACTACCTCTCCTGAGGGCTAAGGCAGCTACCACCTCTCCTACCGGGTTGCTTTAGCCCTTACATATTCCTAATAAGGTTTAGGAGGATGTTTCGATGGATTTCTAGGAGGCCTTGCCTTTAGTGCAGTGCAAGTCAATGATTATGGTGGTGGTGGACCCGTTGTCCAAGTACTTTCTCTTTTGCACTCTGGAACACCCATTCACTGCCAAGACAGTGGCTGAGCTCTATGTCTGGGAGGTCTCTAAGCTACATGGCATGCCCCGCACTATTGCCTCCGATCGTGACCGGATCTTTATATCTCAGTTTTGGCAAGAGTTCTTCACGTTATAGGGCACTTCGCTACAAATGAGTACCGCTTATCATCCTCAGATAGATGGCCAGACCGAGGTGGTCAACAGATGCTTAGACCAATACCTCCGTTGTTTCACGATGTCTCAGCCCCGCAGATGGCTTCAACTTCTTCCATGGGTGGAGTGGTCCTATAATACCGCCTATCACACTCGTGTCAGTTTTACTCCTTTCGAGGTGTTATATGGCCGACCACCACCGACTGTGTTGTCTTATGTCCCTCATCGCTCCTTTGTAGCTGAGGTGGACTACATGCTCCAGACAAGGGACGAGGTTCTTCACCAGCTCAAGGCGAACTTCCCCTCTCCTTAAAACAAGATGAAACAGATCTATGACCATCAGCACACTAATCGGGAGTTTGAGGTGGGTGACTTGGTTTATGTTTTGGTTTTTCCTCAACATCAGACTTCTTTGTTTTAGCTAGAGCACTCCAAACTCGCCCTCATTTTCATGGTCCCTATGCTATGGAGGAACACATCGGTCCAGTGGCTTATCGTCTTGCCCTACCACCTGGTTCTTTGGTCCATCTGGTGTTCCATGTCTCACGTCTTCATCGCTGTGTGGGGAACGCTTCTCTCACCACTAATGCTCCACCACCTCTGTACGGACCCTCATCTTTAAACCGGGTTTTAGTTTTATTTAATTATTGGTTATCGTGAGATTTACGTATTTTTCGATCTTATTCGGTGATTTCATAAATAAATAGAGTTTGTGATGGTTTTAACCAAAAGTAACTTCAGTATTAGTAGTTTTAAGTGACTTTAGACCAAATGTGAATTTTTGAGATTTTTTTAGAATTTTCACTATTTTCCCAAAAATTACGGTTTTGGCGGGACCCCTGTGGGCCCCACCGTCGAAAAAAATTTTTTTGTGTCAAATGAACCTAGACATATACTTAAGGTCCCACAAAAATTTTTAGAATTTTATTAGGCTTAAATTTGCAAAATACCCACTTTTAGCCTACTTTTCATATTTACACCCCAAAACTTACCTATGCCTACCGCAACCCTTACTATAAAAGGGCAAACCAGAGCCATTTTCATTTTTGGGAATAGGCTAAGGAAGGAGGGCTGGCCTAATCCCCACTTAGGACCGAATTAGAAGCCGATTAAGGTAAGCTTGCTCTAATTAAGCACTAATCCATGACTTTTCTCTTAATTTCTTCCAAATCTACCATTTTTCCCTTGATTCAATTCGTTTTTGACCATCAAAAGCTACTGATTTGTGTTTTACTACAAACCCTAACATTCAAAATTCGATTTTTACTACCAATAAGCCCTAGATCTAAGGTTTAATTAGGGATTTCTTGGGTAAATCAATTTCTATTAGAGTTTAATTCAAACTCATTGTGTTTTCAAGGATTTCAAGAAGGGTGACTTTTCAATCCGAGCTTAATCAAGTGCTGAGGTAATGGGTCTTCGAAATCTCTGTTTAACCATGGTAAAACTCTTCATTTTTGGCTTATTTCGAAATGGTTTTGCTTGATTTAGTGTGTTAATGGTAAGATTAGAAAATGGAATTATTTAATCCCGATTTCTTAGGGTTTTTCATTATTATGGTATGGTTTGATATTCTGGAAGTCAAGGAGGACTTTTGATGATGATTAGGGTGTTAGATGTGGATTTGAAGTGTTATCTATGGTGTTTCGGTTTGATTTTGCGAAAGGAAGAAGATGACTATTCTGCCGTGTTGGCGATCGATCGGCCTTGCAGGGCGATCGATCGGCTGAACTGTAAATTTTAAATTTTTGCGTGTAACCGATTGAACGGCCTGAAGGGCGATCGATCGACTACACAGGAAATTGTGTGTTGTGCATATGATGTCTATTTTGATGATTCCACTTTAGTTTGCAAATTTTATATGAATGTGGAGTGTTTTAAGCTATGTTAGGCTACTGAAAATGCATGTTATTAAGTTTATGGAGTTGAGATATATGCTTAGAGATGGTGGAATGACTTATGTTTTGTGGCATGATGTTGGAATCGTTATCTTGAAATTATGAATGGTTGTTTCCCTTTGGTTAAGCACATTTTCAGTAGGACTACAATCATTGTTGGACTGATTTGTCATGATAGATTGTGGTTAGTGGTGTGTGGATGTTGGTGAATGCCATGACTAAATGATGAAATGAGTGATGTTATATGTGTTTAGCCTTTGTGGTTGAGTTTTGAATTTAGATATGATTTCAACGATTCTTCTTCTATGATTTCTGATGGAATTCATGTTTAGATGGAAATTCACATGTGTAGTGTGGTAGTGAGTTTAATTTCAAGCATGTTGGCATGCATTATGTGAAATGCTTCTACTAGATACACATACACATGTGGGGTTAAATAGTGATGTTGAAGCTTGATATTGTGATTATGAATGATGCATTAGGGGCTGATGAGCGCACTTATCATTGATTAGGATTCATGTATGCTTTGCGCACATATGTACCATGCTGCATGCATCATGAAAATGGATTTCCAATTGAGGCTTCATCGTGATTAATCGAATTTGACCGATTGGATGCAATGTGATGGAATTGTGTGCCAGATTGATCAGTCGTGGATTAATCGCAAGTTGATTGGTCCGAAAGGACATATTTTGTTTTGAAGTTCCTGTGTGGAACAATTTGAAGTTCCTGTGTGGAACGAGTGCACTCCCCGGGTTGAGTCTAGTTAAATGGAATGATGTGGGGATGAGTTGTGTACTTGTCTTGCGGATTATGTGAATGTTATTATGTGTGTCATCTGGACCCTGAGAATCTAGTGTGGTATGCCGTGTGCACCCCGCTACCATGTGTTCTAGGGTTCTCTGTGTGAGAACTTGAGCTCTTCCCTCCGCAGGAGATGTCCCTGGGCGAACACCCCTGCTCTAGATTCTCTGTGTGAGAATGGGACATCCTTAGCCAGGATCGTCCAGGGCGAGCAGCATTAGGGATTGACAACCCCAATCTTTCTATAATTCTTGTGTAGAATTTTGGACCATGACACACCTTCGTGGCCTTGTCTATGCTCCCGTCTGTGTGACATTAATGTGTGATCACTCCTTGATGGAGGTTGATTTTGATGTTATGCATGTGGAATATGTATGTTAGAGATACATCCATGTAGTTCGATTTGATCTTATGCATGTGGGAATATGTATGTTAGAGATACATCCATGCCGGATTGGTTATGATGTGAATGCATGTGGGAATATGTATGTTAGAGATACATCCATGCAGATTGTGATGATGTTATGCATGTGGGAATATGTATGTTAGAGATACATCCATGCAGGATTGGTTATGATGTGAATGTATGTGGGAATATGTATGTTAGAGATACATCCATGCAGATTGTGATAATGTTATGCATGTGGGAATATGTATGTTAGAGATACATCCATATAGGATTGGTTATGATGTGAATGCATGTGGGAATATGTATGTTAGAGATACATACATGCAGATTGTGATGATATTATGCATGTGGGAATATGTATGTTAGAGATACATCCATGCAGGTTGATTATGCACTGTAATGCAGTTTTAAGTGATGTGAATATATGATCAGAAAATGATGCACCATGTAAATCGTGGATTTGAATGATCTTATTACTATGCTATCGTGCTTTCGATGTTGATAGTGATATTAAAACCATTGCTGAGTTTGTTAAACTCACCCCTCTTAGTGTGTTTTGATTTGGGGCTGCGTGGTGCGACACGTAGACGGACAGGATCTCCTCTTCGAGGAAAGGTCGGAGGTGGCTTGGATATGATCATGGAGATCGTTGTGTGACTTACCTTCTTTTGTTTCATGCTTTATGTCAGAACCTTTGTGTAGGGTTCTTGTTTTGGATTTATGTCATATTTTACAGTTGTGATGCTTATGACTTATTTTGAGCCGATGTGGGCTTTACTTAAACTAAGCTTGTGGGTTTGAGATTGTTGTTTACTTTGTGATAAGCAACCCTTTTCTTTCCCTTTTATTTACTCTTGCTCAAAGGATTGTGCGCTCTCCGTGTTTCTGTTAATCGCCCGTGGTTAGGGTTAAGTCTTCAGCTAGATCGTTTCTCAATCTTCACTTCGTCACCCCCGTGCGCTTGACCGGCCCTTGGACCGGGTTCGGCTCGGGTCAGGCATCGCGGGGGTGTGACAGAGTTTTTGGTATTGGAGCACATCTTTGTCCAAGAGTAAATAGGGTTTGTGTGACAAGTCTTGCTTGCTTGCTTGTTTGTGTGTTTTCTGCTTGTTTGGCTGTGTGCTTTCGGGTTGTTAGGCTGTACGATTAACGGCTGGTCGTTGTGTAGATGGCTGGTCCTAATCATGCAGGCGCTAATAACCATCGCGGTGCTCGTGACCCAAGGGTGGACGATGTGTTGACCGCCATTGAAGGGTTGACACAAGTGTTCCAGGCTAAGCACGTGAGTGGTAGCAGTTCTGAGTCTCTTTCACTTGAGGGATTCAAGAAGCTTAATCCCCCTAGCTTCAAGGGTGGATTGGACACCTCTGTGGCGGATAATTGGAGGCTTCATACGGAGAAGATCTTTAGTGCTTGATGTTGCTCGGACGAGGAGAAGACTAGACTTGCAGTCTTCACGTTCGAGGGCGAAGCTCAGAGGTGGTGGTTATCGATGGAGCGTCAGAGGTTCCATGGCCGAGAGGACATTCCATGGGAGGAGTTCTTGTCAGCCTTTAACGACAAGTACTTCCCTCTTCATGTCCGAGAGGAGAAGAAGAAGAGTTTCTCAGTTTGCAGCAGGGTTCTATGACGGTCTTGGCTTATGAGACCCGTTTTGTAGAGCTTGAGCGCTTTGCTCCTCGCTTCTTCAGCGATGAGTATGAGCGGGCATGTAAGTTTGAGGACGGTCTTAAGCCTTTCATCAAAGGCCGAGTCGTGTCATTCAGGCACAAGACCCTTGCTGAGGTACTTGAGACGGCCATCGCTGTGGAGCGTCATTCCGATGAGTATATCCGGAGGAGAGGGCAGCAGCAGCAGCCTAAGAGGTCGAGGGCGGAGGATAGCCGTAACCGCCAGGATCATAAGCGGCGTGATACCCGTCATGTGAGGCATAACACTCAGCATATGCAGTAGGATCCTCAGGACCGCCGTGCTAGTGTGACTTGCTATGATTGTCGGCAGAAGGGGCACTATGCCAATGAGTGTCCATAGAGGGCTGGTCGTGCTCAGAGACGTGCACCGATGACACCTAATACTGGTCCCAGGCAGCCGGGTGTACCACCGGCGAGAGCACCTACTGAGCAGCCCGATGGCAAGGGGAAGAAGCCGGCTCATGATGGGAGAGTCTTTGCTATTTCAGTGCAGGAGGCGGCTAACTCTTTGGGCATGGTGGAAGGTATGATTCTCATTGCCTCCCACTATGCTAGAGTGTTATTTGATACTGGTTCCTCTCATTCTTTTGTGTCTCCTCGTTTTGCTCATGAGTTGGATGATGGTTCTCTATGGTTGTGTATTGACTACCGAATGCTTAATTAGGTAACCATCAAGAACAAGTACCCTTTGCCTAGATTTTGATGATTTGTTTGATCAGTTGTAGCAGGCACAGGTATTTTCTAAGATCGATTTGAGATCGGGTTATCACCAACTTCGGATCCGTCCTGATGATGTTGCAAAAACGGCTTTCTATACCCGATATGGGCATTATGAGTTCTTAGTTATGCCTTTTGGTCTTACTAATGCACCTGCCTCATTTATGGACTTGATGAACCGAGTCTTTCTGCCTTATCTTGATCAGTTTGTGATTATATTCGTGGATGATATTCTGATCTATTCGGCCAATGAGGAAGAGCATGAAGCACATTTGAGGATTGTCTTGCGAACTTTACGAGAGCATCAGCTCTTTGCGAAGTTTGACAAGTGTGAATTTTGGCTCAAGAAAGTGCATTTCCTTGGTCACGTTATATCGAGAGACGGTGTGGCGGTTGATCCAAATCTTTTCCCATTCTTCTTCTTCTCTCTTCTTTCTATGTGTGATCGTTCAAGGTACCGCTTGTGCCTACATCGGGCACAATAGGCATTGAAAATGAAAATCTTCTTCTTCGATGCTAGCAACCTTTTATTGATGCGTGATAGTTAACAATCAAGGAATTTGATAGTCAGGCATTAGACATCCAACAGTTCACAATCGAGGCAGTTGATAATAGTGTGTTTAAAATTTGATTTATATTTTGTTTTATCTATTTATTTTGTTAAGGTAGTTTATTGTGAATGCTTAGGGAGATATTGTCTCTTATAATGTTTCCTTATTATTGTAATAAATTTGATTCTCGACTGTTGACTGTCAGTATGAGGTTTTACTTAGCATTAGAAAAAAATTAATTAAAAATAAAATGCACTCTTAGTTTTGAGTAGTTTAACATGTTTATAGATTTATTTTTTAGTATTTGAACTTGTAGAGAAAAAAAGTTAATTCTTAATAGCTCTGACGGCTAGTTGGCGAGTGGACTTGCTAGATCCAAGAGGGAGGAAAATGAGGCGACCGAGGACGAAAAGGGGAAGAGGATAGAGAGGAGTGGAGGAGGAGGAAAGAGAAGGAGAGGGGGAGAGGGGGGAGGGGAGGAGGGGGAGGTAGTGGTAGAAGAGGAAATGGGGAGAAGGCGATGGTGGAGGAGGTGGTGAAGACAAAGTTAAATAAAACATAGTTGGTGGCAAAGACAACATAGTTAGCAGAAGAGGCGGAAGTCGATGGTGGAGCCAATAGAGGAGGTAGCAGAATTGAAGTTTGAGCTGCCAAAATGAAGAAAATGTGAATGGGGCCTTTTAGATAATTCATGTCACATGTGTAAAGGTTTATATATGCATAGGGCTATTTTCTGTATTACGTGAGGATATGAGATATTTTGTATAATAAATTATATCATAGGACTATTTTGGCAAAGTCCTCGTAGGGGATCCACTTTTCTCAATTCAATCATGGGCAAAAGTAAGATTTTAATGTAAAAAATGTGTGGTAAGAATACGATTTTCTAATAAAGAGAACCGAATCAGTGTGGGACCCACCAGTTGAATCCAACATTAATGGTGTAGCCCGCATAGAGGAATGCTACATTGACATGATAACATCTGTGATGAATTTATTTTATCATCTAAATATTGGTGATTAGTGGCAAAAAAAATTAGCCCTACCAATCAAGAATATATGATGATGAAGTAGATTGATCACCTTTACATCACTAAAGCAATTTCCTTAATATAAATAAAAATTTTAAGTATCTAGTAAGGAACTATTTGTGCTCAGACTTCTTCAAATGATGATACTTAATTATTGCCTCCATCTTATTTTAATAGTCTTAGTTATAAAAAATTATCCCATATTAAAATTTAATTTTAAGTTGTCAATTTTATGTGGATGAAGGGAAAAAATAATGGATGAGTAAAAAAGACAATTAATTAGCTTATTTAAATCTCATTTTATTTATAAATTAAACTATCAATATGGGACATAAGAGTATGATTTAGGCAAAATGCACTAGTTATTACGTTGATCACCTAGTTAATTAAAAGAAATCTCACACGCATATTTTTATGTAACTCTCTCATTTTATCCTCTCTCCTAGAGCTAGGGAAGCGCCATCTCATCATCTTTGCCCTCATTGACATATCGTTTTAGCTAGAGCAATCTTTACTCCATTGTTCTATATTAATATCGTTTTAGCTAGAGCAATCTTTACTCCATTGTTCTATATTAATAGTTTGATTTAGTTTTCAGAAAATAAAGTAAAATTAGTTTATTTTTTAAAACCAAATTAGGCTATTAATGTGAAAAATAAAAAATATAACAATTAGATGAAAGTTAGCTCGTGCTCCTTCACAGTGGGCATTTGCTGGTGATGAAAACAAAGGCCAAGGTTGAGTCGGCCAAACCAGAGCGACTAATCAAGTGATTTAGTTGGACTGAATCAGTGAGCCGAAGTAAACTTTGTGTAAGGCCCACTTCTCAAGTTCAACCAAAACTCACATGGAAGTATTTGTTGTGTGAATATCACTGCCCTTTATTTTGATGGTGTTCACAGGTTGGGGCAAGCCATCATATTAATATTTGATGGTAACCCCAACTATTGATGGTTCCCACAGAATGTGTTGGCTAAGTATGCAAGCGGCCTAATGATATGGTATCCCTATATTTGCTTAGTAATATCATCATAAAACTCTTTTTCATCACAATGCTGATTTGAGAGATGAGAAGCATACCGTTGTTGCAATTTTATTTTTTGGCTTCTACGTAAAATTTCTTCATCCATGCTTCAGCACTATCTCTAATACTTCCTATCTTCATTTTTCCTTTTAATTTGCTCGCATAATACTGCACTTACAAAGTTGTGGAAGTATATATGAGGTGTGCATGTTCCTAGCAAAATCCTTTTCTTCATATGGAAAGCATATGCAAGTTATATTTTGCCCAATAAGCCGAATTTATATAGGACGAGAGCTCTCCCCCCCCCCCCCCCCGGCCCCCCCTATTTGTTCCCTATGCAATGCCGAGGAAGAATAAAATGATCAATTCAACATGGATCACGTCACAAGGTGAGTCAAGTTTAGAAATACTGGCCCCGTTATGAAATGTTTAGGGGAATTCATTTCAGCCTTCTCTTAGATTTGATTGAGAAAATTACGTGATTAGAGAGATATTGATTAAACTCAATTCTTTACACTCACGTAGAAGATATAGTATTTGATGATTTATCCAGTCAAGATCGAGCAGTGTTTAGGGATGAAGCCAGTAATATTGTCCACAGCTTTAGCATTGTAAAACAATGGGTTATTAAAAAAAGGCTTCACAGAAGTGGTGATTGAAGGGTACCCGTTAACTCTGAAGTGATTAATGTTGTTCATAATGCAGAGACAACAGAAATGTCATGGGGTCACCTTATTAATTCATCAGGCCAAAACTTCAGCTCCTTCAATTCCTTCACCTTTATCAAAAGAGTAGTAGTAGTTCTAACCATGGAAAGCCGTATCAATACGCATAAAAGTATCAATGATCATAGATACAGATACACACCGATAATACACTTAATACACGCCAAAACGGACATAAACCCTTTTATAAATATAAACAAATATTATAACTAATAATATATTATTATAATATTTTTTTATAACATAATAAAACCATATAATACCATATCAATCGATAAATGTATTCTAAAATTAGTTCATTTAAAACCATATACTATTACACTCTCTGTCCCATATTAATATTAGTCATTCTTTCTCATATTAAATACTTTAAACTTAGTTTATTTTAAAAATAAATAATATACTTAATATAAGTCTTACATGTTTAAATAAATATATATTTGTGGAACACTATATGTAAAAAAATAATTATATAAATTGCATAAACCTACCTAAATTGATCTTATATAACTTTAAAAATATTATTTTTAATATAATAAAAACTTAAATTTTTTAAAAAATTAGGTTTAAATTATGTTTTTGTTTTTAAGGAAAAATTTTATAAAAAAAATTAATTTTTTTTTCAAAAAAAAAATAATTTTTTTTTCAAAAAAAAAATAATTTTTTTTTCAAAAAAAAAATAATTTTTTTAATTAAAAAATAATTTTTTAAAATAAGATAATTAATTTTTAAACAATATATCGATACATATCAGCCATATTAATACAATACAACCAATAATACACATCAATAATACATGTGGGGGACGTATTGCCCCCTATATCGTATCGGTCTCGACCGATACAGATACATATCGACCGATACGCACCCGTATCCGATACGGCTTTCCATAGTTCTAACAATATGCGGTGAATCATTACGCTTGATGGCTCATTAGTTAGACCATCAAGTAAAGGACTTGCTTTGTAGTAATTAATTGCAGGATAATTCACCTAACATTGTTAGAACAGCCCACTCCTGTGATTATTTGATGTACTTGTAATCGTTTACAAGCATGACAAACCAAAATGATGTATGCAATTATGCAAGGATATGAATTGCTTGTACAACAACAAAAAAAAAACCGAAGCACAAATTTAACAACAAAAGAGTCAACATAATTCATGTTCTAGGGTTTCCTTTTCTATCCCACAGTTATCTTCATTTGTAGATAATAGGCGGGTAGATGAGTCAATACCCGAACCACCACCCTTGCGGAGTGCTAAAGGGGATTCCAAAGACAGCATCCCCAGCTACACAAGGACCCCATCTTCCCCCCCCTTTACCACCATGCAAGGATTCTACGCGCGGTTCGTTCTTGACTCCAAACCTCTCTGCAACTTCTCCCTTAATTTTCACCTTCCTCTCCTCTCCCTTATGATCATATGTCCATTTTTTCTTCCTCTTAATGCAGGAGAGAAGAGGAGCTTATTACATATAATTATGACTATATTTTATAGCTATTATTACTGTTGTTCTTAGCTTTGTTTGATCAGGTCTCGCACTGGAGGGCAGCTTTGATCTTCTGCACGGTGCAGGAGATGAGGTTGTTCACCGTCTCCACCGATTCCATTGTCAACTTGGCCGTCGGCAGGCTGTTCACCAGTATCTGGAACGCTACCGTCAGCAGTGACCCTCCCACCCTCTGCTGTGACAGGTCGGCATTCCCGTCGTCCTGGCTGCCGGGGCCATCAGGCACGATGGCAAAGCCGGAGGGGAGGAGGGCCACGCAGGCAGAGTCCCCTCCGTTCATGACCACGTGCATGGCCGGAATGTCCACCGGCGCATACACCACCAGCGACCCCGCCGCGTCTACGCACGTCTCTTGCAGTATCAGCATCCCGTTATGGTTCGCATTCATGGCCTGCACAGCAACACCCACGGATCACACAAAAATTTGACAACAATCTTTTGACGTGATGTGCGAGGCCAGATCACCGCCCCATTTCTTACTTTTGGCTCAAAAAAGTCGCCAGTAAAAGCTAAAGCTGTCCTGTATGCTTGTTTCCAGCTACGGCTACTTTCAAGCCTACAATGGCATGGGGACCAGAAAGGCTGACAAGATTGACACAGCCATGGCGGCTGCAACTGGAAAGCGATCGTAGACTGACGCAAGAAAGGCTATGACGGCCATTGCAGACTTTTGTACAGGTTAAAAGTGAAAACAGAAAAAGGGAGAGAGAGAGAGGTGTGAACGTTACACTGGCGCGGAGGAGGGAGACAGAGTTGCCGGGGTCCTGGCCCTTGGCGATGTGGGCCATCTCCTGCATGGGCCCGCCGTTGGAGAGGATGTCCCACTCGCTGCGCAGGCGCTCGTCCCGGAGGAACTCGAAGAGGCGTTGGGAAGAGACGGGCAACCATACGGAGGTGGCAGCGCTAAGCACCACGCCCGGCGGCTCCCCAGGGTCGTCCATGCTCTTCCTCGTCATCACCCTTACGTCCTCCCCGATGCCTCCACCGCCCCCCGGGCCGGAGGGGGCGGCGATCTTGCTCCACTGGTGCACGCTCGACGCGCACACCCCCGCACAGAAGTTGTCCGTCATTCTCTGCGCCAGCTTCAACATGCTCTTCCGCCCCGCCGGCGTTATGCCTGTCATTTTTTTGTATGTAATTAGTCACTAATCCCAAAACACAACCAATTAACTAATCATCATTAACATAAAAGAGTTCAGCAAATAATATTGATTTCATAACCTCTGATTAGTTGGACCAAATACTTTCACATAAATAGAGCTATTAATTTAGCTTATTTTGAATAACTAAATAGAACTATTAATTTAGCTAATAAGGTCTACAAATTTTGAGGAACCTATTAGACGAGATCATTATCCTAAATTAATTACATTCTATTAGATGAGATCGCGAGAAACAAGTTAATTAAGAACCCTTATCAATCAAAGATTACGTAAGACGGTTAATAAAGAAAATACCAATGATTAACTTCAGGCAAAACCATTAGATTTCTGCAAAAGGCCACTTTCTCTCTCGCTTAAATACATGATCATGATGAATGATGAAATAAAAACAAGTTGGGTGAATCATAATCAAGGGTAGATTATAGACCATTCAGCTAATTAAAATGAAATTAAGAATTACCGGTGTGGTCACGGGAGGGGAGGGAGGAGGACATGAGTATGGCAAGGCACTCGCACTGGCGCTGCAGGGCGGCCACCCACCGCTGGGCGCCGAACCCCATCCCGGCCCCCAGCACCGGCCGGTACAGCCGGTGGACCTCGCTCTCGTCGTACTCCGCATGCTCGACCCACGTTACCTGCGCCCACGCGTTCGAACCCACGTCAATCCCACCACATGTGTTAAACAGACAAACACCCTACCAACATATATAAATTTACTGTTCAAGCTATCTGTTTATAAACACCCCACAGGACTCAGAAGAAACCAACCAACAAACAATGGATGGTGATTTTCAACACTCAATGAATTTGACGTTAAATCACACCCAATTTGATCATTCATGGCAATCTATTTGCAGGTGGGTGTGGATGGAGGAGCAATCCTGGGGGCTTGGGAGTGTACTCCAGATGGGATATGATAAGAAAATAGCTGAGAGGCAGTGGATGAGGTCATGGAAAGGTCCACCACAGATTTGAATGACGATTTGGGCTGCAACCATGTTGACTGTTTAATCAAAAAAACTTTATCTGCTGATGCTTGGTTTCAGGGGAGGGTGATGATGCATTATAAAAATGCGCAAATCATGAGCAAGTAAATAATATAAATACTGGATTAGAAGACTACTGTGAGAGGCTTCCAGCCCCAAGGGCGAGGAAGTTAATGTGCTGGATGAGTAGGACAAGGATCGGTATTAGAGGCTTCCATTAATAAAGAAAAGGTGCAAGGATTAGAATAAGGGAAGTAGGCAAATAAGGGGCTTTAAGATATCTGGGGGCAGTAATCAAGGAAGAAGAAGAAGCATCTAAAGGGTTTTTTTTTGTTAAGAAGAGACAAGGCAGTAGCAGAATAGAAGGTCAAGATTCCTTGAGAAAATTAAGTAATGGAGTAGTTTATTTGGATGCCCCTAGATAGATGCACAGAGATGGGTTCCCGTGAAACTTTGCTTGCTTCCACTTGCATCAGACCCAACAAGGTTCCAGACTTCCAGAAAGCGAGCGCGCAGAGTGGAGTAGACCCAAAGGAAATTGAGATTTGAGAATTGGGATAGCTGCTCCAGGTCCATGTAGACTCTATAAAAATGGCTAAAATAATAGGCTCTAGTACTTGCGAATGCCAGAAATCAAGACCCAAAAAAAAGTCATTGCCATGAAAATAACTCATAGGGGTGTGTGCAAGAAGAAAATGAGTTTTGCCTTGGAGTATCCATTGGGCATGTCATGAACAAGGCACCCAGAAGGGAGCCTCCTGCAGTTCATGTACGCGGGCCCCGCCGGGTTCTCCCTGATGCTGTCAATGGACACATCCACCACAGCCCACACGCCTTCTGCAAGCTGCTTGCAGAACCTGAGAAAGCTCACTTCCCGGATTGGTACCAGTGGGGAGAGGACCTGCAACTCAGCTTGCATCTAAAAAGAGAGAAAAATATCAGTAGTGAACAAAACCATCTAAAAAACAACGTCAAAACAGAACTGCTGTATCAGCAGCAGACTCACCAGCTGAAGCGCCCCATTTCTAGACCCTCCCATGCCACTCGATATCACGTCAGTTGTGGAGGTTCTCGCAATAACACCCGGAAACATTTCTGCCCATCGACTCTGATACACAATAAAAAACAATGGCATGCGTATTTAGTAGAAGCAAAGTTCCATCAATTAGCAAGTACAAGAACAGATACCAAAAACAAGTACAAGAAGCTGTGTGAGTGACAGTTGAATCAAGCTAAACACAGATGGAATACAAACAAGCTGATTTTGATCAGCATAAAAGCAGTGAAGAACAACGGAAAGGAGAGAAAGGCTGGCTTTACCGCATCCATGAGGGTCTCAACCAGGGCCAAGCTGTTGATGATCACCAGCCCAGTGTCCCTAGTGGCCTCAGTGACAAATCCCACTGGTTTTGGTCCGATACATCGAGGAAACACTCTAAGATACTCGTCATAGTTCAGTGCATCCTTGCCTCCCTCGAGGGCAGGGAACCAAAGAGGCTCCATAGACTGGGCCATCTTGACGAGCTCATCCATGGAGGTCAATGCAAGCTCCAGGAACATGGACCTCTCAAGCGAATTATCCATCCCCATAACGCTGGGGGGCCTAACGGTGGGCAGCAAAGGCAAATTGGTTGGCACCACTCCGGCCCCAGCAAAATCCGTCCCCGGCGGCATGAGAGTGGGGATGCCGCCGATCCCGCCGAAGCCATTGCCTCCGACGGCGAGCTCCAGCGCCGAGTTGGGCATGGAAGACGGGACGGCAGCCAGGGCCGTGATGGGCCGGCCTATGAACTTCCCGGCCAGGGCGCAGACACGGTCGAGCTCGTCCTTGAGCCGGGCATTCTCGATCCTCAGGTGCTGCTCCTCCAGCGACACCTCGCCAAGCACGGCCGGGCCACCGCAGTTGCTGCACATGGGCGCCCTCATCGCCTCCCTGATGGACAAGTTCTCCGACCGCAGCTTGTCGTTCTCCTGCCTCAGGATCGCATTCTCATGGCGCTCTAGTTGAGTCTGCAAAATCCCAAAAAACCCAGCAATGTAAATCTTGTCTAAAAACGAAAAATCTGAAACCGATAATAAGAGCCATAAGAATTCAACCTTCATCTGGGTTCGCCGGTTCTGAAACCAGAACTTCACCTGCTTGCTCTCCAAGGAGAGCCTCTTGCTCAGCTCCATCCTTTGCTTTTCATCCGGATGCGGGCACTCTTTGAACAGCCTGATCAGAACCAAAAAGCAAAAACGAGATCAGAGACAAGGGGACATCATCTGTTGAGGGAGATAAGATGAAAGAGTGATACGTACGCTTCAAGCTCTTGGATTTGTTGGGGAGTGTGGCGATGATAGCGCTTCTTCCTGGGAGGGTGATCGGCCTCCTGGTCGTCTCCAGAGCCTCCCTCCATGTTTTCACTCCCAGATCTGCTCTCGTAGTCGTCTTCCTTGGACTTGCCCATCTGGGGCTCGAAATCTCCCCCTGCAGAGGCTCTGGCCATCTCGCCCCGACCTTCAACGCCCGTCTGCTGCATATATAGCAAGAAAAGGGGAAGGAGAACGAAATCCACGCCCCATTAATAGCCTAGGGAAAATGCCCAAGCGAAATCCATTGCACAGCAACAGCAGAGAGCAGCAAAAAAGGAAATGGAATTAACATGAGGAAGGAGGCGAATCTGGGCCATACCAGGGCTAGGGAGAGGCCAGGGGAGCTGGATATGAACTTGGCGGCCGCCATGGTCGGCGGGGCGAAGCGCCGGTGGGTGACGGCGCTGGGAGGCATGCTGTTGAAGGTGATGTCGGCCACCACTCTTGCACCCGGGCTGCTGTCCAAGAAGCCCCCAAGACTCATCAAGGTCTTCAGCTTTCAGATTGGCGTCTTCACCTCAAGCTCCTAACATAGAGCCAGCAGTTTGTCCTCCAGCATCATCCGGATACTGAAACTGGCTCAGTAACTCAGAATAACCTTCCAAAACACAAGAAGCCCATCAGCTGTTTTCCACGCAGAAAGCCAAAAACTCAGGTACATCGCCAAAAGAAGCTCGGTGACAAGAACAACAATACAAGCACCTCAGATCAGAGAATAAAAGGCCCAATAAAGTTGAGGATGAGAGGGAGGTAAGACAAGAAGAAACTGACAGAAATGGGGAGGCAAAAGCACAGAGCCAAGCCGTATCACCATGAAACAAACTCACTCACCAATCTCCCTCTCTCTCTATACCAGTGAAAAAAAGATGAGAGAAGGCAACTAACCTTCAACAATCTTCACTGTCTTCCATCCCTTACATCCCCCCGCCAGATGTACTCACACTTCCAATCCCCAGACGAAGAAAGGAAGCAGCTTTCCCTCCCTCCCTTCTCCCTCACACCACTGCATGCTACAGCACACCAGTTCAGCGGTGCAGACTACAGAGGGAAAAAAGGCTAAAAAACACGGTGCAGAGATAGAGAGAGACGGGGAGAAAAAGGCAAAGATAAACTCATGTGTGGAGTCTGTGGACTCTTCGAGCCTTACAAAAAGGGCCGGTTGACCCCAAACCCACCCTAATCCTGTTCCACGCTGAAAAAACCAAAAAAATAAATCACCCAGATCGAAGACGCCATAAGAAAATGATGTCTGCCATGATCACCCACACCGCTTTTCACCCGCTAGTAAAAAGGCAATAGCATCCAAACACAGTGCACGAACGAACAAAACACACAAGGCCCAGATCCCTGAATCTATCTCCCTTTGTTCTTTTCCGCCTCTCCCTGCCCCTCCCACCTCCCAGAGGCGAAAAGAAAAATGTCGGGATCTGCCTTCTGTACAATAGCAAAAGGAGCAAGCAATAAAACAAAAGGAAAAAATAAAAGACCGAACAGCTTGACTTACAACGACCTCCACAGGTCAATGGCCACCCTTTTTCCAACACACACACAGCCCCCCTAAATCGAAACCCAAATCCTCCACCCCCACCTTTGCAGCTGCCCCCTCTTCCTCCTCGTCTCCGGCGAGACCTGCCGCCGGCCGGTGGGGTGCTTTTGTGGGTAAAAGGGTGTTTCGGAGAAGGGTTTGGATTTAGGGGGTTGTGGGGGCTCCGGGCGGCCTGTGGCGAAGCTCCGAGTTGAGAAGAGCTGGCCCCGGTTCGGTTCTCGTACCGGTCTCGGACGTTATCGGCTCCGGCCTTCCGACTACCTCTCGCTCTCTCTTTCTTATTATGTCTGAGAGCACAAATGGGACGGACCGACGCGCTGCGACGTATTTAACGGAGAGGAAATGAAGACTGGAATTACTGTTCTGTCCATACGAATTCTTTATTTTACATTTTTTTGGGAAATTTACACTATTTTTTTATACAAGAATTTGGAAAATAATATCACTATCCTAAGAATTCACACTTAATAGTTATTACTTATTAATTTACATTTAATAGTTATTACTTATATGAGTCAGAGTTTTTATATATATATATATATATATATATATATATAAAGAAACAGTTTTTACCGTTTAACATGTGCTTGGAACATATGGTGGGGTATCATGGGCCGTTGAATCTTCATCCAATCTAACAACTTGCTATGTGCCCAAAGCTCGATCCTCTATTAGGCACATCTTAATTTTCTCCCTTTTTATATATATTTTTTAGCTTTGAGTTTTTTTTATAAACTATTTAAACTCCTTCTTTTATTTTTTTACATCTATTGGTTTATCTGACTCAAATGTTATGTGCTATTTTTTCAATTACGAAGGGTATTTGTTAGGGAGGAATGAAGGTCAAAATTATAATTGCAAGGCTTAAGTCATGGCATCATTTCTCCCAGCTATTAAATCTATCTATTCATATGCTAATTCGCTTGATGTATTAATTAGCAATGCTGATCTTTTCTAACAACAAACTCTCTAATTAAAGGATTACATAAATCTCTATTATCATACGGATAAAAAAAGCTCGGTTATCATTTGTGAAAAGAATAAAAGAAAGAAACTTAGCTCAGTTCACTAATCCAACCACTTTTTTGTAAGGGCATGAAGTGACAATTTTTTTCCTAAATTCGGTATAATTTTCAAAACAGCATACATGAGCTACATACATTTTTTTACCATGACCATAAGGTGCCTTTTGCACATTACAATTTATATGGAAAAATGTTGAAGTTTTAGAAAACCATTTTGTGTAAAAATACAAACTTACTAAAGAAAGACTTATTAACTTGTACAAAAAAGGACTTATTAACTTACATATGATTTTATTTGTTGAAAATAGTTTATGCTAAATATGTTGATTGTAATTTTATTTGTAAATCAAACTATTATATGTCTATCGACATCGTAAAAATACAAATGAGATAGCCAATTCAGCCTTAAATGGGCTACTTGGATATTCCCCATTGTGGAGGAGGTCCCTAGTCCAAATCCTATTGGCATACATTGTATAAGGGTGCACCAGCCTTACCCATTCGAAAAACAACATATGAGATACTTATTATACACATTGACCTTGCGTACATCATCCATGCTCACATACACATCGTCGTGGGGTCTATGGAAATGCTTGTTGGCTCATGGCCAACTCCTAAGTAGGCAATGAACTGGTATAGGATCAATGAAGCTTGGGTCACATTCTTCTTTCTATATATATTTAGCTCTAAAATGCATTTGTAACATCTCTTCATAATGAGCAAACCAAGGGATGTTGGTGGGATAGCCAGGACCAAGCCAAGGTTTTTAGTTTAAACCCTTACTTTCTTGGCTACCCACAAATAGGGATGGTCGTGGACGTCTATTGTTTGACGTTTGGGCTATGCCTGAGGTGTTGTGGCCGACCTAATCTTTTTTTGTCCACTAATTTTTGTCCACATCCATGGATAAATACCTTTGGCAATTTGTTAGAGGTCTAATAGGTCCAATTAACTTTTAAATACAATGTGTATTCTTATATGAAGGATTTTTTTATTTTTCTATAATTATTCTTAAGAATTATTTTCTTATACCTAAACTTTAATAATTTATATACATTTATGTTAATGTTATATTTGAGTAATTCTTTAAAATTAATTATTAAATATTTATTTTGTCTTACATTAATAACTCTATTTGGCTTTTCAAAATAAACTAATTTGTCCAATAGTAATACTAAAAATAAAAAATATAACATATATAAGTTTAAACTATTATTATATGATGAATTACTTAATATAGAAATACTCACCCTAGCTATCCTACTTAGTTATAATCATCAACATCTCTTTTGTTATTTTTAACTGCTTCAACTCTCATCTAATTGCTTAAGAGGCTATGTCCATGGACAAAGGTTGTGTCTACCGAAAAATTAATTTTTTTCATAGACAAAATGCCAATGGACAAATTATTAGCGGACACAGACATAGACAAGCCTTGTCCATCGGCTATTGGACGAGGACTAGCCCTACCCACAAAGATAATATCCCGATTGATCCGGTGCATATATTGTATAGGTTTTGTATGTGCATGAGGGGATTGGCAATGAGATACGTTGCTCTAAGAGGCTTGTTGTCTTGCCCTTTCTAGTCAAGGCCTAAGGACTCAAACACTTCTCATTAACAAACAAAAATTATGAGCATAAGACTAGAGTCATTCATCAAGATCAAATGTTTTTCTTGATTATTAACCGTAATTATATGTCTAGTTTTGACACATCATTATTATCTCATTGTCATCAATCAATATTATTGATCATTATCTTGCATGGTATGTGCTAGTGCAAATGTTTAAACATAATTGCATAGATGAGTTAAATAATAACATTCTTATGTAAGGTGCATTTTATTATTTAAGTGGACAATAAAATTTAAAGATATTTTAATTATGCCTATTTTTGTGTTCAAAGAAAATTTTGTGCTTACTAAGAATAGCAAGAAATCCCAAAGGTCCTTGAATCCATAAAAAAATTTATACAATGCAATTAATCATATGTGGTGCTAAAAAGTATATTATCTCACCTTTCCAAACAAACTGTTGATCTTTGAACCATTACCAATAATCCATCATAGCTCACATAAATATTTTATTATTTGTTCCGCTACATAAAAATATTTTTCATATAAATTATCATCAAACTCCTCGTGATTTTAAAAGTATTGATATTCAAAATTTTATTATAGATCAAAGATCTTGTTATGACATGTAGTGTTTATTTGCTTATCATACATATTATAACTTTTTAAAATATTGTACTTTGTAAATGACAACAATAATTTAAAATCTATAATGAAATGAATAATTTATCAATTTTTATTTTATTAAAATTTTTTTACAACAAGGTGTTACTAGATAACCATGAGCCTATCACAACAATTCAAGAACTTTCTAGATGAAACACATAGATCTAGTAACCACTATCCCTAATGTTCTCTCTACCATGGTAATCCCCTTCAATAGGTAATGCCCATAATAATTTGTAGAAAAATATGTACTTGAGAATCTTACTCCTTACTTCCTCTCATTCGTACAATGCAATAAGAAAAATCTACCCTCTTCTTTACTTGTCATGAATTTCATGCTTTCATTTATCAAGCTCACCTGCCCTTTAGTAAACAAAAAACTTTGCTAAGATTTGACAATGTATCCTCTAACAATCAATGTAGTACATCTCTAATTACAAGTCATTCTTAGATTTATAGGGCCACTTTTTTTTCCACCAAATGACATATGTTGATGTTCATTTAATAATAATAAAAGGTCAACACCTCTTTGTTCAACTTAATCTTAAGGTACTAACCAAGTCACAATCTTATATTCATTCCCATCATAAATAAATATTTCAAATTATAAAAAAATGGCATATTGTCAACCTTTTTTTTGGTAAATGCAGAAGGTTAACCTCACACAACCTTATCTACGGTTGATGTGTTATGTGTGGGTCGTGTTGATATTTGTAGTAGATAAGGC
The DNA here is from genome assembly GCA_035235625.1 of Saururus chinensis. Classification (NCBI taxonomy): domain Eukaryota; kingdom Viridiplantae; phylum Streptophyta; class Magnoliopsida; order Piperales; family Saururaceae; genus Saururus; species Saururus chinensis. The sequence continues at coordinate 25,977,562 of CP141147.1, forward strand.
TAGGGGGAATTGAAAGAGCACCATAACAAATCGGGGCCCACATATTTCATGTCCATTTAGATATGTAAGCCCATTTCAATCACACTTATAAATAAATGAATGAGATTGAATTTTCTAAATTGGATCCCTAGAGGTTAAAAATAGGTGTAAGACCAATTGGGATTTAGATATCTCTTTTGATGATGAGGACCTACCAAATTTGTAGTCATACCAATTTGAGAAACACCCATTTAATCTCATCAAATTTCAGCCATTGATTTTGGGAATGAAATTTTGATAGTACTTAATAAGTGGGTCGCACTCTTTGAAATTAACCCAAATTTAAAGTAACGGATAGTATGTATGAAAATTTTATCTATTTTTGCCATCAATATATAATTTATTTTAACTATGTTTCAAGAGCACATACTTAGCTTTTTTACCCTTGTGTGCAAGCCATAACATAAAGATTAGGATTAAAAGAAACTATCATCTCATAGCACTAGCATAGGGTCTAGTTAGGGAAAGCCATCCATGTGAACCTCATTCAACATCCATGCCTAGTCGACGGGAGATCATGAAACCCCCTAAGTGGTCCTATGAGGCCAAGTGATATACATATTTTGTGCTATGTTTTTTCATATTTGCTGAAGTAGACTCCCAAATGTGTGTACCCCAAATGTGTGATAAAAAATTGACCTATCCTTGTGACAAAAATCTATTTTCATACATACCTTCCTTCCATCCAGCTCTAATTTTTGCTCCCTCCTCTTCCCCTTCCTCCTCAAGTGCCTCATTCTTCTTCTCAGCTTCCTCCTCCTCTCCCTCCTCTTTTTCTCTATTCTTCTCGAAATTCGATGGGATTGTCAGCAAACTAATAATGGAGTCATTTAAAAATCTGAATTTTACTTTATAAATTCCAATCATAAAAGTAAACTCATATACACCATCAATTACTTGAAAGAAGAATGAATTTTATTTTTAGTTGATTTTGGCTTTCAATGGCCAAATTACTATTTTTTACAGCGGGTTTAAAGCTAAAATGCCAAAATGTGAGTTATCTCCCAAAGTAGATTGTCAGCACTAGAGAAAAAGAAGGTTACCAACATTGAAAAAAGAAGTACCAGCTTGTTGTGAAACTTGACAGTTTAGCTTTAAACTTGTTATGAAAATTGGTCAAAAATTAAATAAACTAAAATATGTTCTTCTTTTAAAGTAGTTGATGGTGTTTACAACTTCATTTTTTAAGCTTGGAGTTTATAAAAAAGATAGAGAGATTTTTAAATAGCTCCATGGCAAGTTCACAACAATTTTGTCAAATTCTAGAAAAAAGGAGGGTGAGGAGGAGATCGAGAAAGAGGATGAGACACTTGAGGGGGAGGGGCAGGAGGTGAGGAGGAGGGAAAGGAAATGTAAGAAGAGGGAGAGGGGGAGGATGTGACACCCAAGATTTTTGAGGTATTTTATGTGTTAGATTGAACGGTATATTTTATATTTATTTAAATTAATTGTGGCACCATTGACGCATCGGCGAACACGTTGATGGAGGTAATATTAATGAATTCAAAACTCGTGAAAGTAAACATAGTGATAAGTTTAAATTGACAAAGAGAAGTTTATTTGTAAGAATGTATTGAGTTCTTGAAACAAAGAAGTTTCTATCGATAGACATTGACATGTCGGTTCTCTTGTTGGTGAAAACTTAACTCTACTATCGGCAGACATTGACATGTTAGTTCTTGTGTCAATGTAGCCCAACTTCTACTGTTAGTAGGAGACTACATGTGGGTAGTAATATCAGCAGTTTAGCAAAATTCAATGGTAGAACCATTGACAAGTCAGTGAAATCTAACATAGGTGCCAACAAATATGAAACTGCTATAAGGAGTGGTTTATTGAGGATTTGCACTTGAATTCAGATACTTTACTCCCCTATAAATACCTTTGATACACTACGACCCTAATCTTTTTGGATTTTGACTTTGAGTCTAAAAAGGAGACATTTAGGGCATGTCAAAGTCTAGAGGAAGATGAGAGTGTACGGGATTTTGGATACTTTGTCATTTTTGGTCATGAAAAAATGCTGAATTTTAATCTTGTTTCCATTTAATGGTTTAAATAGGTGTTTTGATCTAATTATAAGATTGTTGGTGAGTTCAAAGCATGTTGTAGTTAATTTTTGATAAATTATCCCTTGCATATATGATCGTGTTTTTTTATTCATGATGGTTATATGGTAGGAAAATCATGGTTTTTTATGAAGCGTGTATGACTCAAGTTAGGAATTAATCATATTTAGTGTTTTGAGAGAGTTGGGAGAAGTAGTGCGATCTCTGTCATTTCTTTTGGATCATTGGCAAGATTGCGGATACGTTGGTGATGGCATTGGTATCTGGAGGAATATAAACAGTACCAACATTAACACAGTATGATACGTTGATGTTAAGTCTAGTCACCAACAATGTGGTTGATGCATCAGGCAGTGGCATTAATGAGATGGGCTTTTACGGCCCAGCCATTGTCAATAAGGGTTCAATGTGACGACAAGATATTGGTGGTTACCGATGCCTAGGCCAACATATCGGTGAAGTCACCGATAGTCTATGAGTACTTCGATGTTCCAGCATATTTCTGATGAAGTATGTGCTATTTACAAGTAACATAATAATATGGTTTTTGACATTTTTTACATTACAGATGTGTGGTTGATTGATGATATGCATGTATTATATTGGAGTAAGTTAGCCATATGCATAAGTGAATCTTTGTAATAGATAGTCATCCCTTGACCAATGCCTTTGACACTCAAGGACAATAGATCATAATGTCTAGTTGGCTTCAAAAGTAAGTCGTTTTAGCAACGTAGACATAAGGGTATGGTATAAAATATGATCATTGTCTTTTGCCTGATAAAAAATGAGAGTTTATATATATAGTTGCTCCCCTAGTGTGAGAGTTAGGTTTAAACTAATCATGATATTAAAAGATGAATAATCCAATGTGACACAATAGATGAGGTTTTAATGATCATGAATGTCGAGATTTCAAGAACTTGGGTCTATGAGCCCTTATGGGCATTTGCTTCATAGAGTAGATGGAATTGGGCATTTGCTTAAGGAAAAAGCTAAAATCGAGTTGCAGTAGATCATAATCTAATGAGGGTAATTGGACTCCTAGATTTGGCTACTAAACCTTAAGACCTTGTGTGATATACATTTAAGCAAGGGTGGTTGGAATCCTTAGTGTTGCTACAATGATAAAGTGATTCTTTGTTTTGACTTGTTTATATATTTGATGATTACTTGTGATGATAAGATGTTATCATACAACCATTGCATATTGTTCTTGTTATCCCAGTAAGTATATTTATGTACTCAACATCCTTATAATATAGGTTTACCTAAGGAGTGAGCGAGTATGAGGCTTCGTGTGTGAAGAAAAGACGACGATCAAACTACATAGTAAACATAGGATCTTTAATATTTTTATTAGTTGAAATTTTATTTCGTGTGTATGACTTTAGGCATGTAAGTGTCTATTTGTTTATATATATATATATATATATATATATATATATATATATATTGTATGTGTCTGGACATGTACTCGAGGTAAGACCCTGTTCAGTTTATAATATTATTTGACCTTAAATACTATTGTACTATGATTTAATAATTTTATGTTCAAAAAATGGATCACTTGTGCCCCGAGATATCTTGATGAATATTCTAATAAAAACTTTAAGGCTTTAGTTCTGTTGTAGTATTTACAAGGAAAATAAATTTTAAAATCTTAAGGTGTAGCTGAGGGAAGCTAGAGTTAAAATCATAATTGGAGGGGGTGGAAGGTTTACGGTAAAATAGTCATTCTATCATGTATAGGAAAACATGACTCAAAAAAGGTTTATCACTTGACCTCAGGTCTACTATGGTCAATTAATCTTCTTAGAATGCAACCATTATCCTCATTTTGGTCCACTCTGGTCTACTCACACTTAACCTGTATAAGATCTACAAGAACGTTGCAAATAGATTTTTAAGCTAGTTCTTAAAAGAGATCACATTTTAATAACATAGTTCTGATCCAAGCCCTTGATTTCAATTTTAAGTTTTGGTTTCCTCCTGCTTAATCTTTCTATGAAAAATCTCCTTCTTAAAATCCTAATGCATAGTTCTTATTTTGATCTTACAGTTACAAGGAATGGTACATATGAGACTGCTGATGGGCCTGCTTGTCATTGGCGCATGCATCCAAAATATGGGACACACGGTTGGAGATGGATTTGCTTGCATGTTCATGGGCCCCATGTTTTTGGATGCACATGTTGACAGCAAAGGGGGCCTCACACTTAGCATTTCTCTATTATTTTTCGAAAGGTAAGTCTTATGCTCCCTCACGTACTTTACGCAATGGAATTGGCCCTAGGACAGGTCTAACCAACCCGACTAAGACAATGCTAGTGCATTTCTCTAATGTTAATCCACCCCGTTCTCAATTTTGACCCTAGGAACCTTCCATTTACTAATCCCGATTTGTCTTTTATTAAACCTATTTTTATTTGTTAATATAAGCTGATCACCTATAACTTCAAATGGCTAAGTTCAATGGAAAATTTGTGCCCTCTATTCTAGGAAGCGAAATATATTGACAATTCTACTTCATACCACTTCACCATTTCTTCTTAATTTCGTTTATTAAGCCTCTAGTTTATTGAACTATATGATCTTGCTTTAATTATTGAAAGGACTAACCATAGCTGCAACTCACTACAACTTTGGCAAATGGGCCGTCATATGATGGTCTCGCCCACTTCTACAGCTATGAGAAGGTTTTTACTTAAGGATTTTCCCAAAAAATTATTTTAATATCTAATATAAAAGCAATTAAACAAATTATTCCTATGCATCTCTTTCTAGGGAAAATGATATTCCTACTCTTCTCTTTCTACGTCAAAACCCTACTTCAGCATCTAATTAGATTGAGAAAAGTATGAGGTGACTCACCTTTCACTATCTAATCAAATGTTAGAGTAGAGTTTTTTTAAATAGAGATCTTTCCAAAAAAGTTACAAAGGGACACAAAGCATGCAATGAATGAGCCACAAACCAGCAACATTCAAACCCTACTCACCCCCTTACAACTACCATTACAGCACAAAGGAAATCCCAAAGATTCACACATATAGAAACCAAACCAATAGCAAGTCATGCAGGTGACAAGACAAGAAAACACATATACTAAAGGGGACCTCAAACTCCATAACCATAAGAAATTTCCACACTTTTGGAATAAAATGTAAAACAACATCAATAGAGAGGCGAGCTCCAAAGCCATCTGAAGATAGCTAGAGCACCGAGAACAAATGATAGGGGAGGGGCCAAACACTATTGGAAACTCGATCACATGCACCACCTCGGATTTGACTGGCACCACAAACCATAGCAAGGCAATGAAGTGCATGCACTCCTTAGTAGAAAACACTGACCATCGCACTTGTGGACCTCTACCTGCCTACTCAAAGAGTAGGTGGGGCACTCCCAAGAGGGAGGCCACCCACAAAATCGCCATCATCGACTAGAGACCAACCGCATCCAAAAAATAATAGAGAAAACAACTCCCATAAATGATAAATGCCATAAACTATTGCAGGGCAACAAGGTTGTAACAACCCTAATTATTTGGTACTATCTCTACCCTTAAATAGAGTTATTATTAGTGTTGATAGAAAATTTTAATTCAGTAGAGCTTATTATTCAATGGTTTTCTTGTGTTGTGTGTTAGAGCTTGAAGAGACGAGCATATCAAGATTTGAACACGAAAAATTGGATATCTGGGTCATAAGTTATAACTTCGGGAAGCATGCTATATAGGTAGGACCTACTTATAAAGTACTATATAACCTACTCATGTGGGATATAGTTTTGTAGGTCTTGTCGATGTGAGCTAAACGGTACCAAAATTGCACGAATTTTGAGTCCCGGGTAGAAAGTTAGGGTATTTTGAAATTTGAGAACTTTTTGAAAAAAAATGGCCGCTAACGCTATCCACACTAGCTAGGCCTGCGCGGTAGGCTGCATGCCATGCAATGCGGCTGCACAACATGCGATGGGACTGCACAAAGTGCGGTGTGCCAGTGTTGCGTGTTTGCACGTGCTCCACGAGGGATTGTACCACTTCAGAACTGGCGTTGCCCATGAAAAATGACGTGGAGCCGCTTTTTTGGTGGAGCTGCATGTTTTTGTGGGGTGGCGTTGCGCTGTATGAAAGGGGTGTTGTGTCCGGTGTAGGCACAATGAGTACCTTGCATGAATCACGCAAGAAAAGGTAGAAGAGAGAATAAGAAGGAAGAGGAAAGATTGATTTCTATTGCATAAAGAAAACACAAACGAAGAAGATGACCCATATAGGGAGCCACGCCTCTCTCCTTGGGGATAATGTTAGTTAGTGGGCCTGACTAATCAGCGGGGACACTAACTGGCCCATAACAACTCACTACCACAATATCCAAGCTATACTATTTATTACATAAGCAAATAATAAATTAAGTACCCTAATGCAAGCAAATAGGAGATCAACGGAGCGGGAAGAGAGCCCAAGTAAATGTGCACAACAAGGGGGGATCCAGATCCCATGTCCCTTTCCCCTCCTCTTGTGCTCTTTACATATTTCCTATTTTCGAGTAAACCCGATTAGGTCCATTCAAAAGACTTTTCTTGCTAAATCGAGGGCATTCTACGTAGTGGAGAAGTTATTTTGTGATTTGACTACTTTAGAACTAGGAAAATCTTAAGGAGAGGCGTCCTTTGCCAAAACCGAAATTGTAAGAAGGTAAGTGGTCTTTAATTTCTAAATCCATGCTTTTAACATGATTAACCCAAGTTTTTAAATATCATTTTAGGGTCATGTTAAATAACTCTATTTTGAAAATAGATGCTTTCTTTTGAAGAGTTTTCTCGTGTTTTGGATGTTCTCACCCTTTGTGTAGTTCCTTGGTTCTTGAAACCATGAATTATTACAATGAAGATTCTGGATACCGCCACACTCAACTCTAGCTCACATAAGAACTAAAATATTATGGAAAAATATATTTTATTTTGTCTCCTGTTGCCCCATGAGTGCGGGTGTAAGTCATTTAGAATCACAATATTTTGTGATTGGTCTAAATTTTGTTAGCCCCTCAGTAATTATTTAGACATGTGAAAAATATTAAAAATATTAATGTGTTTTAAGTTGCAATATTTTTGTAAAGCATACTTATAAAACTTAATTCAACCTACTGACTACAAATATACTCGCCCACCCCCAAAATTTGTAGGTGTAGTTGCAAAGTTGGGAGAGATTGAAGAAAAAGCTCCCTTAGTTTAAAGAATTAAGTTCTCGTTAAAGTTGTGTAATACTTATAGTGACTAATGTAAGGCGTGCCATGCCATCTTTTTGAGATATTGTATTATATATATATATATATATATATATATATATATATATATATATATATATATATATATATATATATATATATATATATATATATATATATATATATATATATATCCGAGTTACTCTTATGTACTCAATGATCCTTGATACTTGGTAATAATCGATGATGTTTTCAATAAATTTTATTTTATTTTACTACAAATTTGACGGGATGTCACAAAGGTGCATGCCCATCACGATGGAAGACATTGACCATCTCACATTATACCGCTACTCGTCCACTCAAGGAGAAGGTTGGGCATGCCTAAAAGGGAGGTCATCTACAAAATTGTCATTACCGCCAAATGACCCACCACATCGAGAAAAGATTATTAAAACAAAAAACACAAACTTTAACAAAACATAAATATAACTAGTCGACAACCAAAGAGTAGGGTGGAAAGAATAGGAGGGGGAGGAGGGGAGAGTAGAAGGAAAGGGCTGAGGGGAGAGAAAAAGGAAATGGGACGAGGAAAAAACACCTTTGCTGAAGGAGTGAGTTATAATAAAAAGGGGTGGAATGGGGAAAAAGAAGAAAAGAGGAGTGAAGTCGCAAATGAGGTTGCATGGAAGACAACAGAGAGGTAGACGAAGGCACGAGAACTCGAGGCTTCTCCTACACAAACGTGGTATGCCTCAGGCCATGTCGCTTCTCCCACATACGCTTGAAAAAAGTTGCACCCCGGATCAGAAAGGCAAAGAAGCCATTGGCTTGCCAGGAGATCAAAATTCCCTCCTCCTGGCTAAGCTCACATAAACCCTAGCAAAACCCCTAATATAAGTAGAATAAAATATTAAAATAATAATTTTTTTAAAAAAAAGTAGAATAGGGTTATCTACTTCGCTTTCTATCCGATGACTATAGCATCCGAAGTTTACCAAAAGAACAAGATTCCTCCAAAAGGAATTTCCAAGTTTCTAACACATTGTTGAAGTTCTGCCCCCGTAAAAAAAATACACATTGTTGACGAAGTGCATATTCGACTTTTAATACTCAATTACTTTCAACAGCCGCGCGTCGCTGTCCAAATGGCGAGGCGCATTAAAGGCGGAGGTGGGGCGATAGGCTGGCGAGCGGTGAGACAGAAGGGGGCTTCGCATTAATCACGCGCGCGTGTGACCGTGCTCTTTCCGCCCCAGATCCGGTTCATCCCAGTTGACCCGAACCGGCCAAATGATCCATTTCTTCCTCTCCCTTACTGTACTAGGTCGGACCGGCTAGGAACAGGCCGGGCCGCTGGACACCGTTGCCAAACCCGGTTTGACCAGAAAGAGGGGCCAATAATGTGGGGCGGCGTGACAGGTGGATTGACTGGACCGGCCTCTGGCCATGGCCGGTTCAGTTTTGGCATTGTCGTCGCCGAAAGTACAGCCATGCAAGGCAAAGAAAGGCTGAAATATATGAAATTCTTCATCAGTGAAAAGGAAGGAAGACGAAAGAGACGGGAACTTTGGCCAATACTGCATTCATTCAAACTTGTAATACATCTATTGTTTATGTTAAATCTGTCTAATATGCCAAGGTGTTAGTTGGGCAAAGAAGCCATGCAAAAATTGGTAAAATTTCCGGGCCATGCAAAGCCAATAATGCAGCATGCAGCGGTGACCCACAGGAAGAAGACAAACCCAATCAGCCCATGTTTCTTTCACATGTATTGGCTGGCCATATCTTTCTGTCCATTACTCAGTCTCCCCGATTAGCAAAGACTTCCGGAGGAGTGAGAATGTTATAGGAAAGACCAGACTCCTGCCATGCATGATTGCCCATGAATGGGAAGGTTAACAAGTTTTTCTCTCTCAGCTATCATAATCAGACTGGCTTAAAACTTGATGAATGTAATTTTTCGGTAAGAAAGATTGTTTTATAACATTACTTAGTTAGTCTTGCTTACTTTTCAATACTCTCTTAACTATGGTGTTCTTTGACTTTATGAATATATAGGGTTTTGATTGATGAACTTAATTCTTTTTTGACTAATGGTCTGATTTGAAGAAAGAAATATTAGTGCACAACCGACAAGAGTTTAATTACTTGAGGAATATCTGTGTCTCTAGCTTTAGCAAATAGATATTTTTTTTATATCTTAATGTCATAATTGTTGACTAATATTGTAGGGTGAATCCAAACAGCTAACTGGGTATGGATGATAATTAGAGGAAGTGGTGATCATTTATCTAGTCCTACTTGAAACTTATTGACTGTAAGTAATAAGACTATAAAGAAGTGTAACAGTGGGAAGCTACTTCGTTTTAATAGTTTCCGACATGGATTCCTTTTCCATCCATAATGTTTATTTTCACCTCCATAGCTTTGCAGCAATTATTATAATAATTGCTTGTGGCAGGATAGGACACAGAAAGTGCAAGATCAATGATACAATCAATGGCCTTCTTCATCTTCATCAAGGATATTACTTCCACACTACTTCAATCTACTGAAATTTCCCTTAAAAACCCTTTGCATGAATCTACAAGATTTTCTCATAACTCCAGCAGGCTTTAGTGTAGACAGCCATGCAGCAACCTCCAAGCATCCTTAATAATGGAGCTTGCTCACATTATGAAGCTGTTGCTTACTAAATTAACTCATGTGCTGTATAAGACTACCTCCATGGCATTGCATTATTTTTCTAAGAGGTTGTCTTAGTCACTGCAGCTTTAGCGCTGACTAGCCCCTTGGTCATCAGATCATGCCCAGGGTCACGATCTGACGGCCAAAGGGCTGGCCAGCGCTGCAGATGCCTAGATTTCTCCTTTTTCTAACAGGCCTCTTTACAAAACCTCGAAAGTCCCACTTTGCAAAGATGGCATTTACTGTGTTGACGATATGGGTACCTGTTCCCATCATTGAGAAAGATCATTGCTTTGAGCAACAAGGCTTACTTAGAAAGTTGAGGACGGAAAGAGAGGCTATTCCCACTTGGTGGGAGCAATTAGGGACTCAATAAATCAAACTAATCCAGTTGCTTGCTTGGAGGATTTTTTTCAAGGCAATTAATTCAGTTGCGTGGGCAGGCTTTAAGATTAGATGTGACTTCCAAACACCCACGCCCCCAAGTATTAAATGTTCCCTTTTTGCATGTAATGCACATTATTAATGGAATGCTAGTGTCAACAACCGGAGGTCCTTTAGCTAAGTCTTTGTCTAAGTGACGGCTAGGAAAGGTTTGTGCACATAAGAGCATGGGATGGAAGTCTAGGTTAGCAGCTTAACATAATTGGTGAGACAAGTGTGGTACTGAGAATAAAAGAAGGTTATATCTATGGAGATATGAAAATGGAAGATGAATGTCAAGATAAAGAGGAGCAACATAAATCTGTGGATGGAGATGCATGATGGGGAGGAAGATGGGGGGCTGATGGATGCATTGATTGACATTGATTAGCTGAACATGATTTTATTACTATTGATAAGCTTGATTATATTCTATGAGAGTTAATTAACTTCATCCACGATTAGCTTGGGTTAATTCTTTGAGGCAATAATTTGTTCTTATCCCAAGCTATCTTGGTTACTTTTACTTTTCAAATAAATGTGGAATGGTGATGTTTTTTGGGTTTGAAAATTTTATAAAAAATTTCAGGATTTTGAATGTTATGTTTATTTAATTTTCTTTTCTAAATAGAAATATATTAAAAAAACATATTCTCCTTCCGTTCAGTAATAAGTGCTCAAATTAGTAAACAAAAGTGAACTAAAATAAGATTTTCTGGATTAAAAAACCAAAATGGTGGGAGTAATTGCTTATTAAAAAATTTTATGGACAAGAAAAAATATTGCAGCAAAAAATTCTAATGCATGTAATCGACTGCCGTGCAGAAAATGTAGAACCTCGTGTGGAGAAGTGATATCCACATGATGAGACCATGAGCACAACATTTAACAAATTGATCCCATATCTTATTGCCTTGACATGAAATCTTAGGTCATCCGGAAATTGATGCACTAGGCAACCTGGTATTGCATGAATCTTGACAAGTAAGACCAAATTAAGATTCATACTTAAATTATTGATGCGTGGGACCTTGAATCTTTTATCTAATAAGATAATAGGCACAGATTATAATGAATTCATGATGCTAACCCATGTGGTCAACAATTTGTCCTCGTCATGATTTTAGTGCAGATACGAGGATTAATCAATAAATTAGAATGCACATTTATCAGATTCCAAGATAATGCACACCCGAACGATTTCGAGCTTGTAGCTAGAAAGAGACTACAAAAGACTTAATAGCTAGAAAGATAACAAAGAAGAAAAAGACTTCCTTCTTGTCCTTTCCCTGTGGGACTGCTACTAAACCTGCTTTTGCTCTATCTCGGCAGAAGAACTGCCTCAAGTTCCGGCAATTCACATTCATGTATACCGAAAATCAGTAAAATTATTGAAAAAAGTACAAGTTGATCATTTTAAGCCTAAGACGGTGATAGATCAAAATGAATAACCTTGTAATTGGGTCGGAACCTTTTTTGTTTATTGGCAAATTAAAAAAATATACTATCTCTATCTTATATTTAATTAGTTTTTTAAAATAAATTAAAATTAATTTATTTTGCAAAACTTAATGAAGCCATTAATGTAAGACCAGGGAGTATTAACTAGGTCGAAAGGAGGGTACATTGAAAGAATTGTAAAATCTTCACCATGGCCTAGAAGACCTAAGCACAGGCGGAAACAACATTAGAATTCCCTCCCAAAAATATAAAACATGAAAAACAAGATGGACATAAGAAAAAAAATTACTAGAAGGAGATGATAGAATTTTATAAATTTTTTGTTCTTCAAATGTATTAGCTGATTAATCGATATACTTACGCAAACCCTAGATCTGATTGGACAATTTAGGGGCCAGATAAGAAAGTGCTCCTGGTTGTTACTGATCCTTTGATCATAACCCAAAATCAGATCATACTGACCAAAATACAAAAGAATGAAAGTACATAGTCAAACAGGGGTACGTGAGCTCCAAGGGGATTAATATTTGATGACCTGTTTATATGAGCTCGGGCTCGTGCGTGATTATGTGAGCCCGGGCATCACACATCGTCAAATTTTGATCAGCTGACGCATAAAACTCAGGGGGCACATTTAGTTTTATGCCCTTTGAGCCGTTTGATCAATCCAACGGCTCTTGATGCTTGGTCTCACGCTGATGATGGAAAATCTATGCCGTTCTTTTTCCAAGTTGTGAATGACTTAAGTCACCGAGAACTTGCTGAGCCAATCTGATGACAAGCTACTACGGACTGAGACGGTGAGCGTCTAAATTATCCCAAGATCAAGGCCAGTTATTTGAGACACCGCATTTATTTGGTGCTGCAATCTATAAGCCAACCTTGAGACTTTCCTATCAACATCATAACTGTGTAGAATTGTTTCTTTGAGTTGAAGTGGTCATGGTTTCCTAGCTATCTAGACCCTTTTTAAATTGTTCACACGCATATTCTTCCAAGTTCCTTAGATTTGTTGACAGTGGTGACTTTGACAAAAATAAGGGATCCAGGGAGGTATGGAGTTTGAGCCCCCACATCATTGGTTACTATAAGTATTTTATCACAATTTATTCGGTATATATGATGTGTAGTCATTGGGCAGCAATATATAATTCTCAAAGGAAAATGATACTTATATTCTATTTTCCCTATATTATAAGTGTTACACGATCTTTGAGATAGAGAAGGTAAGTCCCACTTCTCTCTCAAATCATAAGTGGTACAAGCATATAAGTATAAAAAAATGAATATAAAGATATCACTATCTTTTTCAAAGAAGCCCGTTTTCTCCGTTGTTGCTCACAGCCCATGTGAACCCTAACTTTACCATTGTTTTAGTTTTGTTCTTAATGAAAACTATCTTATTGTTAAGATTCAAGATGGTTTATTTTACTTAGTTTAGGATAGTCTTTAGATTCTTAATTGCTTAGGTATTTATTTTCTTAGTTTGATTAGGGTAGTTTATTTTCAATACACTCTTAATTAGATTCAAATTAATAATTGCTTATATAATATAAAACCTCTAATGTAAAAAAATAGGCTAGAAATAAACTTAAGTGGAATTTGCTAATCAAACAAGGCTACCAAGCAATGGAATTTGTTGCCTGTAGGCAGCTAGGGCCGGTCTTGAAGTTAATAAAAGAGGGCGTACCGCTTGGATCAAACAAATTGCATGCACAATAAACTAACACATGAAGAGTTGGCATAAGTAGTTTCCAGTCACATCAGCCGTTAGGAATGAGGAAGATCGCCAAGTCTTTGAGTACCCACTTGTGGACTTCAAGGTGCTTCCTAAGACAAAGTCAGTGGGCCAATTTCTCATGTTACAGGTTGAGAACTCCACTTGCAAGGGGAACAAGACCTCCAGCAGGAGTCATTCCTTTTACACATTCCTGGAAGGTTGTCTGAAGCACGATGACTTCTCTGTATGAGTTCACATTATAGACGTACTAGATAGACAAGGAAAGTAACTTTTCTTGTGACTATAAAAGTCATGCCAAAAAAATTTATTTTAAAAAAGAACAAAGACCCTTTGTTTTTCAAAGTGTTGTCATACATGGCCGGGCTTGTTTCGCTCCTGCTTTCCCACAAACACAGTCAATTTTGTGGAAAGCTTCCTTCCAAGTACTGTTTTCACAAATAGTGCTACATTTGTACTCATCTTCCCAAAGCAAAGCCGCTTCTATGGAAACACAATGTGAGAGCCAAAAGAGCCTTCAAAGTTGTTGTTTTTAAAGTAGACTTAGCTAATGTTGACTACATGTGGAAAAGACCGGGGGACATGCATCTAAATAAATTCTTGCTAGCATGTTCTACACTCCTTGTGAAACACGGAGAAATTCTAGACATGTTAAACTTTATTGCCACATTTTTAATGGGATCATGATTTGGCTGCTCAGCTCCCATTTTGCTTCCCTTTGAGATCTCCCCATGCTTGATTGGGGATGAGATATAAGGGCCTGTTTGAAAAGATTCCAAGTTGTTAAAGGCATATTCAATAAGACCATTATTTCTAGCCCGTGTCTAAGCCCAGAAGCCCATCACTGTTTCTGCTGTGACGCTGTCCTTTCAAAATTGCACATTATGTTGTTTAGGGGCCGATTAGCAAACAATTTTGAGTATAAAAAAAATAACTTTTTATTAGAATTGATTTTTGGCAAGAAAAGAAAAAATGGAAGATATTTCGTTAGAGTTTTATTAGATAATTTTAAGAAAAAAATTAGATTTTAGTTCAGTTTTTTATTTTTGTGTATAAAATGACAAAAATATTCTCCATCATAATTGTCATACAAAAGAAATGATAAGTAGAACGTCTTTTAACATCATTTCAAAAAACAAATGACTTTATTCAAGAACTCACCCGAGGAGGTGAGTTCTTGAATAAATAAGATTTTGGGTCAATTTGGTTTGAATTGACCCAAAATTTAGATTTATATAAAGAAAGCCATTTTAACTTTAAATAGCCCTTCCAAACGATTTTCACCTAAGAAAGTAATTTCCAATGTAAACAAATCGCTTTCCAATAGTAGAAAGCGCCTCCCAAATAGGCCCTTAGTTTGAAATTATACATTATTTGAATTTGGGTTGATACACACCTTAGCATTTGGAAATCTATCAACACCATAGTCTATTAGCACAGTAAATTTTTGGCAGTCTTATTTCGGATACATATAGTTACTTGCCAATTTCTTTCTTATGTCATGAATTTGCTTGGATATTACAATGCTAATTTTTTCCAACTTTTCTTGAACTTATCGGAGTCGAATCGAACTAAATTCCCACTTTGTGACATAGCAACAACCACACAAACCCTCCCTCCCTTAGGAAATGAATTTGGATTTCATTTTAAAATTTTCAACTGAGTTGGATGATGTTGAAATCACAAGAAAATGATGCTTAAGATTAGCTATAGAGAAATAAAAAATATCTTTTACATAAAAATATATATTGTATTAAAAGTTAATTAGACCTTAGATAAACAGCCAGACGAGGTATTTGTCTATGGCCATACCTAGAAATTGATGGATAAAAATATTCAATTGGCTATGGCTATGGACACCTCAGACACAACCCAGACATTGGACAACGGATATCCATGACCAGCCCTAATTGCATACAAAATAATGGGGGAAAGAATCTCAATCAAATATACACCAAATATTGCTATCCCAAGCAAATAACTAGTTGTCGTATCTTTTTGAATTAGGTAGGTACGCACGTTGGCCTACATACCCCATAATTTACCCTCCTGGCTAGCATATCTTTCTATAGTAGGCAGATACAATAGATGGCTTTGACCCCATAATTTTGCCCCCCACCAAAGTTAGAAAAATTATCCAATGGAACGGTTCCACAAGCACATTGGTAGATACGTCCATTCACTATTTGATAAGTTTTAAAAGTTTTTACGTGTTTGTGCATGAGAAAATTTAGGTTTTAACTTGAATATATATGTTAAAATATAAATGGACCTATGCACAATCACGTGGTACAACAGTGGAACTAGAACTAGACACCTTCTCCTAAAGTTAGAGCATGGACATTAACTATGCCCAACTTGGCAATAAGTGTAAGATCCCTAACCCTAAGCCAGTCCATCTTAATTAATTATGTGATTATTATGTGGTTTGGTATTAATTGGTTAGATTGTCTTGTCTTGGGGTTTAAAAGGGGATAATGATGGTTTTATTGAGGTTTTTATTTGATTTTTTGTGTTTCCATACTAAACTCAATTTTTGTGATTTTTAGGGAAATTTTGTGATTTTATGGGATTTTTTCAAAAAATTAGGGTGCGGGTCCCATCGTGGGTCCCACGTTTGTGTTTTGGGGTGAACGTCACACGAGACCCTAAACCCAACTTATTTCAGTATTAAAGAGTTTCAAAATCTTTAAATTTTGTTTTAGACCTAAAATGAGCAAATAACTTATTTTTAGTACAAAATTTTATTTGTACCCCAATTTTTAATATGCCCTAATCCCCATACCAAAGAAGGAAAGCTTGATTTAGGGATTGAAGGAGATTGGAGCTTCAATTTTGGACCAAAAGCTCACTAAAGGTAATGGTTTTTCTTCTTGAATTTGTGGTTTAGAATGGTTTATGTAGGATTTTCTTTATTTTGAGCTTTAATAGTGGGTTAAGTAAAGCATGATCTTTTTAGTGATTTTCTTGTGTTTTAGTTGATAAATGAGTAGATCTATCATTTTCTAAGCTTATATTTCAATATTATGTTGTTTTGAAGTGACATTGGGATGTTCTTGTCGATTTTGTGTATTTTTGGTTTTAGGTTTGCAAAGTTGAAGACGAACCAGATTTAATTGTACAGGCGTTTGAACGACCATCTGGCCGATCGAATGGCCAAACGGTAGTTTTGCTATTTTGTATATTTTGTTCATTTCTATGTTCTTCTTTTTAATCTTATTTATTATGATTGTGAGGAACTATTTTTTTTAAAAAATGCTACTGTGAAGACATGAATATTACCTTAAAATTCATGATGTTGTTCAAGCATGAAATTGGTTACATGTTATTCAATTGTGGTATGTTATTATTCTGATCTTAAATTCATGTTGAGTGATTTTCTATGTCTTACTTAGTATTTTAGCAAGTTTGAAGCATGATAATGGGCATTTATGCTTTCGCATATGCTATATTATGGGTGAATTATATTTCCATGTCTAGCTTAAGTGTAGTGATGATTATGCTTACCTAAGTCTAGTATGAAGTTTTAATTGACTTGGACTTGTGTTTTTCAAGGTTTTACCGGATTTTATAATGAGGGTTTGATCATGATGCATATGTTAATGCTTAGATTTGAGCGTTATTGCTATGCACACACTATGTGGAGGTAATCGTGGTGATTATTTGACACATATCGACTAGGAATGATGTACATATGAACTAATTGGAGCATGTCTCATGTATTAGGATTAATGTAGTGTTGCTCATGTATGTATCATGTTGCATGCATCTCAAAAACGGTTTTATGAATGAGATTAATATAGATTGGCCGTGATTGATTAATTGGATGCAATGGGGATGTTATTGCTTGCCAGATTAATCAATCGATGGCTTATTGAATTAGTTGGGTCCAAAAGGACATGATTTCGTTTTGAGTTCCTTTAGGAACATGGTACCTCCCCGGGTTGTGATGAGTTAAATTACATGTTGAGATGAGCTGAATGCTAAGTAAATTATTTGTTGAGTTATCAATACCCTGAGAATCTAGCAAGGTATGTCAGTGTGCACTGGCTTACCAGAAACTACTTTGGCTTTAGCCAGGGTGGGTAGGCTTGCTTAGGTTACAACCAGGGTGAGCAACGGGTTTGCTTAGGCTGTGGCCAAGGTGAGCAAGTCTTCTTAGGCTACTGCTAGGGCAAGTAGGTGTAACACCCCGACCCGCACCACCTGACCCGGACCGGGGTTAGATCGGAAAACACAATCGGAGTGTCAAAATTTAGCGGAAAAATTAAAACCGACTGATCAGGAGCTGCAGACTCTGAGTGCGAGAGTCATAGCGTTCATCTACGCACTACAGAGCTTTAACGTTCCATTGTGCGTAGATCAGAACAAACCTAATTTTATAACTAATTTAGATCGGGCCAACGTTATTTTATCGTTGGTTGCCTACGTACATATTGGATACCATCTCTGACGTTATTCCAATACGATCGGATCCGAACGTAGTTCTGCCTAATGGCTAATACATTTACCAAACATCAGAAAATCATATACGATAAAATACGTATATGTTATATTTGAATGATTCGTTCGGAATCCAACGGAAATCTTATCAGTCATCGGAGTTAAATGAAAGTCAATATATCAGAAAACACACATCTCACGTAGGTGAGAAGAATACTAACAAAACACACATCCCACTCTATCATAGAGCGGAGCAGAACACACTACAGAACATGTTGGATCATATCAGATAATATCCGACCACACTGGTCATATCAGATCAGAGTATGTCACGTCATAGCAGAGAGCATTTCAGATCACAACAGAATAAATCAAGATGTGCAGTCATATAAAGCATATTAAACTAGAAGGTCAGGAAAGCATACTCCCCTCCAATTTCGAAAGTGGCGATGTTCGGAGTTGCTTGTTTCCTTAGAGCGTCTGCCCTTTCTGATCTGGAGACTGCGGCGTAACCTTCGTAACCCGAATACTTTACCCTTCTTGCGTCCGTAGACGAAAAACAGAACCTCCCCTTACCAGGAGACACTTTACCCTCACAGCGCCCGTAGGCAGCGGACAGAACCTCCCCTTGTCCGAAGACACTTTTCCCTTCCCGTGCCCGTAGGCAACGGGCAGAACCTCCCCTTACCCTTGGGATGTTTCTCTCACCTAACATTGATAATTCGAGAAGTAGATGCTTCCATTGCATTGCTCACCCTCGAATTAGCTAGGAAGACCTCTTGAATGACTCTAATCGGACTTAAAATGAGTAAGAAACGAAGAACAGAAGATGAGAAAACGTGGGAGAATTTCCCCTTACCCGGAGATATTTTACCCTTTTTGCGTCCGTAGGCGGCGGACGTAACCTCCCCTTGGCCCGGGACGTTTCTCCTATATAGGGTTGCTAACTCGAAGAATTGACGCTTCCATTGCGTAGAACACCCTCGATTTAGCTAGGAACGCATTTTGAACGGAAGAAAACGGACGCAGAATGACTCCAGAAACTCCTCTAGAACAATGAACTAAATGAGCTATTTATAGAAAACTGGCGTGTGAGCGTACGGAAGAAGAGGAAAGACGCACGCACGCGCTCGCGCCACGTGGTGCATCGCAATTGGCCCAAAATTAGAGGCGGTGCGCATAACACGCGCGTTACGCGCGTGTTAACGCGCTGTGCGCGGTGCGCAGGACCGCGCCGCGCGATCGCGCGGGACCCGTGTCGCGCGGACGACCGCGATCGCGAGGGACCCGCGTCGCGCGGACGGCCGCGATCGCGCGGGACCCGCGTCGCGCGGACGGCCGCGATCGCGCTCCGCCGCGCGGCGCGCGGCTCCCCGGCGCAGCTCAGGCGCGACTCGGCTCCGGCTCGGCTCGACTCGGCTGCTAACGTCATCTATTCTGTCTTTTTCTGAATATTTTATTATTATTTCACTTAAACACAATTCCAACTTCAAAACGTGATAACTTTTTATCCCGACGTCGGAATTGTACAATCTTGATACCAACGGACTCGTATCGACGAGCCCTTCAAAACTAGACCCCACATGGGTAAGTTATCTCATACTTTTAAAGTGGGTCCCGCCTATGTGACACGTTTCCCGAAGTCGTAACTTTCGTTCCCGACCTCCGTTTTGAGTGTTCTTGGGTGCGTTGTGTTCGTTACTTCAAGCTCTTCCCAGATACAGAGATTTCACCTAATGAAACCCCGTAACCCTTATATCAAATTACCAAATTACCCTTAACCCCCCCGGGTTAAGTATAACCGGAAGACGGGTTGTTACAGTAGGATACTTAAGCTTTAACCAAGGTGGGTAGGCTTGCTTAGGTTACAGCTAGGGTGAGCAGTGGGTTTTCTTAGGTTGTGGCCAGGGTGAGCAGGTCTTCTTAGGCTACTGTCAAAGTGAGTAGGTTTTGCTTAGGCTACGACCATGGTGAACAATGAGTCCGCTTAGGCTTCGGCCAGGGTGAGCGGGATAGTTGTATTTTCTCTATGCATGAGACATTCGCCATTGTGATAATACATGTGTATGTGATATTATTATTCCTAATTACACAGGTTGTGTAGGGATAATTAAGTTTATATGACACATGTGGATAGAGTTTAATATGCATGATTATGGTTAGTGTGTTAGAGACACTTTTCATGCAGGGTGAATGCTTATAATTGAGAATAGTTATGCATGCTATGGATAATGTGTTTGAGACAATCTATGTAGGATGAATGTATGTATTGAGAATGGATTATGAATGACATGATACTGTGATATGTCATGCGGAATGATATGCAGGATGAATGTATGCATTAAGAATGGATCATGAATGAGATGATATTATGATATGCCATGTGGAATGGTATGTAGGTTATATGTTGATGATATTATAAGCATGTATAGACAAGGAGTAGCCATGATATAGGGATTCACAGGTTACATAAATGTTCCATGACGAATGAGTGTGTTTATGTGATGAACTCTATGTGAAATATCTGTGATGATTTTGGATTTATCCTCTTGTAGTATAAAAACCTTGCTGAGTATTTGTACTCACCCATCTTTCTTGTGTGTTTTTGTTTTGAGGCTGCATAATGCGACATGTAGGTTATCAGGACTCCATGTATGAGGAGCGAGTGGTGGATGGTTTGGCATAGGAGAGGATGCCTAGAGACTTTGTGTTCCCTGCTTATTTATGTAGCATATTACTTTGAGTTTTATTCCATGTTGATTATGTTATATGTTTTATTCGCTAGTTTGGCCTTTGACTCATGTTGACTTTATGACTTAAGCCATGAGAGGGCTAGTGACTTAAGTATGTGGGTGTTTTGTGAAGACTAATTATCATATGTTGTCCTTTATTTTTTCTTATTTTCTCTTGTACAAAGTATATGATGCGCTACTTCATAACGTTTCACTCATATGAGGGGTTAAGTCTTCCGAGTACTCCGTCGCGCTACGCACACCGACCTTCCCTTGGACCAGGTCTAGCTCGGGTTGGCAGGTGCCGGGGCGTGACAATAAGAGCTTCGAAGCAGTCTTTGCCAGTAGCTTTAGTGAAGAGGTCGGCCAATTGACATGCAATATGTAGATAGGATAATTGTACGAGGCCTTCCTTGATTTTGTCTCGAACAAAGTGGTAGTCCAACTCAATGTGTCAAGTCCATTCATAAAAAATATAATTGGCAGTAATATGAAAAGCGACTTTTGGTCACAATAAAGAGTGATGGGCTGCGGGTGAGTAATGCGGAGATCATTGAGGAGGTATTTACGCCAAGCGAGCTCACAACAATAGAAAGCCATGGAGCGATATTCAACTTCACAGGTGGAGCAAACAATGTTAGAACATATATGACATATGTATTGTAATTGACTATATTTTGATGATATAAAATATGTCTATTCTATGTGTATATTTGATGTCTTTAGACTTTGTCTATTCTATGTGTATAAAATAGGGCGAACATTTTTTAATGTCCTAAGTAGACATGGATGCAGGCACAAACAAACATTTTTTGTTTGACATAGTAGGTGGTTCCACACATGGATAAATATTGTCCATGTTCAACTCTTTTAAATAATAACATAATTTAGTAAAAAAAATAGGGATCAATTATGACACCCCGTGTTTTCATGGAAAAAATTACTCATTTTATTACTTTAGAAATTTTATTTTTGTTGGCAAATCACCGATATACCAGTGTACAACTGATGAAACAGTGTAATGCTATTGTTGGTAAATATTGAAGCGTCAATAGTCCACCGATAAAAACTACATACATTGGTTATCTTAGAAAACAAGGTAGTTTGACGGTTTTGCGCACTAAAAATGGTTACCACTGTATTTAAGGTGACTAAAACTTCGGGATTAGAGAGAGAAGGAAGTCATCGACACGTTGGTCCCTGCATCCTGAAGGAAAGAGGATGAACTATGTAAGATCTTTAATTTTATTTGATTTAATTTCTTTTTTAATTATGTGAATTTGTATGGTTTTGTTTGTTTGTCAATTTGATTTGATTTTGGGGTTATGGGTTAGTAATTATGACTCTAATAAGGTTTATTTTTATTTTTATAAGTATTATTATCAAACTTGATTTATCCAATTTTTACCGATTTTATGGTATTTTATTCTAATTTTTTCTTAATTATGGGAGCATACCCTACCATGGGCCCCATGTCCATGTTGGACATCGTGCAACCCATTTGACCTTTTAATCTTATATTATTTTATTTGAGTAGGTTTTAGTGTGATTAAATTCGTTTTTAAGCCAAAAATAAACCTTAATCAGCTACTTATGACAGTTTGACTTATTTTTCAACCCAATAGTTTGTAAACTCAGCCTAAAACCCTTACTATAAAAAAAAACCCTAGCCTACTGGCCAAATGAGGAAGGGTTGTGTAGAAGAGACAAAGTGCTCTACCCCCATTTCCCAAAGGAGATATTTGGATTAAGGTGTGTTTTCTTACCCTAATCACCTCTAATCTTTCAATTTTGGTCATAATTATTATTATCTTCATTTCCCTATGTTGATTTTGATTTCCTTCCATTAAAAATCTTATTTTTAATTTTGATTTAGAACCCTAATTTGGTAATTTTCAATTTTAACCTAAGGATATCTTAGATCTATCTATTTTCAAGATGATTTGAGTATATTAGCTAATTTTAATTAAGTTTAAACAAAAACCCTAATTTTGGGTGAAATTTCTTGAGGATTAAAGCTCTTTCTTAAATTCAAAGGCTTCATAGAAGGAATATAGTTTTACCTTGTGTTGTTTTATTCATTGGAATAGATGATTGTATATTTATTTAAGTTCTTGCTTCACGTTGAGGTTTAATGATGATTTGTTAAAAGCATGCAATTTATAGTTGTTTTCTTGTGATTAAGCATAAAAATGATTAGATGTATCATGTTCTAGGATTTTGATTTTATGATGTTCTATAGTGTTTTTTGAATTTATATAGAATTTTAGAATGTTATTGGTTTGAATTTCAAAGGGTTGAAGATGAGCTAAAAAATTAGATTGTTCCGGCTGATTGAATGGGATAATAGTTGTTTGAATGGTCAGTTCTGGCTGTTCGAACAACCAAGCGTTCGAATGGCTTGCTAAGGCATTCTAACGGGCTATCTGGCCGTTCGAACAGCAAAAAGGCAATTTTGTGATTTTTGGCCTATTTTGTGGATTTTTCGCTATTTCTTGTTCTCTCCTCATAAATTTAATTCTTTATGACTATGATGAGTTATAATTACATATAAATGTCACTATAAGTACATGTGGTGTCACGCCCCGGCGATGCCCGACCCGAGCCGAACCCGGTCCAAGGGCCGATCAAGCGCGCGGGGGCGACGAAGTGAAATTGAGAAACGATTCTAGCGGAAGACTTAATCCCTAACCACGGGCGATTAACAGCAACACGGAGTGCGCACAATCCTTTGAGCAAGAGTAAATAAAAGGGGAAGAAAAGGTGTTGCTTAACACAAAGTAAACAACAATCTCAAACCCACAAACTTAGTTAAGTAAAGCCCACACCGGCTCAAAATAAGTCATAAGCAAACATAACTGTAACATGTGACATAAAACCACAACAAGAACCCTACACAAAGGTTCGAACATAAAGCATGAAAGAAACGATGATAAGTCACGCAACGATCTCCATCATCACACCCAAGCTACCTCTGACCTTTCCTCAAAAAGGCAATCCTGTCCGTCTGCGTGTCGCACCACGCAGCCCCAAATCAAAACACAAAAGAGGGGTGAGTTTTAACACTCAGCAATGGTTTTAATATCAATGTCAATGTAGAAAATACGATAGCTTAGAAATGAGATCGTTTCAGATCAAAGATTTACATGGTGCATCACTTTCTGATCACACATTCATATCACTTAACACTGCATAAAAATGCATAATTCAACCTGCATGGATGTATCTCTAGCATACATATTCCCACATGCATTCACATCATAACCAATCCCGCATGGATGTATCTCTAACGTACATATTCCACATGCATAACATCAAAATCAACATGCATGGATGTATCTCTAACATACATATTCCCACATGCATTCACATCATAACCAATCCCGCATGGATGTATCTCTAACATACATATTCCACATGCATAACATCAACATCAACATGCATGGATGTATCTCTAACATACATATTCCACATGCATAACATCAAAATCAACATGTATGGATGTATCTCTAACATACATATTCCACATGCATAACATCAACATCAACATGCATGGATGTATCTCTAACATACATATTCCACATGCATAACATCAACATCAACATGCATGGATGTATCTCTAACATACATATTCCCACATGCATAATGTTATCACAATCAACCTCCATCAAGGAGTAATCACACATTGACGTCACACAGACGGGAGCATAGACAAGGCCACGAAGGCGTGTCATGGTACAAAATTCTACACAAGAATTCAAGAAAGATCGGGGTTGTCAATCCCTAATACTGCTCGCCACGGACGATCCTGGCCAAGGATGTCCCATTCTCACACAGAGAATCTAGAGCAGGGGTGTTCGCCCAGGGACATCTCTGCGGAGGGAAGAGCCCGAGTTCTCACACAGAGAACCCTAGAACACGTGGTAGCGGGGTGCACACGGCATACCACACTGGATTCTCAGGGTCCAGATGACACACATAATGATATTCTCACATATTCGCAAGACAAGTACACAACTCGTCCCCACATCATTCCATTAAACAAGACTCAACCCGGGGAGTGCACTCGTTCCACACAGGAACTTCAAATCGTTCCACACAGGAACTTCAAATCGTTCCACACAGGAACTTCAAATCAAAATATGTCCTTTCGGACCAATCAACTTGCGATTAATCCACGACCGATAAACCCGGCACGTAATTCCATCACATTGCATCCAATCGGTCAAATTCGATTAATCACGATGAAGCCTCAATTGGAAATCCATTTTCATGATGCGTGCAACATGGTACATGCGTGGGCAAAGCATACATGAACCGTAATCATGATAAGTGCTCTCACCAGCCCCTAATGCATCATTCATAATCACGATATTAAGCTTCAAACATCATCATTTAACCCCCACATGTGTGTGTGTAACTAGTAGAAGCCTTTCACATGATGCATATTAACATGCTTGAAAATCAACTCACTACCACACTACACATGTGAATTTCTACCTAAACATGAATTCCAAATGAAATCATAGTAGAAGAATCGTTGAAATCTTCGCTAGATTCAAAACTCAACCACAAAGGCTAAACACCTATAACATCACTCATTCCATCATTGAGTTATGGTATTCACCAACATTCACACACCATTAATCACAATTTATCATGACAAATCTGTCCAACAATGATTGTAGTCCCTCTTGAAATATGCTTAACCAAAGGGAAACAACTATTCATAATTTCAAAATAACGATTCCAACATCATGCCACAAAACATAAGTCATTCCACCATCACTAAGCATATATCTCAACTCCATAAACTCAATAGCATGCATTTCCAGTAGCCTAACATAGCTCAAAACACTCCACATTCATATAAAATTGGCAAGCCAAAGTGGAATCATCAAAATAGGCATCATACACACAACATGCAAATTTCCTGTGTAGCCGATCGATCGCCATTCAGGCCGTTCGATCGGTTACACGCAAAATTTTAAAATTTTCAGTTCAGCCGATCGATCGCCCTGCAAGGCCGATCGATCGCCAACTGCGAAACAGTCATCTTCTTCCTTTCGCAAAATCAAACCGAAACACCATAGATAACACTTCAAATCCACATCTAGCACCCTAATCATCATCAAAAGTCCTCCTTGACTTCCAGAATATCAAACCAAACCATAATAATGCAAAACCCTAAGAAATCGGGATTAAATAATTCCATTTTCTAATCTTACCATTAACACACTAAATCAAGCAAACCATTTCGAAATAAGCCAAAAATAAAGAGTTTTACCATGGATAAACAGAGATTTCGAAGACCCATTACCTCAGCACTTGATTACGCTCGGATTGAAGAGTCACCCTTCTTGAAATCCTTGAAAACACAATGAGTTTGAATCAAACACCAATAGAAATCGATTTACTTAAGAAATCCTTAATTAAATCTTAGATCTAGGGCTTGTTGGTAGTAAAAATCGAATTTTGAAAGTTAGGGTTTGTAGTAAAACGCAAATCAGTAGCTTTTGATGGTCAAAAACGAATTGAATCAAGGGGAAAATGGTAGATTTAGAAGAAATTAAGAGAAAAGCCATGGATTAGTGCTTAATTAGAGCAAGCTTACCTTAATCGGCTTCTAATTCGGGCCTTAGTGGGGATTAGGCCAGACCTCCTTCCTTAGCCTATTCCCAAAAATGGAAATGGCTCTGGTTTGCCCTTTTATAGTAAGGGTTGGGGTAGGCATAGGTAAGTTTTGGGGTGTACATATGAAAAGTAGGCTAAAAGTGGTTATTTTGCAAATTTAAGCACGAATTAAGCCTAATAAAATTCTGAAAATTTTTGTGTGACCTTAAGTATATGTCTAGGTTCATTTGACACAAAAATAAAATTTTCGACGGTGGGGCCCACAGGGGTCCCGCCAAAACCCTAATTTTTGGGAAAATAGTAAAAATTCCAAAAAATCTCAAAAATTCACATTTGGTTTAAAATCACTTAAAACCACTAATATTGAAGTTAATTTTGGTTAAAACCATCACAAACTCTATTTATTTACAAAATCATCGAATAAGATCAGAAAACACGTAAATCTCACGATAATCAATAATTAAAGAAAACCAAAACCGGTTTAAAGATGAGGGTCCTTACATGTGGACTTTCTTTAAATTATGATTTAGCTTAAGCATGGATATGATTATTCTTGTTTAGGTTTAGCATGATGTTATACTTGTCTTGAACCCGTATTTTAATGTTTTATTTGCATTTACTTTATGATTCTAGTAGGATATGACTATGATAAATTATGAATGCTTGTACATATAATATTGATGATAGGATATTCATGTTTCACATGTTTTAGCCTAAGGATGAACACTACTAGTCTACTATGTATGTACAATTTTGAATAGACTTATATGATTTTATTTGACACAAATGGACTATGTTCCATGTACATATGGACTAATTAGAACATGTTTACCTATACTTGTACTCATTTATCATTTGCTCACATAGATATCATGTTGCATGTATCATCAGAATGATTTATAAACTAAGGTTAATCATGATTAGCCGTAATTGATAGATTAGATGCAATTGGATGCCATTGGTGGTCGGATTGATAATTTGGAGGCTTATTGAATCGGTTTTACATCAAAAAGGAGATGGTTTTGTTTTGTATTCATTCGAGGATGTGTTGCCTCCCCAAGTTGAGATGAATAGATTGATATGTGAATTAAATTGATGAGTTATCTAGACCCTGAGAATCCATGATGATATATTTGTGTGCACTAGCTTACTAGGCTGCTTTGGTTTTCCTTTCTAGGAATTCAGACTTTCCTCACAAGGTTTGTCTTGGGTGAGCAGACTACTCTAGTTTTCCTTTATAAAAATTCAGACTTTCCCGCAAAGATTGTCCTTGGTGAGCAGGGGTACCTCCCAGTTAGGGAACCTACCCAAACCACTCTACTTTTCCTTTTTAACAATTCAGACCTTCGCCACAAGGAATTGTCGTGGGCAAAAGGGTTTGATTGATTTTCTCAATTGTGAGATATTCACCTAATCATTGTTGCATGTGTATAGGATATAATGTTTATTAATATAGGTTGTGTAGAAACAATGATGATTATGTTACACATGTGATTATAGAATAGATTTGCATGAGTATGTGGGATGATATGTGTTTGATACACTTGATTTTGTAGGGTGAATGTATATATTGAGATATTAATATGCATGATATGAATATTGAGAATTGATTTATGTAGAATGTGATTATTATAATAAGATTCATGTGATTACATGTGATGTGCATATGTTCTATGAACTATGGATGAACCCATGATGCACAGGTGGAATGGTTATGTGTTATGAAATATGGGTTACATCATGTTGCGCATGCGGCATAACTATGTGTTTATGGGATGTGTTTGACATCATAATGCGCAGGTGGCATGATTATGTGTTTATAGAATGCCTTTTATATCATGATGCACATGTGGCATAAATATATGTTTATGGATTATGACTTATGTCATGATGTGCAGGTGACATGATTATGTATTATGGAATATGTGTTATCTCATGATATACAGGTTTAGAGTATGAATATATGATGCATGTTTAGATTGAGAATGTTTTTTATGACTTTACATTCCGTATTAAAAACCCTTGTTGAGCTAAGCTCATCCTTTTTGTTTTAGGGCTGCATGTTATGTCATGTAGGTGTTTCATGGGCTCTATGTTGAGTACGATGATGACCATGCTCATCAAGGGGGGTTATAGATGCAAGGTCCTTGATTTTTCTATGATTTTCTGGGATTTTCTGCTATTTTTCGAGTCATTTTCTGTGGGAAAATGTGATGCTTCAATGTATTTATATTTATGTATTTCCCCCAGTATTGGGGCATTAACACATAGAGACAATGAAAATTTATTAATTACAGAAACCTTCGTTAATAAATTTACTTAACATAAAACATTATTAATAGTAGTAGTTGTGTAAATAGACAAAAATACCCACCCTTCTAAATCCTCTTTACTTTACTCGTCTGTCGATTTCAAATTAGATATCCCGAAATTTTCTCCTACTGTGGGCGATTTTCTCCGGCGATTTACTCCTCCCTCTTCCGGCGATTTCGTCCTCCGCTCTCCGGCGATCGTCTTCTCCGTCCTCCGGCGATTTAGTCCTCCGTCTTCTAGCGATTTCTTCCATTCTCCGGCGATAATATTGTCCATTCTTTGGTGATTTTCTCATCCGTCCATCGGTGATCCTCCGGCGACTTTCTCTTCAATCCTAAGGCGTCTCTGTGTTCAATCCTTCGGCGACTTGCTCTTCAGTCCTCCGGCAAATTTCATCTTCAAACTATTATTTCAAGTATGTTATACATATTTTTTTCACTTTTCTTCCATTTTAGGTTAATGTTTACTTTAAATTGATTTTTAAAATTTTCTATTTTTCTTCTATTCACAGCTTTTTGGTCCAACTTTATCGAGAATACTCTTAAAAATTTTCTATCATGTCTGCTTAGGGCTTTCTGGTTTTCAAAAATCTCAACTCGTTTCACATTTTTTTTCCCGTGCTTCACTTTACTTATTTTCTTCCTACTGTGATTGACTTGTTTTTTTTACACCATTTTTTGGTAGATAGTGATTGTTGCTTAAGTTCTAATATTTTTTAATCACTCGACCTTGTTCTGCATGCAACACAGTGCTTACTGTGAGTGTTTACTCTTTTACTGTGATAAGAGAATGCATGAGTTGAATATGCAGTTAGTCTACATTTTTAGCTAGTCTGTCAAAAAAAATTTGTGAGGTCTAGTTTTTATCTAAAATTTGGGTTTCATGTTAGGTTTTTTTATTTCCAGTTGGATTTTAAAAAATGGGCAACATGTTCATGCTGCCCTGAAATTTGTAATAGATTTCAAAAGGGCAGCTTTTTTTGTTGCCCTGAAATTTCTAATACACTTCAAAGGGGCAGCATGAGATCATGCTGCTCTCAATTTTTCATTTGATTTTGAAAATGGGCAACATGAAGGCAGCATGTTCATGCTGCCCTGAAATTTCTAATACACTTCAAAGGGGCAGCATGATCATGCTGCTCTTAATTTTCCATTTGATTTCGAAAATGGGCAGCATGTTTTGGCATAACTTGAGAAAGGTAGACAACACTTGGGGTCTTACATCATCTCTTTTTCTCTCTCACACATTATGGGTAATGTTCTAGTCCTTTTTTGTTTATATATATATATATATATATATATATATATATATATATATATATATATATATATATATATATATATATATATATGCTATTGGCTGCATAAAACTCATTCTATATATTGTGTTCTGGTAGATTTGTCATTGCTTCTGATTTATTTGATCCTTATTCCCTTGATGGCCAAAGAATTTTATTTTGCGTTCATGCCAGCACAAGCGAATATCCTTCTCGTATGCTTGGCAATGATTTGGAATGCGTATATAAAATTTTTTTTGAGGATATTCCTCACCGTTCTTTATAAAGCTTTTATTTCATATTGATTTTTGGTTCGTGCTTTGCAAAATCGCAGCTTAAGGAACTTGAAAAGTTGAGACCCAAGAAAGGTATCATTACCCAGTCTGTGAAAGATGTTGTTCAGAGTTTAGTGGATGATGACCTTGTTTTAAAAGACAAGATTGGCACATCTGTGAGTATCTCCTTTTAGTTAATTGTAATGAAAACTTAACGCTGACTTGCTAAGTTGATGTATCTACTGCCTTTGACATTTGGTTAATATCTAACCTACTTGGGATATGTCGACTCAAGGAAAAAGTTTTAAATATGCATATCAAGGCTCGTGGCTTAAATGTGCAGGATTATCTCTTATTCTTGGCATTGATATGCCTTTTAATTGTTTGTCATTTTGTCTTCCTTGGCAGGTTTACTTTTGGAGTCTTCCTAGTTGTGCTGGAAACCAGGTAGAATTTTCTGTTTGTATTCAATATATAACTAAAGCCAGTAGATGATTTTACTTTGGAAATACTTTTATCTATTTTTTCTCTGTTATGCGATAATATATGCAGTTGAGAAATGCTTGGCAAAAACTGGAATCGGATCTCATAAGCAGTAAAGAGCGCTTGGCAGAACTACTGGAACAAAAGGATGCACTGAAGAAGGGCAGAGAAGAATCTGTAAGTGTGTTTGAGTTTATGCAGAATAGTTTATTGTATTTTCACTCATGATCAAATTTCCTTTGGCATTAGACTAAGATTTAACCTATAACAGGATGAGAGGGAAATTGCTCTGGCCGAGCTCAAAGCTATTAAACATAAGCATAATGAACTAAAGGTAAATGATCTGTTTTAGATAATTTGGATCATTTTTGTCAAACAAGAAGTTGACGTTGATTATGATACAGGAGGAAATGGTGCTCTATGCAGACAATGATCCTGCGCACTTTTCGAAGCAATGAGTAAGAATTTATTCTTTGCAATTTTCCTACATATTACAAAAAATGCAATTGAGGTTGCACATTCAGCAGCTAACAGATGGACAGGTTCAACTTTTTACCTAGTTGTTTCAATTTTTTCCCAATGTCTTCATGACATATTTCTTGAACATACAACTATCCATAAGCTGTTCATTACATCATTGCTATGGTGAGTTACATAAGCCTTTTTTAACTCAAACCTGAGGAGCTAATGCAGAAAACATCTTTACACTTCAACAATGGTGTTCAAGCAACTTTCCTCAAGCAAAGGAGCAGCTGGAGCACATGTACAAAGAGGTAGTAAAGTTTTTCTTTTCTTTTCTTTTCATCTCTGTATGTTCCAATGTGTTTGGTTATGGCCTATATTTGTGTTTTTTATTAAATTCCGGCTTTGTCTCTCTTCGTGAAGAACCTTTTTTCATTTCACTTCCCTTTGATTTTTAATCACTTTTTTGTCCTAGTCAATCAAATCATCCATCAAGCATATGCTAATCTGTGTTGCTTAATAATCACCAGGCAGCTGATCTGCTATTTGCCACCTGTTGCTGCTGGACTCCTTCCCACTTTCTGATACTTGTTGATTGACCTTCAAGTTTGTTGCTTTCGGGTGGGCATGAAGGCATCATGTTCATGCTGCCCTGAAATTTCTAATACACTTTAAAGGGGCAGCATGATCATGCTACTCTCAATTTTTCATTTGATCTCGAAAATGGGCAGCATGAAGGCAGCATATTCATGCTGCCCTAAAATTTCTAATACACTTCAAAGGGGCAGCATGATCATGCTGCTCTCAATTTTCATTTAATTGAACTAGCTATAATAGTTGTGGAATAAAATATTTGGTATGTCCAGAGAGAGATGAAAAAACTTTGAGTGACACTTCTTCTGCTATGTCACACAGGCTTATCAAATTGTACTCTCATTAAGTTTTTGGCTTTCACCTCTGCATTTTTGCAACCTCCTTGAAGGTCTTTTCCGTTTCAAATGTGAATTTAAATAGACAAAAAGGAGCTGTGTTTTTATAATTTTCCATGTTCCATTTTGCATTGAAATTTTAAATATGCCTTCAAAATTTTGATGCTTTTATTTACAACTGAAAGGCATAGTGCGTTTGTACAATCTTTCAAGTAGAAGCCACTATGGAAATCTGCTTTATAGCAAAGTAATTTGCTCTCAGAATTGAGAAATATTCCTTGATGCTAGCGAAATTAATAGACACCATTTTGATACTCAGATGCTTACTTCTACTTGTAATTTACAATAAATGCTACTGTAAAGAGGATTCGGGGGAAGAGAAATGTGTTCTGCTGAATTGGAATATTGTTGCAATGTTGTGGTTCTCTTTTTTTTTTTTTGGTACATGGAATGTTGTGCTCCTAAAAGAAATGCTCTTTGCAACTTTCATTTTTGCTATAACAATTTGTTGAAAGTCCACCGTCCATGCACTATTTTCATCCTGTCCAAGAAATTAGAGCTCACATGTAAATATTTCCTCAAGCATCTGACAACTGACTTTGAATTGGCAGGATGCGCTACAAATACTTGCTTGCAAAGAGATACAAATCCAATTTAGCCGTGGGCCTGCTGTTGCAGAGACCGCAGATATAGATGAGGAAGGTGAGAACAGTGGGGGAGCTGTGGCAGCTGCCAAGGGGAGGCTGGTCATGCATGCAGCTAAAAAGAATTTAATCCAAAATGTTGTTCCAATTTTCATTGAACTGAAACGACTGTTTGAAAGCAAAAACAGCCCATTAACTAGTTGTTTGATGAAATTTTGGGTTTTGCAGGCTGAGGATGAGGGTTTGGGTGTTGGCATTTGTTTAAGGGATTGGGGAGTGGATCACTTACTATTTGTGCAAGTGGGTGCCCTCTTGTCTTAAACTAGAAGAGATTATTTGGCTGCGGCTACGGCTATTCAGGTGGCTGCTGACTTGGGGGTTAATCAGGTCATATTTGAGGGCAATTATGCTGCAATGGTGTAAGACTTCATCAAAAGAGGGAAGAACTGGTCTAAGGTGGGGCACTTTGTGCACTACATTGTTTCCTGCTTGAAAATTTTGTGGAAGTTAAGTTTATTGCTGTCAGAAGACAAGTCAATAGTGTGGCTCATTGTTTGGTAAAAATCAAGGAGCTGCAACTACTAGTAATCTCCATGTGATAATATTTAGCTTCAGCCTTATAATTTTGTTGTTAACTTTCTCGGTGATCTCTGGTATTGTGTACCTGATTTTTACTTTTGATCTTTGTGGCATTCTGCTTCTTCAAGGGCTATTATAGGTGCATCACCTCGATAGGTTGTTAAGCTAAAAAGCAGGTAGAATGATGCCCAACTAATGCTTATCCCGGCCCTGCACTACCTCTTGGCGGGAAAGACCAAATCATGCCACTCCCCAAAGTCCAACCGAACATGCAAGAGACCCCACTGCTGATGTACAAGAAATGATACTCCTAAATACGAGTGATCACCTTTTAATGGCAACATCATAGAAGACTCAAGATTTCTTTCCCAGATCTCAGGAATTACTCTTCACCCAAATCGGAAGAAAATGATTTCTTTGACGAACTAGAAGAACTGCCCATCTCATCATCTTTTACTGGCTTGATGAGAAACATCATGTTTAAAAAGAGGGTTTCACACTGTACTTTACATGTCCCACCCATGTGACCATAGTGCTCTTACTTGTATACTTCCTTTTAAAGGACTTCTAATTATACATGATATAGAAACTGTGAAGATGCTATTTAGATGTAAGATGCCCAGTTACAAAATCTTATAAATATATTAAGTTGTCCAATGACAAAGGGTTATAGAAAAACCCATAAAAGATGGTAAGCGAGGGATGCAAAGTTGGAAGGCTTTTGGGTGCCGGTTGTCTCTATTGAAATAACCAACACCCATATGCCAAGTTTCGTGAAGTGGGAGAACTGTCTTGGTGTGTGAAATTTTGTCCATATCCCAAATATGGAGTTTACTTGGATTAATACAACTAATTTTGGCCGATACTTATGTTGTGTTTGATAAATTGGACATACGTGAACTGATTCGGAATAATTAACAAGACTTGAAATGCATCAAAATGGAGTTGAATGGACATTACAAACTTTTTTACATGTAAACGTCTGACTGCATAGGCAATTCATATGCCGCTCAAACCTATTGAACATGAAAAATATTATCCAGACTGCTGGCCATGGACATAGGGAGGAAAAAATACTATGAACTATTTGATATATTCCCAAATTTCTCTTTCACCACTCTTATGCCTCACATTAAAAAGGTGAGGCATAAAAGGTTAAATGTAGGTATGAAAGGTGTAAAAATAGTAAGACATTAACCACATTAAAATTTAAAATATTTAATAACGTATTTTCATAGGACAACATGATAGTGTTGTGGCACAAAAAGGTAAAAAAAATCATACAAACAATAAATTTGAAAACTATAATTGAATTATATTGTTTAAATTATCATAAAAATGTAAGGCATAAACCATATTAAATTTTATAAAATTTTAAACATTTAATAATGTATTTTCTTATAATAGCATGATAGTGCTGTTGCAGAAAAAAGGCAAAAAAAATTCATTAAAGAGCAAAATTTGAAAACTCTGAGTCAATTCTAATGTCTAAATTATGATAAAAGGTGTAAGGCATGAACCACATTAAATGTTATAGAATTTTTAATATTTAATAGCGTATTTTTATTGGACAACATGATAGTGTTGTGGCTGAAAAATGAACTTTAAACAGCACTTCTAAAATTTCAAATTCTGCACCTGATATAGTAAATTATAAAAATAAATTTCAAATAATTAATTATTAATCAAAAGAAATAACATAAAAGTTATGTATGTATTGATAATTAGTAATCAATTTAAACTAAAAGAAAATAAAAATAAAAAGAATAGCAGGTAAATGTCAACATAAAATTCAATTAAAAATTTCATTAGGTAGAATTTCTACAAAAAATTAAAAAATGCATACATTTCAACTAACAAATATGGTTAAATACATTCCATTGGGCAACAAGATTAAACATGCACTAGTCATATACATAATTAAACATGCACTAGTCATATACATAATTATTTTCCAGCCAAAAATTTAGAGTTATAGGTGGCACTTAAAACTTGGACACCCATTGTTAACCCAATTACAAAAAACCGGAGGTAACAGAAAGAATCTTCATTATTACACGTTTGAAATCCGATTCGAACATTTAGATGCAAAAAATTATATCTATGAAAGCTGGCTTGATCTAAACAAGGTTACTTTATATTGTCATTTGCTACACTGGTCACAACACGTTTTATATTTGTTTTACATTGTCTTGGCATGAAGTCTGAAATGTTATCCATCAAGCAATAGAAGGAGGTAAAGCCTTTGCTTGTGTAAGTTTACTCATCAGACAGTGTAGAATTATACTCATTCTTCATTGATGATGTAGGCTCACAACTTATTAATGAATTTTGAAGAGCCTTTGAAAGATTATGTGCGTCCAGTTCAATCTATAAAGGTGAGGCTCATTCCATGTAACTTAGAGATCTCAACCATGTGGTGGCTTCTTCTAGCTCAGAAATAAACTTATTGTGGGAAATGATTTCCACAAACCATTTACTTGTACATATTCACAAAGTTGCTCAGCTTCTCAGATGCATTTAAAATAAAATGCAAGAGAGTCACCACCCAGTAGATATGCTTCAAGAACTCTCAATCAACTTTTAATGGTCATAATAATTTTCTTTTCTTTAAGGTTGCTGTAATTTTAAACCCGTGCATGCTTTCAATTTGGGCCACTGGTATTACTAGAGACCAGACAAACTACAACTATGAGGAGAAAAGCACTTGCCAAAATTTTAATTTATATAGCTCTAAATACTACAATAGACTAAGTAGTACCAAATTAGGTTTCCTTTTGATCTGGACACTCAGAAAGTCAGAATTATTGTGGAAAATTAAGGCATAAACATAATGACAGAACCAAAAACGTACATCAAATCAAAAATTATTCCTAAAAGGAACCAATGAAAAGAGATGTGCTGACTTCCACAATGAGAGCAATCAACTTTTGTTCTTTGCTTATGCCGTAATAGTCATACACAAACTCCCCAAAAATAGATTCAAGCCCTCCTATAACTGAAAAAAGGCTAGGCATTTTGAAAATTCCGTGCAGTTGGATGGCAGGAGAATGTTACTGCAGGAGTCCAGCAATTGATTACTCGTGTTTGTGTCTGTTGGCAGGTTACAATGTTTGATAGGGCTAATGCTTTTAAACATCAATACAAACTGGCAGAAACTACTAAATTGAAGGAGATTAATCTGTATGACTGACTACCCTTTCCATATTCCTTAATTCTATTGAGCAATTGAATTGCATAACGAAAATACAAGCCTCATATATATTAGCATGACACTTTTAAAATTGAGATATAGTATATGTTTCTTAATGAAGAAAAATTTCTAAAGAAAAAATATTGGAACAGACAGAGAATTAAAGAGCAGAGGAAATTGGAATAGACAAAGAAGGAGACAGGTCCTGCCATTACAGAATTTTATCAACAGGAGAAGAGAAAAATATGCAATATGGGTTATCAAAGGGAAGGTCCTCCTACTGTCCATGGAGACTGATGGCAGAGAGACGGAGAGTGCAGATGATGGGCACCATTATCAGACTCGAAGGAAAATCAGCAAAATAGATTTTAGTACCTGACGAAGTTGAGAAGGGAATATTATTTTTAAATAGTAAAATGCCATAAATGCAGAATATTTTGAAAACCAGAAAACCAGAAAATGAGTTGTACTTACCTCCATCCTTTGTCAGTCCTCACTCGACTCAGAACTATGATTGGAAAGGTCCGGCTTCCGAACTGAAAAATAAGCTTCCGGCGACCTCGTGATGATCCCACACTTCTTACAGTAGGGCAGCCACTACATAGCGAAGCTGGCGGCCTCACGCAAGGCATGCAGCGTGGCGTCTGACCCTCCATCGTCCGACAGGTACACGGCCAGTTTCTCCACTGGGTAGTCCAGCACCATGGCAGCAATTACCGTGTTCATCACTTCCACCACTGGCTCCATTACAGGATCTGCAGTGCAGACAAACACGTCGATGTTTGGCAGCTTTTCGTCAGTGAGTAGCCTCTCGGGGAACACTGCCCGAGCAATAGGTCTCCACCGGAACGGCTGGTTGAGGACCCAGAGGAAGCAGAGAAGGGCCTCCGTAATGAAAATCACAACTTGAGCAAGCAGGACCCTGCCCTCGGAGTTGGAAAAAGCAGTCGTGGCCCAGTAGTAGAGGACCGCCATTAGCAAGCATGCGTGAAGCAGCATGTGAGCTTGTTTATGATAGCACGAGGCTGCTGCACCCATGACTCGTGGAGGGGGGCTTCCATGGCTGCTCCTTCTCTCTCTTAAGGCCTTATCAATAACCACAGCAGAGCGATGCTGGACTAAGTGCACAACGCTTGTAATGTAGAAGAGCAGACCCCAAGAGGTTGCTAGGAGAAAGAGATGTGGGCATTGGTTGAGAAACCGAGATGTGGGAGGGTTATAAGGGTAATTTAGGTATTAAAAAAAAACTTACGTAGTTGTCTTTATATGAAAATAGAAAATTTGTTATAAATGTTATTTAATTAAAAACTTACCACTTTGAGTTATATAAAATTAAAAGGACAGATACGACGCTATGTAAAATTTTCTCCCCAGTATTTATACCCGTAGAGTCAGCTATGGGGCTTAGTTGTGGGCCGTAGGCTTTACCGCGCACTTACGGTGGAAATTTTGGAGCTACAATGCATAACCAGGAGGTGAACGTGTGTTGGGGACATAGATGGAAAAATTTAAAAGAAGTTACATATATATATATATATATATATATATATATATATATATATATATATCCATCGATTGGATTCCAGAACATGAGTCTAGTAACTTTTTTTAACATCTACTGACTTTTGTGAGAACTTGGGTGAGATTCCGGTTGCTCTGTTCTCCCTCCTTCGTCATTGGATTCCACCGGTTCTTACCTGGATCCTCTTTGCCTCGCTACCACGAGTCCGTAGGTACCAGTTATGATCACCGCTATGGCCTCTTCGCTACTCCACGAGGTACCAAACTTTTCTTCGGTTTTTCTCTCCTTCAAATCTCGTTTTTGAGCCGTGGGGGTGCGATTTTGATATCGTTTGCAGTCGCCCTCAATTAGACTTATGTTTGGTTGGCTACTAGGAACCCATAGGCGATGACTATAGCTGCCGCCATGCTTTCTTTGCTCTACCATGAGCTACCGGTACTTTGGTCGGGTTTTGGTTATTTTTTCATTTCACTGTCCGTGATGTTTTTTTTATGCCAGTGTGTTTTCGGTTGTTGTCCGGCCACCGGACAGATTCCGTCTAGCCTACCTTGACCTAGTGTCGGTAGGGGGTTACCGTTTCTAACCCCGCTTCCCCTATTGTCTTGCTACGCCCGATTAGACGCTATGGGTGTGTCTTGGGTCGTTGTCATCGGTGAGCCGTATGCCATTTGGCCATCGTGGGCTCTACCCAGCTCGGCGATAGTGAGGGTCAGCCCTACTGGGCCCGATTATACCTCCGCTCGGAATGGGCCGTTTGCCTTTGCCTTATACCGTTCGAGATGCACAGCTGCCCGCACCAAATGTGTTGGTTGTGGGTGGTGATCGGCGATGTCGCCGCTTCGATCGACCACCACTTCCTGGCCATAGCTTAGTTGCCCTTTTGTGGACCTTGGGCTGCTACCGTCTGACCCATCTCCCCTTAGAGTGGTCCTTTTTGACCGCATGTGCATGTGGCCACATGGGTGCTTTTGGGTTTAGGCGCCGTATTTGTGCTGCCTGACCGTCGGTTGGCTCTACCACCGAATGGAGTTGACATTGGAGTCCTTCACCACATCTCATTTGTCCTTGAGCATCGCCCCATGCCCTTCGCCCTATTGGGGCTCTCAATGACGCGAAATGGACGCCGTTGGGTGCTGTACACGGCCGATTTCAATGTCTTGCAGCCAGCCGAGTACTTCTCAGCAGCCGGCCAACCATCAGTGGGTACACCCTCAACTTCTAGTCGCACCGCCACTTATGTTGGCTTGACCTTTCTCCCAGCCTCCCTAATGTGCTGCCGTTGGTCGCGAATTTTGCTGCATTGACTTCTAACACCCCATTTGGCCTTGATTGTTTCCGGCACTTCTTAAAATCCTCAGGACAACAGGTCTCTCAAATTGGCAATGCTTTTGGCCGCCGACTCTGTTGCCGCCACTGCCACCGTCGTGTGCTCACCATCGAATGCCATAGTTACGAGGTAGGGGAGCTTTAAACTCGTAATTTTATGATAGCATGCTTGGAATGAGTAGTAACATGCTAGGACTATATGATTGAATGCTACAGATGTTAGATTATAATCCGTTTGCATGATGTAAGAGGATGAATAATGCCATGTTGAAATGCATATGACATGCATGTTGGTTGTAAGTATGTGGATTGAGTATGTGCTAGTGATGGCTAGCGTGCTTGTTGGTAAGTTTTGTATGTTGATTGAATATGTGCTAGTGATGGCAGCGTGTTTGTTGGTAAGCTTCGTATGTGTATGTATGTGCTAGTGATGGCTAGCGTGTATGTTTGAAGTATATATAAATGTATGTATGTGCTAGTAATGGCTAGCGTGTATGTTTGAAGTATGTATGGATTATGCATGTGCTAGTGATGGCTAGCGTGCATGTTTGAAGTATGCATGGATTATGTATGTGCTAGTGATGGCTAGTGTGCATATTTGAAGTATGTATAAATGTGTCTGCATGTGCTAGTGATGGCTAGCGTGTATGTTTGACGTATATATGCATGTGCTAGTGATGGTTAGCATGTATGTGTGACGTATATATGCATGTGCTAGTGATGGCTAGCGTGTATGTTTGACGTATGTATAAATGTGTATATATGCGCTAGTGATGGCTAGTGAGCATGTTTGTAAGCTATGTATTTATGACCATATGTGTATGTTATACGTATGTGTGATAGACATACGTATGTATGATGGCTATTTGCCTATGCTTTGGATATGTGTATGTGCATGTGGGCAGAGGTATGGCTATGGACGGTATGAAGTGACAGTGTTTGGTATGGATTTGATATGAAAGTGTAAGCATATGACGGATGACAAAGGATATGGGTATGACGGGTGAGGTTTGTCAGACAGTAAGAGTGTGCATAATTGTACAAACATAACGTACAAATTATGAAGTGAAAAGTAAGCATAATAAGTGAAATATAAGTAAGAGGGCGATAACTGGGTTGGCTCTGAGGAGCTTCATTTGATGATGTCTGTGTAAGATGATTTGACCATAAGGTGGATGGTGAAATATGTAAGACCATAAGGATTTTGGTGTACGGTGTGTTCCGTTGTAAGATGGACAGGTTAAGTGAAGTCTGCTGCCGTGACGAACTAGGGTTTTGGATCGGGCTTAGCTTCGGTTTGATCAGTGGAGCACAATATGCTTGAGTGCTTGTGTGGCATAATTGTACAACATAATATACTTAATTCAAACTTGAATTATAAGCACAACTAATGATAGCGTTGTGAGTTTGAGACCTGAGGGTTCGACGGATTAAGTTCCGTGTTGGGTTAGCCGATAATGAGTTGGCTGAGCATTTCTCATGTCTTGCCATGGTGTTTATCCTGTGGGATATTATCTGTGTGCTGTATAGAGCACCAGATGTCTGATGCTCTATTGAGAGTGATGCATGTTTGATTTGGTCTGTGTGTTGTATAAGCCTAGACGTTTGATGCTCTGTTGAGAGTGACATATATTTCCGATTTGGTTTGTGTGCTGTATAAGCCTAGACGTCTGATGCTCTGTTGAGAGCGTTGTATGATTTCTACCCAAGAGTGACATAGTATGATTCCGCCCAAGAGTGGCACTGTATGTTTCTGCCCAAAGTGGCAATGACACTATAAGACCCATTATGGTGGGCAACTGTATGACCCCTTATGTGTGGGTGTTTATGTTTGCGCGCTCAGGTAAGTAGTATCATAGATCTACTCTTACCTGTTTGATCCAGTGCCCCATGAGCATTGGTGTGCCTTACCTTCGAAAAAGTCCATAGCGTCTAGTCACTCCCCGGAGGTTAAGGTGATGCCCCAGTGGCATTCTTTTCTATTTCAACGCTGGAGCTTATTAGTTGTAATGAACTTCAGTGGTCATTGATATGTGTACGATTATGAGTATGAGTACGACTGTATGAGTGTATGTACAACTGTAAGAGTATGAGTATGAGCACGACTGTAAGAGTAAGAGTAAGACAGTAAGTGTATGATTTTGAGTAAGACTGTACAAGTAAGGTCGTACGAGTATGATTATACGAGTAAGGTCATACAAGTATGTGTAAGTTGTATGAGTAAGCATATGATTGTACGAGTAAGGTCGTATAAGTATGCGTATGTTATATAAGTAAGCGTACGGTGGTACAAGTAAGTTTGTAAGACCATGAATAAGGGTGTTTGTGTAAGTTTAAATTTGATGGTGCATTTGGTATGATTTTGACACGATGGTGCAATTGGTATGATTTTGGCATGATGGTGCAATTTGTATGATTTTGGCACGATGGTGCAATT
This sequence comes from Saururus chinensis, assembly GCA_035235625.1. NCBI lineage: Eukaryota > Viridiplantae > Streptophyta > Magnoliopsida > Piperales > Saururaceae > Saururus > Saururus chinensis. The sequence continues at coordinate 26,019,459 of CP141147.1, forward strand.
GGTATGATTTTGGCACGATGGTGCATTTGATATGATTTTGGCACGATGGTGCATTTGGTATGATTGTATGCGTATGAGCATGATATTGATATGCCTATCTGCTTCATGTTTGAGTTGCATGAACGCATGTATTTATGAACTTAGTGAGTTCACTGTTTTGGATTCCCCTACTGAGTATTTTTCTACTGAGTATGAAAATACTCATCACCCTACTTTTTAGCCCCGTTGTACGGGAGGTTTTGCAGGTTGTGCGGAGAGCTCCTGGAGATAGATGCTCGCTTCCGAGGTGGATTGATTCCCTTGGACTCAGGTATATGCTTGACTCACTGCGAGTTTATTTGTGCCACAATCTCTTGTATTGGGTGAGACGAGACGTTAAGATGTTTATATATTCTGGACTTTCGTTTGGATTAGACCGTGGATTATTCTGGGACTTGCACTCAGGGATGCCTGGGAGAGAGATTTGTATTTAAAGTTTATGATCATAGCAATTTAGTTATACGTGTGTTTTCAAGTAGCGCCTGAGGATATTTGCTTTGGTCGTACGATGTTTGACAGTATGATGGAAATAATTAGATGAAAAATTGATGTTTAGTGTTTTAAAGTATAAACTATTTTATCAGGTTTTGATTTCGTCATTTTTCGTCAAATTTACAGACGTTATATTGAAAAAAAAAAATTTCGTGAATTTTAAGAAAAATGTATGAAAAATCTCGAGCGTTACAACTTCTGTTTGACTATAATGATTTATTTGAGTTCTATTTGACTCTGAATAATTTATCAGATTATAAGTATATGAAATATATGATTTTGTACTACATGATGTATGTAATATCTGTTAGGCAGAACTACGTTTAGATCTAATCTTATTAGTAAAACATCAGAGATAATATTCAATAAGTACGTAGGCAACTTATGTTATATATGACCATGTTGTCTAGATCCAAATTAATTATAAATATAGGGTTGTTCTTGTGTATACACAATGGAGCACTAAAGCTCCATAGTGTGTAGATGAATGTTACAGCCCTTGCACACAAAAGCTGCTCTTAAATGTTTATTTTTCTAAAATCCCGAGGGCCGGGCTTGGTTAAGGATTAGGGTGCCCAAGACCCTGGGTGTTACACAAAGGATAAAAATTATGTAGAATCTCTCTCATAACATGGGAGTTAAGTTCGAATAGACTAGAACATTAAAAAATAATTGGTTAGCACAATGTAATACAAGAGATTTTTTATAATCATGACACTCATGATCTCAACCGTTAGCATCTATGAGACTTAGTTGGACCTTGCCTCATGGTGTGAATGGGGTGGGGCAAACTTCAAATAAATACTAAAGTTTTATTTGTGGTAGTTTAGTATCTAGTCGAGCGTTGAACTCTTATATGAAGCTATCGTGTTTAGTGAATCATAAATTTGAGTTCCTTACTTGTGAGTAAAATTTACTAAGAAATATTTGGCTAAATTATTTCTTTGACAATCTTTCTTCTTAGTATGCCTTGTTAAAATATTATTTTTGGTTTGTTGCAATCCTACTTAATATACTCAACATCCTTGGTACATGTTTCTCCATGTAGAAGAGTTTGCTTGAGGTATCAAAAGGCTTGTAGGAGTAGAGTGGAATATGTGAGACAATTATCAAACTCTAGATCATGTGACTATTTTATACATAGTTATTTAAAAATATAATTATGATATTACCACATTTAAAGGTTGTAAAAAATGTAATTGTCATGTCCCCAATTTAGCTTTCAATATTTTTATAATATCATGGAATATTTTTTCTATTGCATATTATGAAAGGTAGCAATGTAGCATACCATATTGTTTCAATAGGAAAAAAATTTATAAAATAGATATGTAAAATTGAGGGCGTGACATCAATAACATGACATATAACTATTGGACAATGGTACCAAAATAATGATCTAGCCTAACCTGCGTAGATATCAAACCATGAGAGTGAGTTTTTTAGTGTATGTTTGTGTTCACTCGTATTTGTAGCTAATTTAGTCAAACATAATGTGAAGACGGGTAGACAAAGACAAAAAGGTATGTATATAATAGGGTATATATATAATGGCCTGACAGACAATCCTCTGTCCATGTCCACGTGAGTTTATTGTAAACCGCGAAGGAAGTAGTTCACGAAGAATGACACAATTTCGAGCCCAAACCCACAAAGATGTTTTTTAGGTCAATAATGTACTCACCCGTTCAACTAATTAATGGGCCTCCAACCCTTCAAGAGGGAGAGGCCTAATTAGTCCCTTTATGACCCAGGTCCCAACACGAAGCCCACTCCCTTTTAAACCCTTATAAGGCGTTAGGGTTTCGGCCGTTAGGGTTTCTTTCTTCGGGCGGTAACGAGCTTGGGGAAGGAGACGGAGGACCGGCAGCCATGGTTCTGAAGTACGCAGATCTCAGCCTTCTTCTTCTTCATTTTACTCCTACTTTGGTTAATCGGCTGTGATTAGATGTTCCATGACTCCCAAATTCTGCATATGTCTTCGTGTCATCTCTTTTTGTTATTCGTTACATTCATTTTAGTTGCATTTTGGAGCAAATTTGTTTATTCAGCAGTTTCGGGACCTAGTTTGTTTTGATGGGTTTTCCGGATATGATTTCTTTATGTTGTTTGAGTTTCAAAGATATATATGTTGGAGTAAACGAGCTTGTTGATGGCGTAAGGTGTTTTGGGGGAATTGCTTCTTTCGAAGTGGAAATCCTAAATTTCTATTGATCATAGAAGGTGGAAGGCGATACGTGCGGAAATGGGTAATCTAGAAGGAGCAGATCGAAACTATGGTCCATTTATTAGTAAAAATTGAAGTGCATTTTGATTTAAATACCGGAAGATTGATTCGCTGTGGTCACCTGTGTTGAAAAGGTGAATGGGCATCTGATGAGTTACCCGAAGTGAAGCGAAATTGTTTTGCTTCGTGGTTTGGAATGCAGTTGTGGAATGCAGGTTTTGATTTGCATTTTGATGGCCGGATGTTTTAACTTGGTAGTTGGCATTCACAACTTGTGCATTTGATATCTTAATCTAATAATGAAAGTTTCTTAATTGATTTTTCCCTTCCTATGTTTAGGACTGAACTCTGCCGTTTTAGTGGCCAAAAGATATATCCTGGAAAGGGTATCCGATTTGTGCGGGCTGATTCTCAGGTCACTGTCCTTCAACATCTTTCATGTGTAACTTTTATCTGCCCAGATATTTGTAAATGCTTGTGCAGTGGTGTAATTCTCACCCAAATCAGTTATATATTGTAGGTTTTCCTCTTTGCTAATTCAAAATGCAAGAGGTACTTCCACAACAGGCTGAAGCCGTCAAAGCTTACCTGGACTGCAATGTATAGGAAACAGCACAAGAAGGTGATTGACTTTGGCAGCTGATATTTGTTTTTTATTTTTTTTCTGCTTGGGGATCATTCTACATTCATAATTTGTTGTTGATCTCATGTATTGCGTCTATGTTTTTTATGTTCAGCTTTACATGCAGTTAACTGTCCACCTAAGTTTGTTGTTTTCTGCTCACATTTAAATGGCTACAACTTTTTTGAGTTTTGACATTACCATATTCCTTGGTGCATAACTACTTGACTAGATCATGCTTCTTGCCCTTTGTGCTAGGTGCTGATAGGGTTTCCATATGCCCTAGTATAACGTATGGAGAAAGACAGTAGTTTGACAATTATGGTTTCATCTTTTTTGGGCTCTGTGGTGTATTTTTTGAGGTTTCTATGTCATTCATGTTTTAAATTTTTTTGTTTGTCACGAAAACATACTGTTTTCAGTCATTATCAATTTATTATAAAAGAATTATTCCAATTTGTTCTTCGCCTGATCCCAGTTTATATGTTTTCCGCACTGCCTTTTGTTTAAATTTATGCAATTAAGATCTGTGATACACTTCTTTTCAGCCTTGGTTTTGTTTGTTTAATTTTTTCTTTAACTATTTGATTACAGGACATCCATGCTGAAACAGTGAGAAAGAGGCGTCGCACTGCCAAGAAGCCTTACTCCAGGTCAATTGTGGGTGCTACTTTGGAAGTAATTCAGAAGAGAAGAACCGAGAAGGCCGAAGTCCGAGATGCTGCTCGGGAAGCTGCTCTCAGGTATGGAATATTTTTAACCTTCGTGTGGTTGTTCAATACGTTGTATATGTAAATATTACTGCTTTTAGGTTAATGTAGTATGTCATTTATGAAGGGAAATTAAGGAGAGGATCAAGAAGACCAAAGATGAAAAGAAGGCTAAGAAAGCAGAGGTGATGTCTAAGGTGCAGAAGACACAGCCAAAGGGTGGGCCCCCCAAAGGAGCACAACCTAAGGGCCCGAAGCTCGGTGGTGGTGGAGGAAAGCGCTGAGTGCCGTTCCGTATCTTCTCTGCTATTTTGTTGCAAGCAATAGTTTTTATATTTTCTTTTTAATATCTTTGGAGAAGCTCGTTGGATAAACAGCACTGGGATAGTCTATCTTGTTGGCATGCTTATGTTTTTGTTTGTTATACCATGTGATTCTGAATTTCGTTGTAGAATGTAGTCAAATCCGTGATGTGTGAGTGAACAATTCGTGCTGGAGTGAATTTGGAGGTGGTCTTGACCTGGTTGGACTTGGAGGGGGCGATTGGATAGCGAATCCCAGTGGAATTGGAATGTAGATTTTATCGAATTTATTACTGCAGAATGCTATGGAATCAGAATTAGGTTTGATAGCAGTTTCAAATACTATGGAATGCTAGGGTACACTCCGTAATTCGGTCGGAATGCTAGGGTACATGAACAGCGGTATCAGTTTATGCTATCCAAACAGCCTATGGTTATCTTATAACCAGCGGAGTTACATCACTCGTGCTGTCTGTTGGTTAAGAATCTTCGCAAATCGCAAGTTAAATGAAATCGTAGATATAGGATCGATGCCCTCGATTGTGACGTGCTGTCAAGGTTAACCCATGTTCATGGTATACTCTACTAAAACCAGTTTGTCGGGTTGAAATTATATGTTTTTACTGGAGAAAAGAGTTAGTAGGGATCATACACAAGTCAGGTCATTGGAAAAACCTGATCTTACCCACGGTTCTTAATTTGAATATGAATAATTATTTGGGTTGGACTAAATTTTATGTAACTCGACCTAGCATGACATTGTATCTCCAATTATGGCCCCTTTGAAATGTAAAATATATATTTATATCTATTTTAGATTATATATTATCATTTGTGAGATTATTTGCCCTTGAGGGAGGGGAAATGAGAAAAATTTTTAGAGGGTACAATAGACATTGCTCTGAATTTGGAATGGCCACGGGTGCCACAAAGGAGTATCTAAATTATTTTGTTTCTTCCAATAAGCTCCAAGCACATCATAAGAACTATAAAAATAGGGTTCGTTTTTTTTTTGTAAACCCAAATTACTATTTGCTTTCTATATTTTTTTAATTTTAATTAATGAGTAAGAGCTAAGATTGAATGACTACTTAAAATTTTGTATTTTTAATAATATTTTTTTAAAAAAATTTATGCTCTCACCCATTTAGCTTTTCAAAATGGACTAATTTTAGTTTATTTTGAAAATAAATAAATGGAGCTATTAATGTAGGACAAAGGGAGCATAACAATTAAAAATAAGTTTTTTATTTTCTAAAAGGGTCAAATTAGGTTCGGGTTTAACACTTTCGGGTAGAGCGGGTTTGATTTACTATTTTGTAAATAGTACTTCCTTCGTCTCATATTAATAGTTCTATTTAGAAAAATAGTAATTTTTATTAAACGATTGAACCCATAGCTAAGAGAATAGAAAATAAATTTCTAAGATGTTTTTTAAGTTCTCTCATGTAGCACCATTGATTTTTGTTCCAAAAATTTAAGAATTATTTTTTTTGAGTTTTTTTTACTCCGTTTAGTAAAAAAATGGAAGATCGGATAAGCAAGCTCGTTGGACTGGGTTGAGCCAAGTGCGCTGTTACAGAGGCTGTCACGACCCGAATTTTTAAAAGTAATTTTAAATAGCACGAACGGTAGGTAGGGAAATTTTTTTTTCTTTAAATACAAAACAAACCCTTCGATTAAATATCCAGGTCATGATAATTGAGGTTCACAAATATGAATATCAAATCATATGATATTATTTAACGTCTGAAAATTTATAAAGACCAACTCATCCATCTAAGTACAAGTTTGTCACCCGTCTGAAAATAAATAACAAGTTGACTCTCACGCTTAAGGTACACTTACGTATCGGAGTTTCAAAAATACGGAAACCTCTTGAGCTCGCCTGCCTTGGTTTCACTTGTCGTCGCCTGGAGAATCTGCAACATAGCAAACGAAACAACCACAACAATAACAATGGAATGTCTTCGCTTTCAGGAGAAGAGCTTCCAAAGAACAAAAGGTTTTATTAATATTTTTTGGATCGGGCCAACATCACCCGATGTTAGTTGCCTACGTACTTATCAGACAACATTTTTAATGTTTCCAACAAGATCGGATCCAAACATAGTTCTGCCTAAAACTACACTATACTAAGAAGCATAGCATCACCCATGCAATCCTTAAGTATTTTAAAGCAACCTACATTTTATGCAAGTCCTTTAATCGTTCCACTTGTCTAATTAACAAGTAATATCAAACAATGTTATTAATTATCTCACAACCCTTGTTCAATAATTAATGCTAACATCCTGCAAACCGTACCACATAAGGGTAATATACAAAACACATAGCTCAAAAACATGGGCTAATCTTTAACCAATGAAGACCATCACAATGCACAAAACAATGGAAACCGTTCAGGAAATAATGCACTAATTGTTACCTGAAAATACCGACTCCCACTCAAAGGAGTAATTGTATGCTAACAGAAATCCTAGCATCTCTAGAGATCCACTTGGATCAGCCATGGGCCTAGAGATGTAGGTACCAACTCTGCTCATGGACACACTGGTCGGAGATAGATGAGCCTTCCATGATGCTCAAAAACCTGGTTTGCGCATTTGCAGGGATCCATCGTCTCAAAAAGAGCGGAGACCACAAGGGTCTGAAAGAATATCACCATGGCTATTATCAGAAGTCCTAGCATCTTTAGAGATCCACTTGGATCAGCCATAAGCCTAGAGAAGTAGGTATCAGCTCTGCTCATGGACACACTGGCCGGAGGTAGATGAGCCTTCCATGATGCTGAAAAACTTTGGTTGCGCATTTTGTAGGGATCCATCGTCTCGAAGAAACGGAGACCAAGAAGGTCTAAATATCCGCCATGGCTATTACTGTGAGCTTAAACTTTGACTCTAAGAACATCCCATAACCACCCTCAGTTCATTAAACAAGGTAAAATTCTATGTCAGGGCCTCATTCACTCCATAAACAAGTCCCAACCCTAAAGAGGGTATTTTAGTCATTATCTTGATTAAGTGTTCTTCTCCTAATCTAAAGACAACCAAAATCTCTTGATTATTCTTTATTAACCTTAATTTATTAATATAACTTAACACAACAATAATAAATGTAAGCATCAGAATAATCAACATGACAATAACTCAGATTCATGCTGAGATGAACTAACCAATTCAACATTATAATGAAAAGGATTTGGGGCTGAGATGTATAACTCAAGTTGTACACCTAACATGACAAGTTCAAGCTGAAATAACCATCAACATTCACCCTAATGTATAACACAATCAAAGCTGAAATTCAAGGACATATTATGCTGAAGTTTAAAGGCATCTTAGGCTGAAATTTCGAGACTTAATAAACACGAATATATCATGAACTAAGGCTCAAAAGTCAAGGATTCAATTAACAAGATTATAACCTAAATCAAAGCTGAGAATCAAGCATTAGGTAGGCAATAATGCAACCTAAACTAGGGCTGAAACTTAGATATTCTCTCAGCATGATTATAATATAGATCAAGGCTGAGAATTTGGTATTACTTTGGCAAAAATAGAGCCTAAAACAAGGCTACAAAATAGGGATCTAAATAAGTAAAAACAAAGTCTAAACTAAGGTTTAAATCAGGGATTTAATTAGCCAAAGTATGGCCTAAACGAAGGCTTCTAATCAAGGATTTAATTGAGCAAAGTATGGCCTAAACTAAGGCCACGAATCAGGGATTAAATTGGCCAAGGTATGGCCTAAAGTAAGGCCACGAATCAGGGATTAAATTGGCCAAAGTATGGCCTAAAGTAAGGCCACGAATCAGGGATTAAGTTGGCCAAAGTATGGCCTAAAGTTAGGCCACGAATAAGGGATTAGATTGGCCAAAGTATGGCCTAAAGTAAGGCCATGAATCAGGAAATAAGTTGGCCAAAGTATGGCCTAAAGTAAGGCCACAAATCAGGGATTAAATTGGTCAAAGTATGACCTAAAGTAAGGCCACAAATCAGGGATTAAGTTGGCCAAAGTATGGCCTAAAGTCAGGCCACAAACTAAGGAATAAGTTGGCTAAACTATGGCCTAAAGTAAAGCCACAAACCAGGGAATAAGTTGGCTAAACTATGGCCTAAAGTAAGGCCATGAATCAGGGAACAAGTTGGCCAAAGTATGGTCAAAACTAGGGAATGAATTCAGCATAGTGTATGCCCAAATCATGGATAATAAACATGACTAGAATAAAAATCATTCATGCCTAATATATGGCTAAGATAAATGACAAAAATTAGCAACATGCTTGAATGAATTAAGGCTAGTTCATGACATCAAAGGAAACCCCTAGAACCAAGCTGAATTATGACTGAATTACATCTATCAAAACCTCATGCTTAAGGTGTAAAAAGAAGCACCTACTTGTACAAACTTGTCCCCAAAGCTCCTAGCCCTTGCTCCTACACTTCTAAGCCTTCAATCCAATCCAAAAATGGTTGTTTTGTGCCCTCTAAAGCTGCTAGATATAGAGGTCCTTGCTGAGAGAAGGAAGAGGAGAGAAAAGATGGAGAAGAAGGAGGCTGAACTAAAATCAATCCTTTCTTATATAAGGCTTCCCCTCTTCAAACTCTTGGGTGCCCTCCTCTTCTAAGACTCTCAATTAATTACAATCCCGGAATTACAATCCGTGCCCCATTAACAATAGGAATTCAACCTACATACATGCTCAAAACAATCCCAAAAGAGTTCTAACCCAACTAAATGTATAGTTGATCCCTCCTCCAACTTTTTCCACCACTCCTAGCACTCCTCGGACTCCTACTTGAGCTAGAAGTCCTATGCTCACATGCTATCTCACATCAACAAAGTTCTAGTTGCGTCATCTTCTTCTTTGGAGTCCTTAACCTGCTAGGACTCTCTGCCTCATTAAAATCCTAGTTCTTTTAAGACTTCTAATTCCTAGTACGTTTAGGACTCCTAACTCCTAGCACATTTAGGACTCCTAATACCTAACACGATTAGGAAATCAAACTCCAAGCACGAGTAGGATATCTAACTCCAAGCACGAGTAGGACATCTAACTCTAAGTACAAGTAGTGCATCTAACTCCGAGTACGAGTAGGACATCCAACTCCAAGAACGAGTAGGACATCCAACTCTAAGCACGAGTAGGATATCTAACTCTAAGCATGAGTAGGACATCCAACTCCAAACATGAGTAGGACATCCAACTCCAAGCACGAGTAGGATATCCAACTCCAAAAATGAGTAGGACATCTAATTTGGGTAAACGGGCCCTATGCAATAAGCTTAACTTCGAACCATCGTATCTCCCTCATCTGAACTCCGATTCATACGTTCTTGGTGGCGTTTCGAAGCTCTTTGTGTCTACTTTCTAACTACATAGGTTTCATCCATCACTTCTAAATGATGATCAATTTATTCTAATGACAAGGTAAATGGGTACAACACCCTAATCCCCACGTGGGCTTTGAGAATTTTGAAAAATCCCAGACGTTACAGAGGCGCCCTGGAAATGCTATCCATGCAATACTCATAAGGCCAAATAACTAAGCGAGTAAGCCTTTTCGGTTAAGGTCATAGCTTCATGCCATTTGATTGAGTGTCCAGCCCAAAAAGCCAAGCAATGAACCTATCCCAAGGCAGATGTACGAATGTGCCGGGATATATCTCAAGCGAGTTAGCCAAAGGGGGACGTAGCTTTGTGATACACATATCCAACTTAGGTAACTTAGACATCCGAACAATTCATCTCAGCCAAGTAGATGCAAGGGTCATTCTTTCCAACAAGGTTACTTCATAGATTGGAGAGCCCTACCCCCAGTGGACGGGGCTCCTAGCATGATGGCTAGTAACCCAATAAGCTTTCCTTATCATTCGAGATAGCTAGTTATAAGGCTAGGCAACATGCCAATAGCTCATACATTTCAGCTCACCATGTCCCCCCTATATAGCATAAGAGATTTCTTGTATTTTGCTGGAGTAGCAGTTAAAGTGGCTCTACGGGTATGTCCCTCCAAAGTTTGCCAAACGATCACAAAACACTCCAGAAGACTCTCCAACACTATTTAAATGGGAGGGGACATCTTAAAACTCTAAATATATGCTAGCTGACTAAGTGTCCCAATATGGCCAACTATATATGCGCATCCTTACGCATACATGGCCAACTTGAGGCCATTTTGTTTTTGTCAATAGAATATTTTATTGATCAATTCTATAATTTTAAAAATAGAAAACAATAATTACCTAATAAATCTTCCTATTAAGTCCTTTTAAATGTGTTTTGTCCTTTTAAATGTGTTTTGGTTGGACCGGATACGTGAGCCAAATGAGCTTCATATATATAAGATTCACGTGCTTTACCATACCTAAACCCACTTGAAAAAGTTTCCACCTTTTTTTTACATCAAAGCTCACTCAAGAAGGATGAATCAGTTTAGATCACTTTTCTCAATCTAATTATAGGCTTGAGTAGGGTTTTAATATAAAGAAAAATAAAATAAAATTATCATTTTCCTGATTAAATAGATTATGCATATCACTACCCAAAAACGTAGAAACGGCTACCTCAACAGCAACGTGTATGCGCTCCCAAAAGGTCACGCGAAGTACATTAGATTGAGAATTGAAAGAGAACACAAGAATCCACAGTGGCAATTCGATCTCTGTGTCAACTTCTTTCAATGCCTGAAGATTGTTATATGGGAGAATGAGAATATAAGATAAACATATTTTTGGATGAAAAGATGAACATGCTTTGTTGTTTGCCAACAAGGCAACAACATGCTCTTGCCCCCGGGGAATTGTTTGGTTTTAGCTGATTTATGGCAGGCCATCTCCATCTCTTTGCTGCATGTCGACACTTGTTGATGAGAAGAGAGAAGACAGTTGACAGAAGGGTAGCGTAGACGCAACCGGAAAAGCCGTCGCTGTTTCTATTTTATCTGTGCTTTGCTGTCATGGGTCACTGAAACCTTTGACATCCGAACGCGTCTCCTCCTTTCCACACTGTGTTGGGAAATGATTAATTCCCATCAAACTGGTTAAACAATTAAATTACCATCATAACAGTAAACATCCCTAATTAACAAAAGATAAGTTGGTGAGCTTGATGCGCAACCCATTGTCAACAATGGCTGTGCCCTGTTAAAAATAGAATGGGAAATTTTTCTTGCGAAGTCAAACCATCTTTAGCATTTTTAAAGTTCCTTAGTGATAGCGATCCTAACATAAGAAACACATGAAAGCCGTACACATGAGGGCCATTTGTTTAGAAAATTGATAGCACGTGCTAGTGTTAGGGCTAATAATATTAATGTATAGTAATATGTGTATCATTAATTTTAAATATCAATAACTCTTATATGTTTTTTATACTAAGTTCACTGTCAATACGGAGCATAGAATATATATATCTCTCTCTTTTTTATTTATTTTGCTTCCCATTTATATCATCCACGATATCTTTTATTCCTCTATTTTTATATTTTATAAGTTTATTAACAAGATACTAAGTGTACAATTAAGTGTCTAATAATGTCACCAATATACATAATTATATGCATTAGTATGTATACCTTGGATTCCGATAATGACAGCTTCTATAGAATTAGAGTAAAAGATATCTAGGGGATGCAAGTGGGAAGGCTTAAAATCCTTTCCCTTAACTCACTTACCTAATCACCAACAGCTTGCTTTCAGGATAATTGGATTTGGTAGGCACTACAAGTTCCCCCAATGAAACGTTATACCAGACATTGCCATTTCTCCTTATTCCTTTACCGGAGAAGATTGAAGACCAAGGAAACAAATGAAAAGAGAAAGGAGTTAGGTCACTGATACCACCACCATTGATGTCCCTCCAGTCCCACCCCAAAAGCTAACCACACCACATACCACTCAACCCCTCATACCAGGAAAGCTTCCTTAGAGAAGACAACTTTCATTCACCTACCGAGTAGCAGGCCCGGCCCCACCAACTTATAGGTCCCACCAATCAAATGACGTTGTCCCCTTGTCCCACTTCTAATTAGGTGGGTATATGAGTCCGTGGGGTCGATTTAGCCTGTTGAGATAGTTGGATCTTGATCTAGCCTGTGTTGCGATTGCATTGGTTGGTTCTCCATTTAGCCTGTGTTGTGTTGGTTGGATTTCTCTTAGTCTAGGTGTAAAGTTGTTGGTGTCATGTGAGAAGTGTGTAAGAGTTTTGATTGAAAAATTATTAAGTGCACCTAAGCTCATGGAAAGGGAAACATTTTTCATATTCTACATTGACAATAGAGCGTAAGTTACACATAGAAGCCTTACACATACTGGTGCATATTAGCGACATATGCTAAGTGTGCCGTTGCCAATCATAAATATTAAAAACTCCTACGTATAGCTCATTGTTAATGCAGAATATAAAAAATGCTTCGCATAAAAAAGGTGGTGTAAAATACCAACTACTCCAAGTAATTTCTAGGTCTATGTCAAAACATATCAGCCATGTTCATAGTGCATAATATAGTGATTGATGTTGTGTACTACTTATTTATGGGCACATACAAATTTAATAAATTAAGTAAAAAATTATGACTATGCTATCATTTACCAAAGTGTTGGTACAAAATAAATTAGAATGAAGATACCGGTTGCCTACCTTAATTTGAGAAGCATTTTCTATGTCTATTAAATAGTAAGTTTAGTATAAAAAGTGGAAGGGAGCCGTTGATATTTAAAATCAATAACACATATATTACTGCACATTAGTATTATTATCCTTATATTAATGAGACCCGTTTATATGAGTCTGGGCTCATATAAACCTACGTGACCCGGGCTTTATTGGCCATCAAATTTACATCCAACGACTCATAATACTCATGAGTTATATTCATTAGTTAAACTCATAATTATTATGGGTCACCGAATGTAAATCTGACGGCCTATAGAACCCGAGCTCATGTAAATTTATATGAACTCGGGCTTATATAAACTTTTTCCTATATTAATACATTATATTATATACTAATATTATATATCATCGATTTTGTAGATAGATGGATTGTATGCGGATCATTCAAGGAAAACTATGCCGCGGGGGCCAACGTGGGCCCCACGGCATCTGAACCGGACGCCCGAATTTCCCGGGCAACAACGGTAACTTCCATCGCTTTAAGGCCCTCCAACTCACCGACTCGCTTCGAAGGCAAGCCAGAAACCGACCGGACCACAGAGACCCGCCACCGACCCCCTTCAATAACCCTCTCAATCCCTCCTCTCTTCCTCGCTCAGTCGTTTCGTTGGGGAGGGCGGACGAACAGGATGATGGCCGGCGGCGATCCGGAGGCCGGGCGCGGCGGCGGAAAGGGCCGGGCCCCAGCTGCACCAGTGCCGCCGTACTACTACGAGCGCGAGTCGGAGAAGCAGTGGACCGCGTGGATCGTGCCCATGGTCGTGGTGGCGAACGTGGCGATGTTCATCATTGCCATGTTCATCAACGACTGCCCCAAGAAGCATAATTCCTTGTTCGGCCAGTGCGTGGCCCGGTTCCTGGGCAGGTTCTCCTTCCAGCCCCTCCGGGAGAATCCCCTTTTCGGGCCCTCCTCTGATACGTAAGCTTTTTGTCCATTTTTTTGTGATATTTGGGTGGTTTTTGGTTGTGGGCAGTTTTCTTGGATGACCCTTTTTGATTTATTGATTTTTCTACTATCTATGGCATGTGGGCTATGACCGCTCTTAGAATGGTTTCGGTAATTTGGTATTTGGTTGGATTTGGCCGGAGTTCAGGAAGATTATATGTGAGAGAGCAGGGTTGAATGAGATTGAATATGATTATATGGCAGGCTAGTGTGTGATGCAATTTTTGCCCTGATTTTTTAGTTGAAGATCCTGATTAATTGTTTTGGATTTGTGGATGAAAATTTATATTTTTACGTCAATATGATGGGCGATCTGATTCCAGAGAATCATATCAGCGAGGAACTTCGTTTTGAAATGAAATTTATGCTGGGGGCAGTTGCCTTTTTAATTGTTACTTTATCTTTTAAGTCACTTTGATGTTGATCTAAGGGCCCCTGTTTTTTTGACTCTGTGGATAACCCGGATTTGAGAATATCGAATTCCTCAGATTTTTTTCCTTTTTTGATTGACATGTGCCTCTTCATTTATTAGCCTTATAATTTTGTAAAGCCGAGGTATTCTTTGAATTTGTTCGGAAATTTGGAATCAAGCAGATCTTCATTCATTTGGTTGTATCTATTTGCTCTTGGGAAACATGGTATGCTTTTATCACATTAAGAGCTTATGCGGCCCTACAAGTTGTTTGCAATGGAAAGGAACAAAAAAAAGGTGGCAGGGCTCTAGAAAAGATGATGACATTATCACATTAGTTAGATGATGATCCAAGCATTGTATTTTTTGTTATTATGATTGATATGCATCATGCCTTATTTATTGTGTTATATATTTTTTAGGACCTGTTTTAATAGTGGGGTTTGTCTATTTTTTGGCCTGAAACATTTGCAAACATGATTATATATTAATTTATTAATGTAAAATGTTGTTATGATCTGATTTGTGAAAATCACAGATGATGCCTGCCTAAATGAAATGCATGAGGATTAGTTGTTAAATAGTTTTTGAATGCAGGTAAATTTGATTTTTCACCCTATTCTCTCTGTACTTCAGAATAGAGATGCCAGGCTCATTTTAATCATTTCTGAATGAGCAGTGTGCCTTAAATATTTCTGTGAATAAATCTAATATTTTTTGGTGCTGATCCAAATGTGCATGATATTAATGTGACCAGAAAGTCTTATTCACATAGAAGTATGCATGAGATCATATTTTGTAGAGAAAGATTGAAGTATCATGGCAAATTTGGTTACATACTTCATGTGTTTAATTGGTGTTTTCTACTTTATTTTGTTATTTGCTGTACATTTTGTTCTGCAGTTTTCTCTTTGTCTTATAATTGAGTGGATGAAGATTTTATGTTTTTATGCCATTTAAATTATTTTGACTTTTCTATATGCAGGTTACAGAAATTGGGAGCTCTTGCCCGATACAATGTGATACATGAACATGAAGGGTGGAGACTTGTGTCTTGTATTTGGTTGCATGCGGGTGTCATTCACCTTCTAGCTAATATGTTAAGTTTAATATTTATTGGAATCCGCCTTGAGCAGCAATTTGGTTTTGGTAAGGTTTCGTGTCTACTGAGCTTTCTCCTCATTTGTATTGGTCAGATTTAATAAATGTAAATTTGTAATGCTTTAATTTGCTCCGCCTACTGGGTGTAAAGGTTTTTTAACTATTAAATTAAAATAATGGCTTATTTTTTTTGTCCTTTTCTTTCATTGATTGTAAAGTAGTGATTTAGTACTTTTAAGCACAATTATGATTTTTCCTAATACTGCATAATCATCTTTAAATTGTGTTTCCTTATTGCAGTACGAATTGGGATGATCTACTTACTATCAGGATTTGGTGGTAGTATTCTTTCTGTCCTGTTCATGAAAAACAGTATCTCTGTTGGTGCTTCTGGTGCACTTTTTGGACTTCTAGGAGCAATGCTGTCAGAACTCATCACAAATTGGAGCATCTATTCCAACAAGGTGAGTAGCTTCTGAATGTTTGTTACACCAGCAGTACATTCTACGTTTTATTGTAGAATCTTTTAATTAGTCAAATTTTTTATGTTTACAGGCTGCAGCCCTTATGACATTAGTTTTCATTATTGTCGTCAACTTGGCTGTGGGAATCCTCCCTCATGTTGATAACTTCGCACACATTGGAGGGTTTTTAACAGGCTTTTTGCTGGGGTTTATTCTGTTGCTCCGCCCCCAATTTGGATGGGTGGAACGTCGCAATCTTCCACCTACCGGGAGGGTTAAGTCAAAACACAAGGTGTATCAGTATGCACTGTGGCTTATAGCTCTAGCCTTGCTGGTGGTTGGGTAAGTTGCTTGAAAACATGGTTTTTGCTCGTAAACTTAATCTATTTTATTATTTCATCTCGCAGAGTTCTGTTTTATTTATGCGTTTATTTTTTTTTTTGCAGTTATGTTGTTGGCTTAGTAATGTTGTTTCGAGGGGTTAATGGGAATGATCACTGCCACTGGTGTCACTATCTGAGCTGTGTTCCTACGTCTAGATGGAGCTGCGATGACTGAAAAGGTTTTCTCAACCGACCACGTTTGTTTGTTAGATAAAGGGGAGAAGAAATTGTTAACTAATTGACCTTCTTTTATGTATATTAAAAAAGTTGTGATGTGTTTATTTTTTATATATTTCATTTCATAATTGTGTGCTCATTTTCTTTTTACTGTAACGATCTTCAAAATTTTGGTTTTTTAAGCTGTATGCTTATTTGTCCTGTGTGTTTCGTGGCGAAGACTTTTTTCCAAAATATGCAGCTTATTTTTTGTCCAGTGTGGCCAAGTTCACCCAAAGGATATGCTCTCGGTTTCGAGAAGATGGCAAGTTGCGATTTTAGTGTGAAAGTAGTCAAACGTGCTTTTTAGATTGCAAAAAGGAAACTCCCATCGAAAGGAAAAAAGAGATCAAAAGAAACAGAATTTCTTACCTTCTAAAAACGCAGAGTTGAAGCTTAAGAAAGCTTAACCGGTGGAACTCAAATAAGTCTTTTTAAAATTGACCGGTTGACCCAACCACCAACCCCAATTGGTGGCCGGGTCCAGGACTTACCCGTTCAAATGGGCATAAATACGGTTCAACCGGGAAACACTCGGTTTGATGGGTAAATGGCCTGGCATGGAAAGCCGATTGGGACCAGTTCAAGCAACCGACTGTGGGACTGGTTCAACTGGTTGGGTTGGGTTGGGTTAGTTTTCAAGACACTGATTTAAATCCACATTCGCATCATTAGAAGCATTGCTATAAAAACTTGCCTGGCCAGGCCAGTTAGCCTTTTGGGGTGGGTAATTTTTCTATTTTTCCAGAATCGACTCAGAATTTGCACGGTTGAATGGGAGTTTATCTTGTTGAATTAGGAAAATCCAGACCCCCATTATAGGGAAGTATTTTTTATGCTCCCCGACAATGAGCCTTACATAAGTTATGCATGAGACTTGTTGATGTTTTAGGTTGATGGTATATATGCTAGTGCATATTAGCGTAAGTAATATTAATGCTAACATGCATTACATGTTGATTTAAAATATCCATGGTTCCCATGCGTATCTTACGCTAGGCTCATTGTCAAGAGCATAAAAAATTTCTTGTATGAGTTAGTGGCTCAGTCAATTTTAAAGACCATACCTTATCCATTAGGCCACATGTCAAGTTTTTTTTCGATGGGTAACAAAACCAAACAAATCAAAAGGAGAAGAATAAAAAAGCAAAGGCCAAAGCCTAGAGCACAGAGGAGGATAGAACTAGGTCCCATAACTATCTATAGAGAGGGCCAAGTGCCTTGAAGTATGATGTCATGGTGTCAACTTGTTGGTGGGAGCTATAAGGTGTGGCCGAAGTATAGGCAAAAAAGCTATCCGAAGTGTAGGCAACTTGCCAGTATATCGAGTGCAAGGCCGGCTTAAAGAGAGGAAGCTAGACATCATTTGTTTTATCTTTTTCCGGTTGATGCGCAACACCAACTCAAATGGAGCAGTTGGGCATACCTTCTTATCGAAGCAACTATAACCGCATAGTACTTTTGCCTGTGCTCATGTGGGCAAGGCACATTGAGTAGCAAAGTTTCATCATGCAATGGTTTAAACGAGTTGAAGGCCCGATGGGTGAAAATTGGTTTTTTCAAAGCATGCAATTCATAGGATTATCCAAGCCGTGGTGTGAACATATTTCAAGTGTCGCAAGACAAGAGTTAACCCTTCGTCGCAATTCTATATGCCATGGTTAGAAACAAGAGTTAACCCCTAGAGGTGTACTGTCGATGAGGGCGTCGACGAATCAAGCGGGGGAGAGTGCCAAGAGGTAGTGAGGCGGAATATCTGTGATACATGCTGGGGGTGCATATATGTATGAAAGTGTTGTACACTGAGAGTGTCACGACCCAGATTTTCAAAACCATTTTAAATAAAGGATATATGCGATAAATCACGATAAAATTTTTTCTTTGTTAAACACAAAATAAATCATCGGATTAAATATCCAAGTCGTGATAACTGGGGTTCACAAATATGAATATCAAAACATATGATATTATTACACATATCAAAATTCGATAAATAGCAGACAACCAAGTAAAGTTGGCTATCACGCCAGTAATTACAATTACTTACAAGATTGTAGAAGTAAAAAAAACTAGACCCACTAGTGCAATGTCATCCTCAAACGCCCACCAACTGTCCTGATCTTGCAACATCCTAAAGAACTTGCAAGCAAACAAGACCAAATAAGCAACAAAACATCTTCTCCCCTTGGAGGAGTATTTCAAAAGAAAAAAAGAAAAATTTAATGTTTTTCGGATTGGACCAACATTACCCGATGTTAGTTTCCTACGTACTCATCAGACAACATCTCTAATATTTTTAACAAGATCAAATCTAGACGTAGTTCTGCCTAAAATTACATTTTACTAAGAAGCATAGCATAACACATGCAATGCTTAAGTATTTTAAAGCAACCTATATTTTATGCAAGTCCTTTAATAGTTCCACTTATTCTAATTAAACAAGCAAGATCAAACAATGTTATTAGTTATCTCTCGAACCATTGTTCGATAATTAATATATAATACCCCACTTTTTCGATTACGTCTAACCAAGGGGGTTAGAGGTAATTAGTAATTTTTTTAATAAATTATAGAGGGTTTCAACTTTTGAAACCTTCGTATTTGAGTAGAGCTCGAAAAAACAAACATAACGAATCAAAGAACGGGCAAAACGAAGGTCAGGACTGGAAGTTATGACCTTCGAGAATTGTAGAAAATAGGCGAGACCTACTTGGAAAGAGCATGATTTATTGCTTTAAGTAGGTTAATATCAAAGGGCTCGTTGATATGAGTTCAACGGTACCAAGAACATGCGAATCCAAATCCGGGGTAGGAAATTACGTGCGTTTAAAGATTTGGTTTTATATAAAAAATAATAATAAAAAAATATTAAGCGTGCGCGATGCATGGCACGAAACGGCGGGTACCGTAGCACGCCGCTGCCATGAAAACTGCGGTGCCACCATTTCGGCGGCTCGGGGGCCTATTTATACCCTTTTCCATTCTGATTTTCAGTCAGATATTCTCCTCCCCCGTTTCTGACCGTTCTAAGTTCGATTAAGGCCATTCAAGAGGCGTTCTTAAGTAAATCGAGCATGTTCTATGCAATGGAGCAGTCATTTCTTTGAGCTGGAGACTGTATGAAGAGGAAATGCCTCAAGAGAAGGAGAGAACCTGCCCATTATCCTTGAGCACTAACAATATTCTTTTTCTCTATTTCTGAGCATCCTAGCTCCGATTTAGTCCATCCAAGAGGAGTTCTTGACTAAATCAAGTATGCTATTTGCGATGGAAGGGCCCATTTTTTGAGTTGGTGATTCGTATGAGGAGGAAATGCCCCGAGATAAGGAAAGGCCCTGCCCCTCATCATCGAGCACCAGAGAAAGAAAAAGGGGCTAGGAGCAAAACGGGGTTCTGTCTGAAGTTGTCGGGCCACAACCAGAGAAGCAATCCAGAGTAGGGGAGGCTCTGCCTCCCATTGAAGAGCCTCGATGTGTGAGAAACATCCTCAAGTAGGGGAGGTTCTGTCTGTCGCCCACGGGTTCAAAAACGAGAAGAGTCTCTGGCAAGGAGAACATTTGTATGTAGTCTTTCAGTACAAGACAAGGAGCGTTTGGAGGCTAGAGGAAGCTTCGCCTACTACCTTTGGATCCTAAGGGGAGGACGCCAAGAAGGAACGAGCAACTCTGAATACTGTTACCTTACGAGACATGATGAGAGTAAGTATTTCTGACGTCCCGTTTAAATTATAGAGTTGCATGTGCTAAATTAGGATTATGCTATGCCATGCCATGATCCTTTGTGCTCTAATATGCTATGCTTTGATCTAACATGTTTATGTTCCGTCTTGCTCTAGGGTAGAGCAAGATGTGTGGTGTGTGTTCGGTCTC
Organism: Saururus chinensis; assembly: GCA_035235625.1. Taxonomy (NCBI): domain Eukaryota; kingdom Viridiplantae; phylum Streptophyta; class Magnoliopsida; order Piperales; family Saururaceae; genus Saururus; species Saururus chinensis. Next base: position 26,039,922 of record CP141147.1, read on the forward strand.
GGCCCAGTGATAGAGCGAGACGTGTGTATGTGGTTTTGATCCCACTCTGTGGTAGAGCGAGATGCACGATTTCGTTAACTTATTAACTTCCGCTTAACTCCAATATATGACAAGTTTTTGTATAACTCCGATTGAATATCAGTATATACATATTTTAACATATATGATTTTGTGATGCCTGATGTATGTATTAGCTGTTAGGCAGAACTAAGTTCGGATCTGATTGTCTTGGAATAATATCCAATACGTACGTAGGCAACCAACTACAAGGCAACGCTGGCCCGATCTAAATTAATTATAAATATATATTTTATTTTGTTTTACACGTGATAAACTATAAAGCTTAGTTGTGTATATGTGTCTGTTACAACCTAAGTCTACGTATGGGAAAGCTTGAAGCTCTGTAGTGCGTAAACAAATGTTGTACCTCTCGCACACATACAATGATTCCTGGTTCAAGGAAAGAAAAATTTTCTATTAGTGATTTTGTGGGCTTGGCTCGGGTTAGGTTGTTACAAATGGTATTGAAACATTGATCTGTCTATGAGAGTATGATATTTTAATCATTAATTTAATAAGCATTTTGATTTTAATTTTGATATAATTGGAAATTTCTGTTTTGAATGTGTTGTAATGAATTTTAATTTTAAATTTGAAATAAATTTATGTTCTAGACATGCTATCGTTGACTTCAATTTTGATTTTCAACTTTCGGTTATGCATGTACGATATTAGATTTTCATCCAAAATTAAATTTTGAACACTAATTACGGGAACAGTGATTGTAGTTCGTATGAATTATAAAATAAACAGTAAACTATAGAACTAATGTAACAATCGTTTAGATTTATTTAACGAAACTCCTACTAATCTCGAATTGAGAATTAAGATAGTGATCTAACCTTGATTGCCAGTTTGTTGTTGATCCTCCGTCATCGGAGCCTTGCCGGAGCCTCCTTCTCTATCGTTTCGGCCAAAGACCCCCCTTCATTGTGCCCTAATCATTCCTTTTATAAGCATTGGATTAGGGTTCTTAATCCCCCTAGAATTTGGGCCAATTTACCTTATTTAGGTACCCTAATTAGGCCACTAAAAATTAATTTTGGAACTCTAATTAACCGGGCCTGCAAGATGACTTACAGGGGCCAAATACAAGTCTAAATCGGGTAAACAAGCCCTATACGATATGTTCAACTTCAAATAGTCGTATCTCCTTCATTCGAACTCTGATTCATGCGTTCTTAGTGGCGTTTTGAAACTATTTTTGTCTAATTTCTAATTACAAAGGTTTCATCTACAAATTCTATTTAGGGAGGAAGTCATTCTACTAAGAATATCAATGGGTCAAACACCCTATTTTCTACTTATTTAATTTTTGAAACCTATGAAAATTTAGGATATTACAAAGTGCATGTGTTGTGGGAATTTCCTACAATGTTACACACCATGTATGCAAGCGTTGCAGGGAAGGCCCGTAACGTTGCACAACATGTGTGAGGAACGTTGCACAGAATGCACATAATGATGCACAACATAGTTGGCCATGTTGGGACATTTGATCGGCTAGCACATATTTGGAGTCTTAAGATGTTCCCTCCTTTTCAAATAGTGTTGGAAAGTCTTGTGGAGTGTTTTGGGGCCGTTTGGCAAACTTTGGAGGGACTATGCCCGTATAGCCAATTTGGCCGCACTCTAGTAGAATGCAAGAAATCTCTTATGCTATATAGGGGGGGGGACATAGTGAGCTTAAATGTATGAGTTATTTGTATGATGCCTAGCCTTGCAACCGGCTATCTCAGATGATAAGGAAATATTGTTAGGTTGCTAGTCATCATGCCCAGTGGACGGGGCTATCCGATCTACTGGGCAGCCATCCAGCCTTATGGCCTTGTTAAAAAGAATGACTTTTTTATGCACTTGGCTAAGATGGAACGTTCGGATGTCCGAGTTGCCTAAGTTAGATGTGTACATCACAAAGATATGACCCCCTCTTGCTAGCTCACTTGGGAAATGTATCGGCATGTTCGCATGTCCGCTTTGGGACATGTTTGTTGCTTGGCTTTGTGAGCTAGACACTTAGTCGAATGACACAAAACTATAACCTTGATGGAAAAGGCTTACTCGCTTAGCTATTGGCCTTGTGAGTATGGTACGGATGACATTTTGTGGGCGCCTCCATGATACAAGGCTAGAAAGTCAGGAATGCTTCCCTGTGAAAGAAAGTGGGCATGTCTTGCCAAATTGTAGGCGATTGCCCCCTATGTGCAAATGAACAAGGGATACCTCTTCAAAGTCGTCAAGTAAGGCAAGAGCATAACAAAGCATTGGGCCAAGACTAGCACAATCTACCCTAAGCTGGAGGAATATGTTAATAACCTCTAGGCAGTCCCCCTCAAACACCACCCGCTTGCAGCCCAGCTCAATGGCAAGGAAGATCGCAGGATAGCCACTGGGGATTCCACTTCTAGCGCTGAGCCAAGGCCAGGTCCCGGGTAGCACAAGCAATTGCTCAACCAGAAGAATCATGAATGCAAATACCAGCACCTGACTTGTCGGGATTGAGGAACAAGGCCCCATCAAAATTAGCTTTCATAGCTCCGTCATGTAAGGTGGAGTAGGACTTACTCGGCGGCCGGGGGGCAAAAGAAGATAATTTCTTGCATGCATGGAAGGCTGATAGGAAGTTCTCCACCAATTTTGGAATGAGATGCACATCATAGGGGCTAGAACCCACCAAGACTTCATTATGTCTGAACCACATGAACCAAGCCATAACAATAACATGAATCCATTCATCATTGATGGTGATGGAGGAGGTTTGGATAATTACCCATGATATCAAATGGGCTAATGAGAGGAGAATGTTAGGCTTATTTTTTATTTAAAACATAAGGTATCTCAATTGTCTCAATTAACAATGGCCCTTCTAGAGTGGGCATATTTCTGGCTTCACATTGGTGATGATGTTGAGGCATATGCTTGAACTTGTCTTTACTTGCCAACAAGATAAAGTGGAACGTGACAAACCATGGAGCCTCCTCAAACCACTGCTAGTACTATAGGGACCTTGGGAGAGTGTTTCTCTTGACTTCATCTTGGCATTGCCCAAAGTTGGTGGATACAGATTGATCTTGGTAGTCATCAACAGTTTCTCTAAATATATTAACTTCATGCAGCTCCCAAGCATTATACAACCGAAGAATATGCCCACCTCTTTTTGAAGAACATTGTTAAGTATTGGGGTGTGCCATAAACAATTGTGAGAAATCGAGATGGGCGTTTCATAAGCCGCTTCTAGACGAAACTATTTAAATTGTTTGGTTCCAAGTTGAGTTTTTCTTCAAGCATGCATCCTCAAATAGATGGCCACACAGAGCAAGTTAATGTTATCCTTGAAGAGTATCTACGCCACTTCATTAGCGCTAACCGGAAGAATTAGGTCACTCTCCTAGACATTGCCCAGTTCTTCTACAATTAATAGAAGAGCTCAACCACCAACAAGAGCCCATTCGAGTTAGCCACTAACTGCCAACCTACCATGCCCCACACCTTGGCTCTGGGCTATACTTGCAACAGCCCGCCGGCCTTTCACCTTGCACAAGATTGGACTATCACCTCCGACATTGCCCGTGCATATCTCGAGAAGTCCGTTACTAGAGTGAAGAAGTGGGCTGACCAAGGCCACCAACCTCCCCCCCTTTAGTGTGGAGGATCTCATGCTCGTTAAACTCAATCCTACCCAACTCAAGCTCTTCTGCAGACTTCATAAAGGCCTCGTTCAAAAGTATGAAGGCCCTGCACCTATCCTCTAACTGGTCGAGAAAGTCTTTTACAAAATGGAGTTACTACTTTGGATGTAGATCCATCCCATCTTCCACGCCAGTTGTCTAAAGCCATACATGCAAATGCCGAGGACGTCTCAAGAAACCACCTTGCTCATGGCAACACTAAAGTCACGACTGGCTTCAAAGTTCTAGATGAAATCATCGTTGATTGTGAAGTTGAATGCTACAAGGAGAAAGTATGTGAATTCCTCATCAAATGGAGGGACCTCACAATTGAGAGCTAGAAGAACTTCTCAACCACCATACTGATCAAGTCAAAGCCTACCACCTGAAGCAGAGTCAACAAGGATGTCAACGGAATTGAGTGAGGGAGCATGTCACGGACTGTATTCCAAACACCCTATCCATTCCCCTTTTGATTTACTTACATGTGCTTTTCTTTATTTCCATGTATTTTCTTTATTTATGTTTTAAGGTGCTACCGTGCCAGTATAGCCACTTTGGCTACCACTCCAGCCACATGCAATAAATCTCTTATGCTATACAAGTGGAGTGAGTTGTTAGTGTTGTTGCACCAATTGCTTATAAATACGTTGATAGTGAATGTAACCATCTTTCGTGCTTGTGTTCATATGTTTCCTTACAATGTGACTCTCTTTTGTCCCCTACCTTTTTGCTTGCATTAGTGTCTGCAAGTGATTTGTGCAACGCACCCGTGCAAGCCAAGTCGTTCATCCCAAACAAAGACTTGCTTGTTGGGTCTCAAGCCTGTAAGCGCCGCATGGTCGGCTGCCCAAGGGGCGCGTCTGTGACAACGTGCTCACCTAAAGAACATGCCCCAATTTCCTCCTCTGCAGTGGATTAAACCTCCATCCCGGTGATAGGGCCGGCCTCGCCTGGTCCTCCAACTTCCCCTCCCTGCCAGACATGTTCTTGCCATAGGATTGGCAGCAACAATGGGGGAGGGCAGCTGGGGAAGGGAGAGTGGAGACTCAGATGTCGAGCTTCTTTGCATTGCACAAAGACTTGGTGTTGTGTCAATTGGAAAGGCTTTGGCCCTCTTCTTACTTCGTTTGTCAACACCCCCAATCCCAAACGTTTTGGGTGATCCTTAGTTTCTCCTTTTGTCTAAGAGCAAATTCCCGGGGTACAATGGACGCTGGGGGTGGATTGGCTCACCAATCTTCATGTTTCTTAATTGGGCTAGACATCCAGTTGGCGTCCTGGCCCAATCTGCCATGCCCATAGAGGGGGCGTAATGGGGAGGGCCAAGCAGTTTGTTCCCATTGTGATCTTTTAACCATACATAATTTTGTCTAAGGATTGCTATCTTATTTTTCATATTTAATTATTGGTCACTAAGGGGCTGTTTGGATGAAGATTCATCAGTTTGATTCTTTTGAGATTAAACACAAATCTTCTAAATTATGTTTGGATGTAAAAATTCTCAAATGCATCAAATTCATGATGAATTGTTAGATTCATCAAGATTGTTGGTTAATTTTCACTTTCCCAAGTAATCTCCTTCAGAGGAGATTCACATAATTTATATACAAATCTCTTATAAATCAAATTCACATAATATACATTACCAAACATAAAAGCGATTCATTGATGAATTTAACTAATCAAATTAAGGTAAATTAAGATTTGCTACAACCAATAATATGTATCCAAACAGCCCCTAAATTGTGATCCCTAAACCGGAGAAAAAGCATTATATGGAAATATTTTGTATATATTTGTTTTAATAGTCTCATTTAAGTTTTTTTTTCTTATGGTAATAGTCCTATTTCATGTTATCCTTTTGGTTTAGAAAGGGTTACTTGAATGAGTGAAAAGGTTAGTGAATTGCCTTCTTGAATATTGACTTTTTTTAAAAAAAAATTATTCAACTAGTCTATCTAATAAAATCTTCCAACGGGGGTTTTGATTGGACAAAAATGGTGAGCCAAAGTAAGACTTATGTGAGACTCACATGTTCTATCTAACTAAATCCCAATTGGACACTCTCTGAGGACTACTTATGCATAAACCAAATTAAAACATAGTGTAGATCATTCTAAACTAATGGTCGTAGTAAGCATTTTACTTTGAGGATTTGTTCCATAATTCCTCGCTAAAAGTTTATGTGCCCATGAGTAGAAAATCGGCAATTTCAAACGCATGTGTATTTTAACACCCCCTCTTGTTATCAACCCACCCCACAATACTACTCTTTGAGGAGTTCTTATTAATAGGGTTACTTGATAACAGAGAGGGGTTGAAAAATACTTTTTTTATAAAACAAAACTCTTCTCGTCGGTCTAGATCATCCATCGGTGCTAGTTCCTCTATTGCTCTATGTGGCTCATGATTATCACCCTGATGGTGAAATAACATCCTATGAACCACTTCAAGGTCAATCAATCTTATGTTTATTATAGTAGGCTTTGCTCTAGGTACTCCAACATGTACCACAATAAAAATTTGACACAAGATGTATGAATATGGTAACATCACATGTGTGTGGCCTTGTAAAAATATCATAATCCAACCAAAAATAATGGAGGGCAAATCCAACTCTAGTTGTGGCTATGCCAAGAGGTGTAGAAGTCATGTCATCGTCCTATTTGCTCTCTCCTTCCTAGTACTCCATATGACATATTGAGGTTTTTTTTCTAAGAGTTGGTATTTAGATTTGATCTAGTTAAGTATATATATAGGTAGATATAGATGTGTATACGTAAGTTATTTTATTAAATATATTTTGTGTGTTTTGTGCTTAGTTTGTATGCATGCCTTATATTATAAAACATGCAAAGTAATTTATTGATTGTCTAAATTCTATTGGTAGACTAAGTAAGAATAATATAACTCAGTAGTTTATTTTTACCCATACTTTGATAGATGTTATATAATTAATGCCAAGGGGACAAAAGAATGTATCCCTATCATCACTCACAGGTTTATTTGGAACTAAAGCATGCCTTGAACCACCATTGCTGCTACCCAATGAATTGAGATTAACAATCACCAACAATGCAAAAATGAAGCATAGTACATCAAAGACACTGAAAAAAATGTACACAGAAAGATGTATCTAGTAGGAAAAGGGGGGAAGGGGACATGTTCACCAATAGGGGTGGTCATTGCAAGCTGCGACAGAAGCATAGTAGAAGGGCGGCAACATTGTCATTGTCGGTTGCAAGAAGGTTAGAGAGGCAGAAAGGGGAAGGGTTTGAGGTGAAGACGCAGGGAGGAGAGGAGATTGAGGCTAGAAGGTACATTGGTAGCGAGACTTTGGCGGGCGCCTCTTGGGCTCATCCTCTGTCCAAAATATAGGGAGAGGATATGCGGAAGATACTGTTACCAAACACCTTGTAAATAATCAAATCTCTATATGTACCGGATACAAAAACACGAACACTAGTTTCCTAGCTAAAAAAACACAAAAATTGGTGCATGGGATTGTGTAATAGACAACTTACATCAAATCTTTCTTTTCCCAAGATAAAAAGTAATTATGCCAATCGAGTGAGTGTATTCCTTGGAAGGAGAATTTACATGTGCTATCTCAACTCCTAAGGGTAACGGCACGCTTAAGCTGATGCAACTCGTAGGTTGCTGTGAAGCACAGAGCACATTCTTCAGTTCTATCTGCGAAAGTTTTGGTTAATACAATGGACCATTTTGGGTTGTCGAGAAGAGTAATACATCAAAATTAATTTTCTAATAATGAATAAATTGATACGGCATTTAGACAGTTTTTACAGCTTGTCCTTACAATTCGAGGATAGAAAGCATAAAGACAGCAAAACTGAAAATAAAGATGGAGAAAACACAGGCAATTAGTTTGTCTCCATTAAAAAAATAAAACAAAAAGTGTAAATACAGAGGGTCAGCGGGTGGCTGAAGGTAACATGTGAAGTTTCTTTGTTGCCACAAGAATCTTCTCTCTTCCGACTGATTCACGCTCTGGATCATGCAGAGTCACTCCCCAGGGTACTGCCCGTGCAATGCGTCTGATTTTGTCAATGACTTCAGGTACATCTCTGACTAGGATGATACCTTCCGGACGCAATATTCTATCTATCTCCACTATAAGATCAACAAGGTGGCATCTGCGAAACGAATCAATGTCATCAGGGAATGCAACTAGCATTTCACTTCGATATCTAGAGTTAGCGACATGGTTTCCACATCACCAATTGACCCTGACTACGTTTATAGTCACAATACAAAATTTATGTGAGAATATAGTGGGAAGCTTTCAAACAGGGTGCACTTTCAGCAACCCATAAGGAGGAAATAACAAGATGAAGCTTCACCACTACTACCATCTCTAAAATCACCATCATCACACGAGACATTAGAAGCCAGTGATCTGTAGTCATTAAAAGCCAGAGATCTGACAAAAATCTAACAATGAAACTAAGGCAAAAATATCAAAAAGCAAAATTAAGAGTACCTCTTCTTCCCCGAACTTGAACCTCTTATCAATGATTCAATGGAAGCCACATGAATGAAATCATACGTTCTAGGATAGGTAGAGAAAGGCTCACACCTGTCAACAACCATACAAAACCATAAATTTCATAAATAAAGCATTTAAAGGGGGGGGGCGGGCGCATAAATAGGAACCAAGTGGGAGGACAAAAAAAAATGATTAAATGAACTCTGCTGCTTTGAACAACTCAAGCTAAGAAGTAAATAGGAACATGCAGCATACTGGCCATGTTTTGCCTCCATCATAAAGTGTATCTGATAAGCCAGTGCACCTTGTCCAGGATATGATACAAGAGACCAGACCCACTATATATAGGTTGATTAAGTGTGAAAAATTATTCACGCAAAGTGCATGGCCAGCAGCAGCAATATACAACAAGAAACATCAAACTTGATTTTTTTGCGTTCAGGTTTTAAGTATCCTAGTATGAACTCACCAATCATGGTAGACCCCAATTAAGCCTCTATCATAAATCACACCAAGTGTAGATGATTTAAGAGGTGGGACAACATTCATCACCCAGACAGGATCAGATGATAATGCAGCAGCAAAACCTCCAAAAAAAGCATTCATGTCCATTACATTGCGTACAGCTGAACTCCCCAACTTTACATCGAGACTATGCTTGTAGTATGCAACTCTTCGAGCCCATCGACGTGTATCTGCCTCAAACACGTCAATGCCATTCTTCATGAGGGTGATTCTTGCAGGAGGTTTGGTAAGTCTATCCGGCCAATTTGGAATGGATCCAACAGCATGGTCTTCCTTGAGAGACGACATCTTACTCACACAATTCTTCAAGTTGGTGTACCTAAAATGTGTCAAATTATAGCATCTATGTCAGTTCATTTGAACCAACCAACAATAGAGGAAAATTTTCCTTCAAGAGTTCAGAGCATCAAACATCACAAGGCATACCATGAATAATTCGGATCATCAGAATCACTGCACAGATCAAGATTAAACTCATTCTGATTGGGGAAACATGAATCATCTGAAGGCTTCTTCCAAATCACGGTGTTTCCATCAACAAAAATCAGCTCATAACATAAGGCTCTTGCCAAAGACTGAAGATCAGCCCATTCCTTATCCTGCTTTGGCCATTGTACTGGTGGACCAGAGATAACGAAATATCCACCTGGCCGAAGTAATCTATCTACTTCAACAAAATATGATCCATCTGCAATCACATAAGGCAAAGTAGTCAGTGTTTACCTCACACACAACAGTATAAGGGATCAAACTATGAAAGCAGTATGAGGGAGAGCTTACTGTAGGCAGTATAAGGAATCAAACAACGAGAACAGTGAACTAGATCAAATGATTGAGCAGAAAATGGGAGTCTGCGAGTTCCTAGCATAGCAACAAATGCTGGTATGCCTCTTTCCAAGGCAAATTGGATTTGAGCCTTGTGAGAATCTCTAGGTGCAAATGAGAGAGTCAAAACATCTTCATGCAGCATGTATCCCCCAAAGCTGGCAACCTGCACATGAGAGCAAACTGTGAAACCATATGTTTCGATAAGTACATATCTAAATAAAGTGCAATGAGGATTTATGAGAGTACCCCACATCCCATATCGAGGGCGGTCCTCAAGATGCCTCCAGTAAAAGGTATGTGCTGTCCCAATTTTTCAATATACTGAACAGCTCCATCAGGGAACATAGTGCCACCACCTGGAAAAACCCAGTGGGGACCTTCTTCTTTCATCCAGCCTTGGTGGCCCTTCCTTTCAGCAATTTTATTGTGAGGCATGTTGCTATGCCATATCTGCATAAAAACAAAGTGATGTTAAGGAGTTGGCGGGAGGCAGAGAACAAAGAGAATCAATGTAGTGATAAACAAAACTGTTGAGTAGATATCAAATTATTAAAGCTCAATTCACTGACCCCAATGGATTTGTAGATCACCATTTTATTCAGAAGACATCCAACTGCCCAGCTCAACTTGGACTGGTCAGTATTGTTGCAATGAATAAAACAGCACTACACACAGAGCCAGGACTGACAATTTTCATCCCAATTGTAGGTCACAAATCACAATCAGGTGAATGTCTTTAAGATTACAAAGACAATTGATGTTGCTAGCACTTGCTTATTTTTATGCCATAATAGCATAAAATTAAGCCTCATTCAAAAGCATGGAACCCATCAAATGGATCTGCAAACCCAGATACATCATGATCCAGATTTAATACTCTTCGTCCAAATAAAATATTTTGAGATAAAAACTGACATTAAGCATCTTAAATGCAAATCCCAACGGTTACATTGTCACAGTATCTCTAACATCCATTTTATTCCCTTAAATATCTCACTAGAAAAATAACACAGAAAATGTTCGCAGATATTTTGATCAAATATCCAAATCCCATATACCATCTGCTCAATTTAAGATATCAAAGCATCATTCATTTTTCCTTTCATTCAAAATCCTCATTTTCCATATTCTCAAAATCCCACTTTCATCTTAGGCGCATATAGATTCCAATTTTCCAACAATCACAATGTACCCAAGGCCTTCACATTCAATAAACGTCCCAAAGACAGGTAACATAGCATAATCAGGCATTTATTAAATGCAAAAGTAGATACCACAATCTAATTAGGCAAGTAACAAGCTCAAAGAAGCAACTCCATTCTCTCACCTTTAAACACATGCCATAAATGCATCCTTCACTTCTAAGGCCCTAACTATTACTCCACCAAAGTATATCCCACAGATCTAATTTTATAGCTTTTAGTGCCAACAAAGTTATCAACCTCCCAACCGACAGTCATCATCCAGCGCTGTCATGTCAGCTTATAACAAAAAGAGAAAGAGTTCCTATAACATAGTTCCATCTAACCAAATACACAGAAGCAACTGTCGATCTCGCAGTCAATCTGAAATCTACTAGTTCATCACAAAATTCGGTAAAATTTTAGAAGTTCCCAGACCTTATGCAGGCTCTCCGGCCAACGGACGGGGATCTGATACCCTTGCGGCGGCGGAATGAGGCAAAGCGGCGCCTCCTCGGGCGTCGGGCAGTGCCGCTCCCGGTAGAAGTTCATCTCGCGGCTGAGCTGGCTGCTCCGGCGGGGGTCCTCGCAGGGCATGTGGTCGACGGCTTCGGCCGGGCACGCGTCGAGCGGTGGGACCGGATCCCCAGCGTCGGCCAGCGCGATGATCCGGAGGCGGTGGCGGGGGTCGGCGCCGCCTGCCCCGGAAGACCCAGACAGGGCCAGCGCCCTGCGGCCCGAGGCGGCGAGGGGGTCGCCGAGCGGGGTGAAGACGAGGGCGAAGAAGACGAAGACGGTGAGGAAGAGGGCGGCGGTGACCAGATCCAGGAGGCGCCACTGCCGCGCGCCGCCGCCCCGCTTGGCGGAGGCCGGTAGGTTGACGTGGCCCATGGGTCCGGCGGCCGCGGAGGGTCGGGCGACGGAGATCAGGGCCGGCGCATGCGGGTCTTAGTCGGACCTTCGGTAGCTGGGGCGGATCCCGGTGTGAGTGGGCGAGGAGGGAGTGACGGGTGGATGCGGGAAAGCGAGCCTGAGAGGGGCGGTGGTGGTTTTGTTCGGTTCTTTCATTAATTAATTTCCTAATATATTCATGATGTCTTAATTATGCCTAATTAAGCAACAATAAGTATGCCTAATCAATCGTATGCATTTATATGAAAGTTCTAACAGAATGTTTTTTAGAAGGTAAATCTTTGTTAGTTGTAAATGAGTAGGGCTGGAAACCGTTGCCCTAAACGGGAAATGCTAAACGTCAGGTTTATAAGTGATGGAAACTACTTCATGGTGCATTTAATTAATAAGATTTATTGTTAAAAAAATTTGGGGTTCTTCCAAACAACGATAAATAACCCAACTAATTTACCTAGGCTCATAATAAAATTATATATAATTTAATCATATTATTATCCGCTTATAATGAATTCTCTTGTAAAGTCAATCGCGACTAATAAGATAGCCCAAAAACCTCCTATAACACCTAGACCAATGATAAAGTAATTCCCTTTTTTTAAAATTATAGAAAAAAATAATTTCAAACACCGATATCTACCATAAAATGCCTAAGCTATAATAAATAAGAAATTATAAAACTCAATCTTTTGCTAAGAATAATTAGTTATCCATATTTTATTATAATCTTAAGTAGACAATAATAAAATTATATTATTATATATAATATAATTTTATCATAAAATTATTGGTAAATATAAATGACCTATGTAAGTCTTAGCAGGAATTATCCCAAAAAAATTTATATAGATTAAGTTCACGCAAAATTGATAGAAACTACTTCATGGTGCTTGGTTCATTTAATTAGAAGGGTTTATTTTTTGGAAAAAAAATAGATATGTCAGGGCTCATGCATACTAGATCTAAATGGTACAAGAGGGCATAAAAATAATATACCTCTGGCTTATGTACATCCTCGAATATGGCATATCAAAATCCGAAGATGCATGATACCCAGGCTTACACAATCGTGCATGAGCCCGAGCTCGATGGAACTCTTTATTTTTTACCCTACTAATAAATAACATTTATCTTTATCACATATGAACCTTGACTTAGGTGAAATATTTTATTTTAATAAAAGTTTTTAAGAATGTGCGTGAGCTCAGGCTCTTAGGGTCATTAGATCTAAATTCGATAACCTACATTACTTAGGGAGTAAATGCCCCGAATAACATGGGCTGTTAAATTTCCCTAAGAACCTTAGGGCTGGGCGATGGCGTGAACCTAGGCTCTTAAAAAACGGGCATCTTTTTCTTTTGTTAATTCAAGTATTCACTATATTCTTTGTCTTCTGGTCTAATTTATATTTACTGTTAAAGTCTTTTTATTTAGAGTTTTGTTACTATGCATAGGTGGGTTTTTATCACCCACCAGCCAATCTGACGGTTCGTGATGTGTGGAGCGCATATTTTTCAATATCCCTTATTAACTTTTCTTTTTTATTTAAGTTCCCAAATATATAATTTACATTAATATTCCTTAACTGTTGAATTTTTGCGCATCTTTTAGCTACAGAGCTCTGTAGCCTGTGACAGGGAGATCACTTGGAGATTTTAATTCATGAGAAGTATTAGTATATAGAGGAAGGTCAATTAGCTTAATGGTATCACTTAAATTGGTTTCATAGAATTGACTTGATAGTATGAAATTGACTTAAGTGAAATCACATGAACTGACTGCAAAATAAGCAAATTCTACCGCGTTGACTTGCAAATGTGTAAATTCTCCAAATAAATAACAATACATACAGTGCCCGAGTAGGTAATTCTTTCTTGTCTAAAGTTAAACAATTGTCCCACCTTAACAGTCCCACAACTAAATTGAATTAGTTCATTTTGACTGTTGGTCTATTAAGTTGGGACGAAGGGAATATTAATTTAAGTTAGAGAGTGAGTTCTGTTAAAAAACTACGTAAATAAAATTTGCAATTATTTGTTTTGTCTAGTTACAACTCAATTAATCTTTTTGAACTAGAAAATAAGTCAAGATAGCTGACGATGCCAATAATTTTGCCAAAATTGTTGACATGCATGCACACATAAGAGCAATGCATTCACATAATATAAAGTGCAGATCCACCATGTCTTATGTTTTTTTATTAAAAATAATGTAATAAAATAGTGGGCCTTAACAATCTGTAAACTAGAAAGAAAAAATATGAGAATTGTATATTAGGAAGAGAAATATAAGCAAGTTATATTAGAAATAAATTTCAAAAAATAATACTTTAGATATTAAATGCTACTATTGCCACCCTAACAATGTGCAATTTCCTCATTATTCACTTCTCTAAGTAAAATATTACAAAATCTCTCATATTTACTACACTTCTTTAAAAAAAATACAAAGATATCTTACATACCCAACCCTTTTCCTTCCCCCACACTAGTACCTGCTGCTAATACCCACTTCCTCTTCCTCTTTTATTAGAGTCATCAGCCATGACTTAGGCCATGGTTGTTATGGTTATGGCCCTAGCGAAAACTGCCATAGCCACAATTGGCCACTAATGGTGTCAATAAAGGAGGAAGGGGAGGAGAAGGGGAGATGAAGTAGGTTATGTCTAATGACATCTATTACCAAAGGTGAAAAAGAGGGGGCAATTAGGGATAATAGAGAAAATAAAAAGGGATAAAAAGTAATTAAAAATATATAAAAAATATAACGTGGCTATTTGTACCCCATAAAACTCCTATATCCCACATTTCCTCTCCTCTAACTATCCGTGAGTACATCTAAAAATATTACTGAGTGTTAGGTTTGATCTCTAGGACTCGAGGGAAATGATGCAATAAGTTGTTTTGCAATGCGCTACTAAGTGGGTTCCCAGCCTCAAAACTTCGAAGGTGGGAGCTTGTTGTATCAAGTTGCGATGATCAAAGGTTCACTCTGGTTTCATAAATAGAAGTGTTGGTTCATGTAATTTTTGTTACCCTTCTTATATGTTCGCTCTAGCTAGGGATGCTACTACCGTAATGGATTGGATTTGGTTTTTAAAAATTGACTCGAATAGCTATTTGGGCCAGGTTTGAGTTTTAGATGATCCAACCCAACCTAAATATAATTATAAATATAAAATTTAAATTTTTTATATATTTTTAATATTATTTTTTTTAAAATAAAATATAAATTAAAATATTTTTTTTTATTTTATTTAGGTCAAATGGGTCGGGTCGGGTTCGGGTTACAATTTTCTTCAAGTGGTATTAAGTTCAAGTTTGACAAACCTGACCCAAACCTAACCCGGTAATAATACTAGTTCTTGGATGGTAAAAGAAAACAATGACTACATAAGCTTTGAACTTTATGAGAATGACATCTGATTAGGTCTCGAAGTGGTTCGATCGATGAAGTAGCGGTTTAAAGGTTGAGTAACTTCGGCATTTGTGTATCATGAGAGCCGAGCCGGATTTAATGCCTAAGCGAAATTGCTAGAATTTCAAGTGTAGAGAGGAAAAGTTGTAACTTGTAGACAATGAGAAGGGGAAGTGGCATGCCCAGGCTTATGTGCAACTGCACAAGCTATGGTGTATTTTATGGCTTATATTACTCACGGGGCATTTACGATAGTTGACCACGTCCAAATGCGCAACTGGGTGAGGTGTAGCATATATAATGGCTCATGTTACTCGAGGGACATTTTTGATGGCTCACTGTAATGTCCTAATTCACTTAAGCTCACTTTTTCTTATAAATATTTTTAAAAATTTTATTAAAGTATGAAAAGGGTGAGGGCCATGAGTATATCTTAGGGGGGATTAGTGGCATTATTATATATTTTCCCCTGCATTAACAAGTGACTACCATCGAACAGCTCATACCCTGCCAACTTTAATCACTTAGTTGACAATATTTGACTCACGTCAAAGCATGTGGGGTCTTAACTCGTAAGAATCAAACCCTGTCACGTGAGTCTTTATATTATTCAGACTGTTCATTACTGATGTGAGGCTTCACCCCCGCAACCCCACCGGCCGGACGCCGGCCCTCGCCTTACTTGTGACCTTAGCATGCAGAGATGAGCCAGATGTGGAAGAGTTCCTCTGTGAGTGGGCCTTCTCAGCACTCGCAACGGTGGCCATCCTTGCTCCACGTCCATCCCCCGCAACCCGCTTCCTCGAGGCCGACTTGCCCAGCTCCGGCCGCTGCCTTGGCGAGCTCTGCGACCGGGCTTTCGCCCTGGATGATTCGGTGCCCGCCATGTAACTCGCGTGGTTGTGCCTCCCACTGCACAGGCGCACGGAGTGGTTGTCACTCATGGAGGGAGTGAAGGAGCTGATCTGCGGGCTGGTGTCAGCGGATCGGAAGGCGGAGCCGTCGACGTCCATGGACTGGATTCCGATCGAGGAGGTGTTCGGGGTCGACAGCTGAGTTCTTCTGGGTTCTGTGGACTGAACTTCCTGCTGATCAGCTATCCTGTCCACCCACTGGTCTAGCCAAGTCCGGCTGCCTCCTGTTGGGTCCATGCCAATTTCATTCTTCCTTGATTTAGGGTCACTTCTCTGTAACTATGGCAGCAAGTTTTTAATGATTCATGCCTTGTAAGTTAGCATTCCTCTATTGACACTTAATTAGATTAACAGTACTAGAATATAAAGCCAACCTTGAGGGAATGTGGAGAGTAGTATCTTGCACTGCTTGTCCGGACCACAGTCTCATATTTCTCTGGTGTTGCCGGGCCCTGAAACAGCAAGAGGGAGAACCCAACAACAGTGTCAATTGTATTCATTAGCACATCAAACCAGCACATTAATTTATTCACTGACCACATAGTGGCTAATCCTTTTTTCTTTGTAGGAAAGACTTTGATCATCAAATAAAAACGCCACTAATTAATAAAAACAAAAAGCCCCAGAGCAAAATATTGAACTTTAATTCAAACAGATTGACATACATGGATTAGTGTCTCGAACTGATCAAAACCTTCACCGGTAAAGACAAGAAAGTAGGCTACCTAACGAAGGAAGCATTTTTTTATGCTCAGCATAAGGAATGCATGCAGGAGCCGCACGCTAAGCACATGTTAACGTGCTTAAAGTAAGGAGCCTTGATGTTAACATGCATTAACGCTTCCCCTAACTAGAGATCATATCTTCCGTAAAAGAGAAGCTTACCAGATGGATAGACAAATTTCTTGCACTGCCTGTCCCAATGACAGCTTCATAATGTTTCTCTCGTGTTGCACGCCGCTGCCACGATGTAATGGAACTTGCACTCTTATCCAATTTATATTCAATACATCAATCAGTTCATAAACGAAGATCAAATTCTTTGAGCTAGTAAGCTACTGCTCATGAGGTAGGGTAAGTGCATTTTGCATTTCAAATCACATTTGATCCATCACGTACCAATGGCAATTGAAATGTGAATTGTGACAAGGATTCTCACCACCCCAAGAGCAAGTCAACAAGCTAACATGGCGACATTCATGAACCTTAAATTTACTTACATGTTGAGCTAGTAGACCTTTGGCCACGGCTAGTCGATTCTCCGGCCATGATGCAGGCGTGCAGCCGGCACCCGCCCTGGCCTGGACTTGCACCAATGCCGGCATGCGCCGTAGCATCTCCGCCACCCGTTTCCGTTCAATGTGGCCTCTCACCATCGCCTGCAGCCTCACCAGTCCCCTCAGTGCCCTCAGAGCCCTCCTCCCCTGCGTACCAATGCAACGAGGCGTAACGATCAGTTTCGTTGAAACGAGACAGGACGGAAAAGTTTCGGGCTGTTTCGTCCGAACGGGGTGCATGCAGAAAGAAACCGCGTGTTGTCTGTTATGAGGAATTAAATGGATTAATGAATGAGATGCCGCGTTACAGAAGAGATACAGCGACGTTTCACCAACGGAGAGGACAACGAAAATGGCAAGGGCAGGTGGGTTTTCTCATATTTACAGGTAAGCCCGCTTGGAGAACCGGAGAAGGAAAGTGTGGTTGGCATGGAGAAGAAAATTTAATTAGATATGAAGGGTACTTTGGACCAAGAATCATGAAAGACATGAAGCTCGCCCATCACGTGAAGTTTGGTTACCTCCTGTATCGGCCAACCAAATAGTCGAAAAGTCCAAACTATCCTCAATATAAGTAAAGGGTCAGGTGGCGATCTTATAAGGAAATTTAGCCATCAAGCTCAATCGAATGGCATGCGATTCAACAGAGGCACACGGGCACACGCAAATGCGCCTGCAACGTATCTTAAAATTTTACAATTATATTGTCCAAGTGATAATAATTATACTTCGTCCGTTCTAAATTAATAACTCTATTTAATAGCTTCATTTTGTTAAATTTAAGTGGTTAGTACTTACAAAAAAGTATCATAAGTTTATTTTCTTTATTTTAAGTTTTACTATTTAATAAAAATTATTATTTTTTAAATATAATTATTAAAATAGAATGGAGGGAGTAACTTTTTTTAATGAAAATTAATCCCCATTAAATGAACTACATACAATAACTTTCTAAAGATATACAATAATGATCTAGCAGAAAATGAGAAAGTTACCTACTTGTCATCTAATTTATCTTTATGAGAAGCAGCAATGGGGGGCAGTCTACATCAATTTAATTCAGTTCCCATTAAGGAACAGAAGATAGTGTTTAAACTTAATTAGTAAAAAGCGTTTCTTCAAGAACCATGAGAAGGGCTGAGTATGGAGGATGGAACTAGAATTACCAGGTAGCCCCTGAAAGCCGCCTGAATCTTCACTGCGGCCAACTCCTCCCTCCAGAGCGACCCACCACCGGCAAAAGGACCGGTCACGTGCATGGCCCTCCCTCTTCTGGTCAGCCGCATTACTTCCGCCGCTGCAGTGATGGCCGCCTCCGCTGCAGCAGCGGCAACAGCGAACGCTTGCTTTCTCTGCTCCGCCCCCTCCACCTGCAAAGTGGACGAGGGCAGCTCCTGTCGGAAGGACCCTTTCCGCTCCCTGCCCCTGGACGACCTCCTGAACAACCACCACTTCTTCACCTTCTCCGTCCCCGGAGCCGGCTCTGCATGTGGGTTGCTCCGGCCTAGCAGCCGGCGTAGCCACCTCGCCGCTCTCCCCATTTGGGCGTCTAGCAAACCATCGGAGAGGGAGGGAGTAGCCGAGTCTGAACTATTAAGTTTATATACGGCATATGCGATCGTCCGTCTATAAATTAAACATAATAAAATTACATGGGATTCATTATAATATATGGGCTCGTGATGCTTGCAACGGCCCTTTTGTATACGTGGCAGGGATGGAAACGGCCGTTTCATAAGTTCGTTAACGGCCCCGATGGTTTTTAGCATCGTACACTGAAACTTAATATGGTACATAGGCCTAACTTATCATGTACTATGCTATGCCTGAATATACTAATCTAGAACCCATGTGTACTACGGTCACATACGGGTCATGAAGCCCATTCAAGAGTTTGAAAAAACTGTCCTTGGGTCTTCCCATAAAACTTAATCCATTCTTTAACTGTCACGGACAAGTTTGTCTCCTATTTGGTCCCCCTTATTTACACTTATGCCCTTAAATTTTTATCTTTTAACCATATTACCCTTCCAAGGGCTGATGACGCCTTCCATTTCTTCTATTTATTTTTATACTGTAGCCGGATCCGATTTTTCCTCCGGTCTAGCGATTTGAATAGCGAAATTGTGATGGACTCATTTTCCTCCTATCTAGCGATTTTCATAATGGATTTATGGATTTACAATGATAATGCCATTTTTACCTATCACCATCTTTTGATTGCCTTTTCTAACTGTGGCATTCCACCATTGAGAGCTCTCAGAGGTTGCAAAATTTTGACTCCTTACTGGGTATGATGCGAAAACCATATTGTACGTAGTTTACATCTATGCACATGATTTGCTTGTGGCTCTCTTATTCCAGGTACCTACATGTGTTCAGTTGATTTTTTTTCTTTTAAGTGTGGTCGGAGCTTATTGTTCCTTTCATCACACGATTTTGAAAACAAAATTTTCACTTCACCAAACCATTTCTCATATCCGTCAATTTCATTGTATTCGTATTCAATCTATCTAAAGCCTGTCAAGACTTCTATTTGCGGCAATTTTAGTATTTTGCTCAAGGTATTTATCACACTGATCTTTAATTGGTTTAGATTGAAGACAAAATTTTGTATGTGCTTAGTTTTATTTGTTTTCTTTCAATAGTCCTAATTTCAATTACTTTGTATTGTTTTCTCTTATTATGAGATAAGAGTTTAGTTTGATTTCTATAGTTGAACGCATTTTTGTTTCTGAGTTTGTTGATTGATCTTCTATCTTTGTGCATTTTACTGGCCAAGGTAATTCTCCTATCCTGAGTCGATGTCATATTTGTTTGTCAACTTCTAAGTTAATTTTCACATTTTGTTATGTAAATGCTTTAATTTTGTTTTACATATGTTTGGCTTATTTGTTAATATTCCAACTGCTCTAATTTGCTTCTTATATAATTAATATTTACAATGTAATTAGTTTACACATTTTGTTCAAACTGTTTTAATTTACTTTTGAAAAGATTAATTCCAACTGAAGTAATTTGCTTTTTTGATATTTCTCAACATTTAAAATCTTACATATTTGTTTTACAATTACCATATATGTTTTTGTGTTGTTGAAATGAAATGATTATTATTTTTTATTTTTTTTATATTTTTAAAATCTATGTTGTACCTTATGCAGGTTCATGAATTATTTTTTTCTTCTTCTTATGTACAAGCATGATAAAAGCACCTTAGTTCTTATTGTGGATAGCTCCACAACTTATTATGCTTTGATAAGGATGATTTGTTAGAAATGGGTATAGTTGAATATTAAATTTCTGAGATTGTCTTACATTATTGGCAACCATTCAGATTGTATACTTCAAGATTATTTAGATTTGAAAAACTTGTTCTCTCTTGCTTCTATTATTGGCACGAAAAAAGTAAGTGCGTTTGTCATTGATTCTTTTAGAATGGTTCGTACTCATAATAGTCAGTCGGGAAATTTTAGTAGTGATGGTAATAGCAAGTAGAGTAATATAATTTCAACACTTCTTAATAAAGATATTGATTCTCTTTGTAATTTTTCCTCAAAAAATGTAAAACACTTGTGACTACAAAGTGGTGTGACGATATTTAATACATTGGGTAAAAATATGAGGGATGTGCTAAAGAGTTTAGGCTTAAACTTTGTCAATATGCTATTGAACTTGGTTTTGATTTTAAGTATATTTATAATGATAAAACCAGAGTGTTTGCTAATTGTAAGTACAAGGGAGATAATGATTTCCAATTGTATGTTCATGCCACAAAGGATGATGTCAATGATTATTTTTGTATCCGTGCATTGAATAATGTCCATACATATAGGTTTACTATTAAAAGAAAAAAGAATTCAAGGATGACATTTGATATTTTGTACAAGAAATTGTTGAGTGATGTAAGGAACAAACCTCTTATTTGTCCAATTGATGTTGTAAAACAAGTTAATTCTACTTATGGTTTAAATATTTCATATGGTATTGTTGCAAAAGGTGTTCATAAGACTCAAAAGGAGTTATTTGGTGACCATACTAAGTCTTTTAATGATCTCAATTGGTACATTAATTCAGCTATGATAGCTAACTTAGGTTGTCACTTGGTTTTGGATAATGATTCTAAAATGGGGCGTTTTATGAGGGTCTTTATAGCATTTTATGCTTGCATATATGGATTGAGTATTGTCGCCCTTTGTTATTTTTGTATGAAACTTATTTGAATGGTCATTACAAAGGAATTTGATTGGCTGCTACCGTATAAAATAGAAATCAAGGTATATTTTCTATATATAGTAAATATTTACTTTTTATACTTAATATGATCTATTATATAGTAAGTAAATGTTTACTTTTTAGTATGTAGTTCCCTTTTTCTATTCAATTTTGATTGTTATTTAATTTTTAATGCATCAGGTATTTTCCCCCTTGCCTATTCGGTTGTTGATTCTGAAAATTTGAGTAATTGGACATAGTTTCTTATGCAATTGAAGATGATATTAGGGACTTCTTGTGACATTGAAATAATTTCCAATCGTAACAAGGGGTTGATTGAAGCAATGACACATGCCTTTTCTTATTCTCCTCATGCTCATTGCCTTTATCATCTAAAGAATAATTTGAGAAAAAAATTAAGAGGAAGAATATTGGCTTTTTGTAATAGAATGAAGTTTAAGTTGAAAGAATATGCACGTGCTTCAACGAAGACATTGTTTCATGAAAAGTTGGAAGATCTTAGAAGATATGGTGGCCCTCAAGTATGTAGTTTTCTTGAAAAATTTCCTTTTGAATGTTGGACAAATGCATATTTCAATGAAAAACATTATGGGGAGATGTATTCCAATGTGGCAGAGAGTTTTAATTCTTTGATTAAAGAAGAAAGACATCTTCCGGTTACTGAAATGATCAATGAAATGTAGAAAAAATTAATATATATGATGTTGGATCGTGGGATGGATGCAAATTATTAAACTTTTTTCCTCTGCCCTAATCTAAAGAAGAAGTTGAATGCTCGTATTATTGATGCTTCATTTTGAAGGTTATACATTCTACTCTTGAAGTTTATAAAATTGTATCTATTCATTCATATTTTGTAAATATTAGCAGTTGTGAATGTTCATGTTTTGAATGACAAATTAATGGTTTCTCATGTACTCATGTTCTTGCTACTCTCACATAAGTGAGACTGATTAAAATTCATATTCAAAAGCAATCAATCTCATTCCTACTTTTGAGAAGCTGTCGACTTACAAATAAAATTCTTTTGCTGCTACTTTTGTTTAGAAGACCTCATGGAAGATTAAAGAAACATATCTTTTCTAAAGGAGAGTATATACCAAGAGAAATAAAATGTAGTCATTGTGAAAAAATTGGTTATCATAATAAGAAATCATATAAAGGACCATTATAAAGTTTAATATTCATTTGCAATTTATACTCTTATGCCTTTATTTGTTATTGTTTGGATTCAGTTATAACTTTTGCAACATTTTTATAGTGTTTGATGATATATTATTTTTATAATGGATGTATACATTGTTATAGTAGTTTGATTTTAGGTTTAAAAATGGTAGCTAAATTTTACATGAATGATGAAAAAATAGCATGTATTTGAAAAACAAGGTTTTATAATTGCAAGTGTTTACAATGTTATATTCATTACATACGCAGGGGTCATTTTCAAGATTTATTTTATTGATAGTAAATATTTACTTTACATGTTACATGTACATATGTAATATTTTTTGTTTGAGGCAGGTATTTATTGGTAGAATTAGATTTTTTTATTTTTGTTGAAAATTTCTTTTTTAACTTTTATACATTATACATTTAACATATATTTTTGAGTTAGAAGTGATCTTACTTTTTTTACGTTATATGTTTTTCAACTTTTTGAATTCACTTGAAAGGTTGGTATCTTTGATATAATAACATGTACATTCCATGCATTCATTGTGGTATCCTTGCATATGTCTACATGATCGGGCAAATACCCCTAATTTACTGAGCTTTCTTGTACCTAACAATCCATGTGCATTCATTGTGTTATAAATAAAAAAGTGATACTAGCACGCCTCCGCATCATGATCTTCTTTACTGACATATGCATATGAGTAGATACACATGCGATGAACACCTCTTATACATGACATGCATTAGTACTATAATTAAGAGACAAAGTGCACTAAAGGGTGGAATATATGATTTTAGTTGAAATATGATGACACATGCCTTTTCACAGTAAATATTTACTTTCTTTCAATTAACTTATTTAGAGCTAATTTAACATATGAATTTAATCAGCTTTAAGAGATCATTTTCATTATTCATTCTTTTAACTCATATTAATGACAATTTATTCTTCACTTGTCCAAAATAATGAGACAATAAATATTATTTCATCTCATTTTTCTTAATTTAGACATTGAACACATGAATTCAACCACATGAATTTAATATGTTTTCATCATTATTCAACAAATAAAACTAACCTATTTCAATCCACATTCAATATATGAATTCAACCTATTTTCACCATTATGCATTGCTTGAATTTAACCAGTTTTAATCCACACATTTAACATATGAATTCATCCTATTTTCACAGTCATTCAACACCTTTATTCAACTTATTTTCACCATTATTCAATACAAGAATTCAACTTGTTTCAATCCATGCATTTAACATATGAATTCATCCTATTTTTAGGATCATTCAACACATGAATTCAACCTATTTTCACCATTATTTAATTCATGAAGTCAACCTGTTTCAATCCACATTTTTTGAAACTTTTTTCTTCGTTTCTCACTCGTTTTAAGTCTATTTTGAGTTGTTTAAAAGGGGTTTTTGGCTAATTCGATGGTATTCTATGTAATGGAAGCGTCCATTCATCGAGTTGACAACCTTATAAGGGAAAAATGCCCCAGGCCAAGAGGAGACTCTACCCGTCGCCCTTGAGCCCTAAAGAGAGAGAAGTTTCTGTCCTATGTTGTCGGCCACAACAAGAGAAATGGCCCCGAGTAGGAGAGGCTCTGTCCTCCACTGAAGGGCCACATAGTATGAGATACATCTCCCGAGCTAAGGGGATGTTTTGTCTGTAGCTTATGGGTACGATAAGAGAAAAAATTCTCTATGAAAGGGGAAAGTCTGTCCGTCATCTATGAATACATTGAGAGAAAGGTATCTTCGGGTAGGGGAGGTTATGTCCGCTACGGGAAGTGTGAAGTGTCCTGGGTTAAGGGGAGGTTATGTCCATCGCCTTTGGGTTACAACGGGGGAAACGTCTCGGGTTAAAGGGAATGTATGTTTGCTGCCTTTATACGTAATGTGAATGATGTTCTGGAGTAAGAGGAGGTTCTGCCCACCATCTTTGAACTTGATGAAAGGAAGGACGCTCTGCAGGAACGAGCAATTCCCAATGTTGCTACTTTCAGAATTTTAGGGGAGTAAATATTTTTACCTTTTAAGTCAATATGATTTATATGCATGTCCATCTTACTTAGTATTATTAATATGCTAATTAATATTTATAATTTTCTATGATCTGATATATGTTTATATGTTCTGATTCGATATGCTTTGATATACTATGTTGTGATCCAATTTGCTATGAAATGCTCTATTGTGATATGATATGCTCTGATTTGATCTGATATGATCGGTTGTAGTCAAATGAAATATGATATGGTCTGATGGGATCTAATACGATCCAATCTGCTCTGTTGTGTATTCTGCTCCACTTTGTGATAGAGTGGTACATGTAATTCTACTAGTGTTCTACTCTCCTCTGTGAGATGTGTGATTCCGCTAATTTATTGGCTTTCGTTCTACTCTGATGGTTTATAAGATTTTCATCTGACTGCGAATGATTTATTCAGATATAAGGATATATGTATTAGCCATTAGGCATATCTACGTTTGGATCTGATTGTATTGGAATAATATTGTAATGTTATCTAATACGTACGTAGGCAACCAACGGTAAGGAGACGTTGGCCCGATCTAAATTAGTTATAAAATTAGGTTTATTCTTAACTACATGCAACAGAATGTTAAAGCTCTGCAATGCGTAGAAGAATGTTATGACTTTGCATACTGAGTCTGCCGCTCTTGGTTAGTCTTGATTTAAAATTTTCTATTTAATTTGATATAAACTCTGATTTTATTTTCCGAACAGCCCCGATCTGGGACCAGGGCGTTACACCTAATCACATTAATATCCAAGAGAAATTATCCTATAGACATGCACAATCAATAACATACTTGCAAGAATTTACCTTTGGGTTTAAGCATAAGTTTGATGTTCAACAGGGTGGCTGAAGCCCTAAGCTGCCTAGCTAGCTTACTAGTATATGCGCACATGTATTGGGTTTTGATTCCATTCGGGACTTATAGGTTTTTAACCCTATTTCTTTAGTGTTATGGCTGATGTTGAAATAGGTAATAGATCCTATTTCTTGTTGCATGATGGGTTTCTATTTAGGGGCAACCAACTATATATTCCACTTTGTAGTATGCGCTTGAAAATAATTAGGAGGTGCATGTGGGTAGACAAAATATTTTAGAGCATCTTATTTTTGCCTACTATGCACAAAAATGTGTATAGGTAGATGTCGGATATGCCATATTTCAAAGGGGAAAGCTACCAATATGAGTTTGTAAATAACATTAGACATCCCTAAATAATCTTGAGCTAACATTAAAATGAACTTTATACTTAGATTGCTACATACATGTGAGGTATGGAAGCAATATTTGTGATTGCTGATAGATTTTCTAAGATGAAACATTTTGTGGTTTGTAAGAAAATAACCGATGCTTTGCATGTTATTTTATTATTTTTTGGGGAGATTTATCGGTTGCATGGATGGACTTTATCTTTTGTATATGATTAGGATACTCAATCTTTTAGTCATTTTTGGCATTCATTATAAAGGTTAGCACACACATAAATGTCTTTGATAGTGCTTACCACTCCCAAATGGATAGCTAAACAAAGGTACTCAATATGTCTTTGGAAAATTTATTGAGAAGCTTATTAGGTGCTGATTTGAAATATTGAGATCAACACTTATATAAGGTTGAATTTGCTTATAATAGAAATGTGAATATGAGTACAAGGTTTAGTTCATTTACCATAGTGTTTGGCTACAAGCCATACTCACTGGTAGATTTGGCACCTATGCCGAATGTGAAACATTTAAGTAGCAAGACTGAAGATTTTAATACTCACTTGGAAGATATTCATGCTAACACTAAAAAGAAGTTGTAATTTTCTAATGTTAAATATAAAGTTGTAGGTGACTTGAAGAGACAACATGTGGAGTTTGGAGTGGGTGATTATGTATGAGCTAATTTAAATAAAGACATGTTTCTTATTGGGGAATACAACAAATTGTTTATAAAGAAGATTGACCCATTAGAGATTATTTAAAAGATCAACCCCAATACTTACCATTTCAAGCTACCTAGCCACATATGTGCTTTAGACATGTTCAATGTCAAACGTCTTATTCTTTATCTTAGTGATTCTTCAAAAGATAGTTGCTGAATCTAAGAGAATTCTTTCAAACCTAAGGAGGAGGATGTATTCAAACATCTTATTCTTTATCGTAGTGATTCCTCAAAAGATAGTCGCTGAATCTATTAGAATTCTTTCAAACCTAAGGCGGAGGATGCAATATAGACCAACCTACGGTATATAGAGGTGTGGGATCGAGCAGGGGCCTTGAGACCCAAGTCCCTAGTGGCATAGAGGCATTATAGCACAGGACACCTTCACAATGTTTGATAGAGTTGGGAGTCTATATAGTAGTATTTTAACTATCTAAAAGTCTATCTTTAGTAATGTCACTCATGCTTCTTTAAGAGGATTTTGTAGGACTCTTTATAATTGGTTAATGAGTTGTAACAAGTAGACTGAACTCTTATATATTTTAGTCCATGCAACTAGGTCTTTATAAGACCTTGGCATCAACTTGGGAAAGGGTTATTGTTTGCTATTTTGTTAATCTATTAAAGAAAATAAATCTTTTCTCTATCTCTTTTTCCTTTATTTTGTGAGATTGCTTGTGTAATTCGCAAGAGAAGAAGGTTGAGCAAACATCTAAGCAGGATTCATTATACGTGTTTGTGTTTTATCAAGTTTTCCTTGCATCAATGGTAAACTTGTACAATTTCTGTAGGTAAGTCCACCGTGCAGCTTGCGCACCATGTACCATACACCACCATTCAATCACATCCATACATTTAACTTGAATAAAATCCTTTCAACTCTCTATGGCTTCTACAGGGGGCAGTGAAGAAAAATTAAACTAAAATCAGATGTGATGAAAAGGAATTCCTCCACACCTAATTCTCAAGTCTCCAAGTTTGTACGAAGTGGTGGACTCATCATGGATTGCAGCATATCAGTCATCCTTTGCAATATGTGTTGAAAAGAAGGTCTGCAATCTGGTTCACTACAGAGTTTTTGGAACACTTCAGCATTTCCACTTTTCCAGCATGAGCAAGAAATTTTGGAGATTTAGGTACATATGCAAAAGTGTTATTTTACCTCAGCCAGCAGTCACTGATGATGGATGCGATGCGAGGGTCCAAATTTTCTGGCAAATCTAATCTCCGGTCCATGAAACCAACAACACCAATAACCTAGAATAGTTCAAAGAAATGGAAAGCGTAATAATTACTTGGGTGAATTGTTGTTATAATTTTTTTGGGTGATTCAGGCAAACCATACCTGAAGTGAATCAAGATGGGTCCAAGGGATGCATTCGGTCATTAGTTCCCACAAAATGACACCAAAGCTGTACACATCAGACCTAATCAAGAAGATCCCAAATTATTGTCAGCACAGAACCCTACAACAACAGTCTGAAATACCCTTATTATCTGACTGATGCCAACTTAGTAGCTGCCTTACTTCTCATTTGAGGGCTCATTTCTAAGGACTTCAGGGGCCATCCACTGAGGCTGCATCAAATATTTATATTTTATTAGTAGATCGATAATAAGCTGACATAGGAAAAAATGGAAGATCAACTTAGTCTAATTTATGTAGGAAAGCAACCGATTATCAACATGATGCGAAAACCTAACAAAGTATTGAAGAGAAAGGAAAAAAGTTATTAATTTGCAGCAAGATTGATTCTGAGGCACACTGTAGGTTATGCTCCATTTAATGACACTATATTAACAGCGAGTAAAAAAAGCTTACAAACATGTCGAATCAGCTAATTATATTCAAATGGGACTTATTGAATAATTTGTTCAATGGAGGAATAGATCTCAAGAGTTCAAATAGTTAAATTCTTACTGTCCCTCTTTCAGATTTTGCAGTCAAGAAGGCTGTTTTCTTCAACTGTGACAGGCCAAAGTCTCCCACCTTATCAATACAACGTTAAATATCTTATTAAATTTAAAGAGGAATACAATGCTGTTAGCAGCAGTAAAACTGGAAAGAACAACTTTATACCTTGACAGTCCAGTTTTTGTCAACAAGTAAGTTCGAAGATTTCAGGTCTCTATGTACTATTGGAGGATTTCTTCGGTGCAAATAATTCATGCCTCTTGCCTGTAACATGACTTAAACCCTCAGATATCTGTTCATGCATATCAATAGTCTCTTTTTATAACTCTTAAGGACTTTGCATGGAAGAAACATACAACATCTAGAGCCATTCTCAACCGGCGTCTAAGATCCAATACATGGCCGTTTTTGTGTAATGTTTTGAAGAGACTTCCTCTGCACATTATAAATAATCATTCAAATTGAGAGACATAGTCAAAGAACATTCACCATATGAAATGAATCAGAGTTTGGAACATGCTACAAACATATTGCTTCTCTTCAGGATGAACTTCCAATTACCTTGGCAAAAATTCTGTCACAATTGCAAGTCTTTCAGGAGAATAAACTGCTCCCATGAATAGTAAGACATTTGGGTGTCTCAGTCTCTTCATTATGGCAATCTGATATGGAGATTCAGAAGGATACGAAATGTGATTCCTCAGAAATAAGTAATTGACAAGATTATGTTTTTCCTTTTACCTCCTTTCTGTACTCGACCAATATCCCTTCACGATATTTATTGCCTGTGTAAATTTTGATTGCAACATCCTGATGATCATCATAAAATCACAATTAATGATTGATTGTACAGAGTTCCTGAAAGCTAATTATAATTAAGATTTTAGGTTGTCCCCATACCGATCCATTCCAAATTCCTCGATACACAACAGCATATGAACCTGTGAAAGAGAAGAATCCTTAAACAAGTAAAATTTCA
Source organism: Saururus chinensis (assembly GCA_035235625.1). NCBI lineage: Eukaryota > Viridiplantae > Streptophyta > Magnoliopsida > Piperales > Saururaceae > Saururus > Saururus chinensis. The sequence continues at coordinate 26,069,502 of CP141147.1, forward strand.
ACTTCTAACAAACTCATCTCGGTGAAGTAGATGACTATCAGAGCTATTAATATGGGATGGAGTATTCTTCATAGGAGTATTGCTATATCTCCTTCAAGAAACCCACATCTAAACCCAATTCGATGATGTGACTTGCCAACATGGCACGCGGCATCACTCTTCCAGTCCCCCAGCTCTGCCACCGGCCTCCAACCTTTCACCCTGTCCCACAACACCCTGCAAACATAGGGCACTGGGATTTTCTGGTTCCTTCCCCCCTAGTTCCTGGCTCCATCCTCGACCCCAGTGCTTGCAAATTAGGGGCTCGGTTTTCTGGACCCCCAACCCAAATCCCCCCAGACGTTCCTCCTAAGCTACTCTCCCCCAGAACTTACGGGGCTGGGAAGGAAGGAGAAAGTTTTTTATTTATTTATTTGCATCCTGTCTAATTCTGGAAAAACGCATCTTTTAAATACGTCAAAGTATCCATTAGCTGTTAGGATATAAGAATGGATATTTTCATTAAAAAGTAAAAAGATGGGATCTATCACCTTGACCTACTTCCTCCCCCAAACATAAGTCTTGCCACTGAATCTCACAATCGGCCAGTGAATTTGGATCCTTTTCTCCTCTGTCGGATGATCTGTCATTACTACTATCAGTGTTTCCTACAAAATCTGGTAGCAATTGTACACTTTCTTGGTATTGATGTTCGTTTGGCCCCTTCAGTGCGTCTCCTTCTGGATGTCCTACATTTGTTTCTCTTTCTTTCCCATGGTTCTTACAGCCTGATAGGTTCAGCAAATTTTCAGAAGTGGCCTTTCTAGTACACTCGTCACAATCAAAGAAAGAAATGACCGGTTTCTTGTTTGATGCAGATGCATCATCTGTAGAGGCTCTCTGCTTTCCATTATCCTTTCCATAGGAATGTGAACTCCTACCATATGAAGAACTTTTCTTGGCAGAAATGGCAAGAACCTGATTGGAAACATTGGACCAACTCACATCTGTTCCTCTTAAGCGATCTAGAGGGTTCTGAAAAGATGATACATTCCTTGATGTCTGTTGAAAATACCCAGCCTAGTGAGGGAAGACTATCACTCTTATGAAAGAACAGAAACTAACCGGAATTTCCATCAATTGGGCTTGCTGAATAGTAGTTGCTCGCACCAGTTCCCTTCCACTTCCAGTAGTAGACCACAATTTCTGAGTATTGTGTCTAGAAGAGAAGAGTTTTGATGCCTGCTTAATTTTAGATGTATTTCAATAAGAGCAATAATCAAACGCAAGGCTAGTACAGAAACACTTTACAAACGAAAAAGGAAACAGTGTATTTAGTTTAACACATAAGCACCAGAGTGGAAAGAGACGTTGCAATCCGTGGCTGTGAATGCCACTGAATCTTTTTCATGTTTATCCTCCAATCTCTAAGTGGGCCATGAGCATGATGATCCTGGTATGTTAAATTTTCCTTGTTTTTGTTATTAAAGACAGCTGCATCACTTGATACAGTAATAACACCAATGAACTCACCATCCTCGTACAAAGGGCTTTTCGTTACCATCGCCATGAATATTTCACCAGATCTTTTCTTCATTGGAAACTGACCTGACCACAATTGACCAATTTGTGGTCCTTCCGCAATTCTCTTAAAAAGGTCCCTTCTTCCTTCATCAACAAGAACATCTAAAGCTTTTTGGCCAAGAATTTCATAGTCTTTCCATCCATAAAGATTTTCTGCCGAGTGATTCCTGGAATATAGAAATCACCACTATCTGCTTGAGAAACTTGGAAAACTGAATATAACATATCGGTACAAAAAGATTGAAGCATATACATGGTTTTTACATATAACAATTTTTATGTACCGTTTACAGCATATTTCATAATTCATATCCTAATTAGAAAAATTAATCAGGCTCACTAGACATTGACACATCTGTTTTCATAATCCAAACGAATTCTAATCCTTCCAAGCTTCCAGTAATGTAATTTTATAAGAATCAAGGCCTTTCCTATTTCATTTCTCCAGCAGTCAAGCCGTTTCAAACGGCCCTACTGGCTCTACCTGCTGCTTCTTCAATCCAAAAACCAAAATCATGATTCGAACCAAATCACTTTCACATCAACAGACAACAATGAACCATTATATTTGAACCAAAATGAATCCATCCATTCCCCTTCATTTCTTCAAATCATCATACATATTGAATGAGAAGCAATGAAAGATAACAAAGGAGGCAGACCAAAGAAAGATACCAGTAGATGATCTTCCCAGAATCAGCCCGGCAGACATGAACAGCATGCCCCATCGACTGCAGCACGTTCGAATACCCAATCTTCTTCAACAACCACCCATAGCCACCGCCGCCGCCACCTCCTTTCTCCCTGTCCATCTCCTTCTCCCTCTCCCGAACCAGCACCTCAAACTGCTCCCTCAGCCGCTCGTAGCTCACCTCCAGGTCCCTGAACCTCTTCAGCAGCTTCTCGTAGTCCATCGTCCCCGTCGCCTGAGATTCGCCCGCCCCACCCTCCATCTCCTCTTGCAAGCATCCAAGAAGCAGGGCGTGGGCGCTCTACAACTTAGCCGCACTTCCTCACATTTTTATACACATACGTGATTACGATTAATTTTTAATTAACTTTTAATTATGCCAAGTAAAAAACATTAATTTCCGAGGTGCTGCCGAAATACTAAGATTCGTTCCGACACGTCTGCACGTGCGGGTACGCGGCAGGATCTGGGAATATAAATGTATGATATATGATTGAATGAGGCTATATGCACCCCAGTAATTCCTTCGCTACCCCATTTTAGTTATAAATTTATGAAAGAGTTGCCTTGGCTGCTGTCCCTTACTAGGTTCACATGGACAAAAAGAGGAAGTAGTTGGATCCGGCAGGTTGGCCGTTGCCCTTCTAAAAAAGAAAGGTTACAAAAAGAGCAGTGAGTTTAGCATAAGAAATATGTAGGAATCGTTTCTTATATATAATTAACAACTTACATGCTAGTGCATATTAATATTATTAACCTAAGTGTTAACGCTCATTAGGATGTATTCTTTTGATTTTTTTTTCAACTATTTAAGATCGCTTTTAGTAGAGAGTTAGCATAGAAAATGATTCCTTTCAAAAGAGGGGATGCACAAGTGTACAACATGGTGTTGGCTGAATCAATGCTTCCAAAAGTGTGTTTTCAATTTGGTCACAGGCTTCATCTCCATCCGTTTTCTGTCCTCACGAGGAGCATGGGAGCGGACATCTCAGGGTGGTAGAGGCACTTGCACGGGCGAATCTAAGATTTTTTTTGTGTGATAAAAAATAATTTAATCAGAGGACATCTTACATTTAATTCTTGTCATATTATCTGCTGTTAAGGTGCAATGCCAGGTTAACATTGTTAAGAAATTAATTTAGATTTTTCTTTTAAGTACACATAAGAACTTCCATCTAATTCTGTAGCAAACCGTTATTGCATTAGAGAAAGCAAAATCAGTAACACCTAATTCTGCAGCCAAGCCCTCTTTGAACAGTTTTAGAGCTTCCTCGTCCTCGCCCATTTGCGTGTATTGGTATATCATCCCACTCCGAGAAACCAAGTTCCTCTTGGGTATTTCATCAAACCGCTTATGCGCATCTCCTATTTCACTGCGTTTTGCATACATGTCGACCAAAGAGTTACTGTCAAAGGGCCAAGTTCTCATCTAAGAATTTACGTTATGATGGCCTGGCTGCCTGTGTAACCAACAACCTAGGCGCCTAGTTTTCTCTCATTTATCACACAATAACACATAGGAAAAAGAAACTCCGCCCCAAAAACTTTATTTCGGCAACTTTATGTTTTAATTATAATGAACAAGGTACTCTTCCTAACTCCCAATCTAAAAGATACAACTTTGTATTCACACAATGGTGCACCTGTGCGAAGTCAAACCTTGTCCAACTCACCTACAACTATTAGGCCTCTCATACTAATCACAATGGAGTTTGGTTGCCTTACTTATATAGAGGAGATGGTCCAACAAACACTAATACTAGTAGAATTCTATTATTCCTTAAGAAATTTTCATTCAAGTGACCCAACCTGAGTACAACTAGGAAACTGTTTACAGTCCCACCCAAGACGTATATCCGGAGTCCCAACCATGTTAGGATTTAGTCTGTGCCTTCCTTCAAGAATCTTGTTTTCATCTAATAACCTTCAAAATTCTACTCTAATTTGAAGTCCTCACATCGCATACCTCTTGTCTCAGCAAAGTTTACCTTGCATCCACCTCTCGCATGGAGACCAAGTTTTGCTAGGATTTGGCCATCATGAGACGTCTGCTTGCATGCAACTACTGCCATTGAGTTTTTCACATACACTAGGCTTCTATGTACACTCCTACTCATGCTAGGATCCTTGCCAACAAACCATCCAACCAAACCTTTCTCAAGAGTACACTCAGCCAACCATCTCACAAAAGCATGCTTCCTGCACGTTTGGGCTTGGCTGCTTGCTTGTGCCCATGAATTGTGTCTTTCACATAATTCTCACGCCAAGTAGGAGTCTCTCGACATTTGTCCCGCTTACATAGGACTCCTCTTATATTGATGGCACCTAGCCCGCTATCAAGCCCTACTCTGAATAGAACTTCCACAAATATGTTTTCCCAACACACCAATGTTGTCGACATGCACTTGCCTCGGAATGTGCTTGCCATGGTTGTCCACAAGCCAAAGCTGAGGGCTGTCCGGTCCTTTTTTGCCTATCAATTGGATTAGGATCTAACAACCCTCTCTCAAGTGAAACCTTTGACACCCATATCAAACTCCCAACTTCCCCATGCCCCTATTGAAGATCTTAAGCATCCGTCTTGAATAATTCCATTAAACAAGTAGCCAAGTCTTCCCATCAATACCATGGCTAAGTATCAACATGCCTTGGCCAAAGACTCCCCTTTAGCCTTCTATTTTGACTACTTCTATTGCTTAAGTACCTTACACACTGCTCCAACAATGCACCCCCTTGGTTTTTCCAATCAACCAAGTCCTTAGGAGAAGTTCCCCCAAGTGCAAGTCCTGCTCATGGACCTGCATCAACCCCATGTGCTAAAGATTCTAGCAGTTGAATTCACCCCACGTGTTGCAAAGAACCCATTTGTTCTAAGTTTTCCATATTTGACCCAACATGATATTCATTCGCAACAACAATTGCATTAAGTTTTTCTTTCTTTGGGCAGTCCCTAGCATAATGCTACCCATTGTAGATGAAACATCAACACCCTTCCTCTACTTTCCAACATGCTATGTGTTTCCTTGTCCTTGCCACCATTTCCATCCTTATTGCCCTCCTTCGAGGATAAGTTGTTGTCCTTCAATTTCTGTTTGAAATCTACTAAGTTGTCCTCCACTATAATGGGACTAGAGGTCTCTATATCCCATCTCCTCAAATTATTTTGTGCCCATATTTGCAAGCCTGGCATGAAATAGAATAGCTTGTCATCTTATGTCATATTTGTCATTCCTAACAAAGTGGCTGAAACTCCTTTAGAAAGTCCTAGACTGTGGCCATATGCTTGAGGTTTCTCAGTGCGTCCCTTACAATCTTGGACACATTCTTGGGAAAGAACTATACTTGCAACTCTTTATTGAATGTGTACCACATCTCAATCTTTGGACACTCTACTATCATGTCATATTTGAGCTGTGTCGTCCTCCACTACAATTTTGCATCCCCCTCTAGATACATTCACTACAATAAAATGTAGCATTAGCAACGCAAACTCAAACGTCGCTAAAAATAACTACTAGTGATGCATAAAAAATATTGCAAAAAAATAACCTATTATGCGTCGCTAATAGTCATATATTAGCGATGCTTAGTTTAAAGCGTTGCTAATACTAATCATATTAGCAACACTTTACACACACGTCGTTAAAAAGATATATATTTTAAATAAAAATAAGAAAAAAAGTATAATTATTAGCAACGCTTATTTTAAGTGTCCTTAATGGGTTTAACAATAGCGACGCTTGTACAAAAGTGTCACTAATAGTCTTGCTATTAGCGACGCTTAAAAAAGCGTCCCTAATAGTTATAATTTTAGAATAAAAAAATAAAAAATTATAATTATTAGCGATACTTTTTTACAAGCATTGCTAATAACATTATTAATTAGTTTTATATAATAAATATTTAAAAAATTAAAATAAACTTCCTATATATATTATATTTTATTCAATATTTACTATTTATATATGTAATAAATAAATATTAAATTTTTAATAAAAAGTAGTGTTAATAATAGATTAAAATTTTAATATTTATATATAATATTTTATTTCTTAATTTTTTTATTAATTTTAAAATATAATTTATAATAAAAGAGAGAGGAGAGAGTGGTGAGAAGAGAGGGGATCGAAGAGAGAGAAAGAGGTAGACTGAGAGGGGGAGGTGAGAGAGTGAAGTGAGAGAGAGAGAAAGGGAAGAGTGAGATGGGGGAGAGAGGGTGAGGAGAGCGAGAGGGAAGAGAGAGAGAGGGTGAAGAGAGAGAAAGAGTGGGTAGAGAGAGAGGGTTGAGGAGAGAGGGAGAGGGAGAGAGAGGGAGGAGTGAGAGGAGAGGGAGGAGGGAGAGGGGAGGGAGGAGGGAGAGAGGGGTGAGGAGAGAGTGGGAGGAGAGAGGGGGAGGAGAGAGAAAGGAAGGGAGGAGGGAAAGAGGAGAGAGAGGGGAGGGAGGAGGGAAAGAGGAGAGAGAGGGGAGGGAGGAGGGAAAGAGGAGAGAGAGGGGAGGGAGGAGGGAGAGAGAGGGGTGAGGAGAGAGAGCAAGGAGGAGAGATGAGAGAGAGGGAAGAGAGAGGGTAGGGAGGAGAGAGAGAGGAGAGAGAGAGAGAGGAAACAAAGGGAGGAGAGAGGAGAGGGAGGGAGGAGACAAAGGGAGGAGAGAGAGAGGGAGGGAGGAGGGAGAGAGAGGAGGGAGGAGAGAGAGAGAGGAGGGAGGAGGGAGAGGGGAGGGAGGATGGAGCAGGGAGAGTGGAGAGAGGGGTGAGAGAGAAAGGAGGAGAGAGAGAGAGGGAGGGAGGAGGGAGAGAGAGGAGGGAGGAGAGAGAGAGGAGGGAGGAGGGAGAGGGGAGGGAGGATGGAGCAGGGAGAGTGGAGAGAGGGGTGAGAGAGAGGGTAGAGAGGGTGAGGGTAGAGAGCGTGAGGAGAGAGAAGGTAGAGAGGGTGAGGAGAGAGAGAGGAGAGAGGAGAGGGTAGAGAGAGGGGGAAATTTTTATTTTATTTGTTTTATATTTTTTATTTAAAAATTAATTTAAAAAAATAAATAAGCATGTATTAGCAACATATAGATATGTATGCCACTAATAACACTGAGTATTAGCGACGTATAGTCTTATATGTCGCTAATACCTTAGAGTATTAGTGACGTATAGGCCTATACGTCTCCAATACCCTTAATATTAGCGACATATAGTCCTATACTTTGCTAATACATTTTTATTTATTTTTAATTATTTTTTAAACAAAAAATATAAATATAAAATTATTTCAATAATAATTAAAAAAATATTTACCAATTTGGACCACTTTGGGAAATATTTCCCAAGGTGGTGTTGCTTTTTGCCACGCAGGCGCAAGCTAGGCGCCTACGTGGTTTTTTTAAAATTTTTATACAATTTCATCGTTTGAAGCAATGAAATAAGTTGATTTCATCCTTTAAAATGACAAAATCGGGTTATATTTATAACACCTTAAGCACGTTTGGTGCAATGGAGCGTGTCATGCTGCTCATGGCCGTTGCACTCCTCTCTGTCTAGTGCGGGGGGTGGCCACAAGTGCGTCATGCTACTCACCCAGTCCGTGGACAGCCTCCCGGCGGTGGAGCTCACCGTCCACAGCTCGCTTTCCCTTCGACTCTCCCACATGCTCATCACCTCCTACAAACCACATGTGCACGAGTGGACCTTCGGCTTGTGGAGGAGGTGGCAGAGATCGGAGCTTCAAACCTTGGCTACCACGTACTGGAGGTGGCGATCTCTGTCCAGGCCCACGTCCTTGTATAGCTCCGCCTTGCTATCGAGCTTGCAGAGGAGGACCAGGATGAGCCTAAGCTTGCAGAGCATGGCACGGATTGTGTTGGCTAGATGGGCTATCGACGTCCTTGCCTGGGCTCCGACGGCAGCTATGGAATCAAAGCAGAAGATGGACGCGATCTCTAGCCAGAGCTTAGCATGGCGGCTGTGGAGTCAAAGGCGAAGACATGGTTGCATAGGATCCTCTCCCGGGGAAGAGGGTCTCCACGGAGATCTTGAAGACGTGGAACCTGATCTTATTCTCCATAATGTCCCTGCCTAGCTTCTGGAGCTGGTGACCGGTCATTTTCTCGAACCCCAGTCTATACAGCCCCTCGTCGACGCGTTCTTTGCCATAGCCAGAGGAGATCATGGCTTCGATGATGAGGTAGAGATCGGACATGTTGAGGGAGGAGACATGCTCGACCTAACGGATGGATTCGCCAGCAATGTCGATGTAGGTGATGTCGTCAAAGTAGGATGCAGAGTCGTGGGGTGGTCGGATTCACAGTTGGAAGTGATGAGGATGACGTGGCATTTATGCATGGGTTCGGTTGGGACCACGTGCGTGGTGATTTCGTCGTTTGAAACGACGAAATAACATTTAAGGTGATTTCGTCGTTTCAAATGACGAAATCAGGTTAAGGTGTTATAAACATAACCCGATTTCGTCATTTGATAGGACAAAATCAACTTAAAGTTGATTTCGTCCTTTCAAACGACGAAATCATATAATTTTTTTTAAAAAAAGCCATGCAAGCACTAGCTGGCTGGCGCCTACGTGGTAAAAAGTAATACCATTTTGGGAAATATTTTTCAAATTGGTCCAAATTGGTAAATATTTTTTTTAATTATTATTTAAATAATTTTCCCAAGTATAAAATAAAGAAGATGTAGAGAGAGGAGAGAGAGGGAGGAGAGGGAGAGAGAGAGACGAGGAAAGTGAGAGAGGAGATAGAGAAGAGGAGAGAGTTTTTGCGATGCTTATTGATAAGTGTCGCAAAAATTATAATTAGTGACATTTAATAATCATCGCAAAAATAATATTTGTGACGTTCATCAAAATTGTCGTTAAAAGTATTGTTGTTGCGATGCCTTGGATAAACATCACAAACTACAGTCATTTGCGACGCATTCTATGTGTTGTAGAATGTCTAAAAATTTTCCACGTGGGGCAAACTTTTGCCCCACGCGGACAATATATAATCGCCGCACCACTCCGCCCATCCTCGCCTCCCTTTGCGGCCATGCACCGCCCCTCCCCACCTCCCCTGCCGTTGGAAGTGTTCCGACTGCCGCTCCTCTTGCCCAGTCTCCCTGCACCGCCTGCGTCCACCACCCTTCCCCTCCCCACCCCTGCTCCTCCCTTCCCTTCTTTTTTTTTTTTTTCAGGGGGGGGAGGTCCCTTGCCCCCGTACCCCCCCTGCCCCTCTAAAAAAAAGAGGGGAAGGGGGGTGGGGGCAGCAGGGGGAGCCGGGGAGAGAGTGTGGGAGCGGGAGGGAGAGGGGCCCCTTTTGAGGCTGGGGAACCAGAATCTGGCCCCCCTCCTCTAGCTCCCCCCTTCTTCCCCTCTGAGTGGGGGAGGGAGGAGGGGCCCCTTTTGAAGCTGAATTCTGGCGGGGAGCCGGAATCCGGTCCCCCTCCTCCCTCCCACTTCTCCCCGGTTCCCCCCTTCCCCTCTAATCCCCCTTCCTCTGAAAAATAGAGAGTAAGGGGGGAGCTGGGGAGAGAGGTGGGGAGCGGGAGGGAGGCCCTCCCACTCCCCCACCTGATTCCGGCCCCCCTCCCGCTCCCAGTCCCCCCTCTCTCCCCAGCTCCCCTCCATTGAAAAATAGAGGGGAAGGAGGGGGGGGGACCTGGGGAGAGATGGTGCCTTTCCTCCTCCCCTCCTTTGGATTCCAGCAGGGAGCCAGAATTTGGCCCCCACCCCTCCTCCTTCCTGCTCCGCCCTCTTTGTCCCGGGAGAGAGGGCACCGGATTTTGGCTCCCCACTGGAACCCAACGCTCCCCCTCAGAACACGATGCTCCCCCTCTCCCCGGGAGGGAGAGATAGGACTGCCTGGATTCCGGTGGGGAGCCGGAATCCGGCTGTTCTCCCCTCCCATGGCTAGCCACCGGTGTAATTTTTTTTGAATATTTTAAGGCTTTTAGCGACGCTTATAAAATCATTGCTAAAGCCTATTATATATATATATATATATATATATATATATATATATATTATTTTACTTATTAGTGACGCTTGCTAGAGCATGGCTAATACATGTAATTTTATTTATTTTTAAAATATTTTTTATATTAGTGATGCTTAAAAAGAGTAGCTAATAACAAATCATTAGTGACACAAATAATTATGCGTCACTAATAAGTTATTTTTTATTTTTATTAAATTTATTTTTTGCTTTAGCGACGTATAAAATAATGTCGCTAATATTTAGTTATTAGCGATGCTAATAATCTACTGAACTTTCTGTATGATGAATCCAATGTTGCCACCACATTCATGGCCAACAGTGTGAACTAGCTTGCTTCTCCAGCAAGGCTACGTTCCTCTACCTTGTCCACAGGTGAAGCGAACTCTAGAATGGACAAATGGTTGTCAAAGGCACCAAGTGTAACGTCCACTCTCATATTGAAATAACATAAATAAAAACCTTGGAAATAAAACATGCTGGCCTATTTAGATCATAAGTGCCAAGGATCACACTGTATTGAGCAAGTAATTATGCAAGGTTTCAACACTACGCATCTCATGCCCTTAGACATCAGTTAACACAAATATTTTCATATATTTCAAGCAGCAAACTAGAGAGATTTCACTTCAAAACTTTTTCCTTTTTCACTTTTAACTTTGATGCTTTCACTGTAAAATTTAGGGGTGGGTGAGTATATTAACACTCAATAGGTTGTGCTGAATTCTACAAGCATGCTAATCAGGAAATCTTTATAAATCAAATTGAATCATTTCAGATAAATATTTAAAGACAATCATTCATTTGAAAATATATCACTCTTAGAGTTATGATACCTAACGGCTTACCTCCTTACTCATGGGGCCATGAAAGCCAAAAAAATTTAGATTTTTCTATGATATGCAATTATAGAAGGTATCCATAATCATCATCATAATAATTCCTAGTTTGCTAATTAAGGAACTATCTAGAGAGTGTAAGCACCAAAAACATATTATAACAAAATTAAATCATTTAATAAATATAATTTCTTCAAGAAAACTGAGTTATACAACTTACTCCGACAAAATATTTTAGAAGAATTAATTGCTCTTAGTAAAGCATAGATTTAGAATTTAAAACCCCTACCTTGTGCTCAAAACGCAAACATAACCCTATCTTATTGTTGAACTATTATACCCTATGTTCCGATTACGCTTAACCTCAGAGGATTAAGGGTAATTATATAATTTTAATAACTTTTTAAGGGTTTTATGAGATAAAATTTTCGTATTTAGTAAGAGCTCGAAGTAACGAGCACAACGAATCAAAGAACACTTAAAACAGAGGTCGGGAATGAAAGTTAAAACCTCGGAAAATGTGCCATATGGACGGGATCTACTTTAAAAGTACAAGATAACCTACCCATTGGGTTCTTGTTTTGAATGACTCGTCAATACAAGTCCATCGGTACCAAGATCATGCAATTTTGACTTGGGGATAAAAAGTTATCGCGTTTTAAAGTTAAAATTGTATTTGATTAAAATAATAATAAAATATTATAAAAAAATTAAGAAAAGGACAAAATAGCTGGCATCACTGCTTACGCCGACCCGCGCCACTCGGAATGAAGCATGCGTGACTCGCGGCGGGTCCACGCGAACGTGCGTGACGCGCGGACGAATAAGCCGCAGCGTCGCGTGGTTCACGCCCGCCACGCAAACGCACGTACCATGCACGGCGGTGCCATGTTTTTGGCCAACAGCGATGTGACACATTTTGCGTGCACATGCGCACACACACCATCGGCTCGCAGGCTTCTTCTATAAATTGAAAGTTTGGTTCATTCTTCCGGGAGAGTTTCTGGAGTCATTCTACATTTGTTTCCTTCCGTTCAAAATGCGTTTTTAACTAATTCGAGGGCGTTCTACGCAATGGAAGTGTTTATTCTTTGAGTTAGCAATGCTATATAAGGGAAAGTACCAGGGCAAGGAGAAGTTCTGTTCGCTGCCTATGGGCACAAAACAAGTAAAGTATCTCCGGATAAGGAGAGACTCTCCCACGTTTTCTCATCTTCTGTTCTTGGTTTCTCACTCATTTTAAGTCCGATTTGAGTCGTTTAAGAGACGTTCCTAGCTAATTCAAGGGGGATTTACACAATGGAAGTGTTCATTCCTCGAGTTAACAATCCTATTTAAGGGAAACATCCCGGGGTAAGAGGAAGTTCTGTCCGCCACTTACGGGTGCGATAAGGGTAAAATATCTCCGGGTAAGGGGAGATTTTGTTCGCCGCCTATGGACATGTTATTCCAGAATTAGAGAAAGTTCTGCCCATTGTCTTAGGATCTGAAAGGGGAGACACCATGAGGAAACGGGTAACTCCAAACGTTGCCATTTTCGGAACCGCATGGGAGTACGCTTTTTTGACCTTTTACTTTAATATAATTTATATAAATGCACATCCTAATTAGTAACATACTAATTAAGATATATATAATTTGCTGATCTGATATCTGCTGATATGTTCCTATTTAATCTACTTTGATCTATTTCATTGTGATCCAAATTACTCTAAACTGTTTTATTGTGATTTGACATACTCTGGTACGATATGATCGGTGTGGTCAAATGAAATTTGATATGATCTGATAGGATCCAACATGCTCTTTAGTGTGTTCTGCACCGCTCTAGGATAGAGTGAAACATGTATTTTTGTTAGTGTTCTGCTCACTTATGTGATATGTGTATTTTACTAATTTATTGATTTCTGTTTGATTCCGATGATTTATAAGATTTTTGTCTGATTTTGAATAATTATTCGGATATAAAGATATACGTATTTTAACGTATATGATTTTGTGATGCTTGATGCATGTATTAGCCATTAGGCAGAACTATGTTCAGATCCGATCATATTAGAATAACGTCAGAGATAGTATCTAATATATACATAGGCAACCAACAGAATGATAACGTTGGCCTGATCGAAATTAGTTATAAAATTAGGTTTGTTCTTATCTACGCACAACAGAATATTAAAGCTCTGCAGTGCATGGATGAACGTTATGACTTTTGCACTCAGAGTTTGTAGCTCCTGGTCAATTGGTTTTAATTTTTCTGCTTAATTTAATACACTTTGATTCTATCTTCTGATCTAACCCCCGGTCTAGGTTGGGTTTTCCGGGTCGGGGCGTTACATGAACATACTTGATTTAGTCAGAAATGCTTCTTAAATGAACTAAATTGGACCTAGAAAAGAAGAGAAAAAAATTGAAAATTTCCCTAGTCCCCGCTTTTTAGAGGTGTGTGTGCACCACACCTGAAGCAACATGTGTCGCCTCATCCGATCATGACTCAAGAGCGCGTGCCGCATGGAGAGGTGCACTGTTGCATATGTCACCGACTTTTTTTTTAATCCAACAAAACCCAAAATTTTGTAATACATAACTTTATACCCCAAAGTTGGATTTAAGCGTTCTTGATGTTGTTGAGTTCATATCAACGAGCCCTACAAAACTAGACCTTATATAGATAAGTTATCCACACTTTTTAAGTTAGACCCGCCCATGTAACATGCTTATCGAGGTCTGTAACACTCTACTACACTATAAAAATAAGGGTTCCTTAACCCCATAATGTGTAAGTGTGCATGTATTTTTACTTATAGAAATACCAAATGAGTATGTGTCTTTGATTTATCTTCCACACATAGTATTCAACAAAACCAGCCAACCAAACCTTCCTCACTGCACACTTAGCCAACCGCCTCAAGAATGTTGTCTGCATGTCCGGGAGTGGCTGCTGCATGCGCCAACGAATCTGGTTCTCAGTATGAATATTCCCACGCAAGGTAGGAGTCTCCCAACATCCGCCCCGTTCGCATAAGAGTATTGCCCTTATATTGAAGGTGCCTAGCCACCATCTAGTCCCACTCCAAATAGGTCTTTGGTAAATCTGTCTGCCCAATGTAGCAACGTTGTTGGCACACACTCGCCCTAGAATGAGCTGTCCTTCGCTGTCCACATGCCTAAGCTGAGGGGTCGAGCCCTTTTGCCTACTCAAGTGGCTAAGTGTCATTTCATACACAAATTCAGTTTTAAAAGTGAGTTGTGGTCGCCATGCCACATGCAAATCTAAGCATCCGTCTGAATGGCATGCACGAGACGGCCGAGCTCCATGAAGCAGTGAGCTTTACGGCTATTTCATTGAACATGTTGAAAGAGCCTGCTATACACTGGGGTTCAAAGTAGGAGAGGAGAAGGGAGGCAGTTTGGTTTGGGGAGTGGGGAGATGTAAGTCGAGTCTCTTCTGCTGAAGTTGGCAGTCAGATTTGGGAGGGGTTAAATAGGAATAACTGGGATAACTCACAAGTAAGTTTACTAAAGTGAACGCATGTGAGAGGGCTGATATGTACCACCCGTAGATTTTGTAATCAATGTTTGAAAGTGGTAGAACTTTGGGGTGCACCCACTGCCCCTAGTGTGAACCTACAAGCACTTGTGTTACATGGGCCCTCACGCGAGTTTAAGATTCTTTCTTCATATGTCCTAACAATTTAGGCCTTAAAAGTTCACTTAACGCTCACATCTTCTGTCCCCAGTTGAAAGGGGGTGGTGGATAGATTCGTTCGGTTGATTATCATTTTCCCAAATAAATTACTTTTTTTTCCATAGTCTAATATATATTATTTAATATGTTCTTGTACAATATGAAGAGAACATACCAACTGGTATGTGCTGGCAAAAATTACTCTTGCCAACGAACTGACTTGGTTTATACGGAGAAGTGCAGCACCAATATCCCAAATTATGAAAGTACAAATTGACTATCCAAATTTCAATGTCAAAGAATAGAACCGCTGACTACATAGAGGCTCGAGATTGATTAATTGATACTAATTAATGACCTATAAGCACACTTCATATATTACTGATGTAGTATATTTCAAGTTCAGTTTTTTTATGCCAAGATGAGACTAAACAAGTGAATATGCAGTTCTTGAAAGTTGCAACTCACATTGACTACGATTATTTTTAGGCAAACCAATCTTTAAGTATGGGACCCAGTTGACAGAGCCACATGAAATGAGTCCCATCTAAATCTTTGATTTCGTAGTTTACTGAATGAATTCTATTAACAACATATTTGTTGAGATTGATGATCTTGGAAAATACTCCTTCCATCCCATATTAATAATTCCATTTGGCTTTTTAAAATGAATTAATTTTGAAAAACCAAATGCAGTTATTAATGTGGGATGGAGGGAGTATAAACCAGATGTTGAGAGGTTCTTTATTAAGAGTGTTTTTTTATATATAAAAATTGCCAAGTCTTTATTGAGAGGTCACTAATAGAGTATCCTTTTGGTATTTAAAGTTCCCTTCAAGCAATAGCCAATGTTTTTGGCTTGAGATCTGTATATATGCTATCTGAATATAAATCTATCTATCACATTTTTTCTTTAAATGGACATTCCTTATATTATGTGTACATATCCATGATGAAGGTCAAGAATTTATTTCAACTAGACTTACTAACGTAAGTCCATTACCATTTCTCTATTATTTACTAATATCGAAAGTGACCCACATGCATTTTGAGCACTCGTCGTTTTACATGCAGCAAACAGACCAATGAAAGATCAGAAAAAGGACAAGCTAGCTTAGTCTCCTTTATTTGATCCATCTTCCCTTCAAGCTTATCGTGCACCTGCACATTTATGTATACAACACCAAAGTGAGAGACAAAATAGGTAACTACTTACAAATGAAAACATATTCCTTTTTGTTTCATGGATATTTGAACAAAGAGCAAGATCAAAGAGGTATTACCACAGTCAGTTGGGGGAAGGTTGCAGAGGGAAGGGAGGCGGGATATGATGTTTAGAGTGCTGCAGAGGCAGTCAGGGCTGACACTTTGGATGGCCGTGCAGCACACAGGGTTGGGGGTGCTCACACCCACGCCGGGGATGACGAACGGCGCGCATCTGTTTAGCTCGGCCAACTGCCCCGGGCAGTTGTTCTGGGCCTGAGCCGGCAGCTGCAGGGCGAAGACCAGCAGAAGGGAGCAAGAGCAAGCGGCAGTAAGGGACTTAATGTTGGCCATGGTGGAGTTATATGCTTGCTTGATGCAGTGGGATGGAGGCTGTGCTACTGCTACAGATGTGATGCTAATTTATAGAGACAAAGCACTAGAGAGGAGACTGGTCTTTCTTTTCTAGTTTATGGTAGATGGGGGGAAAGATGATCTTGGCGTGGTTCACCAATGACCGATAAGAACGACGCATGCATGGGGTACGTGAAATGGAAATGAGCACATATTTTTTGTTTGCTATGTTTGGATAGTGTTAAATAACATGCTCTTGTAATAGCTTGCCTAGTGCATGTTCTCATATGGAAGACGTCCGATCATATGAGTCGCCTTCCACATGACACAACACGCACTCGAATCTCATCACTCTAGGGCATGCTGTTTCATATGTATCTTGGTGGAGATAATGGAGCACTTAAAGCAAGCGGATTCTGTTTATGCTGCGGACACAATACATTACTTTAAAGATCACAAATGATTGTTAGTTACATATTAAAGTTCCATATTAGCCTATATATACTTATAATAGGTAATTATAAATTTAAATTATATATTAAATATTATGTTATAAGTTGACAAAGACAATAATGTAGAACTTTGTCCTGTGAAACATGTTTTTATATATAAAAATATAAAAAAATATTATTGGAAAATATATTATATACGTGGGCTTATCAGAAAGTTTAAAAAAACATAATCATGTAAGATCTCATTTGATAGAGCTCGTCGAAAACTTTCTAACGATACTAAGAATATAAATATTTAAGTTTGAAAATGTAAAATATAATATTATAAAATTAAAATTAGCATAACCTAAAGTATATATGGATTATAATTTTAATATCTTTTACTTTTTGGGTATTAAAATTAGTTAAATAAAAATAAAATAGAGATTAATAGTATAAAACATAGGTCTGTCTGATTTTAAAATTTTTATAACACACCATATTACTTTATATTATAGCATGATATATGTGAAATTGTAGCTCGTGATTTAAGGTTGAAAATATAAGCTACAGTGCATGCATTTATTAAAGTGAGCCTATTTTTCTTTTACATCTGCCTGCAACATTATCACTAATTCTCATCCTCACTTTTAGTGTTTTTGGTTTTGGTTTGGCATTTCTTTATAGTTTGGATGATGTTTTATGGCGGTCGCCTCTCACTATAGACAGGCTGCAAAGAAAACATATTTCTTTGGTCATAAACTGTTGCACTCTTTGCAAAACAAAGGAAGAAAGTAATTCTCATATCATTTTTAATTGCTCTTACTATTCTTGAATATTAATGGATATTGGTGGCAATCCTGAGTCTAAAGGCTAGATGATCTCTCTATTCACGAGTTCTTTGATAACAGTTTTCTTGAGTAAGTGGCATCACTCTTTGGGTATTTTTTTTAACTTTTTCCTAATGCAGCCGTTTACTTCATTTGAAGAGAAAGAAATCGTAGGATATTCAACAATGACATCAACTCTAAGTCTCACCTTTTTAAGCTTTGTGAGGCATAAGTTGGCACTTATCTCTCTTCTTGCAGCCATCATACAAGCTCTTAGAGGAGCACCCTTTTATGAAATTAGGATGGGGTTGTAATTTTTTTCTTACTTCTTTAGGAATCTTTCATATTACCTGGCCAATATACATTAAATCTATATGCCTTTGTTTGAAACACTTTCATTTTTTGCGACGCTTCATTTAGTGTGCAGAAATGACTCCCCCCATCCTGGGTTCCTTTCTCCCCTCCTCCCACCCCAACTCCCTTCTGTAGAGAGAAAGAGGGGCTCCGCCCCTCCTACTCTTGGCCCAGCTCCCCCTGGCTCCCACCTTGGGTCCCTTCCCACCCGACTTCCCATTCCTCCTGCCCCAGCTCCCTTCCTTCCGGAGCAAGAGGTGTTTCACCCCTCCTACTCCCAGCCCGGCTCCGCCCCACCGGCCCACACCCCTCTCGCATTAAACCACCTCTTCAAATTTTTTCAATTTTTTTTATTAGCAATGCGAGTTGAAATATATATTTTTTATGTTATTAGCAACGCTCTAATAATGTCACTAATTTTATTTTGCTAATAAGTGTTATTTATTTATCTTTTAAAAAATTATTTGTATAGTAGCCACATGTTTTGTGAAATTAGTGACGCTTAATAAAAAACATCACAAATAAAAAAATTATAGTGATGCAAAAATAAAGCATCGCTAATAGTGGTACTATTAGTGATACTTAATAAAAAGTGTTGTGAATAAAAGAAAATTATAGCGACACAAATATAAAGTGTTGCTAATAGTAGTACTGTTAGTGATGCTTTCTAATGAGCAGCTACAACTAGACTAAAGTTTTACTTTAAAATGTTAAGAACAGTATCAACACTTTTTAAGCAACCACTTTGGTCACATTGCCATGAATGCATAAAAAAGTGAGAATTTTTTCTTTCTAAAAATATGCTAAAATAAAATAAAAATCAACAAAGTAAAAAAAAACAGAAAGAACTATGAATTGACCAAAAGCATATGCAAAAAATCACAAATAGTATGCATGGACTAATGTTTGAAAAAAGACTTTTTGTTTTTAGGGTCATTAGTGACCCTAAAAGCATCGCTAATAGTGTTTTTTTTCTTATTGTGTCATTTTCCTTCCTATTCTCTCCCTTTACCCCTTTGCTATTGCATTCTGGTCACAGCAGTGTCAGATATCAAGGGGAAAATGTGTTCTTTTTTTATAACACTATCTAAACCTGGGAAGAGTTTTGCATGCTCTCCTCTGATAATTTTGATAATGAACCAAGGTAAGGTATGCATGAGGACTGTTGATATTTAAGATTCATGACACACATATTAACATACATTAATATAAGTACCACTTATGTTAATGTACGCTAGTGCGCCCTTGATCTTATGGATAGATAACTTTCATGCATGTCTTACCTTGGGCTCATTATTAGAGTAGAATATAAAAAACTTTTCCCAGTGATAATTATGAAAAAAAACTATTACAAAAAGAAAACTAGTGGGGAAGGTGAACCCTTGAAATATTTTGATTAAATTTTTTTCATTAATAGGCTCCCCTTGCTACACGTCTACACCTATCACCCATTTTCTCTTTATTTTTAAATAAGTAAAATTCACACATCCTAGCACTCCGTGTATCAATATGATTTGACTCTCCTAAGATCTCTCCCCTCGGTAAGGAAACACCCAAGAGGCCTTTTCTCTTTATTAATTTTTTAAAATTTTTACTATTATTCTTACACCTAACTAAGGAAAAGGCTTCACGTAAGCTGATAGTTCTACTCCATTTTGTCTATGTTAAAAGTACCCTAAATTATAATATGATAGAAAAGGTCAGTCATGAGAGCATAAAAATTGACTTCTCCCAATCTAATCATATATTAGTCATTTGGCATAAATATCATTTTCCTGTATATAATAAAGGATATTAGATATATGGTTTAGAAGTGATTTAATAGAATACAATATATCTTCATAACCTGGTTCAAATAATCAAGAATTCGTATAATCAAGGATATTAGGTATTGGACATATGGCTTAGATGAGACACCCAATTTTCTACTCAAAAGAAGGCTTTTTTCCGAAATGCCCAATTGTCAAATATTTTTAGCCAATCCAGAATCTTTGAAATTTTACCATATAGTGGTTGGGTTTAGATCAACTGGGTGTGCATTTCCACCACAATTGGTGGGAGTGCCTAATTAGTGTGTGCCCCATTCGAAAAATAAGTCTCGATATGTGTCAAATCAGACACAATTTTCCAACTCTCTTGCATTGATTGGGCCTCCCACCATAATGAGTAGGAGTACACACCTAGCTGATTTGAGTTTGAGAAGTAGGGATGTCACTCGGGTCGGATATATAGTAAAACTTGACCTAACCCTAATGGGTTGGGCTTGGGTTTTTAAATTCAACCCAAATAGCTATTCGGGCTGGATTTGGGTTTATCATTTCTTAAATGGTATCAGGTTCGGTAAAACCCAACCAGAATAAGGCTATAAATATAAATATTTTATATTTTTCTTTATATTTTAATAAAATCCGACCCAACCTAATCTTAATAGGTTGGGTTTCTAAATTCAACCCAAATAGCTATTTGGGGTCGGATTCGGATTTACTATTTTTTAAATGGTATCGGGTCCAGGTTTGGCAAAACCCGATTGGGTGGCATCCCTAGGAGAAGTAATTTTTATGTTCTGCTCTGACAATGAGCCGAATATAAAGAATACAATGAGCCGAATATAAAGAATACATGTAAAGTATTTGTTTTCGACATCGACAATGCATACGCTAGTGCATATTAGCGTAAATAAATACATACTAAAATGTGCATCGTCAATCTAAAAAATAAACGTGCATTCCTTATGTGTGAGTGAGGATCATAAAAAACACGCTTCCATAAATCTCCATAGTTTATTATAAGTAGAATGGTAAGCTTTATTCCCCCCTTCCACATTAATAACTTTATTTATTTTTTTATAAAAAATAAATTAAAAATTAAATAAAACTATTAATATAGGGCAAAAAAAAAATAATTTAAAAACGAGGAAGCCAAATCACCCAGGACAAGCTCCCGCCGATGATATGATGGCTAGAGGGGGCTGGAAGGCACTAACGCTAACCCCCATACAAGGCTTAGATTTCTCCTTTAAAATAATTGTGAGACACTAAATAAACATGAAAACAACAAGAACTATTGCAATATTGAATCATATACAAAAGAAGATTGAAAGAGTTAGATTACAATTAAATGTGAAATTTTCTTGAAGTCTATTATGAAATGGTGTTGGCTCCTTCTTCACTGGTTTCAGAAGGGTCAGAAGCAGTCCAGTAAGTTTTAACCACCAACAGTAGTTTCTCTCTCTGCATAGGGCCATCTTCATGATCCACAATCTGACTCTCCCATCTCATACCATCTATTATACTCTTCACTTTCACTAACACATCCACATCATCTCTAAACACCACTGCCCCCTCTGGCCTCAAAATTCTGTCCATCTCCAACAAAATGTATTCCATTTCACATCTGTAAAACAGGTCAGCAAGTTATTGACAATCTCAAAAACAAGAGTAACTAGAGCAGCCATTCACTACTAAATTACCTGCCACTGTAGAGACTGAACACAGAATCAGCATGAAGAAAATCATACGTCCTAGGGTACGTCGACATCGCCTCGCACCTGCGAGAGGAATCAATTAGCTTGATCAATCAACGATCATCTTAATCACATGAAGTGCTAATAATTATGTTAATCATCTTAATTAATTATGTATATTAAGGTTGTGGGATTACCAGTCCTGGTAAGTACCAATTAGCCCACGTTCATAGATGACTCCAAGAGTGTTAGGCTTAGCAACTGTGGGGATGACGTTCATGACCCACACTGGATCGTCAACTAGTGCAGCAGCAAACCCACCAAGGCCGGCGTTCATGTCGAGCAGATTCCGGTAACGCCCACTCTGCCCTAGCTGATTGATCAGAGTTTTGTAGTAGTCCACTCTCCTCCTCCACACCACATTATCCTTCAAGAACATCTTAGCTGTAATACCCTCCACACTTCTGCTGCCTATCCTTGGGGGCACTGCCATCAACCTCTCTGGCCATTTCTTCAGCTCCCCACCAGCAATTTCTTCTATATTAGCCACATCAGGCAGGGGAGTAATGCATGCCTCCATATTTGTGTACCTGCACGCAGGTTGCCAATCAAATTTCTCAGCTGCATTGAGCTAAATTTTGTGCGATAAATTGTAGACCATAAGTTGGGGGAGAGAGTGAGCATAATGTACCAAGCAGAATCTGGGTCTTGGCCTGAGCAAAATTGTGGAGTTTTGAAGACCCTGCGAGTTTGTTTACAGTGAATGTGATTGCTGGGCTTCCTCCAAATTGCAATGTCACCCTTCTCCTTCACTTTCTTCCAACAGAGGCTCCTTGCCATTGCCTCGATTGCAGACTGCTCGCTTCTCAGATCCTCGACAGTCCGCCCCCACCCCTTCCAGTACTTCCTCCAGTTAATCGGCGGCCCCGAGAGGATCCAATACCCGCCGGGGCGTAGAATTCGATCAACCTCAATTAGATACAAACCACCTAATTTCCTCCCAGTTCACATGCCAAATCAAAACACACACAAACAAAAGGCCAAAAAGGAAAACGGAAGCTGCAAATCAATTGATTCATGGAGATATATGGTGGGGTAGAGTTACCATAGAGGTGCCAGGGGATGAGGCACCGGGAGCAATGTGCCATGTCGAACGCTCTTGCCGGATAAGGCAGCCGCTTTGACGCCATCACGTTGATCATTGCCGGGACCCCGCGCTCGAGAGCGAACTGGACCTGAGCCTCGTGTGTGTCCCGCGGCGCAAACGACATCGCCGTGATGTTCCGGGACAGGAGATAGGCTCCCCAGCTCGCTACCTGCATTATCAATGGCCTTCTTCATCCTCCCTCACAATCAACACATAGTCCACAGCTTTTGAACCATTTTCAACCGAGCGTGTCAGAAAATTGGGACTATGAACTTACCCCGCAGCCGGTGTCGACGGCGGTCCGGACAGCACCGCCGTGTATAGGAATGAGCTGGTCGATATCGTTGATGTAGGCGTCGGCGCCATTAGGGAACATGGTCCCGCCCCCGGGAAACTTGAACCGATCCCCCTCGACCTGGACCCAGTTTTGGACCGCCTTCTCCACCACCAGCTCCTTGTGTGGCACGTTGCTGAACCACGCCGCCTGCCTGCTGGCCGGCCATGGAAACGGCGTCCGGTAACCCCTCGGTGCCGGGATCAGGCACTGTAGCCGCTCGTGCCGCTCCGGGCAATGGCGCTCCCGGTAGATCAGCCGGTCGCGGTCAAACCGGAGCGACCGGTCCCGGTCCTCGCATGGCGTGTACTCGCTGTACTTAACGTCACATGGCTCGAACTTCTTCTGCAGCGGACCGGCAGTCAAGTTGCCACCGGCATGGTGACTAGAAAAGTCAAGCACCTGCAATGCCGCCGCCTTCACCCCTTCCTTCCTGCAGAGAAAGCCGAGGGTAGCGGCAGCAGCAATACCGGAGTCGGCGTGGTGCGAGGCACCGAGGAAGTATGAGAAGAAGAGGAGGACGGACAGGAGGGCAACAGGTATGAAATTAACCTTCTTCGAAGAGGGACAATGGAGCTTCCATATGCCTGCGTAGAGGGGGTAGACTCCAACCATTGCTACAGAACTTGGCTTGAAGAGATCTGATGGAAGAGTTTGTCTTACAGTGTTCATGGTGGGTCATTTGTAATTTGTTGATTGGGTGCAGGTGGGAACTGGTGGAGGCCAATTGTCTCTTAAAGTCCTCTTTTATACCTACATATAACAGTTGACCTAATGAAATAAGGCATCAGGTATATCTGGTTCAGTTTTAGTTTCTATCTACTGATAATATTGTTCTTAGATGGATTCTGGGTAGGGGCTCAAGTGGTGAGGTAGAGAGACCTGGCCACTGAAGACCATCTAGAGTGTGAACTGGCTCTGAGCCTGTGACTTAGACTGGGACTCCCTTGAAAACAATATTTTGGGCCTTAACAGTCATTTTTTATTTGGTAATCAAATTATATTATTGAGGAACAAATTGTAGGTGCATGTTCTGAGTCTTCTAACCTCGTGACTGGTACGTGAAATATGTTCTTGGAGTGAGGTCTACGAGGAGGCTAGAGAAACTTTGTGTGATTATCTTATTGGGAGTACGCTCATCCAAATGAATAAATTTCATTGTTTCCGGCGGAGGGCGGCCTAGTGGTTTCGTTCTTGCCACCTGATTCAGTGATTGAACAACTGACCACGAGATCGATGAGGCAAAACTGGGGGATACGTGCAATGAGAAGGTTTGAATATTGCTGTAATTAAATAAAGAATGATGTGCTTAAGTGACTTTTGATTGTTAAGTCAAGCTTTGCTGCTTCTCGGGTTAACAGGATCTGAAGTGGAGATGAACTTGCGAGAGGAGCGAGAAAAGGTATGCTTAGGGGGTCGTGCGGCACCAACTATTTTACGGCAACGGCGCCCGGATTTTCATGCAGTACAGCGACAGAGATGGAGGCCCACATGATGATGGTCATTCACCAGTCATCACTATGCCACCCCTCCCTGGCCCGCCATATCCTCCTCCTATCTCCCAACTCTTGCTGCTAGATATTCCAACCCTCCTCCTTTTCTTCTTGCCTGCTTCTGTTTTGATTTCCTCACTCCTTCTACCGGCTTGGTGCTTCAAGTTCTTAATCTCCTAGAAAAAGTCGGGATTTTTTTCTGAATAAGAATCAGCTTAAATTTTTGTTCATTTTTTAGCTTAACTTTTCGTGAATCTTCTTATGCATCAGTTTAAATTAGTGGCTGACTGTTATCCTCACAAATTGGGTCGATGACTCGATGAGGCCACTTGAGCCGCCGTTCGCATGATCGTGCTGGTCGAGACGATGGCAAATGTGGGGTGCCCAACGCCTCTTGTCAGCTTTAAGCTAGCAGAGACTGCGGCTAGTTATTGGCGAAGTGGGTGGCGTTCAGGTGGAGGGCAGCCAGGGCACCAGATCCTGACTGCTGGAACAAGTGGTCACTGGAGGGGCTGTTGCATGCCTTCTCCCTCTCCGGTGGGCAAGTTTCCTGTGTTTTTTTCCCCCCAAAACCTGGATAGGCCCGGTCATTCGGGTCACCAATTCGATTAGCCGAGCTTGAGTGACCTGCCCGCCCAGAAACCGGTCCACTCGGCCTAGGTTTTTGACCATACACGATTAAATCGGCCAGGTCGGGCTAGGTTTTAAAATATGAATGCTGTGTGTGGATTACTCTTAGGGGCTTATTAGGAGACGATTTGGAGGAGAAATCGCCCCCTTTTCCCTTGAGTGTAATATTTCACATCAAGAGAAAAAGTGAATTCTCCTTCAATTCTCCTGTTGAGGAGAAGTTGCTTTTTTCCAACCCTAATGCTTCCCAGACATGTCCTTAGACACATAACCTGTTGATATGCAGCTTAGCTTTGACAAATGGACAACTAAGGATGTAAATACATTTTAGCATGCGTGTGCATGCCAACAACACAATTGATGCATTCGGTAGACAGATTTATAGAAGTCTTATTCATGGTAGGACTCAAGTCAGGCACCATCACCATAAGGAGTCCTGTGCACGTTGGTTGGATTTGTGGGAACACATGAGAGCAACCACACTTGAACCTACAAGTAGCGGTGCTTGTGCGAAACTGTTGGTTTAGTTTTGCGTAGGCTAAAGGCTAGTTGGATGATCATTGGCACGGATCCATACACAATTAAGTGTGTAGGTTGAAGCCCAGTGCAAGTGGGAAACGAGTTTAATACCCTTCTCCTTTGTGGGTTACCATAATCCCTCCAGTCCAAAACCAAAAGTTAAGAACTATAAGATATAGCATCTTATAAAAGATTATGAAATTATTATCAAAATAAATAATCAACTAAGTACAAAAAATGCATAGATAATTTTTTAATATAGAAACACAATAAAGAAAGCATACATGACCTGCCCCTTAGTAAATTAATCAACACACTAATAATTTAAGATCTTACAAAGACTTAATTGCTACCAACTTTACAAACTAGAAGTCTATCTCTAGATATCTTTCGCTACCAGAATCCTTCTTGGTACTTACAAACCTGATATTCAATCTTCTAATTCCTTAGCACAAAACTCCTCCTTTCTGAAGCTTCAATGAAGATATCCTTATGGCTTTTTGGACTATGTGTGTGGCATAGATAAACCAAGAAAATTTATTTTCCCCCTTTCAACAAAATAAACCTAGAATCTAATTAACCAATTAAACGATCCTAATTCCAATATGTTCTAACAAAAAATTTGTAATCAAATAAGCAACTAAAATACACAAAAAAAATTTATGTAGAAAACTAACCAGGAAAAAACCATGAGATACTCACTCTAGATTAACTATATACTATGTAAACTCAAGATTATATAATTATTGATTACATAGTCAAAAGACTCATTTTTTCTTCTTCAAAATTGTTAGTTCTTCACATCATTCTTAATTTTTGAATCACGACTTATTGGTTGTTTATCAATCGTAGCTTGATCGTCTTTTCCTTTGTGTTTTTTATATCAACATAGATTTTTTATTTGCCCTCTAGAATGATCTTCTATTAATTTGATTTTCTCAGCCATAAGCTTCATCAAATATATAATATTTTGTATTCTAATCTCATGTCTAATCATTTTTTTAATGTATGGTAGGGATTCTCTCAATTTAGAAGACAACTCTATCAAAATTCCATTGAATAGAATCTACACAAGCTCTCTAGGTTTTATAGGTCTTCTCCCTTCCTCTATCATGTTTCAATGTCTTTTTATAGACTTACAAACCCTAAAAGGAAAAAGTCTCTAATTTGGAATCATAACCAAACCAAAAATCTTAAATTTGGCAAGATCGATCATTTCACAAGGCCGCTCCCTGCATTTTTCCTCACAACTCTTCAAACAAATAATTGCTTCAACATGCAGATCTATTAACTCTCGACTTCATTTTACACATAGCTATTTAAGGTGTCGATCAATCGTTATGTCAATTTTTTATTTTTTACTATTTAAAAAGCCAAACTTCACCACTCTTTCATCTAATGTCTTTTTTACCATAAAGTGTGTAAATGTGATGTATATGTGCTTTTACATGACAAAAATACATATTTGAGTCTCCTTTTTTATTCTATTTTCTTAATTTCATCTTCATATTATAAACCGATTCAAAGTACACATTTCATGAAATTATTTTTTATCACAATAGTAAGCCAATACATGACATAAGAACACTTATGTTTTTACATATCCATTATGATTTGTTCTCTATTTAGCTTGTGCGTGATGTGATGTGTAGTAACTCACAACTCTCTATTCAATTTATAAACAACTTATGAATTAAAATAACTCACCTTACTTTTGATATCTTTGATGAAATCAGAAGGCGTATGACTAATTAATTAGAGAAGCTCTCAATTTTTCCTCACATGTAATTTCTCTCTACACCTTTAATTTTCTCTTGGAATCTATTTTCCTCTATCAATGTCATCATACCTTATGCTTTATATAGGTATTTAAGTCATTTCAGGTCTTTGTGTTTTAATAAGAAACAAAATGTTCTCAAACTAATATAAATTAGGCAAAAATTATTCCAACCGTTCAATAATTCAACAAGGTAGTTGATAGTTCCCTATACAGTTTGAAAGTTGGCCTAGAAATGATTGATCCATTCAACATGCAATTGAATTCCATTGTTCTCAAGTTAATGAAACTTGTTTTCGATCAATCTTTTGATTGGTCAATCAATCATTTAATGTATAAAAAAAAATTCAAACTTTTATTCAAAACTGATTGATTGCTAGTTCACTACCGATTAATTGCATACAAACAATTTGTGATTTTTATAAAAAAATTTCCATTTTTTTTCTAACACTCATATATGATTAAAACATGATAATTTTAAGTGTGTGTGACAATTTGCGAGTGATTCAATACCTGGCAAACTGAGAACTTTGAGCTTGAGTAGGAGTTTGAAGGGTACTAGATAAAGGCAAGACTCTATAAGGAGGGTGCACTCAATGTCTTGGGTAGGTTGTGAGCAGGTTTCCTAGTTATACTTGGGTTGAGACTCTTGTATAATAAATCCATTAAGAGACATTAGAGTTCTAATAGTACTAGTCTTATTGGACCCTCCCCTCTATATAAGGGGTAGATGGAATAAATGAGATGATGTTAAGCAAAGGCGATAGAGTATCAGATTCAGTCAAAAGGTTGTATTAAGAAACCAATAATAGGGGGTTAGTCAATTAAGATTTGAAAATAAAATGCTAGTATTTAAAATTTCCGGTTAGTCATTTAGAATTGTCTATGCCATATTTACAATCCATTGTTATTATATTAAGATTTAAAATATAATATTTTAAATACCGCGTTAGTGGTTGAACAATTGATTCTTGTATTTGAAATATAGCATTAGTTAAAAGTCTTAGGATTGTGACTTAAGAGGTTTTTGTTGGAAACTTATAACATACAAGTGAGATTTTACAACACCTACTCTAGAGGTGGTATTATAAAATGACAGAAGCACTGAAAAAGGGAGGCCGACACGCACTAGAGGTCGATACCAATACAGTACAGGGGGCGATACGCCTCCCACATGTATCTTTGATACGTATCCGCTGTATTGGGAATACAGTATCGATACTCTAATATTTTAATATATTTTTATTTTAAAAAATATTTTTTCCCAAATTTTTTTCTTAAAAACAAAAATATAATTCTAATTCAACCTCTTCTAATGACTATTTTTTTTATTATATTACAAATATTTTTTAAAAAATTATATGAGATCAATATAAGTGGGTCTATATAGTTTACATATTTTTTTTAAAAAATATAGTGCTCCACAATTATGCATTTACTTAAACATCTACCGTATGAGTTTCTCAATAATATTCATATGATTTATTAAATATCTTATTTGATTTTAAAATAAATAATTTTAGAACACTTAATTTGGGGCGGAGAGAATAATAGTTTGTAGAGGACAGAGGGAATAAAGTGTGTGGTTCTAAAATGAAATAATTTTAGACCACTTGTATCAGTTTATACGACCTTCTAAAATGAAGTATTATAATGATATATTATTAGTTATAATATTTTTTTTATGTATATCAAAGGGTTTACAACAGTTTTGGCGCGTACTAAGCATATCATTGGCGCGTACTCGTATCCATGATTGTCGAATTATCATCCATATCAATGCTTCCTTCCATGGCTTGGAGGTGGCTGCCATTTTCATGCGGCGACTGGAGCTTGGCGGAGGCCACAATCCTTGCTGGAGAAACCATCGTGGCCAGGTAACGTCTCCTCTCACCCTTTGACTATCGCTGTCTTTTATTCTCTGTTTTGATTTTTTTCCTCCGCATACCCTATTGCCTACTCCGCTCATGGCCACCTCTTGCATATTTTTAAATTATGGATTAGTCAAATTTTAAAATTGTAAATAAAAAAATTTTAGGAGTTAATTATTTTGAAATCAACAGCTCAAATCTCGGGATTCTAGTAATACATGATTTGGGTATCCAAATATTTTAAAATTTGGCAGTTCAAATCTAAGAATTTGGATTATATTCTAAAATCTCATATTTTAAATCTAGTATTTAAAATTTTGATTGACTAACCCCTTCATTACAACAAAATTGGGTATTAGCGACGCTTATATAAGCGTCGCAATACTATGCGTTGCTAAAAAGTTATAATAGCGACATTTAAAAAACCGTTGCAAAAAAAAAATAGTATTAGCAATGCATAGTAATAAGTGTCGCTAATGGTAGTATATTAGAAACACTAATCACAAACGTCGCTAATACTTAACCTTTTAGCGACACATTAATTTATGTGTCGTTAATACTTACGTTATTAGTGCGTTGTTAATACTTACGTTAAGATATATATTTTAATTTTTTTAAAAAATTTAAAACTATTAACGATGCAATTGTATAAACATTGCTACTAGTTTCAACAATAGTGACTTTTGCAAATAAGCGTTGCTAATAATTTTATTTTGATTTTTTAAAAAACTTTATTAATTTTTTTTATTTTTTAAATAAAAAATTAAAATAAAATAAAATACTAATAGCGACGTATAGCTATATATGTCGCTATTAGTATTTTATTTTATTTTATTTTTTATTTTAAAAATTAATTTTAAAGAATAAAAAATTTTAAAAAATTGAAATTAGAGAAGAGAAAGAGGGAAGAGAGAGAGAGAGGGAAGAGAGAGAAGAGGGAAGAGAGAGAGAGGGAAGAGAGAGAGGATAGGGGAGGGAAGAGAGAGAGGGGAGGGAAGCGAGAGAGAGAGGAGAGGGGATGGAAGAGAGAGATAGGAGAGGGGAGGGAAGAGGAGAGAGGAGAGGGGAGGGAAGAGAGAGAAGAGGAGAGAGAGAGGATGGGGGAGGGAAGAGAGAGAAAGAGGAGAGGGGAGGGAAGAGACAGAAAGAGGAGAGGGGAGGGAAAGCAGAATTGTATTTTGATTTTTTATTAATTTTTTTTATTTTAAAATTAATTTTAAAGAATAAAAAAATTCAAAAACTTGAAATTAGAGGAGAGAAAGAGGAGAGAGGGAAGAGAAAGAGAGAGAGGAGAGAGAGGAGAGAGGGAAGAGAGAGAGAGAGGAGAGGGGAGGGAAGAGAGAGAAAGAGGAGAAGGGAGGGAAGAGAGAGAGGAGGGAAAAGAGAGAGAGAGGAGAGGAGAGGGAAGAGAGAGAGAGAGAGGAGAGGAGAGGGAAGAGAGAGAGAGGATAGGGGAGGGAAGAGAGAGGATAGGGGATGGAAAAGAGAGAGAGAGGAGAGGGGAGGGAAGCGAGAGAGAGAGGAGAGGGATTGGAAGAGAGAGAGAGGAGAGGGGAGGGAAGAGAGAGGGAGTGGGAGGAGAGAGAAGAGGAGAGAGGATAGGGGAGGGAAGAGAGAGAAAGAGGAGAGGGGAAGGAAGAGAGAGAGAGAGGATAGGGGAGGGAAAGCAGAATTGTATTTTAATTTTTTATTAATTTTTTTATTTTTTAAATAATAAATTAAATTAAAATACTAATAGCACCGCATAGCTATATATGTCACTATTAGTACATGTATTAGCGACGTATACACTTATACGTTGCTAATACATGTATTAATAGCGATGTATATAGCTATACGTCGCTATTACTATTTTAATTTAATTAAAATTTTTTATTTTAAAAATTAATTTTAAAGAATAAAAAATTTCATAAAATTGAAATTAGAGGAGAGAAAGAGGAGAGAGGGAAGAGAGAGAGGTGGGAAGAGAGAGGGGAGGGAAGAGAAAGAGAGAGGGAAGAGAGAGAGAGGAGAGGGAAGAGAGAGAGAGAGCAGAGGGGAGGGAAGAGAGAGAGAGGATAGGGGAGGGAAGAGAGAGAGGGGAGGGAAGCAAGAGAGAGGAGAGGGGATGGAAGAGAGAGAGAGGATAGGGGAGGGAAGAGAGAGAGGATACGGGAAGGAAGAGAGAGAGAGGAGAGGGGAGAGAAGAGAGAGAGAGAAGAGAGAGAAAGAGGGAAGAGAGAGAGAGAGAGGAGAGGGGAGGGAAGATAGAGAGAGAGGAGAGGGGAGAGATAGATAGATAGATGAGGGGAACGGAGAGATAGCGATAGCGATGCAAAAAATGCGTCGTAAATAGATACCAGTTGCGACATTTGATAGAAAAGGTCGCAATATATTAAGTAGTAGCGACGTTTCTCTGAAACGTCGCAATATGTCTACATGTAAGTGACGTTTCATTATAAACGTCGCAATACGTAAACGTTGTAGCGTTGTTTCCTATGAAACGTTGCTAAATTGGAATACTGCACGGGGAATTTTCATTCTCCTTTGCGGGCGAAATAAAAATACCGTGCGGTCGATTTCGCCCGTGCAGTATTTATTCGCTCCCCACCCTTGCGTTTCTTCCATTCCATCACAGCCGTTCCTCCACCTCTCCTCCGGCGCTTCTCCCTTCCGCCGCCATCCTGGCCCAACCGTCTCCAGCCCCCCGCTGCCGCA
This sequence comes from Saururus chinensis, assembly GCA_035235625.1. NCBI lineage: Eukaryota > Viridiplantae > Streptophyta > Magnoliopsida > Piperales > Saururaceae > Saururus > Saururus chinensis. The sequence goes on from CP141147.1 coordinate 26,101,355, forward strand.
GCCCGGCTCTGACATCGTCCCTCCCCCCCAGCCCTCCTCCCTTCCCTTCCCCACGCCCCGCCCAGTGTCCCTTCCCGCAATGTGCCCGCCGTCCTGACCCATGCATGTCGGCCCACCCCGCACCCGCCATCTTGCCCCTTGCTATCGTCCTGCCTTGCTCCCCGCGCATGCTGTCCCGCCTGACACCCGCCGTCTCGACCTGTGCATGCCGGCCTGCCCTGCGCCCGCCGTTCCGCCCCGCGCCCGTTGTCCCGTCCCGCTCCCACCATCCCCATGCTGTCCAGCCTGAGACCGCCGTCCCACCCCATGTCGGTGAGCAGCGTCCGAGCACCACACCCCGTTGCTCCCCGCGCATGCCGTCCCGCCCCACGCCCACTGTCCCACCCCGCGCCCACCGTCCTGACTGAGTCCGCTGTCCCACCTGAGCCCGCCGTCCCACCCCGTGCCGGTGAGCAGGGCCCGAGCACCACTTCCCGCCCCACCCTGCTCTGCGCACTAGGTGTAGGCGACCTGCGACGCGGGTCAGCTTCCAAACCGGGTCAATACCCAGTTTGGTTTTTTTGTTTCATTTAATTATTTTAATAAATTTTTTTATTTTTTAATACTTTTAGCGACGCATTTGTAAATGTTCTTTAATTGTAATAAAATTTATTTTTTTATTTAAATAATTATATACATTAGTGACGTTTACATAAACATCGCTAATACTAGTTTTTATTTTTTTTAAAATTATACTTAAAAAAATTTTAAAAATTATATTTTAATAAAAAATAAAAAAAATATTTTTTATTAGCGACGTTTACCAAACGTCGCTAATACTATATTATTAGTGACGCTTAATAAAAAGCGTCGCTAATAGTATACTAATAGCGATGTTTAGTATACGTCGCGAATACATATTTTTAGACAATTGTTATTGTGCGTCGCTAATATGCAATAGCGACGACAGTTTTATCGACGCATTTAGTGATATTTTTTATGCATTGCTAATACGTATTAGCGATGTTTATAGTATTATTAGCGACGCTTAAAAGCATCGCTAATAGTTAGTTTTGTTGTAGTGCTTGTAAGAGATGGATGAGTTGGGCAGGGGCTTGATTTGCAGCTAGCGGTACATTCTTATGCAAGTGCAATATTGTATCTTGGGTTTGTGGGCAAAATAGAGGGCCTTCTTCATTGTAATTAGTGCAAAGAGGTGTTGGAATAAAGGTTTTAGGGTGGAGCCTCTTTTTCCTACAAGTTGTTGCGAAAATTGGGTGAAAGCTAGGCGAGTATGCTACTAATTGCATGGTGTGACAGACCATTACAAGGTAGATTCTCAACTAATAGTTTGTCCCTAGACAATTACCTACCTAGTATCCACCGGGATATCCCCTAGCATGATTTGCCATTGATCATTAGAAATTAAAATGACGTGTTGGGTCATGGCAAGGCAGCATGGTGGGAGAGGCCTAGTGCCATCACCCAAAACATAAAGCTTGTTCCTTTAAAATAAAACATATATGCAATTGACATATAATTCACATATTCAACAAAATAAAACATATCATTTGATTAATTATTTATGACATGGCATAGTAACAAATTAAAGAGATTAGGGGCAGACCTTTTTAGCTTTCAAATCCAAGGATTTGCCTCCATTGAAATCATCAACAAAACTCTTTACTTTAATAATTACATAAAACAAGGTTAAGAAGAAATACCTTGTACATAACATAAGGTTATGTAGGAGACCACCAAAGCTTCTTTGTATGGAAAAGTGGACTGCCCATTGGTTTATTCAAGTCACCTATCTTTCATGGACCTAGTCTGGACACCTTTTTAAATACCTTGTAAATATCTTTTAATGTCTTTCTTTATAGCTTTATGTATTTTCCTTTATTTTTATGTAACCATGCCCGTAGAGCAACTTTGGCTGCCACCTAACAATATCCAAAAAATCCCTTATGTTATATAGGGGAGGGTAGTGTTGGTGCTGTTGGCTCATGTATTTTGCACACATTGCTTTGTAAACGTGTTGATAGTGAATGTAATCCGTCTTCATGCTTGTGTTTATTTATTTCTTTGCAATGTGTCACTCTCGTTCCCCCTACCTTTTGCTTTGCAAGGACCTTTATATGTGATCCGCACAGTGCCTTACAAAGCAAGAACACTTGTTGCGCTTGAAAGACTTACTTGTTAGGTAGAAGGCCTCGCAGGTACCGCATGGTAGCCTATCCATCGAGCAGGGCCGTGACAGTTAGTATCAGAGCCTTAGTTTAGGCGACCCCCCCTTTCAGTTCAAATAAACTTCGAAAGGGATGCCAAAGTCGGTGGTTGAGGCAAGCGGGGTGGAAGAGTACTCTCCAATGCTGTGAAAAGACATCAAACACATTGTTGCGTGTGGATGCTGTGGAGGAGCAACTAGCATCCCATGCAACCTGTTTTGACAAGCTAGATGATAGGGTCAACTCCTTGGAAGCATGGGAGAAAGGGACCCATGATTTGAGCACAGAGAATCGTGAGTTAATCAACGAACTTTGTGATGATGTGCAAGTGTCTGTGGCGTCCTTATAGGAAGATATATGTGGCTTGGCAACCCAAGTGTCGCTTCTCATACATAGTGCTGCTCGCCAAGAACCGCTTGCCGCTATGGGCAAACCAAGACACCCTAAAGTGCCAGAACCCACTCCATATAGTAGTGCAAGATATGCTAAGCAACTTGAAAAAAAAATTGTTCGATATGGAATAGTACCTTTGGGTTATCAACCCAAAAACTAAAGAGGCAAATGTGGCTATGGCCACAATGTATTTGTCTGACGATGCCAAGCTATGGTGGAGGACTAAGTATGATGAGATGACAAGAGGCCTAATCCGGATAGAGATGCGGGAGGAGCTAAAGAGTCAACTCAAGACTCAATTCCTTCTGAAAATGTCGAGTTCATTGCTCGGAGGAACCTTAGATGCCTCCAACAAACTAGAACTGTTTGGGAATATATTAAGCAATGTTCTGCCTTCATGTTGGATATTTGTGACATGTCCGAGAAGGTCAAGTTGTTCTTTTTAGAAAGATTAAAGTTGTGGGTTCAAACTGAACTAAACAGGTGAGGTGTAAGAGGTTTGACAACCGCCATTACTGAATCAGAATGTATTACCGACTATACTAGTGAAGGTGGCTCCAAGAAGAACACCACCAACCAGAGGGATCAACAATACGGTTAGAAAGGCCAATGATCATTCACCGGGAACAAAGATAAAGGTAAGGGCAAGATGGGGGAGAGGAAACCTTTTTACAAGAGCGATGGACCAAGGATAGACAACTCAACATTTTGACCTTGAGGTTTGAATGTTTCCTTTGTAGTGGTCCGCACTCTGTTCGAGATTACCCATAGAAAAAGGAGCTTAATGTCTTATATGCTCAGCTATCACCTTCCGAAACTGCCAATGAGAAAAAAAAATGGGGACATTATGATTTCTCAATACACTCAAGGGACAATATGTACTGAATACTTATCTACCATACAATTGAACAAAGGCTTGAGGAAGGGTGAGTCTACTTACATTATAGCCCTAGGAATGGAAGATCAATCATTGGATAAAGCACCAACTAACCCAAAAGTTAAGGCTGTCCATGTGAAATACACGGATGTGATGCCAAAGTCCTTTGCCACACCTCCCTCCAAGGAGAGCGATTGATCATCAAATTGATTTGGAATCGGTTGCTAAGCCTCCAGCTTGTGCCCCATATCGAATGGCTCCCCTTGAGCTTGCAAAATTTTGAAGACAGCTTGATGAACTCCTTGATTGTAGGTTTCATCCGTTCCGCTAAGGCACCCTTTGGATTCTCAGTCCTCTTCAAAGAAGAAACAAGATGGAAGGTAGCACTTATGTATTGACTACCGGGCCCTCAACAAGTTGACTGTGAAGAATAGATATCCCCTTCCACTCATTGCGAACCTCTTTGATCAATTGGGGGATGCTTGATACTTCTTGAAGTTGGATATGAGATTTGGGTACTATTAAGTGAGAATTGCCAAGGGGGATGAAGCAAAGACGGCTTGTGTTACCCAATACAGAGTCTTTGAGTTCATCATCATGCCTTTTGAACTAACTAAGTGCCCCAACTACATTTTGCACCCTCATAAATGATATTTTTTGTGAATTCTGAGACAAGTTTGTGGTTGTCAACCTAGATGACATTGTCATATACAACAAGACTTTAGAGGAACATGTTAATCACCTAAAATTCATTTTTGAAGTCCTCCGGCACAATCAATTGTATGTCAAGTTAGAGAAATGTTCCTTTGCTAAGGAGGAGATCTTATTCTTGGGACACACCATAGGAGGCTGACGAGTCTGCATGGATACATCTAAAGTTCGAGCAATTGATGAGTGGCCGACCCCAACTAAGGTGCGAGAGTTGCGGGATTTCTTAGGGATGCCAATTACTACAGGTGGTTCATTCATGGGTAATCAGAAAAAGCAACCCATTTGACCGACTTACTAAAAAAGGACTGTCCCTAGTGCTAGTCGGAAAAATGTCAAATGACCTTCATTGAGCTAAAGAAGGCTATGACTGAAGACCTTGTACTCCGCCTCCCTAATTACACGCATCCCTTTGAAATGCAAACAGATGCCTCTGATTATTACATTTGAGGTATTTTGACTCAGAATAGCCACCTAGTAGCTTTTGAAAATCGTAAACTCAATGAGACCAAGCAAAGTTATATAGTGCAAGAGAAAGAGATGACAACTATCATTCATTGTCTTCACACTTGGCAACATTATTTGTTGTGTTCTCGGTTTGTGGTCAAGATCGACAATATTGCTGCTAGCTTCTTTCAAACCCAAAAGAAGCTCTCCCTAAAGCAAGCTCGTTGGTAGGATTTCCTTGCTAAATTTGACTTCACCATGGAGTACAAACTTGGCAGGGGCAACATTGTTGATGATGCTCTGAGCTGAAAGGCTGAGTATGATGACCTTGCCATGCTGCAATTAAACAAGTTAGCCCGTGTCAGCTAGTGTAAAAGCGATTCACATGCTCGAATATGTGTTGCACTGGATAAAGATAATCTGGCCCCCTCCCTTCTCCAACAAGTAGCTAAAGGAAAAACTAGAAAGTTTTGGGTGGAAGATGGACTGTTGATGACAGGGGAAGCGCCTGTATGTGCTGAAAGTTGACAACCTTAGGAAGGATCTCCTTAAGGAATGCCACGACACGCCCTGGGTTGGACATCCAAGTATTCATTGCACCTTGGGTCTATTGGAAAGGGGGTACTTTTGTAACGCCATAGATTTTTCATCACATTTTCTTTTAAATTCACAGAAAATTTTTGTAATATAACAACTATAAACCGAGAAAAATGATGAATATGAAACCTGTGAAAGCAATTTTATAATTTAAAACAACACACATCAGTTTTTCCCACACAAATTTTTACTTATTTGATCAAACATCATACACCAAACCAAACATCCTCAGGCGCTACTCGAAAACAAATGTATGAATAAATTGATAAGATCATAGACATTAAATACAAATCTCTTTGAGGCATCCATGAGTGCAAGTCCCATAACAATCCACAGTTTAATCCAAATTACAAGCCCAAAAAATATAAACACCTTAATTCTCATCTCACCCAATACATCAGATCATGGCATAAATAATACTCGCAGTGAGTCAAGGTTATACCTTAGTCAAAGAGAATCAATCCCCCGCGGAAACAAGCATCCATCTCTAGGAGCTTTTCCTCCACAAACTTGCAAAAACCTCCCAAACAATAGGGCTAAAAAGTAGGGTAATGAGTATTTTCATACTCAGTAGGAAAATACCCAATAGGAGAGTTCTAAATAGTGAACTTGGTAAGTTCATACATAGATGCGTTCATGCAAATCAAACATAAAGTAGGTAAACATATAATAATCATGTACATAGGAATATAATTATGCGAAATACATACACTACAACAAAAAGGACTATTAGCGACACATTTATGCATTGCTAATAGTCCCATAAACGTTGCTAAAGACTATTAGCGACGTATAATAAACGTCACTATAAGCGTAAAAAAAATTGTCGTCGCTATTACCAATTCGCGACGTATAACTAAAAGTGTCGCTAATAAGGTCTATTAGCGATGTATAGTTATGCGTCGCCAATAATAACTTATTAACGGCACATAATTTCTAATGTCACTAATGATAAGCTATTAGTGAGGCTTGAGTAAACGTCGCTAATGATAAGCTATTAGCGGCAGTTGAGTATGTGTCGCTAATAGAAAAATAATTTTTTTAAAATATTAAAAAAATAAATTATTAGTGACATAATAATGACTTATTAGCGACGCTTATATATACATCGCTAATAGAAAAAATATTTTTTAAAAAATTTAAAAATAACTTATTAGCGACGTATATTTAAAGTGTTGCTAGTAATTAATTTTTTAAAATCAAATAGCTACATTTTTTAAGCATCACTAATAATTAATTTTTTTTTAAAAAACCCCGATGGGCCCATTGGCCCATAGAGGAAAGGAGAGGAGGCCAGAAGGTGGAAGGGCACCAGAATCCGGACCCCCGACTCCTCCCCCTCCTCTGAAAATCAGAGGGAGAGGGAGTAGAAGGGGGTGCGGAGGGGTTGCAAGTGGAGGGGGAGTGTGGGGGCTAGCAGGGGGATGGGGGCGGAGAGGGGGGCTGCGGGCGGCGGCGGGGAGACGCGGAGGCTGGAGCAGGGGGGAGGGAGGGGGGACCGGAGCAGAGGGAGAGGAGGGATGGGGCAGGGTGGAGAAGAGGGAGGGGGGACTGGAGGGGTGGGAGGGTGGCGGAGAACGACGGGTAGTGGGTGGAGGGGCGGCTGGGCAACGTGGCGGTGGGTGATAGTGTGGCTTGAGCAGGGGTGGCTTGGAGCAATGGCAGAGGGGGAACGGGGCAGGCCAGAGAAGGGGGAGGGGGGACCGGATGGGTGGGAGGGTGACGGCGGACGGCAGGCCATAGGTGGAGGGGAGATGCGGCGGCAGGCAACAGGCAACGGGGAGGAGCGAAAGAGGAAGGAGGAGATAACGGAGGGGGTGGGGGGCCAGAGGAAGGGGTGCTGTGGGCGGCGGGGGTGAGAGGCCGAGGAGGAGGCGGCGAGGGGGAAGATGGGGGAGGGGCTGGGGTTATTTATGGCAGCAGGCGAAATTTTACCCGCGCGGGGGTCATTTTTTTAAAAAAAGGACATTAGCGACACTCATAGTGAGCGCCGCTATTAACAGTATATCAGTGACATCTAATTTATATGTCGCTAATACACTCTAGTATTAGCGACATATAAATATATACGTTGCTATTACAACACAATATTAGTGACGTATACACATATACGTTGCTAATACTCATATTTTTTTAAAATAAATTCGCATCCCCTCCCCTCCCACTCTCACTTCCCTCTCCTGTCTCTCTTCCCTCTCCTCTCATTCCTCCCTCTCTCTCCCACTCCTCTCTCTCTCCTCCTCTCCTCTCTCACCTCCTCTCCTCTCTCTCCTCCATCTCTCCTATCTCCCTACACACTATCTCTCCTCTAATTTTAATTTTTTAAGATTTTTTATTCATTAAAATTAATTTTAAAATATTATTTTTTTAAAAAAATCATACTAGCGATGTATATAATTATACGTAGTGACGTATAATACTTATACATCGCTAATACTTATACTAATAGCGATGTATAAAATTATATGTCGCTATTAGTATGTATTTTAATTTTAATTTTTTATTTAAAAAATATAAAAAAATATTAATTTTTTTTAAAAATCAAAATCAAATTACCCTCCCCTCTCTCTCTTCCTTCCCCTCTCTCTCCCTCTCCTCTCTCTCTCTCTGTCCCTTTCCTCTCTCTCTCTCCCTCTCTCTCACCTCCCTCTCCTCTCTCTCTCTCCTCTCTTTCTCTCCCTCTCCTCTTTCTCTCTCTCCTCTCTTTCTCTCCCTCTCCTCTCTCTCTCCTCCTCTCCTCTCCTCTCCCCTCTCTCTCCTCCCTCTCCCTCTCTCCCTCTCTCTCTCTCTCTCTCTGACTCTCCCTCTCCTCTCTCTCTCCCCCTCTCCTCTCTCTCTCTCTCCTCCTCTCCTCTCTCTCCTCCTCTCCTCTCCCTCCTCTCTCTCTCCCTCTCCTCTCTCTCCCCCTCTCTCCCCCTCCTCTCCTCTCTCTCCTCCTCTCTCCCCCTCTCCTCTCTCTCTCCCTCTCCTCTCTCTCCCTCTCCTCCTCTCCTCTCCCCTCTCTCTCTCTCTCTCTCTCTCTATCTGTCCCCCTCTCTCTCTCTCTCGACTCTCCCCCTCTCCTCTCTCTCTCTTCCCTTCCCTTCCCTCCCCTCTCTCTCTCCCCTGTCCCTCTCTCCTCTCCCTTCTCTCTCTCTCCCTCTCCTCCTCTCCTCTCCCCTCTCTCTCCTTGCTCTCCTCTCTCTCTCCCTCTCCTCTTTCTCTCCCTCTCCTCTGTCTCCTCCCTCTCCTCTCTCTCCTCCTTCTCCTCTCCCTGTCCTCTCTCTCTTCCCTCCCCCTCTCTCTCCTCCCTTTCTTCCTCTCCTCTCTCTCCCTCCCCTCTCCCTCTCCTCTCCCTCTCCTCTCTCCCTACACACTACCTCTCCTCTAATTTTAATTTTTTAAGATTTTTTATTCGTTAAAATTATTTTTAAAATATTTAAAAAAATTAAAAGAAATCATATTAGCGACATATATAATTATACATCACGTATTAGCAATGCATAATATTATACATCGCTAATACTTGTACTAATAGAGATGTATAAAATTACACGTCACTATTAGTATGTATTTTAATTTTAATTTTTTATGTATAAAATATAAAAATTAATTAAAAAATTTTAAAAAATCAAAATAAAATTACCCTCCCTTCTCTCTCTTCCCTCCCCCTCTCTCTCCTCCCTCTCCTCTCCTCCCTCTCTCCTCTCGCCCTACACACCATCTCTCCTCTAATTTCAATTTTTTAGGATTTTTTATTATTCGTTAAAATTAATTTTAAAATATTTAAAAATTTTAAAAGAAATCATATTAGCGACGTATATAATTATACGTCACTAATACTTATACATCGCTAATACGTCATGTATTAGTGACGTATAATATTATACGTCGCTTATACTAATAGCGACGTATAAAATTATACATTGCTATTGGTATGTATGTTAATTTTAATTTTTTATTTTAAAAATTAAATTAATAAATTTTTTAAAAAAATTAAATAAAAATTACTCTCCCTCACTCCCTCTCCTTTCTCTCTCCTCTAATTTCAATTTTTTATGATATTTTTAAAAAAATTAATTTTAAAAATAAAAAATAAAATGAAATAAATCGTATTAGCGACGTACTGAAATATATGTCGTTAATGCTTATACTATTAGCAACGTATATTTCTATATGTCGCTAAAAGTTTTTATTTTATTTTTTAGTTTTAATATAATTAATAAGTATTAGCAATGTTTATGCTAAGTGTCGCTATTAGCAGATCTATTAGCAACGCTTACAATAAGCGTCACTAATAGTTATAAATTTTTTTTATTTAAAATATATAGCTTTTAGCAACGTTTATTTAAAGTGTCACCAATAGGTCAACTATTAGCGATGCTTATAATAAAGCATCACTAATATTTGACTATTAGCGGCATATAGATTTATGCGTCGCTATTAGTTGACTTTATTGCGGTTTTTTTTATATATAGCAAATAGTTGTTTTTAGCAATGCTTGATTTTGTGTTGCTAATAAATACGTCGCTAATACTACATTTTGTTGTAGTGATGCCAACAAACCAATCTTACACACTCTTAATCAGTGTCTTACAAACTTACTCATACAATCGTGCACTTATACAACTTAGACATACTTCTATGACCTTACTCATACAATTTTACTTGTACGACCTTACTCGTACAATCTTATTTATAAACATACACTTATAGTCTTACTCAGAATCATACTCTTACAGTCATGTTCAGAATAATACTCTTACAGTCTTACTCAGAATCATACTCTTACAGTCGTGCTCAGAATCATACTATTACAGTCTTGCCCAAAATCATACTCTTATAGTCTTACTCAGAATCATACTCTTACAGTCTTACTTAGAATCATACTCTTACAGTCTTACTCAGAATCATACTCTTTCAGTCGTGCTCATAATCATACTCTTACAATAGTGTTCAAAATCATACTCTTACAGTCTTACTCAGAATCATACTCTTACAGTCGTACTAAAAAACTTATACTTACTTAGAAACATACATACTCACTCATACAATCGTGTACATACTATCGACCATTGAAGCTAATTACAATTAATAAGCTCTAGCGTCGAAATAAAAAGGAATGCCACTAGGGCATCACCTTAAACTCCGGGAGTGACTAGGCGCCATGGACTTTTATGAAGGCAAGGCACACCAATGCTCATGGGGCACATGATCAAATAGGTAAGAGCATGTCCATGATACTACTTACCTGAACGCGCAAATATAAACACCCACACATAATGGGTCATCCAATTTCCCACACCCTAGGGGTCTTATAGTGCCAGTGCCACTCTTGGCAGAAATCATACAGTGTCACTCTTGGGCAGAATCATACAATGCTCTCAATAGAGCATCAAACGTATGGGCTTAATACAGCAGATAGACCAAATCAAAAACATGCATTGCTCCTAATAGAGCATCAGACGTTTGGGGCTCAATATAGAACATAGACAACATCCCGTAGGATAACCACTATGGCAAGACATGAGAAATGCTCAATTGACTCATTATCAACTAGCTCAAACACAGAACTTAATCCGTTGAAACCCTCAGATCTCAAACTGACAACGCTATCATTGGCTTTGCTTATGATTCAATTTTAAATTAAGTAAGTTATGTGGTACAATTATGCCAAAAAAACTCATAGTACTTGACTGATCAAATCGAAGCTGAGCCCGATCAGAAACCCTAGTTCATCAGGGCAACAGACTTCACTTAACCCGTCCATCTCATGATCATAATTCATTGTACACCAAAATCTTATATATTCATACAATCTTCACCATCCACCTTATGGCCAACACATCTTACTTTGAAGTCATCAAATTGAGCTCCTAGAGCCAAACCTAGTTATACCCTCTTACTTATACCTCACTTATTATGTTTACTTTTTACTTCATAATTTGTACGTTATGCTTGTACAATTATGCAACACTCTTACTATCTGACAATCCCCCAACATATGCTCCCATCCAAACCTATCTAATTCGATCCACTCCAATCCTCGCCCGTCAAACTTACATCCTCTATCTTCTGTCATAATGCCACACATCCACAAGAAATCCGTACCAAGCCCTTTGTCACCTCTTACCGTTCATTGCCCATACTTCTGCCCACACTCACATACACATCCATCGCACATACATATAGCCATCATACATACGCATGTCCATCACACATACATATAACATACACATACTTCCATACATAGCTTACTAACATACTCACTAGTCATCACTAGCACACACATTATCCACATACATTACCTTACCAACGTACTCGCTAGCCATCACTAGAACATACATACACATTCATACACGTAGCTTACTAACATACTAGCTAGCCATCACTAGTGCACACAAAATCCACATATGTAGCTTATTAACATACTAACATACTCGCTAGACATCACTAGTGCACATATACATCAACAATACTTAGAGCTCACATGCATGTCAACATGTCATAATTTATCCTCTTACATCATGCAAATGGATCATGATTTAACGTCCAAAGCATTGATCATACAATCCTAGCACGCTGCTACTCATTCAAAGCATGCTATCATGAAATTACGAGTTCAAAGCTCCCCTACCTAGTAATCATGATGTTTGATGGAAAGCACACGATGGTGGCGGCGTTGGTGGCAGAGTTGGCTACCCAAAATGTTGCCAAGTTGAGAGAACTTATGTCCTAAGGGTTTAGGAAGAACCAAAAGTACTCATGGCCAAACGGGGTGTCAGATATAAATGTAGAAAAATCTGCGATCCACGACAGCACACTAGGGTGGCTGGGAGAAAGGTTATGCCAACATATGTGGCGGTGTGACCAGAAGTCGAGGATGTACTCATTGAAGGTCGGCTAACAACTAAGAAGTACTCGGCTGACCGCTAGACATTGAAATCGACCACAAATAGCACCCAATGTTGGCGATTTTGCGTCATCGAGGGCCCACAAAAGGGCGGACGGCATGGGGCGATGTTCAAGGACTGAGGATAGGTGAAGAAGGGCTATGGTGTCAAATCAAGACGATGGCAGACCCATCCAATGGTGAGATGGTGCAAAAGCGGCGCCTAAGCCCTGAAATGCACATGTGGCCACATGCACATGCGGCCAAAAAGGGGCAGTCTAGGGGAGATGGGTTGGACGGTGGCAGCCCAAGGCCTACAAAAGGGCAACTGAGCTAGGGTCAGGAGGTGGTGGCTGACCAAAATGGAAACATCGCCGATCGGCACCCACACCCAAAACCAATGGTGCGGGCGGTTGTGTATCTCACATGTAAAAGGGCGAAGGGTGACTCAAGGTCGAGCAGTGGTGGGGCAAAGGCCACGATGAAACAAGGCCAAACCCAAGGGTCACGAAGGGTCGTACCAGTAAGACCCAAACTGAGGCATAAGGGCGGAGCATAACAATAGGGGAGAAGCGGGGTCGGAAATAGCAACCCCCAACCGACACTGGGTTGAGATAGGCTAGACGGAGTCCCACTAGAGTCTGTTCGGTGGCCAGACGACAACCAGAAACACACCGGCATCTCAAAAACAATCCGGATAGTGAGAAGAGAAAAATGAGGAAAAGTTTGGCTGCTTGCGGAGGAGCAAGGAGAGCATGGAGGTGGCCCTGGCCGGTGCCTATGGGATTCTGGAGGCCGAACGAAGATAAGTCTAGATGAGGGTGGCTGCAAATGGTAGCAAAATCGCCCTCATATGGCCAAAAACGAATTTGCAAGGTGAAAAAAACCGAAGAAAAGACCTTTACCTCATGGAGGAGCGAAGAGGACATGGTGGTGGTCATAGCCGGTACCTACAGACTCGTGGCGGTAAGGCAAAGTGGATCCCAACAAGAACCAATGGAGTCTGATGACGGAGGAGGGACAACGGAGCGACCAAAAACTCACTCAGGTTTTCTCAAAACTTACTAGACGTCCCGGAAAAGTTTTGGCTATTCCACGCATAAGTTGAACTGATCACGTCTCTTTGCCGTGATCCACTTTTCATCCCTTTTGGTTCCTTTTATGTTGCTATCATGCGTTAACCTCTTTTTTATAAATCGTACCTCCAAAATTTGCTCCGAAAGCGCGCGGCAAGCCCATGGCCTGAGACTAAGCCCCACACCCGACTCTACGGGTATAATACTGAGGTCAAATATGTAAATATAAATACGTCAAAGTGTCACTTTTTCCCACCAAAAATGATAAAAAAATAGCAGGAAAATAATAGAAAATTGTAGAAAAATCATGGCCATTACAACTTTTGGCCCCACATAGATGATGATGTCAAAGAATATGATCACGCTTGCCTCACATGCCAACAAGATGGGACAAACTGCGCGGTCTTCTTGAACCACTACCTGTGCCACAAGGGTCATGGGAGAGTGTCTCCCTATACTTCATCTCTGCCTTACCAAGGGTTGGTGGCTATGGATCAATCTTGGTAGTGGCTGATCGATTCTTGAAACATGGTACTTTCATCCCGGCATCGAAGCACTACATGGCTGAAGAAGCTACAAATCTATTCCTCAAGAATATTATCAAACTTTGGGGTGTACCCCAAATCATTGTGAGTGACCGTGATGCACGTTTCATCGGTCGCTTCTGGATAGAGTTATTCAAGTTGTTGGGTTCAAAGCTAAAATTCTCCTTTAGGATGCATCCCCAGACTGACGGTCAGATTGAACACATCAATGCCATCCTTGAAGAGTACCTTCACCACTTCATCAGAACCAATCTAGAGAATTGGGTGAACTTGCTCTATATCACCCAATTCTTCTACAATTTCCAATGAAGTTTGGCTACCAATCATAGTCCCTTTGAGCTGGCCATTGGATGTCAACCAACAACACAACTTACTCTAGCAACCGGTTACATGGGAAACAACCCACATGCCTTCCACCTGGCGAAAGATTGACAACTCCAAGCAGACATTGCCAAGACCTACCTTGAGAAGGCTGCCTGCCGTGCGAAGAAGTGGGCTGACAAAGGCCGGAACCTTACACATTCAAGGTGGGAGATTTGGTTCTCATCAAGCTAAATCTAGCCCAATTGAAACTATTCTGGCAACTTCATCATGGTCTCGTTCGCAAGTATGATGGTCATGTCCCCATCACTAAGCGGGTCAGGAAAGCCTCTTATCAAGTCCAATTACCAGCCTTGATGCAAGTCCACCCAACCTTCCATGCCAGTTATCTTAAGCCATACCATGCCGATGCCGAAGACCACTTTAGAAACAAGATCAATCGAGGTAACCCAAAGGTCACATCCAATGTTTGAGTCTTAGAAGAAATCTTGGCAGATCACGAAGTTCTCCGAATCAAAGAGCAAGTACGTGAATTCCTCCTCATCAACTGGCGGGGCCTTTGACACAGCAGGGAGCCTGATGACCAGCTCATCATTCAACAAGCGCAAAATGCCAAAGCATACCTCCAGGAGCAGTGTCAACAAGGACGTTGGTGTTACGTCCAAACTAAGACTATGAAGGAGTCTAGTTCAGATTTCTTTTTTTTACTTGTCAACTATACTAAACAAGGTCGATCCATAGGGAAAGCCTTGTGTGACACAGAAAACTATTACGAAGAGAATAGAATAGAGAAGGAAAGTAAAGTAGATAATAAGAGACAATCAAAGAGAAAGTGCTAAGGCATCGAAAATCCACTTGCAATAAATCTCTAATGTATACTTCATTCAAATGATAACTCAATTAAGATCAAATGAAAATTTATCTCAATCGGAAAATTTATCTTTAAAAGAACTTTGAAATAGAATAATAAAAATTGATTGTTTACGACGTGAAAGTATTAAGTGTATAATCACAGGGAATTATAAGCATTCAGCGTGCCTTTCGTCAATGCTGAATCAAATAATTATATAGATTATAAACTCCTTAAATATGAAACATCAATTTAAAATGATAAAGAACTTACTTGAATCAAAATATCCATTAAACATCAAGTACAAGCTTCATTCCTAGCCTTAGATTGAGAGCTTTAGAAAACAATTACAATAAAACTAAAAAAAAATGCAAAATGAGAGAAGAAAATAGGAGAAGAGAGCTCCAAAGAGGAGAGAATGCCCCATCTATCACGTCCACCCCTCTATTTATAGGAAAAGAAAGGGTTGCTTCAAAGGGGAAAGTCAAATCATATCTCTAGATTTCATCCTGATTGATTGCCTGATTGGATCTATATATCTTCGGAATTTTGAATTTCTTCATGAAATAACACTTGTAGCCACGGAAGTCTTCTTTCCATTGCCACCAGAATCGTATCAATCCAAATTATACATAAAAAGATATGATCGAATACTAAGGTTGTGTCAATCTGTCCGAATCAACTTCTTTTATAATTTAGTTCTATTCATACAAATCTCAAATCAAATGGGTCCACAAGGTTGTGTTCGACCATTCCATGCATGTTTAGACCATTAGGAGCCCATTTTTGACTTTTAAATAGCTTTGGGTAGTTGGGCTTAACTTCCTCTTCCAGTTGTATCTTGTTGAAGCCTGTTTAGACATGTAAACTCAATTAAGGTCCAACTAAATTATTCAAAACATAAATAGCCCAAATCAGCAATGAATTAACACAAAATAGGATTGCAAATAGAAATTTGAAAATATTTTATTGAACATTATTACAGTGCATCAAATACCCCCAAACTTATTTTTTGCTAGTCCTCGAGCAAAACAAAAATTAAAACAATAGAAAGCAAAACTAACTACTCCACTTCCACAGGAAATCTTGATTGCATTTCGCATATGCAACAAGCCTTTAAACCCCTAGCTTACACTAGTGGAGGAGTTGTGTCTCGTGAGGGTTTGCAGTGAATATACCCACAAAATTCAAAACTAGAATGTTAAAAGAAAATTAAAATTAAAACCATGTCAAATTTACAAATCAATTCCTCCTAAACATGTAACTTCATTTAGTAAAATCAATCCTGCATAATATAACTTGTCTTCTGAAACAATAATTCATTCTAACAACTTCATATTGGTGGCATGTACTCATATATACATAATAGTTTTAGAAAAACAGACATTGCCAAGTAATTATACAATCCCATTCTTATGAATCGAACAACTCAATGTGTCTCATGTCCACTCAGCAATTTCAATTTTAATACTA
Source organism: Saururus chinensis (assembly GCA_035235625.1). Taxonomy (NCBI): domain Eukaryota; kingdom Viridiplantae; phylum Streptophyta; class Magnoliopsida; order Piperales; family Saururaceae; genus Saururus; species Saururus chinensis. Next base: position 26,117,720 of record CP141147.1, read on the forward strand.
AAAAATAGGCATTGACATCCATTCATCTTCAAGAGATCATAATAGAGAATCATGCAAAACCTTCCTTGAAAAGTAAAACACCCTACATCACCTGCTAACTCATTCAAGATATAATTGCATAGTGTCCTACTAGAATTTCATGCTCATCTCACATGACATGTGTAAGGCTTAACCTTTTTAAGCTTTCTATAAGATCCATGTAACAAGTGTTAGGCCAGTGACTCTCAATCCAATTGGCTCAGGGCACTAGGTATTAAAACACCCCTCAGGCTTAATAACTTGAACCAAATAGGCTTCAAGGCTATGCATGTCATAAATTAGTCAACTCTACCTTTTGCCTCGAACACCCTATGCTTAGTGAGGCACGTCGAGTCCCGGTCTACTCAATAGAGTGACTTTAATTTTTTATTTTTTTTCACATTTTTTTTTGCTTTTTTTTTCTTTTCTTGAGCATATTATATAATCAACTTGAATTGTGTTGACAACAAGTCCTCGATTGTTCTACAAACCAAGAATAGTAAAGCTCAAAACTCTATCATGATAACATGAATACTACTAGATCATGCCAAAGTTTTACTCTCATAAGAAAATAATTACTTAGATTCAATGATATCCACCAAGATGTAAGACCATAATCAAGGGCTCAAATTCTCACTTAGGCAAATGTCTTTCTTTATTTTTTTTTTCAAAATAGGAGCACGAGAAACTAATATGAAGTAATCAGAACTCAAAATCATTAAATCTGTCAAGTCATATTCTAAGTAGTCTGATGTCATTAAATAAAGTCACATGTCTAGAATAAGAATCAATAAAATAAATCTAATTAATTTTTTTCAATTTTTAATTTTTTTAAGTAAAACAAAAAAAAACATAAAGAAAAATATCTTTCTACACCCCTAAACCTAAACTAAACATTGACCTCAATGTAAATTTGTTTTTTTTATGTGAAAAATTATGAAAAGAAAATCAACCCTCATAATTTGGATTTTCAAGAGGTGTAGACTCAACGTCAGGGATAAAATGGTTTCAAACGTTGGCCATTAACTTTGAAAACATCACCATTTTTTGGATTCTCAATTTCAACAGTTCTATAAAGAAAAATAATTTTTACAATGAAAGGACCTGTCCAACGTGATCTTAATTTTCCTGGAAAGAGATGAAGTCTAGAGTTGTACAATTAAACCTTTTGAAATGGCTCAAAAGTTTTTCGTAAAATATTTTTATCATGAAAAACCTTCATTCTCTCTTTGTAAAGTTTTGAACTCTCATAAGCATCACGTCTAATTTCCTCTAACTCATTGATTTGCAATTGTCTATTTAAGCTAGCCTTATCAAAGTTAAAATTCAAAGCTTTGATTGCCCAATATGCCCTATGTTCCAACTCCACAGGCAAGTGACAAGCTTTTCCAAAAATCAAACGGTAAGGAGACATGCCAATTGGGGTTTTAAAAGCGGTATGCTAAGCCCAAAGAGCATCGGTTAGCCGTAAAGACCAATCTTTACCATTTGGATTTACCATTTTTTGCAAAATATATTTAATTTCCCTATTAGAAATCTCAACTTGTCCACTTGTTTGTGGGTGATAGGGGGTAGCTACTTTATGGGTAATCCCATACTTCCTCATCAAAGCCTCAAAAGGCTTATTGCAAAAATGTGACCCCCCGTCACTTATAATGGCTTGAGGTGTTCCAAACCTTGAAAATATATTTTCTTTAAAAAAGCGCACAACGACTTTGTGGTCATTGGTTTTGCTTGGAACAGCCTCAATCCACTTGGAAACATAATAGACAGCAACTAAAATGTAAACATAGCCAAAAGGAGGAAAAGGTCCCATGAAATCAATGCCCCAACAATCAAAAATCTCAATAACCAATATGGGGTTAAGGGGCATCATATTTCGACGAGAAATGGCTCCTAACTTTTGACACCTTTCACAAGTTTTACAAAATTCATGAACATCTTTGAAAAGCATCGGCTAGTAAAAACCACATTGCAAAATTTTAGCGGTGGTCTTTTTAGAGGAGAAGTGACCACCGCATGCTTCAGAATGATAAAAAGAGATGATACTTACTTGTTCAGAATCAGGCACACATCTCCTTATTATTTGATTCGGACAGTACTTAAAGAGATAGGGGTCGTCCCAAAAGAAATGCTTTACCTCGGTGAAGAATCTCTTTTTATCTTGAGGAGACCAATGGTGGGGAACTTTACCTGTCACCAAGTAGTTGGCAATGTCGGCATACTATGGAGGATATGAGATGACAAAAAGTTGTTCATCGGGGAATGTGTCTTGGATTGGAATGTTTTCCGAAGAATCAGAAAATTCCAATCTAGAAAGATGATCTGCCACCACATTCTCTACTCCCTTCTTGTCTTTGATTGTGAGATCAAACTCTTGGAGTAGGAGTATCCATCGGAGTAATCTGGGTTTTGTATCTTGTTTGCTCAAAAGGTACTTCAAAGCTGCATGGTCAGTAAAAATGATAATTTGAGAGCCAATCAAGTAAGATCTAAATTTGTCAAGTGCAAATACTACAGCAAGAAGTTCTTTTTCAGTGGTGGAGTAGTTCATTTGGGCACTATTTAAAGTTCTTCTTGCATAATGAATTACGCAAGGTTTCTTATCTTTCCTTTGTCCTAAAACAGCCCCAACGGCATAATCACTTGCATCACACATAATTTCAAAAGGAAGGTTCCAATCTGGGGGTTGCATGATGGGTGCAGACACTAACATGTTCTTAAGCTTTGTGAAAGCTTCTTCACATGCATTTGACCACTCAAAAGAATGCTCTTTAGATAGAAGATTACACAACGGTCTAGATATCACACTAAAATTCTTAATAAATCTTCTATAAAAACCGGCATGCCCTAGAAAGGATCTAACATCTTTTGTGGACTTTGGACTAGGCAAATTAGCAATCAATTCAATTTTTGCTTTGTCCACTTGAATTCCCTGAACAGAAACAATGTGACCAAGTACTATTCCAGTAGTAACCATAAAATGACACTTTTCCCAATTTAAAACTAGATTTTTCTCTTCACATCTCACCAAAACTTTTTCTAAGTTATCAAGACAATCATCAAAAGAATCACCAAAAACAGAAAAATCATCCATAAAAACTTCCAAAAACCGCTCCACCATGTCACTAAAGTGCTCATCATGCACCTTTGGAATGTGGCAAGAGCATTACATAACCCAAACGGCATCCTTCAATATGCAAAGGTACCAAATGGACATGTAAAGGTTATTTTTTCTTGATCTTCAAGTGCAATCTCAATCTAGTTGTATCCTGAATAACCATCTAAAAAATAATAAAATTGATGACCGGCTACCCTCTCTAGGATTTGGTCGATGAATGGCAAGGGGAAGTGGTCTTTCCTTGTCACAGAATTCTATTTCCTATAATCTATGCACATCAGCCAACCGGTGGTGACTATAGTGGGAATTAACTCATCATTACCATTCTTTACCACTGTCACTCCAGATTTTTTGGGGACAACCTGGGTGGGACTCACCCATGGACTGTCAGAAATGGGGTAAATGATACCCACATCAGATAATTTTAGAACCTCTGCTCTCACTACCTCTTTCATGTTGGGGTTTAACCTCTGTTGCATTTGTCTCACAGGTTTTGCATTTTCTTCCATGAAGATCCTATGTGTACAAATCAGGGAACTAATCCCCTTGATATTAGCAATGGTCCACCCAATGGCATTCTTGTGATTTCAAAGGACTTCGAGCAACCTGTGCTCTTGCTCCCTATCCAACATTGAAGAGACAACCACAGGAAATGTCTCTCCCTCACCAAGATAAGCATATTTAAGTTCAGTAGGGAGGGGTTTCAAGTCTAGCTTGGGTGGTTGGACACTTGAGGGGAGAGGAGCGCTATTGGAAGGAGGTAACTCCTCAAAGCGGGCCTTCCACCTATCAGTATCCAATAATGGAGTTGACTCCAACAAGGAATTTACATCATTAATCATAACATCATCATCAAAGTTAAAATAAGAAAGACATGCTTCAAGAGGGTCAGAAAATGAAGAAATAGTAGACATGTCATCAACAAGACTTTCTAAAAGATTTACTTCATGCACATCCTCATCATCATCTCCTGGTTGCCTGCAAATATTATAAATGTTCAGTTCCAAAGTCATATTTCCAAAAGAAAGCTTCATAACACCATTTCTACAATTAATAAGAGCATTAGAAGTAGCAAGAAATGGGCGGCCTAATATGACAGGAATTTGAGTACAAGCATTCAAAACTGGTTGTGTGTCCAAAACAATAAAATCAACATGAAAGTAAAACGTTTCTACTTGTACTAGTACATCCTCAACAATTCCTCTTAGTATTTTAACTGAGCGATCTGCAAGTTGAAGTGTAATGCTTGTGGGCTTCAATTCACCAAGTCCCAATTGTTCATAAATAGAATAAGGTAAGAGATTAACACTTGCCCCAAGATCAAGCAAAGCCTTTTCAATTTTATAATTCCCAATTATACAAGATATGGTTGGACAACCAGGATCTTTATATTTGGGTGGGGTGTTTTGTTGCAAAATTGCACTTACTTGTTCTGTAAAAAATGCCTTCTTTTGTACATGTAGCTTACGCTTGATTGTATAAAGGTCTTTCAAAAATTTAGCATAAGATGGAATTTGTTTAATAGCATCTAAGAGAGGAATGTTAATCTTCACTTGTTTGAAAATTTCAAGAATGTCACCATTTGGCACCAATTTAGAGGAAGATTGTAACCTTTGAGGAAAAGGAGGAGGAATTGGAGCAACACAATTAGAGTTGTCAAGTTCATCACCATGTTTAGACTTCAAAGACTCCTTACGTTCAACAACCTTCATTGGAATGTCTTTGTTAATGACTTTTCCACTTCTCAAAGTGGTGATGGACTTAGCATGCTCTTCTTGTGAACTTGAAGAATTTAAAATTTTAATTACAAATTGACCTTTAGGATTTGGTTGAGGTTGAGAAGGAAACTTCCCTTTTTTTTGAGTGCTCAAAGCTGTGGTCAATTGAGTGATAAAAGTCTTCAAGTCATTGATGACTTGCATTGTTTGGTTGTTGATTGTTGATTGACTTTGCATGAATGTTTGCAATGTGTATTCAAGAGTCTTCTTTTGTGGTGGAACATAATTTGAGGAAGAAGGGGGTACCTGCACATTAGACTCATTTCTCCAACTAAAGTTTGGATGATTTCTCCAATTAGGAGTATAAGTTTCAGAATAAGGAGAAGAGAAAGGCCTTTTGTAAGTATTCATAGCACTTGCTTGAGTATGTAACGCTTATTAAAAAGCAGGGATTGTTGGACAATCCTGTGTTTGGTGTCCATCACTCTCACATATACTACAAATATCTTGTGCTTTTTGAGAAGCTTTAGACATATTTTTCCTATTTCCATAGCCTCAATCTTTCTAGTTAAACTTGTAATTTTTGCTTTTACATCATCCTCTTCTTTAAGAAGGTACATGCCCCCCTTAGTTGCCCCATTAGATTTGGTTTTATTTCTACTTTCAAATTCATTAGAATCTTCCCATGATTGAGCATTTTCAGCTAACACATCGAAATAGTCCCATGCTTCCTCAGGTTCTTTACTCAAAAACTCTCCATTACACATCATTTCAATAAATTGCCTCATTTGAGAAGATAAGCCATTATAAAAGAAACTAATTGTATGCCATGTTTCATATCCATGATGTGGGCACAACAACAAAAGTTCTTTAAATCTCTCCCAACATTGAAAGAAAGTTTTATTTTCTTTTTGTGAAAAATTCATGATGTTCTTTCTAAGTGTTTTAATTTTATGGGTGGGGAAAAACTTTTTCAAAAATTCTCTTTGCATTTCTTGCCATGATCCAATGGATCTTGGCTTCAAAGAATTCAACCAATTTTTTTCCTTTTCCTTTAAAGAAAAAGGAAAGAGTTTTAATCTAATAGCATCATTTGAAACATTTTGGTTTGGCAAAGTTGCACAAACCTCTTCAAACTCTTTTAAATGCAAATATGGGCTTTCTGAATCTAAGCAATGAAATTTGGGTAGTAATTGAATTACACCCAGCTTGAGTTCAAAACCACCCACATTAGTTGAAAAAATCATGCAAGAAGGAGAACTTGATCTAGTTGGTTGCAAATAATCACGCAAGGTTTTAACTTGAATATTTTGTGCATTATTATCCCCATTATTACTTCTTAGTTCCTCATTAGTTCTTAGATCCTCCATTGTATCAAAATGAAGATAATTTTTAAAAGATTTGTTCACTCTTTTCAATCATCCAGAATTATTACGCACCCATGTGAACATGCAACAACAATTTTTTTTTAATAACAAACGAAAGTAAAAGTGCAAAAATTTAAATGACAAAATATTAAAAAATTTGAGGGTTAGAAGTTAATAGACAAAAATTTAAATTACAAAATAAGGCCAAAGGCACTATCGAGGTGCATGTTTGATCCTGAAAAATTTTCGGTATTAACGTGGGTAGTGCCTCCGGTCTCAAAAAAAAGAAAAATTACAAAATTTAAGTACTAAAAGTAAATGACATAAAGTAAATGACTGAATTTAAAGAGTTAGTGTGCAAGAATAAAAGTTGGAGAATTAGTAAAGTTAGAGTGAGTTTTTTTTCCGTAACGGATTCTTGTCACACGTTGCAATCCCCGGCAATAGCACCAATTTGGTATTACGTCCAAACTAAGACTATGAAGGAGTCTAGTTCAGATTTCTTTTTTTTACTTGTCAACTATAGTAAACAAGGTCGATCCACAGGGAAAGCCTTGTGTGACACAGAAAACTATTACGAAGAGAATAGAATAGAGAAGGAAAGTGAAGTAGATAATAAGAGACAATCAAAGAGAAAGTGCTAAGGCATCGAAAATCCACTAGCAATAAATCTCTAACGTATACTTCATTCAAATGATAACTCAATTAAGATCAAATGAAAATTTATCTCAATCGGAAAATTTATCTTTTAAAGAACATTGAAATAGAATAATAGTAATTGATTGTTTACTACGTGAAAGTATTAAGTGTATAATCACAGGGAATTATAAGCATTCAACGTGCCTTTCGTCAACGCTGAATCAAATAATTATATAGATTATAAACTCCTTAAATATGAAATGTTAATTTAAAATGATAAAGAACTTACTTGAATCAAAGTATCCATTAAACATCAAGTACAAGCTTCATTCCTAGCCTTAGCTTGAGAGCTTTAGAAAGCCATTACAATAAAACTAAAAACAAAAATGCAAAATGAGAGAAGAAAATAGGAGAAGAGAGCTCCAAAGAGGAGAGAATGCCCCATCTATCACGTCCACCCCTCTATTTATAGGAAAAGAAAGGGTTGCTTCAAAGGGGAAAGTCAAATCATATCTCTAGATTTCATCCTGATTGGATCCATATATCTTCAGAATTTTGAATTTCTTCATGAAATAACACTTGTGGCCACGGAAGTCTTCTTTCCATTGCCACCAGAATCGTATCAATCCGAATTATACATAAAAAGATATGATCGAATACTAAGGTTGTGTCAATCTGTCCGAATCAACTTCTTTTATAATTTAGTTCTATTCATACAAATCTCAAATCAAATGGGTCCACAAGGTTGTGTTCGACCATTCCATGCATGTTTAGACCATTAGGAGCCCATTTTTGACTTTTAAATAGCTTTGGGTAGTTGGGCTTAACTTCCTCTTCCAGTTGTATCTTGTTGAAGCCTGTTTAGACATGTAAACTCAATTAAGGTCCAACTAACTTATTCAAAACATAAATAGCCCAAATTAGCAATGAATTAACACAAAATAGGATTGCAAATAGAAATTTGAAAACATTTTATTGAACATTATTTCAGTGCATCAGACGTCGACAAAACTAAGTGGGGAGAATGTCCCAGACCTGGTCCAGACACCTTTGTAAATATCTTTTAATGTCTTTCTTTATGTTTTCATGTATTTTTCTTTGTTTTTATGTAACCATGCCCGTAGAGTCACTTTGGCTGCCACTCTATCAATATCCAAAAAATCCCTTATGATATATAGGGGGAGGGTAGTGTTTGTGTGGTTGGCTCATGTAATTTGTACCCATTGCTTTGTAAATGTGTTGATAGTGAATGTAAGCCGTCTTCATGCTTGTGTTCATTTGTTTTTTTGCAATGTTTCACTCTCATTCCTCCTACTTCTCGCTTTGTACGGTCCTTCAAATGTGGTATGTGCAGCGCCTTAGCAAGCAAGAACACTTGTTGCACTCGAAAGGCTTACTTGCTAGGCAGAAGGCCTTGCAAGTGCCGCACAGTAGCTTGTCCATCGAGCAGGGCCGTGACACATCACCAATCCACTAATTGCCAACATGGCATCTCAAAAAGTTCAGTGTGCTTACTAAGTTGAGGTGAGAGAATGTTGATGTTTTGCCTTCTTGTGCAAGAGAGAAGAACACAAGAGAGAGGGGTACTATTTTGTCTTGTGCAAGAGAGAAAAGCACAAGAGGGAGGTGTATCTCAAGGAGAGAGAAAAGGTGGCGACGACTAGGTTATGGGAAAATAGGTAGTTAGGGCTTCTCAAGCACCTTTTTCTTTTACTAATCTCACCTCTCCTTAATCATAACTTAAATGCGTATGGGCTTTCCATGCCCAATTTGCTTCTTATAACAAATGATAATTCAAGCCTATCTATGGTGTCTCCTTCATAGGTGTGGGCCCTCAATGGGCGTACAATGGCCTAGCGCACTTCTTGTGGCCATCCCCATGTAAAGGCCCTACTCATCCACTAAAGTCACACACAGAGTTAAATCAAGTCGGGCAAACATAGTGAGTGATATGCATAATGCAATTCTTAATTATATACAAATAGTACATAATATAATATATGTATGCAAGAGCTCAAGTAGTCGTGCCTGCATACATATATACCATACATTATAGGGTTGTAGGTCTGCCCCCATATTCCCTTTGACCTCATCCATTAGTTCATATTAAGACGTATATGAGCTAGCATAGTACTTGCATAAACTTGTGTATATACTGATTTTGATTATCTATGGCCCCTATTGACGAAGGATAGACCAAACCACATAATATATAGCACTGCCTTGTTGTTTAGCAAAATGGAAAATTCTTTTTTCTCTTTCAAAAATCATATGTTGGCACTAGAATGAAAAAAACATTTTGTTGGTTTGATATCATGGACAAACTAAGAAAGATAAAGTGCTACTAGTTTACAGTTAAACTACAAGTTATATCTTCCTCAAAATATAAAATGAACTCAAATTTTATCCTACGCAACAAATTCCTTAAAATATAAATTTTCTAGGTTTTTCTTTCTTCAATTTTGTCCCTTCTTATCCTTTATATAGATCTTTAAAATTATTTGACACTTTGAGTTCAACAAGGAAAGAAATCTAATCAAAAAATAATTTTTAGGGCAACTAAAACTATTAGTTCAATCATTTTAAATAACGACGAATCCATTATTATTTTCATAACACAAAATATTTGAGCAATCGATCTATCATAAAACCGATCGATGGATAAACTCTTGGCTTCATTTTATGAAGGACTGATTCATGTGCTAATCGATCATTTCCAAGGGTGATTGATTATTCAAATTAGTGCAGCTGTTCATTAGTGATAAATCAATTCAATCAATACACTCTTCCAGTGATTGATCGATGATACTATTTAATAATAATTTTATCTTTTTTATCCTAAAACCTTATGACAACCCTGAAATCGCTTTTGAAACTTCTCCAAGTGATTTTCTATCAAAATATGAACTAAATAAGCTTTTTAACTCATCAACATATTTAGTCTTCTATCTTGATCTATAAAAACACGTTTGCACCTATTTTTCAAGTCTATCAATTCCAAACATGACTCGACCACAACTATATCTAATCAGAATAATAACATACTCATTTTTTTGACATAATTTTGACAAAGAAATTAGCTAGTTAACCTAACATATGACACATATGTTCTAACATGAGTATATGTAAATAAACCTTTTTACCTTTTATACTCTGCTTAGTCTTTAACCTTGATTGATAAGAACACATCTGCTCCTATTTTTCAAGTCAATTAATTCCAACCACAACCAAATCTTGTCAGATTCCTAAGACTAAAACATATATGAAGTTCAGACATTATTTTGATCATCGAAAAATAGCCAATTTATAATATGTATGCCTTATATGTTCTTTCAATCTCCCCATTTGGCTATTTCGTGACAAAACACTATAAGAACATAAATGTCCTTATGTCATATATTGGCTTATTGTCATGATCAAAATAATGTTGTTACTATGTATTTTGAGTCAAATTACAGTCTAAAGATGGATTTATGAAGATAGAATGAAAGGACAACTCAAATCCGTGTTTTTGCTAGGTAAAAGCACACAGACACATCACATTCAAAATTTTTTGTAAAAAAGACCTTAGGCGAAAGAATGAAGATTTGAATGGTGATAAATAAAAAATATGATTAGAACGATTGATCACTAAGCTAGAAAGATCGATCACTGATGAACTGTGGTATAACTCTGAAAGATGGCCGAGTGGTCGATTGCTTATGTGAAGCGATCAATTGGAAACTGAAATAGCACCGTTTAAAACAAAGCCAAGAGTTGACAATTAATTGTCTTAGAGAAACGATCGATCGACTGAAGAGTCATGAAAAAAATTTAGGAAGCAATGGATTGCTCTCTGGAAATGATCAATCATTGGAGTAGAAGGTTGCCTAATTTAAGCTTTTTCGATTTGAGTTAGATTCTAAATTGAAGTATTATTCCTTTTAGGGCTTGAGAGTCTATAAAAAGGGATTGAAACATGATGAAGTTGTAAGACTTAGAAAACTTAGAGAGCATGTGTGGAGTTGATCTAATAGAGTTTTGAAAGAGTTGTCTTCTAGATATAGAAAATTTCAACCATAAATCAGAAAGAGTGATTAGAGGTGAGATTAGTGCACAAAACACATGTGACATGGTGCTTGCTAAAGTTTTTTGCTGAAAAGATCAAGTGCATAGAAGATTCATTCCAAGTAGGAGATTAAAGATCTTTGTTAATCAAAAGTGCACAATGGAGAAGAAGATCAAGCTATGACCAATAAATAACCAAAGAGTTGTTGATTTAGAGTGTCCCATAGTTTTTTCCTGGTTGGGTTTCCACGTAAAAATTCTTGTGTATTTTGTTTATTGATTTGGTTGCAAAATTCTCGTTAGAGCACATTTGAATTAGGCATGTTAAGTTGAACAAAATCTGCGTTTATTTTATTTAAAGGGTAAGATAAATTTTATAACTTAATTGTGAGTTAGAGACACCTTATTTTTCTTGGTTTGTCTATACAACATATATAGTCCACAAACTAACAAACACTGCAAGATTGAAAATCAAATAAAAATTATTACTCTTTGACATTGTGCATTGACTTTAACATGTATATATGACTTGGCAACACTTTAGACTCAACTAATACCTTTTTGGAATTGATCATGAAACTCTTGTAAAAACCTATACTTACATTGCACACTTTCAAAAATATTATTTGCATAGTAGTGTTCAAATATGCATGAAAATAACCGTTTTGATTTTCAGTAATCATTTCTCCCCCTTTTTGATACTTACATTGCACACTTTCAAAAATATTATTTGCATAGTAGTGTTCAAATATGCATGAAAATAACCGTTTCGATTTTCAGTAATCATTTCTTCCCCTTTTTGATACAAGACAATAAGTGAATAAATATTCAACAAAAAAGCAATTTAACCTCATCCAATTATAATCATCACCATAAGATAGGAAAAATAAATCAATAGTAAAATAAACATGTCCATCATGTATCCACTAAAGATCATCAGTTTCAAAATAAAAATAAAAACATCCAAATAAATAATTTTGAGCTCATTTTTATGAATTTACAAATAATTCTCTTTTAATATAAGTGCATTCACAAATTATATTCATTCATACCTTGACCTAAATTAGTCAACTTCATTAGTATGTAATTGTCAATTTTTATTTTTTTATTTTGACATTTTAATTTTCTTTCATTAATTTTAGAAGAAACCACCAATGTTTTTAACTCGTGTTTCTTTTAATGATGAATCTCATAAGATCACTCTTATATAATTGAGACAAATTTATTAAGACCTTAGTAAAGAAAAAGTTCTCATTTTTCACACTTTAGCTAAAAATTTTATACATTTTCTTCTAAAAAGATGGAAAAAGTTAAAAGCTAAAAAATAAATATACACATGTTTTTTTTCTGAGTCATGATATTTTTCCTTAAATCATTTTTTAAGGGCTTGGCTTTTTTTGAATCCTCTCAATATGCATAAATTATTTTTCATGATGTCAAACGGATGTGAGCTACACACTAGCCTATGCCGACCTAAGTAGATTACCCTTCCCATTATCTTTATAAGGACAATTCCTTTGAATAAAATTATAAAGTAAATAAAACTTACAACCATTGAAGCATATTACAAAGAAATTTCTTTCTTTGAATCCTAAATAGAAATCTGTCATTAGTTCATCTAATTTGATTATTAAGATTTCACTAGAATCCAAATGCCTAAGTGAATGCATGTCTAAGACTTCGCTCTTGATTTTTATTTATAAAATTGACTTGAGTCTAAATATGGTATGTGTATATTTTAAAAATATAAAATTGTAACATCAAGCAAAAGAAAATCAAATGATTCTCACTCTTCTTGATGTATCCATCTCTTTGTTAAGGTATATAGACCATAAATCATGTTGTTTTTAGTTTAAAAGAACATTAATTGATTTTAGTCTAAAGAGCTGAACATGTCAAAAACAATTTGCAAACCAAGCAAAAAACTGCACTAATAACAATATTATTTCACATTTGTTGACGAGGGGCAACATCACAAATGTACATATATTACTCAACCTAATGAAAGTCCTAACTGCTCGGGCCATAAGTTGAGGAGGGACAAATTGCCCCACCTTGGCTCTGCCCTTACATACAGTTGTGTTCAAACAAGTCTAGCCCCGACTCTCATTTGTTTGAAGGCTTGATCTAAAAATTATGAAAGTGAAGATGCGAACACTACTAGGTTCTTATAATAAATATGAGTTTACTTCCTAAATGAGTAGACATATTCAAGTATGAGTTTAATCAAAGGATAATGGCTATTTCACGTCTCCAATCATCTAAAACATTTTTTTTGTTGTACAACTCTATAAAAGGGGGTCACAAGGAAGCATTCAAGCACCCCTCAAAAGGTTTAGCCTCCATCAAGGTGCCATCCTATTGAGCCAATTTTTATTCAATTCCCCATCTTTATGTGTGAGTGCTTACTAGGGCTGCATCTCGGTTCGGTTCTTGTAGTTCCTGTAGGAACCGAACCAAAATGAATTCAAGAACCGAAATCTAGGAACTGAACTGAACCGAAATATAAAAACCGAACCGAACCAACTTAGGAACTGAAACCGAATAAAAACCGAATCTTTTAATTAAATTACTTTAATAAATCAAAATCAGGTTGGTATAATATAAAATTATACATTTTTATATAAAAATTTGATTTTTTTTCCTTATAACCGAACCAAACCGAAATTACTTTAATTAAACTAATTCGGATTCAGTTTTTTTTCCTTAAAACCGAACCGAACCAAAATTCATTCAGTTTTTTTTATAAGAACCGAACCAAAACCGAATCAGGAACTGAACCGCTAAATTTCTGTTCGGTTTCACCCGGTTCTGTCCGGTTCCGATTTTCTAGTGCAGCCCTAGTGCTTACACATTTCTTGGGAATCTATTATTGAGAGCTTGAGCCACATTTTCTTTTACCTATCTTTTAACCCATGAGTAATCATTGTATGTAAGATTGAGAAAAAAATCATTTGTGTTAGATTATTTGAACAACTTTTCAGAAATATTACTTTAGTAGGAGATATCCAACTTCATAGAAGACACAACTTGAAGAAGACAACAATCACCTCCTTCTTTGAAATATATTAGAGGACTTTTGTCACTTCATGTAATTGTGATTGGGGATGAGTGATCACTACCTAGTAAATGTGGTTAGTGGAGTGCAAAATTCCCACATGACTAGCTTAGTGGATATTCCAGTGTTTTAGTAGAAAGGGAAAATTATATAAATAGTAATTAAAAAAATATTTACCATTTTAGATCACTTAGGGAAATATTTCCCAAAGTGATGTTCCTTTTTGCCATGCAGGCGCCAAGTGGTTGGCGCCTGTGTGGCTTTATTTTTAAAATTTTTAAGTTGATTTCGTCGTTTAGAAGGACGAAATTGGGTTTAAGATGATTTCGTCCTTTTAAACGACGAAATCGGTTTAAGACGACTTGACCCAATTTCGTCTTTATGAATGACGAAATCAGCCTACTAAACGATGAAATTGCCGCACTTAACACATTTTGGCGTTCGGTTCATAACAATACTGATTCATCCTTCTAAAGGATGAAATCAAATTAAATTTTTTTAAAAAACTTTTTGAAGCTAACTTTGTCACCTGTCCCTGTTCATTCATTCAATATGTACACAATACATACACAATTGCTTTCATTCCACCCGTTCCATGCAATACAAATATAACATTAAAGTACTTCACAGACAAGTATCAAATATATTACATCACAAGTCGAGAAAATGTTTAGTTTAAAATAAACATATAAAAAAGGTAATGTCATAATCTCCTACGTCCTCGACCTCGTCCTCGATGGTTCTGTACGAGCTCCTCATGATCTGTCTCTAGCTCTGGCTGTGGCTTGGTATGTGGCTCTGGCTGCGGCTCTAGCTCCAGCTCTGGATACGGCTCTAGCTCCGACTCCAACTCAGCATAAGTAATAGATGGTTCAACACAAACTGGCCGATGTCATCTATAATATGTAATCGGATATGGTTGAGCTACATGTGCAGTGACCGAAAATGATGAACCTGGAAGAGAGCGATACGCTGCTGATGAAGATGGAATATCAGGGAATGAAGAGTGCATCGGCTGCGTCTGAGCGTCCTCATCAATAGGATAATCTCTATGAACATCTGTAATCACCGACTGAAGCAGTGGCAAGCTACGAAGGACATCATCTTGCTCCCTAAGCATCGACTAACATGATGCTGAAAAGTCCTCGCTTGAAGTATAGGTGTTAATTGTGTTAGTCAAATGCGCATGAGTACGTCAAACTAGATGAAGCTATAAAACAATAAATTAAATATTAGATAAATAAGTAATAGGAAATAAGAAAATAATATATGCCTTAATTAACAAAGTTGTACTTACCAGAGCTGCCTCAGATGCCCCCCTAGGATGATATGTCATCTCCTCTACATCATCATGCGGTAAAATATATCGTCGTGTAATCGGTAAATATCACTGCATATAAGCACTACGAACATCTCGCAATGTCGTAGCCATCTCCCCTCTGATAACAGTGGCTCTCCTATCCTCCCATTGAGCGATATATGACGCATGATGTAAAGTCTAGTCGGTAATATGACAGTGCTGTCAAGTGATGCGATGGTCAAACTCAACGGTAGACGGTGGGACCCCTTGCTCTAGATTAAACTGGAGCATTACCCGATCTTGCACATACATTTCTACAATCTCGTAACATATTAATGGAGTATGAGATAGCCACACCTCTCGACCGTCAGTTCATAGAGGAGGTAACACAGCCAACACGTCCTTTGAGTACGACTGCCAAATAACCTATACAATATATAAAGATAATTTAGTTTAAGTAACGATAAATTTTTTTAAAATCATTACAAAAAAAGTTCAACACGACAATAAAATTACCTGATATGGCCGCTGGTGGTCTAACTTCCCTTTGTACAATCGGAGGACTTCTTGTGGATTTTTGGTTCTCTTTTTTGGAACATTCCACCTTAAGGAGTTAAATTTAAAAAATAAGTTCAGCATATGTACATAAAATGTTGCTAAAAAAGTAAGTGTTAAACATAAATACAACCTACCTAGCCCCTAATGGAGCACCCTTGACTAAGCGACCCATCTCAGCACTTGGTTGTCCGACGTGTAAGTGTTCCCACGACCATAACTATGTTAGAAAATATGATAACAAATATTAAAATTAAAGAATTATATGTGACCAAACACCATTTAAAGTTACATAATTATTTACCTAAAGAAGGGTCAGACATCTCGCAATCCCTGAGGTCATGACCTGACATGCTTTTCCTAACTCTCAGTATAAAAATGCAAGAGTAGCACTGCCCCATGAATAAGTACCAGCCATGTCAAAGTCTGTAAGGAGGGAGAGATATGACACATGTACGTGTTTGCTCGTGTTATCCGTAAATATCGTGGCTCCAAGTAAATGTAATAGATAGGATCGTGCATGCTGCTCGATAACTATCTCTATAGCATCGGCTGGGAGCTCTCGAAACTCCTGTAAGAGCCATCGTAGGCTCACTCGGCTACCACACATCAATGTAGTAGGAGGAGCTCTACCAAGGAGTCTAACTAATATATCCACATGAGCTCCTCCTATCGTGCATGTCACAAGATGTCCATCGATGCAAAGTCCTAATAGAACTGCCACATCCATGAGAATGATGAACATCTCTCTATATGACAAATAAAACGTCTATGTCTCTCTCTTCCATCTCTCAACGAGAGCTGTCAATAGAGACTGATCAAGATGGACATGCTATAGATGAATGAAATGGCCGAATCCTGCTTGCTCAATATAAGGTAACATACGGTCATCTATGGGCCAATGGCAAAGATATTTAAAATGTTTGGTGCACTCAAGGCACCCGGGGTCCTATAATAAATTTTAAAATTATAACATAGCGTACTATATCGTCCAAAAAAATGAAATAAATTTTAAAAAGAGTTATCATACCTATCCTCTCCAAATAGCAGCCGACCTATGTGACTCCTGCTGTACGAGTAAAGAAGCGTCAATCAGACCTGACTCGTAACAAGGCTCTTCATGATCCATATGATCTGCGAAAAATTAAGATCATATCATTAATCATAAGGAACATATGCGCTCATACCTAAAATATAGAATAAATAAAGAGATTGATTATATGTTTACCAATCAACAGGAGGGTTTCTACATGTTTACCAATCACAGCATTTACCATAACCTTTCGGGCATGAATTGATGTCACTTCGTACTAACCCCTATTGATCCTATTAACTATATACTCCCCAATTTTTCTTGTTTGCTCTCTCAATATCGCTTCCACTCTGGGAGTATACGAGGTGGCCATGGCAGAGGCGACAGAAGATCGTTTAACAAAAAAATTTATGACCCGATAAAAGATAGTTGACACTAAAGCCCGCATGGGTAATCCTGGTGCCCCCTTCAAGACGCTATTTAAACTTTCAAACATATTTGTAGTCGTCATGCCAAATGTCATAAAACCACCATGGGCAAGGGACCACTGTGCAAGATGCAATTCTCCTCCTAAGAGGAGATGTTTTGCCCTAGGACTCTCTTGACCAATCAAGTCCATTTTAGCATCAAACTTTTCTACTGTAAGTGCACAAGTTGCTGCCCCAATCAAGTCCGTCAGTGTATCATTTTTGAACTCCTTCTTAAAATTTTCTTTTATGTGACGGATGCAATAACGATGGTGGTACAGAGGCTCGGGAAGAACCTTAGGCATGACCTTCTGAAGCCCCTTATATCGATATGAAATAATGACGATATTCGTCATGCCCATCAGTACATGATCCCTCAGCTCCATTAAGAACCATTTCCAATTGTCTCCATCTTCCTTCCCGACAGGCCCGAATGCAAGAGGAAATAACCCATTGTTTCCATCTGTAGCCATTGCAGCCATAAGAGCACTAGAGTATCTTCCATACAAATGAGTGGCATCAACACCAATCACAGGGATGCAATGTCGAAACCCTGCTATAGACGACCGAAATTCTAAAAACAACCGCTTAAATCTCCTACATATGCCACCATTTGCACGATGTACTTCATCATCCTCTAAGAGGTAGTAGGTGTCAGGATTCGCTTCTTGCACCACCCTTAGGTACATTGACAACAATTTATATGATTCTACCCAATCTCCATAAATAGCCTTGATCGCCATATTCCTTGCTGCCCATGCTCTCTTATAAGATATGTCAACATGATACTTCTCCTTCATTCTTTGAATAATATCCCTTGGTGTGAGAGTTAATTCATCTTGGAGAGTGGGCATTATGATCGTTGAAATAAAGGAGGCATTGCACTACCTATGATCTATGTTAAGCTGGGCATTCCGACATGTGTTGTCACCTTTGTACGTCTACAATTTAAAGTACCCACCACCCCTTTTTATTGAGCCATGCACTCTCCAAGGGCAAGTGCTATCAATGCACTTCACTGTATACTCTGACAAATTTGTTCGTACAACCTTGTATTCGACATGATTTTGAATGGAATGCTTCTTTATTCTCAAAGATGCGGCTAATATATAACTCATCTTTGTTTTGTTGGTCCATATCCATTGTAGAATTAACTGCCGCATCTATCTCCTCATCTGTGATGTGTGCATAGAGTAGCTCCACTTCATAGTACGACGGCTCTTCATCATCCACATTTATATCATTTGCAGCAATAGCATTGTCTACCGCATCATCCCCCTCGCCGTCAACCATCTGTTGAGTGCTTTCTTCACCTTTGATCCCTTCTTCATTCATGTCAGAATCTTTTCCACTTACTTCGTCAATATTTTCACCTTCATTAGCCTCATTTTCATCAATATCTTCATCGTGGACATATCCCCCCTACATATAAACATCACATATATATTAAATTTCATATGCCTAAAAAAGTTATATTCATTTATGAATATATATTTCACCTTTGATTGGATCGTCCAGCATCAGTATGACCAACATACGTGTAAGGGTAATGAATGCCCATGGAACTTTGAGTTCCATACCATGCTCCGCCTTGAGACATTTGAAAGCTAAATGACTCGTGTGTATGTGATGTGTACCTTCCATATTACACACAAAATTTTAAATTTAGCGTCCTATATTTCATTGATAATTATAAGTTTAAAAAAGGATTCACAACTTAATAAACCTTACCTCCAATTAGGTCCACTTCCATCATAAATAGGGGCAAATGACCTATGACGTTCATTTGAAGCTATTGTCATAGATAAATTTCTTTCTTCTTCGTCGTCCACTGGCATTTGAATATGTCTTTCATTGTTCACATTTCTATTTGAGCTCTTGTGTGAGCTCCTATGCGAGCTCCTATGTGAACTATTTCACCTTTTACTAGGCACTCGGGCCTCTTTTTCGAGAAATAACTCAAAAGCAATTGCGTGACGCGAGTGATGAAACATAAAACCCATTGATGCATCATCATTTATGCATATTAATGTCATTCTCGAACTATACGATGGAATATTACATTTGATAGTAATTTTCCATCTTCTTCTATCCCACCCAACCTTGCTTGCTATTTGCATCTCAAATTCATCATACGTAGACGGTTTCTTAATTAATAATCCTTCTATGCGTTCGTCATAGGTAAGTATAAAACTAACCATTTCTTCTGCCATCTCTATTCACTTAATTCATAAACAATAGATTGAATTAATATTAGATTAAATAATTGTCTCAAAACTAAGAGGCTAAAATTAGATTAAGCAATTGCCTCATATATCAACGAGTAATAATCATACACTTTATCACATATTTCTTCTCTTATCCAAACAAGACAACAAATATTCTCATACACTTCTTCAAATATTACATCTACCATATTGATAAAAATATTAAACTATTACTAACATCTACCTTATCCAAACTATTACTAACTCATATTCTCTATTAAATTAGGCTTTGATTTTAAATAAATTGGAGTAGAATTCCAATACTCACGAATCATTGTTAAGCCTATAAAACACCTTTATTTTATCATTAAAAAGAAAAACTATAAAGCATTAGACCCACATAAGATTGAAAGACGAAGAACAAGACAAGTAGCCGCTTATAAGCTATTGAATCCCATAAAAATGCTAGTCAGTAGAGGCATAAAATACCACAACAAACAATAATGGAGCAGGTGGAGCACTATCAAGTAGAAATAATTGATTACAACAACCTAAATATATCTGCAAAAGAAGTTCAAAATAGAAGCATAAAAAGGACTTGTGAGACTAAATTCCGTCTAAGAACAAATGAACAGAGCAAACCCAGTCTGGCCCTAGCAATAGAAATAAACCCCTGCAAGCTGAACAAAATATGGAACACAAGGTAAATAAACAAAAAAAACTCCTAAAATGCAGACTCAATAAGAAAAGCACCTACTGACTCCCACAATGCAGACACAAAAAAAACTCCCAAAATTCAGAAATAAGGGAATATTTTGGAATTGAATTTTGCAGACTGAATTCCAAAATTTATTGACCGATCTGCAACTACATTTGCTTCACAATCTAACTATTAATATCGCACAACATAAGTATTTAACCATATTGTTTTATAGAATTTACAAAGAATATAAATTTTTTTTGTATTACCTTTGTCCCATTAAGTGTCTTATTTGAAAAAAAATACAAGTTTTATGCAATGTGAGAAGCACCTTAAACCACAAAAAGATAAAACAAAAACATGCTATTCGAATTAGAGGAAATTAGGGTACCATGAGCACGGTGGCGGGGCGGATTTGACGTAGTAGAAAGAGAAGATGACGGGAATGGCGGTGGGGAGGAGGAGGCGGGACCGGTAGCGGGCTGGACGACAGTAGCAAGACTGGTGGTAGAGCAGACGACAGGAACCGGAGGCAGGTGGAATGAACAATCGATAGAGCAAACAATGACTGGAGGCGGAGGCAGAGTCACGTTTAAATGAAGATGATTTCGTCGTTTAGAAGGGAAAAATCAACTTAAGATGATTTCATCCTTCTAAACGACAAAATCAGCATGGTTATGAACCAAATGGTATAAGTATCATGATTTTGTCATTTAGAAGGGCAAAGTTAGCTTAAGCTGATTTCGTCGTTCAGAATGATGAAATCGGGTCAAGTCATCTTAAACTGATTTCGTCGTTTCGAAGGACGAAATCAGCTTAAACCCGATTTCATCCTTCTAAATGATGAAAACAACTTAAATTTTTTTAAAAAAGCCATGCAGGCACCAGCTGCTTGGCTGACGCCTACATGGCAAAAAGGAACACCACTTTGGGAAATATTTCCCAAAGTGGTCTAAAATGGTAAATATTTTTTTTAATTATTATTTATATAATATTTCGTAGTAAAAATTACCACACTAGACATAGAGTAGAGTTGTTAATCACGTTGAGGACCCAAACTGCTATTGCTTATCATTGTTGGCCTCCTTGTCTTCCTTTTCGATTCCACAAAGTTATACCCCCATATTAAACTCTCATTTTCTTGGTTTTTTTATCCTTGAGGGGACCCTTTTTAAAATCCTTCATATGCTTTCAAAACAGCTATACATCTCCACTAGGTATTTTATCTTTTTCACTTTGGAATAAGGTAGGTCTCCTAATTCTTGCATTCCTTCCACGCTTCGTGCATGTATGCCATTATCCTCATACAAATTAATATCTTAATTAGCAACTCTAGCTTTGCACATACCCAATTGTTCAAACTCTCAGTGATGTTAGTAAGTAAATGGTTGTGGTACTAACCGGGGCAACTCTAGGTTTGCACAAACCCAATTGTTCAAACTCTCAGTGATGTTGTTAAGTAAATGGTTGTGTCACTTTGATACCCTTTCAAATCAGCGGGATCTATAACTAAGTAAATCATCTTTGCAATAATTACTTCATTGCCCTTACTAACTGGCCTGTTCAATTCTGTCTTGTAGGTTATGCTCCAAGTGCCTTAAACAATAAGCATAATAATTATTAGGGAATATTGTTGTGATATTGTTCCTTAATCATTTGTCCCTGTGAGCTACAAATGTGATTCTGCTTGCTTTTCAGTAACAACCATCCATAACTCATGTAGAAACCAAGTCAATTCTCCTCACTCTTTGCATATGCAACCACATAAGGAAGCGGGAAAATGTGATTTCCCCCATCAACTACAGTAGCGACGAGTGCTCAGCCCTATTGATGAGGTGGGTGCCATCCAAAAACAAGAATGGCCAACAATGATGAAAACCCACAATAGGGTCATACATTGACATAAAACACCTATCAATTTTCACCTTATACACTACATGGTGTAGTCATTACTTTGTAGCAATACCTTGGTAGGTCGCTATATGAGCCCCTATACTTACCATATATAATAATGATTGCCTCCTTTGCATACCATGTAACAACCATTATTTTTTCAAGAAAATACAACTTTTTTTATCCTTTTTCATTGGCAAGCCACTAATGTATCAGTAGCCATGTCAATACAAACAAGTGTAACTATTGGTAGGCATCAACGTGCTAGTGGGCATGTCAGTGAAATATAAAGATGTGGTTACATTAGGAAACCTGGGTAGTTAAGTAGTTCTGACTTCAAGAAGTGGTTGCATCCCATTATTAAGGGTAAGAATCTAAAAAATTTAGGCAATTTGGAGTATCAAAGGAGTCTAAGGAATTGCCGAGTGTTTTCGTCAAGGAATGAGGAGCAGTACGTGATTGAAGGTCGGATTACTAACCTTGTAATCATATAATGGTAAAAATGGATACTCTTAATCTAATTGCATGCTTGTGGTGTGTTTTGATGCATGTGTTGGTGGTTTTTTGAAAAGTTTGCCATGTTTAAGGTAATAATGGTATTTTTGAAGCATGTGGATTACATTTCTCTATTCATATTTTAAATTGTATGATTTATGGTTTAGATGATGAAATAATTATGTTTTGCATAAGGGAATGCTTGGAGAGCCAGTTCAGTCTCTATTTGTTTTCTTTTAGATCATTGACGTAACCATAAACACATCGGTAATGGTGTCAAAGGTTGGAATAAGATGAACAATACCAACACTTACATGTTGCATTGTGTCAGTGTTATATTGATCATCAATAATGATATCAACATGTCAATGATGACATTAGCAAGATGGGCGTCCATAACCTATCTATTATTGGAAGAGGTTTAACGTGTCAACGGGGATGTTGATGGTCATTGACACCTCAACCAACATGTCGATGGGTTTTTTTGTTAGTGCATCAGTTCATGGTTTTCAATAATTTTTTTTACTATAATAAAGCTATTTATAGGATATATAATAACATGGTTTTTTTATTGACAAATGACTGATTACATGATATAATTACATGTATGATATTGGGGTAAGTATACCCCAATGTGTGAATGCTTGTAATAGATAAATATCCATTGACCATTGCATTTGACACTTGCCGATGTATGTGAATAGTTTCGGGTTGACTCCAAAAGAGCGTCTTTTTAACCACATGTAGGAGACTCAAGATGGAGGGTTGGCTCATGGGTCTCCAATTCCCCAAATGTTGGGAGTTTTGTTTGTAGAGCTGCTCTATTGGCTTGGGATTTGGGTTTGAATGTGCCATAAAAGAAAAGGATGAATGACCCAGTGTAGCATAACGAAGGAAGTCTCAATTGTTAGAACATATGAGGCACATGTCTTGAAATTGACTAATTTTGATTATCAAAACTATATCCATTATATATGTATTTTTAAATATTAAGAATTTTACTCAATTAGTGATTTATTGAGTCAAATTTGGAATTGATTGACTTGAAGAATTAGAGTAGACATGTTTTCATAATTCAAGGTAGAAGACAATTAGAGTGAATGAGATTTGAAGAACAAAAAGTTAATTTTAAATACATTCATACAAAAAAAAACTTACGATTTTTGTATAAAAACCTTAATTAAGTGTTGGGATGAGAATTGGACAAAAAGGACAAAAATCACTGAGTGTTCATAAATGATCAATTGTCCTTGAACTAGCGATTGACAAGGCTTGAATGTTTCATGAGATTTTTGGCAAAAGTTTGAATGATCGGCCATCCAATGGAAAAATCAATTGGAGTCAAATTTGTTGGGTCCAAAATAGTGAACAATTGATCAAATTCACTAGGGTTATGAATAGAACAAAGAATGATCGATTGCCCTATGGCATGATCAAGGTTGATAACCCAATTACTTGTTTTAAGTCAATAAGGGATCAATTTCTTTTCTATTACAACATTGAAATCCTAACTAACTTAGAAGACTATTTAAGGACTTATTGTGACAAATTAGAACTAAGGGAGGAGAATTTATTGAGTGAAAAAATAGAGACTTTGTTCCTTCCATTACCTTCCCATGAGTTGAGAGAAAATGATTAAAAGGTGAGAACTTTGATTCATAAACATCATATAAATTAAGAGATAATTTTGTGAGACCAAATCACACCGCTCATTTAATAAATCGCTAGAGTTTATAAAGGACTTTGGTAAAACTTCATCAAATACAATCAAGGACTTTGATTGAAGGTTGTAAAGAAGAAGACAAAGATCAAGCACAAAGGAAAAGCGCCAAGGACTTCTAGTTTTGGTAGAAGTTGGTAGTCTTGAGTCTTATAATATCTAAATCTTCATAGCATTGAGTTAAGCCTAAGGATCAGCTGCGTGTATTTTCCCTAGTTTGGGTTTCCACATTAAACATATCTTGTATTTGATTTTTGTGATTGTATGTTCAAAGTTTATGAGCTAGTTTTCATTGTTAAATTTATGCATATTTGAGACCACATTTTGTTGTTTGTTGCCTAGTGAGGTATTTGAACTAGAGACACTATGCTAATGATCGTTTATAATTAAACCCTTTGCAAGTGTACAAGGTAATTGTACTAGGATAAGTATTTAAGGGTTGTCGAACCTCAGGGACGGATAAATTATTACTAAATCTAAAGAGGAATTTGCTGATTAAAAACTAAAACAAACTTAAACTTTAATTAAGCAAAAGAAAGGAATCAACTAGTTTAAAAGCAAGAGATTAATATGATGGAAATTACTTAGGAAATCAAATCCACTATAGAATCATAACAATTCCTTAACTTTTAATCTAAATCTAGTGTGAATATGAACAAGTATTCTCAGTTACAAGCTAGAATTACTTAAAAAAGAATCATTAATTAACTTCCATGGCATGAACTATCTTCGACAATAGCACAAATCATCTACACTAAACTAGCTATAGGCATGACCCGTCTAATCTTAGTATAACTCATCCAAGTCATTAATTATCTGAACATTAAAACTATTGTATGACCATCTCATCTAAATCACAGAAATTAGAATTGATGTAAATATCAAAATCATATCAATCTATCATCTACAAGATAATAAATCAACATAGACTTGAATAAACATTAAAAGCTCTTCCATTAAAAAAGAAATCCATATCATACAATTGTCATCATTCACAACTAAGATCTAAATTAAAAAGAAAAGAAACTGAAACTTATCTATAGCTTCATCAACTCCTAAGTAAAAGAAAAGTCTAGCCTTCCATGGTAGAAGAAAACACTTGAATCTCCATTGAAAGCTTTGAGTTCTCTTCCATCTTCTTCTTTCTTTTTCTCCTTAGAAAATCTACTGGAATCCCCTAATTTTAAGCCAAATATGTTTTTTTATAGGCATAAGTTCCGTAGGAAGAAGTCAAATACGAAAAGGATTGGAATTTGGGTCAAACAAGGAAACTGCACGTTATGCTATTTGAACGCCCTGCATGCCCGTTCGAACGCTTGAACCGTATTTTTGTCTGAATTCATGTTATCCCGATCGAACGGTAAGTGACCCCGTTCGAATGGCTACAGTGTTTCTGTTTTCCTGGACAGTTCATATTCTGTTCATTAAGCTTTCCTTCGTGTCCATATTAATTTCCAACTTGTTTATAACTCCGAAAAGTTGTCCAAATCACTTTAAAGCATGTGAAGACTACTTTGAACTATTCAAAACATCGTCCAAGTACCTCGATAAGCACACTTTACCTACAAAACATAAAATACCATATTTTAGATATGTAGAATATAATTAAAATTCTAACTTTGTTTAAATACACATCTAAACTACTAATAACTACAAAATCATTAATAATTAAACTAAAATACTAATATCTATCTTAATCTAAATAAACCATAACTAACTCTAAATTAACCTAATCTATACTAGCAAATAAGGTAAAAAGGTATATAAAATAGATATATATTTCATACTTATCAGCTAACCCTCGAAATAACTCCCAAGTGGTAGATGAGGTGTTTTGCATGTTTTAATTAAATTTACTGATTTTACTATCCACTTGAATTAAAATTTGCTTGCTTGCTAATTTTTATTAAGTGCTTGATTGCTAGAGGTAGATTTCTTTTTATATTAAGGTTTGAAGCTTTTCCTATTGGAAAAACTTGATGAGAGCTTTAATCCAAGCCTCATATGACAATTCATGGATGGCTGTGCTCAAAGGATCAAGGATGGAAATGATGTTCTCAAGTTAGAGTGTGATTGGGATGAATCAGATTTGAGGATGACCAATTATAACAGTAAAGCTTTGAGTGCCCTATTCAATGCTATTGGAAAGAGCCAACATAGGCTCATCTCTAATTGTATTTATGCCAAATTCGCATGGGATCAATTAGGTTATGTTTTTAGTATGGGGAAAAGTGGGAGAAAGGGATAGAGAATTCAAGAGAAAGGGAAAAAAGGGAATTCCTAAAATCTTTTTACCGTTTGGTTGCATCTAAGCAAAAGGCCAGTCACCAGATTGCCAAGATCCTCTCTCTCTGATCCTGTCCTCACTTGCAACTCACCCCTTCTGGAAGACCCCCTCCCCACCTCGACCAGTCTATACTTTTACTCCCAGATCTGTCCTCATAGCAACATCATGCCCTCACAGCAGCATCAAGCCCATTCCTCAAATCCGAGATTGTATCATCCAATTTGCTCAAATATCTCCCCAAACTCCTCAATTTCTCATCAAAACCCCCAACAAGCTTACCGCTCTCTTCACTAATCGAATTACTTCCACCAATGCCATTGTTCCTTACAATGATTCCCCTTAGCAAATTACTAAAACCAATGGAGAACCCAAGTAGAAAAATGTCAACGGAGATAGGGACGACAACCGCGGAAGAGAACCTGACTCTAGAGATGGCCATAGAAGCGATGAAGCCGAGAAAAAACACAAAAATGTGCTTTTGATCGTCGATGCGAACCAAAGCTAAAAAGTTGCCAAATTGGTCCAGCTCACCGGAGGTGGCAGTGTGGCTTGGAGGTAGCAGGAGTTTGTCCCACCCGCCGTATGTCAAGGGGCTCGGATAGGAAGGAGTCATGGCGGAGTGGGTGGCGACCCAATGGTGGGAAAAGGGAGTGGGAAAGAGAAAAGTCAGAGGAGGTAATGGCCATTGAGGGCAAAAGGACGTCAAAGGGAAGGGAGAGCGGAGCACTGGCGAGGCTCTGGAAGACACATATGGGTTTGATGCTGGTCTGGATAGGAGCTTCAACAATATTAATGACGTCTTCTTCAACAAGAAAAGCTGATGCGGGGAAGAGAAGGCGAGAGATACGCACGAAGCCTCAACCTATGGATTTTCTCCCAAAATCCAAGGGTTGAGGGGCAGAAAATTTTGGGCCCCCGTTTCCACGCCATTTTCCCTGCTTTCTACCCCATTTTCCCTTTCCACACTTCACCAAACAAAGGAAACTGATTTTAAATAGAATCCTTTCATTTCTCCTGCTTTCCCCCAATCCAAACATAGCCTTAGTGAAATACAATGAGAAAACAGATGTTGTTAATATCTCCATGCTTCAAATGCTTACCTTAGAATTTAAAAATCTCATGGTGTGTTATGATGAGTCAATTTTTGAATACTATCCTAAAATTTTTGACACAGTAAATAACTGTGATCAATTAGGAGAACCAATTGTTGACATTTAGATGTTGAAAAAATTCTTAGGTCATTGAGTAATAAATTCAAGATTAATGAGGGTGCTACACATCAATCTAAGAAAATTGGCACCTTAAATATTGAAGAACTAATTGAGCATCTAAGAACATTTGAAAAGCAAGAGGAGTCCAATGAGCAGAAAAGAGAGGTATTTGAAAAAAGAAATGGCAAACTAGTAGCTTTGAGAACTTCTAAGAAAATGTCTAAGAAAAACAAAGTTTTAAACACCCTAGAGGAAGGAGATTTGGACGAAGAGAATGAAAATGAATAGTTAGTCCTACTAACTAAACAATCTAAGAAGTTCCTAAAATATCATAATTTTAGTAAGGGAGAGAGAAAAGGCTAAACTTCAAGGAGAGGAAGACAAAATGAGAAGATTGGGGACAAATCTATCAAGATTGACAAGAAGAACATGAGATGCTTTATTTGTGAAAAACTAGGTCACTTTGTTTAAGAATGTTCTAATAAGGATATTGATAGTTAATTATATAAAAAACCTACGAAGTCAAGAGGTAAATACAAAACGAAGGGGAAAGCACTCCAAATCATTTTATCTGATGAGAGCTCATATGATGAAATTGCTTTCCATGCAAGTGTTGATCATATTAGTTCTAGTGGAAGAACTATTGAGTCAAATTCATTTGAATTAGACTCTGATTCTTCTTCTAAGGAGGATCTTGAGGATAAGGACAAGTTCTTACAACAAGTCATGATTTTGATCAAAAAGATTAGGAGACTTGTGAGAAAACTAAGGAAAAAAATGAAAGGATTGAAAGTCTTTCTCGTGAGTACACCAAAGTGCATAAGTTGTGCGATAGGCTAGAAAGTGAGGTGAGTAACCTTAAGGCGGAATTAAGGAGGGAGAGATCTAAATATAGACAAATGTGATGAGAACTTAAGTCCTCCAAGGAGAAGCTGAAAGGTTTTAAGAGAGTGGAGAAATATCTTCTTAACATGATTGGCAATGATAAATGGGACAATGGAGGGTCAGATCTTGAACTTCATAAGCACACACCTATTGTAAAACTTACAACCATTGTGAGAGAAAAGGAGAGTACCAACACACCTAAGGTTGTGCTCATCCACCAAAGCCTAAATGAGGGAGAGTCTTATAGATGATCTAGTGTCGTGATTATTTGTCACATTTGTCATAAAGATAATTAGGCTGGACATTAGTGCCCCAATAACCACCCTCAAAGGAAGAGACTTAGGAGAAAGAGAAAGGAGGATACCCTAAGGAAAGTGAAACCTAGGCTTTCACATCAAATTTATAATCTAAAAATCACAAAGGTGTGGATTAGGAAGATTGGTTTTAAGTCCTTAAAGGATCAATTAGGGGAGATCAGTAAGAATTTTCACGCCCTATTTTTTTGTTTGCATCTAACACAAAGGGTTAGTGCTAATTATAGTTTTTTAGATAATAATTATAGGTTTTTGAGGTATAAAATCCTCATATGTGTATAAAGCTCGAAGTAACAAATGTAATGAATCAAAGAACAAGCAAAACGGAGGTCAGGAGTGAAAGTTACGACCTAAGGAAGTATGCCACATAGGCAGAACTCACTTAAAAGTGCATGATAACCTAACTATGTGTGGGATACTTTTGAAGGGTTCATCGATACAGGTCCATTAGTATGAAGAACACACAATTCCGACTTTCGGTAAGAATTTATCACGTTTTGAAGTTGGAAATAGAAAAAAATAAAATATTAGAAAAAGACAAAATGACTCATGCACACACTAACACCAACGGCTGGAGTCAGCCATGCCAGATGGTGCACAGAGCCATGGCATGCTTGGTGGGCCCATACATCATGTGTGTTGGCCACGCATCGTCCTGTGAATGCGTGGGAGGGGGCCTGTGCATCACAAGACCGACCCGCGCCAATGCACGTCACCCTATGAACATGCAAGATGGGTCCTGAGTGCCGCACACCTCAAGGGCTCGCAAAGCATGGCCAACACACACTTGTGTGCCTAAATTCACTTGCAACTTTTCCCTATAAATAGAGAAGAGTTGTTCAAATTCCGAAAGAGTTATTTTGCCGATTTTGAGTTTTTTTTCCTGTTCAAGAGGCATTCTGATGGTTCTCTACACAATGGAGGGTCTATTCCTTGAGTTGGCAACTTTAGAGGGGGTAACAACCTAGGGCAAGATGAGGCTCTATTCGACACCCTTGGGCTCAAAGAGAGAGAAGCGGCCAAGAGTAAGAAGAGGCTCCATCCTCTGCCATCAGGCCGCAACGGGAGAAGTGGTCCGTACAAAGAGGAGGCTTCATTTTGCCAACAAGTTGCAAAGAGAGAGAGACATCCTGAGGCAAGGAGAGATTTTGTTCATCGCCTTCAAGCATGCAAAGAGAGAAATACCCCAGGTAAAGTGTAGGCTATGTTTGTCTCCTTCTGGCATACAAAGAGAGAAATGTCCTGAGTAAGATGGCCGCCTACTAGCATAGAAAGAGAGACATGCCCCAGGTAAAGGCAAAATCTATCTATTGCATACAGGTGTGCAGAGAGAGAAAGAGAGAAGCCCTAAGAAAGGGGAATATCCATCTATCACCTTCCGATGCAATAAGAGAAACATTCTAGGCTAAGGGAGCTTTTGTCTGCTGCCATTGGGTGGGAAAGGGAGAAAATCACCAGAGCAAGAGGAGGCTCCACCCACCATCTATGAAATTGAAACACTCGACAACTTAAGAGGAGTAAGTGTTGCTGACCTATTGATTTATGTATGTTTAAATAAATGCATATGTTCCTTAAGTAGTTAACTTAAAGAGTCTGAATGAGATATTCTTTGCTCTGTTCCAATAAGCTATGCTATGCTCTAATCTGATCTATGCTGATATGTTTTGTTTTGATCCAATTTGTCTGATTTGCTCTGCACTTACTCTAATTTGATATGATTTAATATGTTCTAATTTTCTCTAATATGTTATGCTCTGCTATGTATAAGAAAGAGTTGTCTGATTTTGATGATTTATTCGATGCATGACTCTGATGATTTATTAGATTTTCGTCTGACTTCAAATAATTTATAATATATAAATATTTTGACATATATAATTTTGTAATGCCTGATGTATGTACTAGTCATTAGGTAAAACTACATTTAGATCCAATCGTATTGGAATAACATCGTAGATATTATCCAATATGTACTTAGGCAACCAACATTATGACAACATTGGCCTGATTCAAATAAAGAATAAAATATAGTTTGTTCTAGCTAGCCTACGCACAACGGAGCACTAAAGCTCATTAGTTGTAGACAAACATTACAGCTCTCGCACACACAGAAGCTACTCCTGGATAGATTTTTTAAAAATTTTACTTGGGTATTTTTAGAACGTCGGACCGGGTTAGAACGCAACTCGGGCTATTACAAATGGTATCAAAGCTTTGATCTATTTGCGAGTGGGTAATGCTCGAAGAAAGATATTGAATTGATATGAATTCCAATTTTAAATTGCAAATAATTTGAAATTTTTGTTATGAAAGTGTTGCGTTGTATCTCATATGAATTCCTATATTGGAATAAGAAATGAATTGAAATTTCTATTCTGAATGTGTGGCATTGGAATTGATATGAACTCTGACTTCAAGACTTCTGATTTTGAATCAGAAATTATTTAAATTTTTTGTTCTAAATGTGTTACTGATTTAATAGGAACTCCAATTTTGAATCTAAATTAATTTGAAATTTATGTTCTAAATTTGTTGCAAATATGAATTTCTAAACTTTCTGTTGAGCTAATTCGATTGTGGGTTTATATTTTAAAATGCCATTTTGAATGATCTAAAATTTAAAAATTCATATGAATGTAAAATCAAATTTGTTTTGAAAGCCAATGGAATTACGAAGGAAAAACCACCAAACACCCATGGTGTGGAACACGAAGTGTTAATGGATAGCCATACAATTAATTCTATCGGTGTATTGATATAAAATTCAATTTCGAATAGTCTATACCTTGAAAATTCACTTGAATTTAAAATGAATTATGTTTTGAAAGACGGTATAATTACCAAATAGAATTCACCAAAGGCCCATGTTATGGGACATGGGGCTCGCTTTCATGTTAATTCTATCGGTGTATTGATACAAAAATTTATGTCAAAAATGTTTGCAATTTCAAATTTTAGTTGAATTCAAAGTAAATTTGTTTTGAAAGGTGGCAGAATTACTAAAGACGAACCATCAAATATTGTGTCAGTGGATCGCTCTAAGGTCAGTTTTGTCAATATATTGATATTGAAATGAAATTTGATTTTGAATGGTCCTTGTTTTGAAAAATTGATTTCAAATTGTTTGTAATTTGAAATATTTGCTGGAAATTAGAGTGACTTGGTTTTGAAAAACGATAGAACTGCCAAGAAAAAACCACCAAACACATGTGTTATGCGACATGACCTGTTAGTGGATAGCTCTACAGTCAATTCTGCCAGTAATTTGATACAAATATTCAATTTAAAAAATGTCCACATTTTGAAAGTTTGCTTAAATGTAGAGCGAATATGTTTTGAAAGACAATTAAAATTTGTTTAAAGTTAAAACATCGAATATGTATTGAAAGATGATGAAATTCATTAAAAGTTAAAAAGAATATGTTTTGAAAGACTTTGGAAGAAAGAGTTGTCTTATTCCGATGATTTATCTGATGCATAACTCCAACACTACAACAAAATGCATCATTAGCAACGCAAATAAAAGCTTCGCTAAAACCTACTACTTGAGACGCATAAATAAACGTCGCAAAAATATTAAATATTAGAGATGCTTGTTTTATGTGTCGCTAAAAGTAATCTATTAGCGATGCTTATTATACAATGTTGCTAATACTAGACGTATTAGGGGCGCTTCATCATAAGTGTTGCTAATATATTACTATTAGAGATGCTTAAAACAAGTGTCACTAATATTTAATTTATTTTAAAAATAAAGAAAAAAAATTATAACTAGTAGTGACACTTTTTCTTAAACGTCGCTAATTAATTTTTAAGAATTACAACGCTTGTTAGAAAGCGTCACCACTAGTTATGATATTAGTGATGCATAATAAAAGCGTCACTAATAGTTATGAATTTAAAATAAAAAAATAAAAATTTATAACTATTAGCAACACAAAAATTAAATGTTGCTAATGTATTACTCTTAGCGATGCTTAAAACAAGTGTCGCTAATAAGCAATTATGACGGGATTATTATTCATGATTTTAGTGGCCTTTTTTATACGTCGCTAATAACTATTAGCAATGCTTTTAGGACTATATGCAACACTTAAAAGCATCACTAATAGTCCTTTTTGTTATAGTGCGATCATTTATTAGCTTTTGTTTGACACTGATGATTTATTAGATTTTTGCCTCACTCTGAATAATTTATTAAAGTGAGTACCTTCATCACTTATAATGGCACAAAAAGTACCAAAATGAGAAAAAAATATTTTCCTTTAAAAAATGGATGACAACTTTGTGATCATTCTTGTACAGTATTGCCTTTAGCCAATTAGAAATACAAGCAACAACTACATGGAAAAAATATAGCCAAGCGATGGTAGAAATGGGCATATGCACGCAATACCCCAAACTTCAAAAAGTTCACCAATAAGAATATTTGTAATGGTCATCGTGTTTATGCATGAAAAAGTCCCCATAGGTAAGCATTGGTCACACCTTATACAAAAGTCATGGGCGTATCTAAAAAGTGTAGGCTAATAGAATCCACGCGGTAAGATCTTTGCAGAAGTCTACTCGGATTAAAAATGACCACCACATGCATGTGCACGACAAAAAGAAATAATATTCTGAACCACACTTTCTAGCACACACATCCTAATGAGCTGATATGAGCAATACTTAAACAATTATAAATCATCTCAAGAGAAATGTTTAACCTCAACAAAGACTTTTGATCTTTGTTTAGTCCAACGTTCAAGAAATGGACATGCAACTACTAGGATTTTGAATAGGTTGAGTGTCTAAGACAATGAAGTCCATTGGCAAGAAAATTTGTCGACCATGATCAAAACATCCTCCCTAACACCAAGTGGGACTTTGATAGATCTATCAATAAATTGTCGTGTTAAGTATTCCATTTCAACTCTCCTAACCCAAGTTGTTCATACATACAAAAAGGTAGCTAGTTAAACATTAGCACCTAAGTCAAGCAATGCCCTTGCTATAGGTTGGTCTACAATAACACAATAAATGGTGGGGACTTAAGTTTAGTATTATGTTAAATCATTGAGCTAACGTGTTCAGTAAATAAGACCTTTCTGTGCACATTCATTTTCCTTTTTGTGGGTGCAAAGGTCTTTAGGAAATTGGACATAAGCAAGAACTATTTGATGGCATCGAGCAATGGATATTAATTTTGACCTTTGGAAATATTTCTACTATCTCGTTGAAATTGTTTCCTGACCTGGGTATATGGACCAAATTTCATTGACAGTACATGGTCCACTCAAGTGCGACACTCCTAGATGATTGGCCGCTAAAGAGTAGGATGGGGGAGATGATCGTTCAATTGATCCCAGGAGGGCTGGACCAAGTGAGGAACTATTGTTGAAGCTGGTGAAGCTCTATGTGTTCGCCAAGGAGCCGACTGTGAAGCTTTGAGGCAGGGGCTGCATGTGGAAGCCCTATCACAGGTCTGTAAGGTGTATGTGCATGGGTGATGCTATGGACTGGTCGAAGTTAAAGAATTGGGGTCCGAGAAGTCAAGGGCGAACCTAGTTGACCTGGATGGCAGGCTTTTGCTAAGCCTGATTCTTCATCCCTCACCAACAAGGGAGATGGAGTAGGGTGTTGCTTAGAGGTAGTGCATGAGGTTGCCTCAGCATAGACTGGGGAATCCTATGGAACAGTGGAGAGTGGGAGGAAGTGGCAGTCGATGCTTAGAGGTAGAGGTGTAAACGACATCCATTTTTATCTAGTGTCGTTCGTGTCTGTGTTTGTCAGCACTAAAATAATAAATATTATTTTTTGTCTATCTATAATGTAAATGGACACAAACAAGGGTTGTCCATGTCTGTAGCAATTTGCTTCTGCCAATTATATATTTTATTATTATTTTTAATTTATACTAAATTAGTAGCATATATCACACAGTTAAATTTCATAAAAAAATTATAAAAAATACATGTTATACTTTAACATGTCTTCTATAATATTATTATTTACTTATTTCATAGATTAGTCTATCCTACTATTATAACAACTTAACTTTTAATCATTTTTTATTAATTACCCTTAATTTGAGAACAAAGTAGTCTATATCAAAATTTCATATTTATTGTCCATATCCATCCGTTTTTGTCCATGTCCATTACAAACATAAGCAAATAGACAAATACATGATCCACAAAAAAACAAACGGCTGTGGACATGTCTTGTTTGCATCCGCATCTGTCCGCTTATGCTACTTAGAGGGCCGGTGGGACATGCAAAAAGAAAGTCAAAGTCATCTCATGACCTTCTCTATTGTGCGATCGTTAGTGTGTCATGGAGCAAACAGATAGTTGTTGATGCATGCTAGCTAGAGAAGGCAATGTGCAAAAGAAAATGGTAGTGCAGCATGTGTACCGACACATCATCACAGGTGTTGATTATACAAACCAAGGCCTATAAAAGGAGAAAAGGGAGACGGGTAATAAAAGGAAGTGTCCTGTGAAGTTTGGCAAAATGAATGTGAGTAACATTGGATTTTTGTTCCAAAAAAATGAATAAAAGGAGAAAACTCATCGCAGCAGGAAGGACTCAATGTGGGCGAATAGATGCTAGAGCAGGGAAATCTGATAGGTGGTGAAGCTTTTGGCAATCTTTGTCATGCCAGAGATTTTTCTAAATATTTTTATACATATTCATAAATATTTTTTGTAATATAAGGGTTGTAATCCTAAAAAATTGATGAAATTTGAAACCCATGAAAATCATTTTCATAAGAAAGCCATCCTACATAAATCTTGTTTACTTAAATTTTTTAAATCATCAAGAGTTTACATCAAATATTCTCATGCATGAATCAAAACAAAAACATTAAAAATAAAATGATATGGGCATGAGCTTAATCACAAAGACATATCCAAGCATCACTGAGTATAAATTTTATATAAAAACTTTATGAGCTTTCACATATTGTGTTTCTCTTCAAAAACAACAAAGTCGTTAGGTTATTCCATTCAAATCTCCTCATCTAAATCACTATTTAAGAAAGTAGTCTTTATATCTATTTGGTACAACTCTAAGTCTAACTAAGCCACTATAGCTAACAGACACCTAATAGATGTAAATCTAGTCACGTGTAAATAGGTTTCCTTGAAGTCAATGTTTCTGACTAGGGTGAAACACTTAGCTACCAGTCTTTCCTCATCTGCTTTGAGCTTTTTCTTGAATATCCACTTACAACCAATATGTTTTTCTTCATTGGGCAAGTCAACAACTTCGCAAACTTAGTTCTCCATAATTGAATCAATTTCCATTTGAATAGCTGATGTCATTCCTTAAAATCTAAACTGTACATTACATGTTCATCAGTTAAAGGTTTATCTATTATTACTTCACCATCTCTTAACATGGTATAGAAGTCTAGCAACAAGGTTGATGGTCTTCTACCTCTCAACTCCCTTACTTTGACACTCTCCTAGGTTCAGATCCTATAACCACCCTTTAGAAGTTGTAGAGTTTTACTCTTCCTCTACTTTAAATAGTTTTACTCTCTTCTTAGGAATTTTAGGGTTCAGGTCATCCTTTAGGGAATAGGCATATCTAGATTCAATGAACTCTAATGTCCCATCAGAATTGTATATTGCAAACCTGTAGAGTGTTCATTATACCCTATAAACTTACACTATTATTTTAGGGTCCAGTTTACTTCTACGTTGGTCGGACACTTTTATATGTGCCTTAGACCCCTACGCTCTAAGATGACCAAAGTCTAGACATCTACTTGTTCATAACTCATAAGGTGTCGTGTTTAATGTTGATAGCCTTAGAGGTTACATGGTTAAGTATATGCGCAGTGGTGTCTAATGCCTTACCCCAAAAGTTTGTTCTTAGTTCTAACTAAATTAACATGGATCTAACCATATCTAGGAGGGTTTTGTTTCTCCTTTCAACAACTCCATTTTGCTGAAGAGTATAAGGCAAAGTGTATTACTGTAGTATTCCTAGGTTAGTAAAATATTTCTTAAACTCATCAGAGGTGTATTCTTCACCTCTGTCCATTTTTAGGACTTTAATTAACCAACCTAACTGATCTCTACTCTAGCCATGAGTTTTTTAAATTTTGCAAAGGCTTCAGACTTCCACTTTATGAGGTATATATCACCAAACCTAGAGTAGTCATCTATAAATATAATAAAGTATAGCATTCCTTTATGAGTTTGTATATTTATAAGCCCACATATGTTATTCCCCTCCTTTGTTCATTCTTAGGACTTTAATTAACCAACCTAATTGAGTCTCTACTTTAAGCCTTGAGTTTTTTTAATTTCTCAAAGGTTTCAAACTTCCACTTTAGGAGGTACATATCACCAAACTTATAGTAGTCATCTATAAATATAATAAAGTACATCATCTCTTTATGGGTTTGTACATTCATAAGCCCATATATGTTATTCCCCACCTTTGTCCGTTCTTAGGACTTTAATTAACCAACCTAACTGAGTCTCTACTTCAGTCTTGAATTTTTTGAATTTCTCAAAGGTTTCATACTTCTACTTTATGAGGTACATATAATCAAACCTAGAGTAGTCATTTATGAATGTAATAATGTACATTATCCCTCTATAGGTTTGTACATTCATAGGCCCACATATGTCTGAGTAAATGACCTCTCAAAGTCCTGTAGAACAATTACCCTATGGGAAGGGTTGCCTACTCATTTTGCAAGTCAAGCAATCTACACACACAATTCCCTAGATAACTTAGGGAGGAGTCTAATGTTGGACATTCTATGTAATTTGTTTAACTTATACATGTCAAAGTCTTAAATGTCACATCAAAGAATAAACATCAGACAAACATGTCACACAATCATACTTAGCTACTACATTAATAGAAGAGTCATCAGATACATCCAATTCAAATAAACCATCACAAAAAGAAATAGTAAATATAATCTTTTTATTTTTCTGAACAGTTCCTTTTGACCCCTTGAACTTAGTATCAAACTCATTGCTAGTGAGGAGAGAAATTGAGATAAGGTTCCTCCTTATGGTAGGGACAAAGAGGACATCTGTCAACATCAAATTTATCCCCTGATGATGAGGGATCCTATAGGTGCCTATAGTAGTCACATCACACAAAATATTGTTTCCCATGTAGATCTTATTATGCCCTAGAGATAGATCAATTACCATGTCACCCCTAATAATAGCCACGTTTAACTCTAGAATCCAACCACTAGTCCCTTCCATTATAGTCAACAATCATAGCTTCTAAGATAATGCAAACTGTATCTTTGCCTTCCTGATTTGCCTTTCTTTTAGCTCCCTACTCTTCATTAGGCACTTGTTCTTAAAATGACCCATCTGGCCACATTTAAAACAAGCCCCCTTGAGTTTGTTGTCATTGTTGCCTTTTTTACTACATTGGGGTTTCTTACCCCTTTTCTTGAAGTTCCTCTTCCTTTAACTTTGACTACCACCTCCTCCACCCCTCTTAGAGCCACCATGTTAGGTAAGTTTTCCGAATACACTCAGAGCACTCATATGGTTCTTCATCTCCTGCCCCAAGCCAAACTTGGCAATAAGGTCATCTAGTGTGAATTTCTTATTAGAGATGTTCAATGCAACAACCACACTCTCCTAAGAGTTAAGGAGGCTATTCAAAATAGTAAAAACACGGATCCCCTCATTTATGAGGTTCTCAAGAATCTCTAGGTCACTTGCAATGATGGACATGAAGTTAGTATGCTCAAGCACATTATCCCCTTCCTTCATTAGAGTATTCTAATAATGTGTCTGCAACCACTACAACAAAAAAGACTATTAGCGACGCATCTAATAGTCTACTAAATGTCGCCAATGACTATTAGCGACGTATAATAAACGTCGCTATAAACATCGAAAAATGTATCGTCACTATTATGTATTTGCGACGTATAAACAAAAACATCGCTAATATACCCTTTAGCGATGAATATAAAAGCGTCGCTAATAAATTAATTTCATTTTTTTTAAAATGGTTATTCTATTAGCGACACATAGAAAAGTGTCGCTAATAGTTATCATTAGCGACACTTATTTTTAAACATCGCTAATGATAACTATTAGCGACGCTTTTCTATGCGTCGCTAATAGAATAAACATTTTAAAAAAATTAAATTAATTTATTAATGACGTATACAAAAGTGTCGCTAAAAATAATTATTAGCAACACATATGGATGTGTCGCTAAAGAGTAATTTTTTAAAAAAAATCCCTGCTGGGCCACTGGGCCCACCAAGGAAGGGAGAGGGGGGTCAAGAGAAGGAGGGAGCAGGGGGAAGAGAGGGGGAGCATGGGGGTGGGGAATCAGGTTTCGGAGCCGGGAGGGGGGGAATCAGAGGGAGAGAAGGGGAGGGGGGGGCATCCTCCGGCAGCCCCCAACTCCTCCTCCCCCCCGAAAATCAGAGGGAGAGTAAGGGGGCAGAGGAGGGAGCAGGGGTTGCAAGTGGAGAGGGGGAGATCGGGGCGCTGCCGTCCTCCAGCCCCGCTCTCCCTGGCTCCACCCTCTCCTTCCTCCACCCAAAATCAGGGGGGGGAGAAGAGGGAGGGGGAACCGGAGGGGTGGGGTGGTGGAGGACAGCACCGGGTCTACATGGAGGGGTGCAGCAAAGAGGGGAAAAGGGGACCGGGAGGGAGGAGGGGTGGGGAGCCAGGGGAAGGTCGGGCGTGGGTGAGGTGAGGCGGAGGCGGCAGGGCGGTAGAGGCAATGGTGCGGCTAAGGCAGGGGTGCGGCGGAGGCGGAGGTGCAACGCAGAGGGGAAAAGGAGGACCGGGATGGAGGAGGGGGAACTGGAGGGGGTGGTGGGCCAAGGGACGGCGGGGCGAGGGGAGGCGGAGGCTAAGGGAAGGCGGAGGTAGTAGGCCGGCAGAAGCAGCGG
Organism: Saururus chinensis; assembly: GCA_035235625.1. Taxonomy (NCBI): domain Eukaryota; kingdom Viridiplantae; phylum Streptophyta; class Magnoliopsida; order Piperales; family Saururaceae; genus Saururus; species Saururus chinensis. The sequence goes on from CP141147.1 coordinate 26,157,658, forward strand.
GGCAACGGAGGCAAAGGTGTGGCACATAGTAGAAAAGGGGGACAAGGAGGGAGAGGGGGTGGGGTTCGGGGCAAGGTGGGGCGAGGGGAGGCGTAGGCAGAGGCGGCGGGGCGAAGAGGGGAAAAACAGGATTCAGGTTTGGGGGGCTTTATAAGAAAGGGTGAGCGGGGAAATTTCTCCTGCATGCAAAATTTTGCCGTGGGGGGGAATTTCACCTGCACACGAAATTTTGCTGCTTGGGCATTAATTCTCCGGAATAATTATTTTTAAAAAAAAAAAATTTATTAGCCATGCTCCATAGGACTATCGCTAATATAAAGCTGTATAGCGACGTATGGTTCTCTACGTCGTTAATAGTTTGTGTATTCGCGACGTACAGTTCCTTGCGTCGCTAATACATCTACTATTAGCGACATATAGCACTATATGTCACAAATAACATTTTATTTTTTTATTTTTAAAATATAAAAATATTTATAATCTTCTCTCTCTCCCCTCTCCTCTCCTCACCCTCTCCCCTCTCTCTCTCCTCCCTCCCCCCTCTCTCTCTTCCCTCTCTCTCCTCTCTCTCTACTCTCTCTCCTCCCTCTCCTCTCTCTCTCTACTCTCTCTCTCCTCTCTCTCCCTTCCCTCTCCTCTCTCCCTCTCTCCTCTCCTCTCTCTCTCTCCCCCTCTCTCTCCTCCCTCTACTCTCTCTCTCCTCTACCTCTCTACTCTCTCTCTCCTCTCTCCTCTCCCCTCTCCCTCTCTACTCTCTCTCCCCCTCTCTTCCCTCTTCTCTCCCTCTCTCAATCCTCTCCTCTCCTCTCTCTCCTCTCCCCCTCTCTCTCCTCCCTCTCCTCTCTCTCTTCCCTCTCCTCTCTCTCTCCCTTCTCTCTCACCCTATCTCCTCTCTCTCTCCTTCTCTCCTCTCTCTCTCCCCCCTCTCTCTATTTTATATTTTTTATTTAAAAATAAATGAAAAATAAAAATGTATTAGAGACGTATATGGATATGCGTAGCTAATACTAAGGGTATTAGAGACGTATATGGATATACGTCGCTAATACCCTTGGGTATTAGCAACACATATCCATATATGTCGCTAGTATGCAAAGGTATTAGCGACGTATATATACGGCTAATACCTTTTTCATTTTTTAATTAATTTTTAAATAAAAATTTAAAAAAATTTACTCTCCCTCTCCCCTCTCTCCGTTTTCTCTCTCCCTATCTCCTCTCTCTCGCTTCTCTCTCTCCGTTCTCTCTCTCCCTATCTCCTCTCTCTCCCTTCTCTCTCTCTCCGTTCTCTCTCTCCCTATCTCCTCTCTCTCTCCCTCTCTCCTATCTCCTCCCTCTCTCTCTACCCTATCCTCTCTCTCATCCCTCTCCCTCTCTCTCTCTTCCCTATCCTCTCTCTCTCCTCCATCTCCCTCTCCCTCTCCCTCTCTTCCCTCTCCCTCTCTCTCCCTCTCCCTCTCTCCTCCCTCTCCCTCTTTCTCCCTCTGCCCTATCCTCTCTCTCCCTCTCCCTCTCCCTCTCTCCTCCCTCTCTCTCTGCCCTATCCTCTCTCCCTCCTCCCTCTCCCTCTCCCTCTCTTCCCTATCCTCTCTCTCTCCTCCCTCTCCCTCTCTTCCCTATCCTCTCTCTCTCCTCCCTCTCTTTCTCTTCCCTATCCTCTCTCTCCTCCCTCCCTCTCTCTTCCCTATCCTCTCTCTCCTCCCTCTCCCTCTCTCTCTTCCCTATCCTCTCACTCCTTCTCTCTCTTCCCTATCCTCTCTCTCTCCTCCCTCTCCCTCTCTCTCCTTCCTCTTCCTCTCTCTCTTCCCTATCCTCTCTCTCCACCCTCTCCCTCTCCCTCTCTCTTCCCTATCTTCTCTCTCTCCTCCCTCCCCCTCTCTCTTCCCTATCTTCTCTCTCTCCTCCCTCCCCCTCTCTCTCCTCCCTCTCCCTCTCTCTCCTCCCTCTCCCTATCTCTCTCTCTCTTCCCTATCCTCTCTCTCCTCTCTCTCTCTCCATTCTCTCTCTCTCCATTCTCTCTCCCTATCTCCTCTCTCTATTTTACATTTTTTATTTAAAAATAAATGAAAAATAAAAATATATTAGCGACGTATATCGATATACATCATTAATACGCAAAGGTATTAGTGACATATATATGTATATGTCACTAATACCTTTTTTTATTTTTTAATCAATTTTTAAATAAAAAATTTAAAAAAAATTACTCTCCTTCTCTCTCCCTGTCCTCTCTCTCTCCCTCTCTCTCTCCGTCTCTCTCTCCCTCTCCTCTCTCTATCTCTCTCCTCTTCCTCTCTCCTTCTTATTCCTCTCACTCTCTCTTCCCTCCCCTCTCTCTCTCTCTTCCCACCCCCTCTCTCTCTCTCTTCTCTCTTCTCTTTCCTCTCTCTCTCTTCTCTCTCCTCTCTCTTCCATCTCCTCTCTCCCTACACAATATCTCTCCTCTAATTTTAATTTTTTAAGATTTTTTATTCTTTAAATTTTTTTTAAAAAATTTATTTTTATTTTAACTATACGCCGTTATTAATATTTATTTTAATTTTTTTTATTTTAAAAATATAAAAATACATAAAAAATTTAAATAAAATTCGTCTCTCTTCCCTCCCCTCTCTCTCCCCCTCTTCTCTTCCTCTCTCTCTCTTCCCTCTCCTCTTCTCCTCCGTCTCTCTCTCCTCTCTCTCCACCCTCCCCCTCTCTTCCCTCCCCTCTCTATCTCCCTCTTCCCTCTCTTCCCTCCCCTCTCTATCTCTCTCTTCCCTCCCCTCTCTATCTCTCTCTTCCCTCTCTCACCCCTCTCTCTCTCTTCGATCCCTCTCTCTCCTCATTCTCTCTCTCTCCATGCACTCTCTTCACTCTCTCTTTTATCGTAAATCATATTTTAAAATTAATAATAAAATTTAACAAATAAAATATATTATATATAAATAGTGAAATTTTTTTATTATTAATGCTAATTTTTATTGAAAATTTAATATTTATTTATTGTATATATAAATAGTAAATATTAAATAAAATATATTATATTTAGGAAGTTTATTATAATTTTTTAATATTTATTTATTAAATTAATTTAATTAATAAAGCTATTAATAACGAATGTCAACAAACGTCGCTATTGGAAATGGTATTTGCGACACTTATGTAAAAGCATCGCTAATAGTTTAAATGTTTTATTTTTTATTGTTTTTAATTCATAACCATTAGTGATGCTTTTTAAGCGTCGCTAATAGTAGGATTATTAGCGAGGCTTTCCTACAAGCGTCGCTATTGCGAAAGCTATTAGCGACGCTTTTTTTTCTTTTTTTAATTAAAATATATATCTTTTAGTGACTATTGTATAAAGCGTCGCAAATAGGGGCACTATTAGCGACACTTATAATAAAGCGTCGCTAATATAATTAGTATTAGTGACGCTTAGCAAAACGTCGCTAATAGTTATTAGCGACGTTGATCGAAGCATCGCTAATAAATGTGTCGCTAATACTATATTTTGTTGTAGTGAACATCTTGATATGAGCCTCTATGTGCTCTCCATACCACCTGACTACTGCCTAATTTCCTTCGTAGTCTTATGCTTTTCAAATAGCATTTCAGCGTTACGCTGCATGAAGGTTGGTAGTCCTCATCTAGGCAACCTCCTCCCTAAACTATTCCAAGACATGGGCCAAGTTATCTAAAAAAAGAATGTGTCTGGTCCTCCTCTTCTAAGTGAGATAGTTGTGGAGTTTAACTTTTCAGTTATACTTAGCTCACTAGCAACCATACAGGACGTCATGGCACAATAAGAAAATATGTCTACAATCACATATTTAAATAAGGCAATAATTAGCCAAATAAACAATACTGCCTACAGATATTTAATGGATATAAAAGAAGTAGGAGTCTAATTTATCTCATCACTAAGAAAATTCACTCTAAGCAATAATCTTGGTGTCTGTGTGCAAATAGAGTGAATTTATTGTTTTACCCTTATGTAGAGTTATCTATGTCAATAATTCACTCAATCAATTAGGTAAGCAATATATATACTTACTATGCTAAACAAGCAATAAAAGAGAATGAACTTTACACATAATGATGATGTATACTTCTATCCAAAAATCAAAAGTTTGAAGTGTGTAAAATTACTAAATTGCCCTTGGGCTAGTCAAACACAAAAATCACATCGAACAATTGAGAAATTTATATCATGCTTCAATAACTTCACAAAAATGAGAGTAGGCAAGATTTCAGTAGGGTGAAGTTACTATAATGCCCTTGAAATTAAGTTTTTACAAAACAAGTCCCTCTTAGGGATAATTATAGAATAATTCTAGAATCCCAAATCACCCATTCAAAGTTAATTCTAGCCAATTACGGTCCTAAATAACCCATAAAAATGGAAAAAAAATTGATTCAGAATTGGATGAATTTGGTCCAAATTGACTAAAATAGCCCTAATCTTGAGGATCACGTTTGACATGTTTCTCAAGATAAGATCGCACCCAAATTTGGTAGAGTACTTTAAACAGTAACTAAAAATCCTATTCAAACATAAATTAAATTACTATCTTGATGAGGGAGATAAATCAAACCATAGCCATGGCCTACCTAAGGAAGATAAGGGACAAAAAGGTAGTATTTAGTACTCAATCCTCAAACCAGAGCTCCAATACAACTATTGGGTGGCAGTAGCACAAGTCTGGTGGTGAGCCCGGAGTGTGGATGTGCACCTTTACGTCCCTTATGCTCAATTCACTTGCATCCAAAACAAGAACATACATATAAGTAATGGATCAATTAAAAAATAATTATAATCAAAACATAAATTAAGAACTACTGACCTTTAGATGCTAATCCCGAAGGATATGACCAATCACCCAATATCAAGTATGACTTTTTTTTATTTCAATTATAAACAAGGGAAATTAAAATTATCTCTTTGATGTATTCTTTCTCCTAAGACCAAGAGAAGTATTTTGTTCCTTAGCCAATTTGCTGGGAGAATTGGCTTGATACAAGAATTTAAGGAAGAATAAGACAGAAAGATAAGAGAGTCTTGTATATGTGTGCAAAAATCTTAAAGAAGAAACTCTGATCTTCCTTAGGTCGTCATGCACACAGAGAGGAGAAAGAGTAACTGATTTTTCTGTTTTCACAAGTCCTATCTCATTCCAACTCTTGATCAGGTGGGGCCCACAACACCCACTCTCCCTCATGTATCTCTTAATATTTTGGGTTCAAAAACGTGGGTAGAAACTCATTGACCCAACATATCTTTATTGACTCTTATGTATTAAAAACAAATTTTCAAGGGATCAAAAGATGTCTTATAACACCAATTAGTGAAGATGAGATCAAATAGGTCTTATTTTCTGCTCTTGCCAAAAGGCGTCAGGCCCTAATGGGTTCACCAAATAATTTCTCACATGCCGTTGGGGCATAATTCATAAGGATGTTTATGCGACTATTTTGGATTCTTTCATAGCCAAAAAATGTTGAGGCCAAGTAAGATTCTTTCTAGACTCTTATTCCTAAAGAGAAGATGAAAGCCTCTTTTGACAAATTTAGACCAAGCTCCTTGTGTAATTTTATTTACAAAGTTATTACCGAGATTTTGAAAAATAGATTTACATTAGTTCTACCGTTTATTGTTAGTTATAACCAAGATACTTTTCTAAAAGGGAGATCCATTTCAGATATGATCCTTCTAAGTCATGAACTCATTTGCAAGTTCTACAGTAAATAGTGCCAAAAGCAATTTTGTGTTAAAGTTGATTTGCGAAAGGCTTATGATAAAGATAAATGAAATTTTATTATTTCTACTCTAAAGGATATTAGTTGTCCTCCCTAGCTAATGAATTGATTGGGTAAAAGAATTTATTTCCACACTTTCCTTAAGTGTGATCATAAATTGTTCCAACTTCAGATTCTTCTTCAACAAAGGCGGACAATTGTTCCAACGTCAGATTCTTCTTCAACAAAGGCGGACTTCGTCAAGTGCCCTTGCTCTTCATTACTCTTGTGCTGTCATGAGGGGTAGTATCATTCCTCCACATTGTTCGTGTGGCCCACCTATTTCTCATTTTCTCTTTGTTAATGATATTTTCTTATTCTCAGCTGAAAACATTGATTCTGCATAGGGAATGTATATGTTATTTATCATTTTATCTCTTTTTCGGGCATTTCTACAAATAGCCCAAAGAGTAGTATTTTCGTTCCCAAAAGCTACTTGTTGAAACACACTATTAATTTGCAACATCTTGGGCTTCAAAGAGGAGATCCCTCCGATTCATTATCTCTGGTTGCCACTCTTTTCAGGTATTTTTAGATCTTTAATGTGCATAATTTTTATTTCTAAATTTTAAAATGAATTGGCTGGTTGGAATAGGAGGCCATTGTCATATGCAGGGTGGAATTTCTTTTATTGGTCTTTGCATATTCTACTCCCTACTACTGTTTAAAGCTACCCTTGAATCTATGATATCTAAAGTTCTATGGTCCAGCACCACTCCATAAAAGAGATTCCACCCTCTCAAATGGGCTGCTATTTGCAAACCTAAGAACGAAGGTGCATTGGGAATTTGTTCTATTACTAATTTTGTATATTAATGAGGGTAATAACAGATAAAAACTAGCCTCGGATGAAGTGGATTCATGCATTTTATATTAGATGTTCCATACGGGGTTGTCACAATAGTGGAAAGTCCTCATTTTTTTGAAGGACACTCTAATCAAGTATATCTAATAAAATTAATGATAGTAAGAGTGACCACTTCGATTTGGATACTTGAACATACCCTTTTTCTCTAGTGCCCAGGAGAAGGTTAATTGGCAGTGATATTAATCCTTTACAAATGTAAACCAGGAATTAATCATTAGATATTACAATGTATGTATGCTAGAAAGCATTGCACTTTGTTCCATCAGCCATTTAAGAGTATGGTTTTCTATCCTGTGACTTAACATAAAGAACATAACAAGTGGTTCGGACAATGAGAAACTCCGATGTCTAATTATTGTCCATTTTAGTCAGACGCAAAGGTCGCAGACACCTCGTACATATTACTTATTTCTTTTATTTTTTTGATGGAGCATAGGACTTGCTAATTAAAAGATAAACAACAGGGATTTCCACCCGTAAAGGGAAGCAACGATCAGACTGGCGTTGGAATAATGACTAGTGGCTGCTCCCTCTCCAGAGTGATACCAAACGTATCCTTCATGTCAAGTTCTTCTGGCTTCATCCCATTTGGGAGGGACCAATGAAAATTATGGATCAAAGAAGCAAGGATAAGCAGCATCAATCTATTTGCCAGACCCACTCCTGGACAAATTCTCCTCCCACCACCAAATGGGGTGAACTTTAAATCGTTCCCCGTGTCGTCCAGGCCGACATCCAAGAACCTGTCTGGCTGAAACTTGTCTGGATCTGTCCAAACAACGGGATCCCTTCCAATGGCCCAAACATTCACCAGCACTCTACTTCCTTTTGGAATTATGTAGTTCATCACGTTGCAATCTTCTAATGCTATACGGGGAAGAAGAAATGCGCCTACTGGGTGCAAACGCAGTGTCTCTTTGATGCAGGCATGGAGATACTTGAAGTGGACCAGATGGACGTCTTTGACCATGTTATCCCCATTTCTTCTATGCCCCACGACGCTTTCTACCTCTTTTCGAACTCTAGCCATGGCTTCAGGGTTCCTCATCAGCTCAGACATTACCCACTCAGTTGTAGTTATGCTTGTATCCGTCCCTGCAATAAACATATCCTGTAGAAGCAGAGTTTAGCATCCATAACCACAAGGACAGGAGCAGAACTCCTTTCAGAAAACTCTCAAGTACTCGGGTTGAGATTGCTCACCATGAAGAAAGTCTTCATCTGGATATTAGTAAAACCAATGGAGATCAGCATGGACAAGATGTCTTGCTTTGAATTTGAGCCCCCCTGCTGCTTTCTTTCAAAGATGAAAGGGTCCCAGATCCCAAACAAATTTTCCATGTTCTCTACCATCTCCCTCCTTAGCCCTTGAATATCGAACTTGCCCAGTGCTGGGTAGTAGTCTGCAACATTTGGAGCCAGACCCACTTCCATAACTCTGGAAATAAGGCGCTTAGGGACCAACCCCTCACTATCCTTCTCCAAATCGAAGACATCTCTAGAGAAAAAAACATTGGACAGAATGTTGGAAACAGTTTTGTAAAATAATCCCGTAATCTTAATCTCTTCTCCTGGTCTCCGCGAAATGAAACGAAGCAGCTTAGAGATCTTCTCCTCCCTCATCTGCGCTTGCGACTCCAGAGCCTTGACAGAGACTATCTCCGTCTTACAAATACTTCTCAATCTCTTCCACCTCTCATCGCACTCCACAGCCCACGGCAGGGAGTAGTCGAGGTAGTTGCCTACTCGGAAAGTGTCGGGGACGCTCCGTGCCCCCAGAATCCGGTCATGGGCCTTGAGGATCTCGGTGTTGGCGGTTGGGCTGGTGGCGACAATGACGAGCTGCTGTCCTAGGTTGATAGAGAGAAGCGGGCCGTAGACATGAGCAAGCTTGGCCAGGTCCTCATGAGGCCTTGTCATGCTTAGATGCGGAATGTTTCCTACCAGCGGCCAGCGCCATGGCCCCGGTGGCAGCCGTCTATTGCGCAGTGACCATGTGAAGGGTAGGAGGAGAAGCCAACACGAAAGGAAGACGATGCTAAGTAAAATATAAAGCAGTACCATTTTTGTTGCTTGGGGATCTGATTGACTGCTGTTGGTTCTGCTGCCATTTATAGAGCCCTGATGGTAGACAAACTATTGCATTCTTTGAATACAAAATTCGAGTTAAGTAAGAAGGGCACAATGTGACTACAAATGAGGAATTGTAACAAGCCAACTGCAACCTTGTACGATCTGGAGTCTTTGCATGGCATCCGCCTGAACAGTAACATTCGTTGTGTGGTCGAAAAATGATAAACCTCGTGAGCAACAATGCGTGTGCAGATTGCAGTACATGCTCATGGGAAGGAGCCCTGAGATTCATTGTGGTCTTACTGCTCGACCCTTAGGCATGCACTGGACAGGTATTATAAGCGCACGGTGTTTGTTATTACCAATTTGTCCTTTTCAGTTTTTCTGATAAATTCATTGCGATTCTTTTTCTGCTACAATCAGAATTGCGATTCACATGTATTTGGCATCATGCATATCGGTCACCTGAAAATTCTGACTCTGACCATTTCATTTCATTTGTAAGCTCATAGCTGCTCTATGCACTTCTAGTATCCTCGAGGATTTCACCCCAACCATACTTGTCAAATATGCGGCTTCTTTCTCTGTTACAATCAGAATTGCGATTCACATGTATTTGGAATCATGCGTATCGGCCACCTGAATTCTCATACCCTAAAATTTGACTGTGACCATTTTATTTGTAAGTTCATAGCTGCTCTATGCACTTCTACTTACCTCGAGGATTTCACCCCATCCTTACTCGTAAGTTATGCAACTTCTTACAAGAAGGTGAATTTATATGATTGCAATTTGCAAAGCTCGAATCATTTCAGAAATTTTACTAAGTATTTAATTAGATCTGTAGAATCTTCTAGAGGTGTCACCTTGAATCTAAATATTTGAGACATTGAATGTAAGTACAAATAAATTTTTTATTCAGGGATTACATCTCCGAGATTAAAACAAGAATTTAATTACTATAACACTAATTTTTGCATACTAGTGCATAAAAGTTTATGATTCTTCCAAAATCTATGCTTTTAAATTCTTTAGTGAGGATTTATAGCTTAGATTTATTCATTGTTTTGGTTTCTTCAAACCAGCTTTCAAATATATCCTAAGCTTCATTAGCAATTTTGCAGTGATGAATATTTAGATTGTTCCTAAATTAGGACATTAAAAATTGTATTTTTAGCTTTATAAGTTTACTTTGCCCACTTCTTCCCTTCTTCAGCCCATTCCCTTCATCAACTTCAACTCCACATTACCATCAAAATCTGTAGCCGTTGGAAGCTCCCAACCTTCAATGGTATACTTTCCGGCAACTATCATCTACAGTACTATGAGATCCTTCAATACTTGATTTGCACCATGCATAGTTTCCACTATAAAAGAGAGGTGACCATTATATCTTGTTCTCTGTATTTACTTATCCATAAAATCTCAACACAATCAATCAATCCCTAGGTGTATGTCAGATACGAGTTTGGCATATTTTTTTGGACAAAACTTTGTCCAATTTGTGAGAAACTTTGAATCTTGAAGTGTTAAGTCAATGTAAGTGGTTTGGTCGAGATGACTTCAAAAACGGAGTTGTTGAAGATTGAAAAATGGTCATATATACCATATTTCCCGAATTAATAGCTCTATTTTGATTTTCAAAATGAATTAATTGTTAGAACATGTTTGACATATATAGTGTATTAGCTTAATTTAATTAATCAAAACTATATTCATTCAATGTGTGCTTATTTAAATCTTGTGAAGTTTTCGTAATTTATTAGTAATAGTCAAGTCAAATTTGAAATTGAAAGATATGAAATATTAGATTATATGTGTTCCAAAATTTAAAGGGGGAAGACATAAGCAATTGAAGTTTCAAGAGAAAGCAGGTATTTATTCATGCACATTATCACACACTTTTAGGAATGTCATTGTTTTATCTTACAAGAGTGTTAGAAAAATAATGAATAAAATTGGACAAAAATTGCAAATTATTTATAGGCAATTGACCAGTCTAGAGAAGAGATCAATATGCTTTGATTAAAAATTGGATTTTTTTCCAATACATCAAATGGAAAAATTGATCAAGAATAGGTTTTGTTAGTTCCAAAATATTGAATGATCAATCGCCTATTAAATGGATTGATTGGTTCTACGCCAAGTTTCAAACAATATAGGGAAATATTGATCTCTTATGGAATGATATAGATCAATCAATGGTATTATTGACTAATTTAGGTCATTCCAAGAACATTTTACTATAAATTAGAACACACAAAACTAAATTGGCTTAAAGCCCTATATAAGGCCTACGGCAAGATGAAATTAAAGAGGGTGGATAGAATTCTCGAGAGAATTGAAGGTGTAGGTTTAGTTTTTGTTGAAAATTTGATAAATTTTCTACTTAATTCCTTCACCACCTTTGTGATTTTATAAGAGATATAAAAGAAAGGTGAGTTAATTGGGTTCATAAGTTATTTATGAATTGAGCTGTGAGTTGTAAGTTACAACACATCATACAAGGATTGAAGATATGAGTTGATCAAAAAAGACTTTAATTAGAGCATCAAGCAAGATTTTGTGTTAGTGAAGGAGAAGAGCAAGACTACATTCAAAAGTATCAAAAGGGACATTAATAGCTAAGGGATGTGTAGAGATGAAAGTTTATAAGTCTTACTTTATAGTGCATTGATTAATCACCTAAGGCATTGGTTGTGTGGTTTTTCTTGGTTGGGTTTTCACATATAAAATTTCTTGCATATTTGTATGTGATTGATTGATAATTTTTGTTGAGGCCGGCCACATTTTGTAGCACTTAATAAATGTTTGGGCTAGAGGAATTGTGGTGATCCCATAGTATTCAAAGATATTAAGCTCACATTAATTTTTAGTTCATTATAAAAAACCTTATAAAGCTATTAATGTGGGACAAAGGGTATGCATAATATTTAGAAGTGAATAAATAAAGTAGGATTGAATTATGGATGAATATTTGAAAATTTGAAATATTTTTGTATCATGCTTCCAACGCTAAGGTCCCCATGACTAGATCGCGAGAGCAACACAATGTAGCCTACATAAGGATAATAGTCGTCTAACGTAAAATTAGTCATATCTAAAAATCTCACAAATACTACAAATTTCAATTGTATGCCACTTGGGTAGTATTATTACATTAATCTACAATAATAAACTAACTAAAGTTCTCATGCTATAACAACCCATGTCACAAACAGATAAGTGTTTATTCATATGAATGAATTTGCATCTCCCAGCACTACTCGAAGGCACATATGTGTACAAATACATGCATTGGAATATCCACGAAAAAGAAAAGCCACCTGTAAGCGTCTGCCCAAAAAAGATTACACACACAGAGCAATTCACGAACTTGTAATTTGAAAACATAAACATATGCATATTGCTATTTCGTAATTATGTTCTGGTTCTTTTTTGGAGATTAACATGTTACTAAGTAGTCAGCTTGCAAACCTATAATTGTTGTCCTTGTCTTGCATTACTTGTCAAGAGCTAGGGGTTATGGTCAAATGAATTTTTTTTCCTGAATGGTAATTTATCTTAGGAGCAGAAACAATGGTAATCCATATCATCTCACAAAGGAAAAAAGTTAATTGTTCTGTTTCAAGTTTCCGTTTAATGAATGAATCACTCGTCCTCAGCTTACAATAATAAAATTCATTTTTTTTCACTATCCAATTCCCATTTTCTTGATTAATTGGTTTTTTCTGTTGGCTTGGTACTAGAATACCTTCCCAAATTTTGTCAACATCTCAAGAATAATGAACAAGGACAACATGATTTTTCCCTTTTAAAAGTATGTCTCTAGCACTATTCAATATTTAACGTTCCTCACTTTAATCAGCAATTGTCAGCTTTGGAGAAGTTACAAGTAGACAAATAAAAGAAGCAAAACTAAATGGTGGTCCGCTGTGGGGGCACTCACATGTGAGTGCTCTCAAAAAAGCCCAGCGAGCCATGAAGATATGAAGAAATGCTTCAAGCCTTCAACGGTTAGAATCCGTCTTTCAAGTTTATTTGCTTTTGCAACACCCTTTTTTCAAACAGAAATTTAAGCTTAAAAAGCTGTTATGTCTTGCGGTCACATGGAAGTTCCAGCTATAAACTTCCTTCGAGAGAAGGGAGACATCTGCACTACAAGTGGGACTACAGGGGACCCAAAGGGAGTTCCTTATGACAAATGGTGTTATTATAGCAGAGATCTTGAGTAAAAAATTTCAAAAATAGACTCCACAAATGTCAGAAATATAAAAATAGGCAGAGAATTCCAATTTTGCAAATTCTGGACTTTTGCGCACATGCAACCGGGCCACAAGTACCGTGTGAAATGGCATACATGCCCTTTTGCCTTATTAAACCTCCCCACAAGGAAGCAACTCTAAGGGCTCCGGGTGATCACCCGTAAGCGCTTGCCCCCCTCGCATAGGCGATCGCTCAACTGATTCTCCTCTGCTAACTCCATGCCCTCACAGTCCACTATCCCTCCGCTTGAAGTCTCCTTTCAAATGATCAACGCGCACCGGCAAAAGAAGTCTTTGGACGAACAGTGGCCTCCAAGAGATCCTCCTCTCCCCGGCTACCTCTCTCCTGCTCCCCTGTCCTACTCCCACCCACGCTCAAGTCCCCTCCTTGGGCAAATTTCTATTGTCTGTTCACCATTGGTGTAACTCTCATCCCGTTGTCCTTCTAAAGCGGCCAACTTTGGACTGCAAGTTGGTGATTGTAAGAATCCAACAGTTATATGCAAGTTCGGGAGGGTACAAATGTGAAGTGCAAGTTGCAAGGAAAAGGTATTGCTAAAATTTGTGAGAAGTGTTATATTTTGCTATATTTGTATGTTTTGTTAAAGTTATGTGAATACGAGAAGATGTATGTTTGCCTAACCAATGGTGGATCCAGGAATTTAAGTTAAGAGTGGTCATTAAATAACCAACTCTAAAAGAATTCAATTCTTACAAACTAAGTGTAACTTTTTTCTTAGAAAAATGGCTATATCAATAATAGCACACTAAGACGTCATTATATTTTTAATGCAAGAAGCAACTGATACTTTTATTTTGAGATACTTATCGAATGGTTTTGAGTAAACATAAAAATGGCATGACAATTAATTTTGTTTTGAAGCATATTGCCTAGCAACAAGACCAACAAATATCATGTTGGCTTATTAAATTGATGAATAAAACTACCAATGAGATGAAAAAGAAAATTACCAAGGCAAAATAATTATAGCATAAGAGAGAAATTTTTATGAAAGATTGAACATAGGAAAAGATACAGAGTGATGAAGATAAAGAATGTATTCTATTTTCTGTATGTTATATCACTATTTTCGATGCATATGTTAGCCTTTTGATTTGACTTGATCTTATAGATCACTGTGGCAGTTGTCACAGGGGTGGAGCCTTCTCTAGCGTCCTCGCCTGTGATGGCCTAGCTGTCTTGCACAACCAGCAGCCAACTCTCCGTCCTTCCCTCACGTATGCACAGGGGGAAACACGTACACAGCCTACTCAGCCTTCTCTGGTGCAAAGGGGCTCTGCCCAATGCTTGTAAACACAATCCGTCGGTTACAATGGCAGGGAGAAGGGGTGGGGCTGACCAGTCAAAATGCAGGCAGAGAGGGAGCACCTTCTCTCTGGTTCGTCCTCTCTCATTCTCTTTGGTTTTCTGGGTTTTTGAACATGCCCAGGTCGCCCCAGCCTTCCCCCTTATATAGACTCAGCATACGAGTCCGAGTCCCACTAGGAATACAATCCCAGCCCAAGCAAATATAGTGTCTTTCCCTGTCCCAACTCTTCCCAGCTCATGGTTGTCCTAGCCAGCCTAGGAAACCTGTGAGGGTCGCCCAAACCAAATAGGGAAACCTGTGAAGGAGTCTGACTTCGACTAGGAGTCCAGCGTCCATGAGCTTCTAGAGTTCTGTCATTTGAGGAAACCTGTGCATCATCTCCTACCTGTACTAGGAGTCGGGCTGTGCTGCCTCCCTGTGTCCTAGTGCTCCTAGGAGTCCGTCCCTAGGGTGTTGTGGCGCCCAACACACCACTAGGAGTCCTGCCCGCACAGGGACTCTGCCTCAGCCTGCTCTGCAAGGCGAGTGCTCATCCGGAACTGCTCCAACGCTGCTCCCAACATCCAACTGTGCCCAAGGGGCTGCTCAGGCTGTCCGTCGCCCAAGCTTACTTGGCTGTCCGCTGCCAAGCATAGGGGGTAACCGCCCCCTTGTCTAAGCAAAAAGTGGAGGGGCTAACAGGCCTCCCCCAACCAATCCCTTCGATGTCCCCGTTGAAGCTAAGTACTCTCGAACCTTGTCTTCGAACTGCCACAACGCGACGTCTCGCTCCCAGCTGTTCTCTGACTCCGGAAGACCTTTCCACTTAACCAAGTAGAAAATCCTCCTATTTTTCCTGCTCATCCCTTCAACTCTGCTGTCCAGGATAGCGTCAACCTCCTTCTCAAAAGTGGTTCTAATCGTAGGTGGTGCTCTCTTCGAAGTACCTCTGCTGGAATCTTCCAAGTCTAAATGAAATGGCTTCAAAAAACTGACATGAAAAATTGGGTGAAGTTTGAAGCGTTCAGGCAACTCGAGTTGGTATGCTAGCTGGCCAACTCGTCGCTTCACCTCAAAGGGCCCATCGTAGCGCTGTATCAACCCTTTGTGCACGTCTTTCCTTCGCAGCTTCTTCCAAAGTTGGGGAGTAAGTTTTAGCATAACTCTGTCCCCAACCTGAAACTCAAGTGGTCTCCGGTCTCTGTCCGCATACTTCTTCATACGCTTGACTGCCTTGGCCAAGCAGTCACGCGCTTCCTCCATTCTCTCAGTCCGCCCTCTTGCCAAGCGATAGGCAGCGGGACACCTGCCTCCTGTCCACTGTAAGGCCACATCCGCTGGTGTAAGAGGTTGCTGGCCGGTGGCCAACTCAAAAGGACTGCTCCCTGTGGCTGAGCTCGTGTGTAGGTTATAGCAAAACTGAGCGACCTCCAGCAAGTCTACCCAGTTTTTCTGGTTCGCTGTGACAAAGTGGCACAAGTACTCCTCCAAGATAGCGTTCACCCGCTCCGTCTGCCCGTCCGTCTGAGGGTGATTGCTGGTCGAAAAGTTAAGCTGAGTGCCTAACATCTTGAACAGCTGAGTCCAAAACCTGCCTGTGAAACGAGTGTCTTTGTCCCTTACGATATCCATAGGCAGTCCCCAATACTTGACAACGTTTCGGAAAAACAAGTCCGCGGCCGTCTCAGCGCTGCAAGTCTTTGGGGCTACTATGAACGTCCCATACTTGGAGAAGCGGTCTACAACCACCATAATCGATCCAAAGCCCTGCACAATCGGCAAACCAGTTATGAAATCCATGGACAAGCTGACCCAAGGTCGGTCTAGGATGGGAAGGGGCTGCAGCATGCCCGCTTCCTTCTGCCTCTCTGTCTTGTCCTGCTGGCAAACCATACACGTCCGTACATAATGCTCAACATCTTCTAGCATCTGCGGCCAGAAGTAATTCCGGGACAAGAGAGCATGCGTCCCTCTTGCCCAGGGTGACCTGCCCATGCAGAATCATGGGTCTCTCTCAGTAACCGGCGCCTCAAACTGCCAGCCAAGGGGATGTAGGGTCATCCTCCCTTCGCATACAGCACCCCCTGCTCCAACCAAAATCTCCGTGTAGACCCATCCTTCACGGATACGATCAGCCTAAGGCAGACTTGATCGTTCTCCTTAGCTGCTCGTATCTGGTCCAACATGTCCCCTGCAACCTGCACCAAAGCCGCCATCATAGCCTCTGGGTCCGTCCGTCGGCTGAGGGCATCAGCCACAACGTTGGCTTTGCCCGGCTTGTACTCCAACACGAAATCGAACTCAGCCAGAAATTCCTGCCAACGTGCCTGCTTGGGAGAGAGTTTCTTCTGCATAGTGAAGTAGCTCGTGGCTACGTTATCTGTCCGGACAAGGAACTTCTCTCCCAGCAAGTAATGTCTCCATGCTCTAAGGCAATGGACAACCGCAGTCATCTCTTTCTCGTGGACTGAATATCTCTGTTCGGTCTCGTTGAGCTTTCGGCTCTCATATGCAACAGGGTGATTAGCCTGGATCAACACACCTCTAATTGCCCGATCGGAAGCGTCAATTTGCACCTCAAAGGGCGCATCGAACTCTGGAAGTTTGAGCACAAGCTCAGAGGATATGGCATCCTTAAGCTGCTCAAACGCTGTCTGGCACGTCTCAGCCCAGCACCAAGGCCTGTCTTTCTTCAGAAGGTCGGTCAGCGCTACTACCTTCTTCGAATAATTCCTGATGAACCTTCGATAGTAGTTTTCAAGTCCCAAGAACGATCTCAGCTCTGTCACCTTAGTCGGGACTGGCCACTCAGCAATAGCCCTGACCTTCCGCCCATCCATCCTTACGCTACCATCCGCTATGCAATGCCCAAGGAACTCAATCTCCGTCTGTGCAAAGCAGCACTTCTCAAGCTTCAGAAACAGCTTGTGCTCCATTAGCCTTTCCAACACAATCCTGAGATGGCCAACGTGCTCATCCAAGGACGCGCCGTACACCACTATATCGTCAAGGTAAACAACCACAAACCGGTCCAAGTAGGGTCTGAATACATCGTTCATCAGAGTGCAAAAGGTGGCTGGTGCGTTCGTCAAGCCGAAGGGCATCACTAGGAACTCAAACAGCCCATAGCGTGTCACCATCGTTGTCTTTGCCTCGTCACCCACAGCTATACGTACTTGCCAATAACCCGACCTGAGATCCAGCTTTGTGAAGTAGGAAGCCTTCGCCAAGCTATCGAACAAGTCAGCCACACGAGGGACTGGGTACTTGTTCTTCACAGTAATCTGATTCAGTGCTCAATAGTCCACACATAATCGTAAGGATCTGTCCTGCTTCCGCTGAAATAGGACTGGGGCTCCAAAGGGAGCCTTAGATGGTCTGATAAAGCCCGCCTTCAACAGCTCGTCAAGATGCTTCCGGAGCTCTGCTAACTCTGGTGGAGCCATGCGATAAGGGGCTCTGGCTGGAGGACGAGTCCCTGGAATCAGCTCAATCGCATGGTCTACAGTCCGTCGTGGTGGGAGGGTCTGCGGCAACTCTGGTGGCATCACATTCGCAAACTCACTCAGCAACATCTCCACCTTCTCTGGAACGTCCAGGGCTGTGTTCTCAGCTTCCACCATCGTGACCAAATAGGTCGAATGGCCCTGCTCAAGGCCTTTCTTCAGCTGAAGCGCAGACACAACCTGCACCTCTGTCTCGCCTTTGTTCTCAGCAACAAAGCATGGTACCCTCTCGTCACCGATGAGGATTCCCCTAAGATGTGGCATCACGGACACCTTAGACAATCTCATGAAGTCCAGCCCAAGGATCAACTCGAAGTCATCCAAGGGAACAACGGTGAAGTTCACTCTGCCCGTCCAACCACCAATCCGCACCGGCAAGTCATGGACAACTCCCAGGATAGGGGCTGCCTCTGAGTTCACTGCCTTGATCCGGGCTTGAGCCTTCTCCGTCTTCAGACCCTAAGCTTTCACACACTTCTCTGCAAGGAAATTATGGGATGCACCTGTGTCAACCAGCGCCCGTACTGGCTATTTGTCTAGGACTACATCAACGTATATCAGCCCGCTATGATCTGCCTTCTCCTTTCGGATAGCGCTCACAATCTGCATGGGGTTCATATGGGCAGTGACCTCCTCTTCCGAAGAAGAGCCATCCTCCATAACCACAGCGTTCAGCTTCTCCCTCTTCGGGCACTCCTTGGCACGATGAGGACCTTGGCAGATGAAGCAGGCTATCCCCTTTGATTTGTTGGGTTCAGCCTGTTCACTGCGCCTCCCCTTAGAGTCATTCCTGTGTGCCTCACCGTTCCCACCATTCCGTCTGCGTCCGCCCTTGGAGGAAGAGGCCCCCTTGTCTCGTTTCTGTGTGGCTGGTTCAGACCTATAGTCAACCAACCTTTCAGCCGCTGTGATGGCTGAAGGGAGATCACGTACGTTCTGCCTCCTCAACTCGTTCTGCGCCCAATTCTGAAGACCGGTCAGGAAGTTGAACAACTTGTCCTCCTCCGTCATGTGTTTGATGTCCAAGAGGAGGGACTGAAATTGTTTAACGTACTCCCTGACTGTCCCCGTTTGCCTCAGCTTCCTGAGAGAGTCTCGTGCAGCCCACGCCGTGTTCGTGGGGAGGAACTGCTCCCTGAGTTCCTTCTTCATCAACGCCCAGGTCTGGATAAGGGGACGCCCAGTAGCAGCGTCGTCTTCCAGCCTGGTTCGCCACCAAAGCTTGGCATCTCCTGAGAGATACAAGCTCGTCACCATAACCTTCTCCTCGTCCATAGTATGGGTAATCGCGAAAAACTACTCCATATCCCAAACGAAGTTCTCAATGTCCTTAGCACTCTGCGAACCAGAGTAGGACTTCGGTTCAGGCACCTTCGCTTTCTTCATGGACTGCCCTGTCTTGAACCTGGTCTCCGCCTCTGACCCTGCAGGCGAGGAATTCAAAATGGTACGCTCAAGGAGGGCTATTTTGTCCGTCAATTCCTGCACCTTCTCATCAGTTTTGGTCCTCAGATCTCGCAGTTTTTCCCTCGTGTACTCCTTCGTAGCAAGGGTGTTTGCAGCAACTCGAGCAGCACCTCCGGTGGAAGTGCCTTCTCCAGCATCATCCGCATAGGCACCTATCTCCAGCAAGGAGAGACGCTGGTCAAAGGCTCCAATACGTTCCTGGACAGAACGCAAGGTAGCCTGGACATCAGCCAGCGTCCCTGGAGCCAACTTCAGGGCTTCCAGCTTTGTCTCTACCTCTGTCAACCGTGTTAACATGGAGCCGGTCATGGTGTTTCCTTTGCTGTCCGATTCGGCAAGGAAACCTGGGTTCTAGGGTCTGGAACGTACCTGGTTCGTTCGTATCCCGGCAATGGAACCAACTGTCACAGGGGTGGAGCTTTCTCTAGCGTCCTCGCCTGTGATGGCCTGGCTGTCTCGCACAACCAGCAGCCAACTCTCCGTCCTTCCCTCACGTATGCGCAGGGGGAAACATGTACACAGCCTACTCAGCCTTCTCTAGTGCAAAGGGGCTCTGCCCAATGCTTGTAAACACAATCCGTCGGTTACAATGGTAGGGAGAAGGGGCGGGGCTGACCAGTCAAAACACAGGCAGAGAGGGAGCACCTTCTCTCTGGTTCGTCCTCTCTCTTTCTCTCTGGTTTTCTGGGTTTTTGAACATGCCCAGGTCGCCCCAGCCTTCCCCCTTATATAGACTCAGCATACGAGTCCGAGTCCCGCTAGGAATACAGTCCCAGCCCAAGCAAATACAGTGTCTCTCCCTGTCCCAACTCTTCCCAGCCCATGGTTGTCCTAGCCAGCCTAGGAAACCTGTGAGGGTCGCCCCAACGAAATAGGGAAACCTGTGAAGGAGTCTGACTTCGACTAGGAGTCCAGCGTCCATGAGCTTCTAGAGTTCTGTCATTTGAGGAAACCTGTGCATCATCTCATACCCGTACTAGGAGTCGGGCTGTGCTGCCTCCCTGTGTCCTAGCGCTCCTAGGAGTCCGTCCCTAGGGTGTTGTGGCACCCAGCACACCACTAGGAGTCCTGCCCGCACAGGGACTCTGCCTCAGCCTGCTCCGCAAGGCGAGTGCTCATCCGGAACCGCTCCAACGCTGCTCCCAACATCCAACCGTGCCCAAGGGGCTGCTCAGGCTGTCTGTCGCCCAAGCTTACTTGGCTGTCCGCTGCCAAGTATAGGGGGTAACCGCCTCCTTGTCTAAGCAAAAAGTGGAGGGGCTAACAGCAGTGCATATATAAGTAAAAAAAAGGGCATTAGTAATTTATTGTAGTATGATTTGGCAAATATGAGCTAGGTAAGACTATCTTATTCAAATTCAGCCCTATTAAAAGTTTAATTTTGAACCAAGTTTATGCTCAAGTCTATTTCAGCATTTGACCAACAATGATCCATGCATTTTCCTAATTAAAAGTCTAATTTTGAAACAATAGGTAATTATGTTTGACCAGCTGGGTTTGTACATTTGTAACATTTAGTTTTTAGGGTTGGGTTCGATTTTACCTAAGAAAATCATTTGTTGGGTTCAAAGTGGTCAAGGTTTTATCTCTAGATGGTCAACGAATAGTATCAAAATTCCTTACTTACCCAAGTCAAAGGGGGATAGTAAGGTAATTAGAAACACTTGAAAAGGCATAGTCAAGTGGAAATAAAGTAAATAAATGCTAACAGTTAGTAGTTAACTACCAACTATACTAATGTGCTACTAAGATAAAGTCATAAATAGCTTGGATATAACTACTTAAAGAGGTTAAAAATAGTTTGATGTGTATGTTTAATTAGTGTACTGTCACTGAGAAACTTAATTGTTACAATAGTTTTGTCAATTGCTATGTTTGAAGTTCACTCAAGGTGGAAATTAAATATTGGTGTGGAAATTAGTATCCCTATCAGTGAAATTTGGAACCATTTTTGCCTTACTTCAAAGCAAGTTCTTTCTCAACTGTAGTGTATATGATATTTTGGCAATTCTTTTAATTGAACTCAAGTACCCTGAGTGATCTATTCGTTTCTTCTTTCAAGCATAAAGAAATTTTATGTCGAGCAACGTTTCCGCACACAGGATAAGCATGAATTACATGCACTACAACAAAATTAACTATCGCTAATAGTACTGTAAGTGTCACTAATAGTTATTAGCGATGTTTACTAAACATCGCTACATGCATCGATAAAAGTGTCATCGCAATTGCATATTAACAACGTATAAATCAAGCATCGCTAAAAGTACAGTATTAGCGACGTTTACTAAGCGTCGCTATTAGTATGGTATTAGCGACGCTTTTGATTCAACATCGCTAATAATATAGTATTAACGACATTTATTAAACGTTGCTAATAAAAAATATTTAAATTTTTTTAAAATATAATTTTTTTTTAAATAAATTAAATAAATAGTTATTAATGACGCTTATGTAAGCGTCGCGAATGTATATAATATTTTAAAATATATTAAAAATAATTATTCATAAATAAAAAAATAATTTAAAACTATTAATGACACTTAGTAAATGCGTCGCTAATAGTACATAAATAAAATATCTATTAGCGACGCTCATATTGAGCGTCGCTAAAAAAAATTAAATAATAAAAGAAACCACCAAACTGAGTCAGTACCCGGTTTGGTTTGGAACAATGGGCATAGGGCAGGGGGGGTTGGAGTAGGGGAGGGAGGTGGTGGGGGACTGGAGGGGGGATTGGAGCGGGGCGGTAGGGAGGGAAGAGGGGAAGGGAGCGGAGAGGGATGGGACTGGGCGGTGGTGGCCAAAGCAGTGGGGGCCTGGAGTAGAAGGAGAGAGAAAATGGGGAAGGGTTGAGAAGGGGGAGGGGAGCGAGGGCGGCGGTGGAAGGAGGACCGGAGGCAGTGGGGAGATGAGATGGCGGGCAGCGGCGGACAACAGGGAGCAGAAAGGGGAACGGAGGGGGTGTGGAGGTCGGACTAGAGGACAGAGCGGCAGGGGCGGGTGGGCCGAGGAGGATGCAGGGTGGCGGGACGGAGAGGAGGTGGGGCGGCGAGGCTGCAAGCGGTGGCGGCAGACGATAGGGAGCAGAAGGGGAATGGAGGGGTGGGGGGATCGTACCAGAGGACGGAGCGGCCGGGGCGAGTGGCTGAGGAGGAGGCGGGGCGGAGAGGAGGTGGGGTGGAGACGAGGTGGGGTGGCATGGCGGTGGGAAAATGGGGGAGGGGGGCTGGGTAGATTTATAGAGGCGGGCAGAATTTCACCTGAGATATTTAAAAAAAACAAAAATTACATTAGCGACGCTCACTGTGAGCGTCGCTAATACAAACTAATAGCGACGTATAAGTGCTTCGTCGCTAATACAACACATATTAGCGACATATACACTTATATGTCGCTAATATTATGATTTTTAGCGATGTACACACTTATACGTCGCTAATACAACATAGTATTAGCAACGCATAAGCCTATACGTCGCTAATAATATGTTGTCTTAACGACATATAGTTTATACATCGCTAATACTCCGATTTTTAAAAAAAGAAATTCATATCTCCTCCCCTCTCTCTCTCACTCTCTCCCCTCCCCTCTCTCTCTCTTCCCTCTCCTTTCGCTCCCTATCTCCTCCCTCTCTCTTCTCTCTCTACCCTCCCTCTCCCTTCTCTCTCTACCCTCTCTCTCTTCCCTTTCCTCTCTCTCCTCCTCTCTCTCCTCACTCTCTCTCCTCCCTCTCCTCTCTCGATCTCCCTATCTCCTCTCTCTCTCCTCCCTCTCCTCTCTCGATCTCCCTATCTCCTCTCTCTCCTCCCTTCTCTCCCTCTCCTCACTCCCTCTCTCTCTACCCCCTCTCTCTCCTCCCTCTCCTCTCTCTCTCCTCCCTTATCTCTCTCCTCCCTCTCCTCTCTCGATCTCCCTATCTCCTCTCACTCCTCCCTTCTCTCTCTCTCTCCTCCCTCGCTCCCCCTCTCGTCTCTCTCCCCCTCTCTCTCCTCCCTCCCTCTCCCCCATATCCTCCCCTTCTCTCTCTCCTCTCTCTCCTCATTCTCTCTCCTCCCTCCCTCTCTCTCCCCCTCTCTATCTCCTCCCTCTCCTCTCTCTCCCTCTCCTCTCTCACCCCTCTCCTCTCTCTCCTCCCTCACTCTCTCTCTCCTCCACCTACTCTCTCTCTCCCCCTCTCTCTATTTTATATTTTATATTTAAAAAAATTACTTATCATCTCCTCCCTCTCTCCTCACTCTCTCTCCTACCTCCCTCTCTCTCTCCTCCCTCCCACTCTCTCTCTCCCCACTGTCTCTCCGTATCTCCTCACTCTCTCTCCTCCCTCCCTCTCTCTCCCCCTTTCTCTCTCTCCTCGCTCTCCTCTCTCTCTCTCCACACTTCTCTCTCTCCCTCTCATCTCTCTCCTCTGTCACTCACTCTCTCTCCTCTATCTCTACTTTATATTTTTTATTTAATAAAAAATAAAAAAATTATATTAGCGACATATAACCATATACATCGCTCATACTAAGGGTATTAGCGACGTATGGGCTTATACGTTGCTAATACTCAAAGGTATTAGCAACATATAAAGATATATGTCACTAATACGCAAGGTATTAGCGACGTATATTTGTAAGCTTTGTTAACACTTTTTTTTTATTTTTTAATCAATTTAAAAAAATATCTCTTCATCTCCTCCCTCTCCTCTCTCTCTCTCCCCCTCCCTCTCTCTCCCCCCTCATTCTCCCACTGTCTCTCCGTATCTCCTCTCTCTCTCCTTCCACTCCTCCCTCCCTCTCTCTCTCCTCCCTTCTCTCTCCCTCTCTCATCTCTCTCCTCCGTCACCCTCTCTCTCCTCTCTCTCCCCCTCTCTCTACTTAATATTTTTTATTTAAAACTAAATATATATATATATATATATATATATATTAACGACGTATAACCATATACGTCGCTAATACTAAGGGTATTAGAGATGTATACGCTTATACGTCGCTAATATTCGAAGGTATTAGTGACATATATAGATATACGTCGCTAATACGCAAGGTCTTAGCGACGTATATTTGTAAGTATCGTTTATACTTTTTTTATTTTTTTAATCAATTTAAAAAAAATTAAATAAATTACCCTTCATCTCCTCCCTCTCCTCTCTCTCTCCTCCCGTCTATCGCTCTCCTCACTCTCTCTCCTCCATCCCTCTCTCTCTCTCCCACTCTCTCTCTCTCCCACTCTCTCTCTCTCCCACCTCTCTCTCTCTCCTCCCTCCCTCCTCCCTTCTCTCTCTCCCTCTCATCTCTCTCCTCTATCACTCTCTCTCCTCTCCTCTCCTCTCCTCTCCCTCACTCTCTCCCCCACTCTCTCTCCCCCTCTCTCTCTCCTCCCTCTCCTCTCTCTCTCCTCCCTTCTCTCTCTCCCTCTCATCTCTCTCCTCCGTCACTCTCTCTCTCCTCTCTCTACCTTATATTTTTTATTTCAAAATAAAAGAAACAATATATACTAGTGACGTATATGCTAATATGTCGCTACTACTCGAAGGTAATAGCGACATATATAGATATATGTCGCTAATACGCAAGGTATTAGCAACGTATATTTGTAAGCGTCAATTTTAACAAATTTAAAAAAAATTAAAAACATATTTAATTTTTAAAAAAAAATTACACTTCATCTCCTCCCTCCCTCTCTCCCTCCCCCTCTATCCCAGTGTCTCTCCGTATCTCCTCTCTCTCTCCTCCCTTGTATCTCTCTCCTCACTCTCTACCCCTCTCTCCTCTCTCTCTCCTCCCTTCTCTCTCTCCCTCTCCTCTCTCTCTCCTCCCTTCTCTCTCTCCCTCTCACCTCTCTCCTCCGTCACACTCTCTCTCCCCCTCTCTCTACTTTATATTTTTTATTTAAAAATAATCAAAAAATATATATATTACCGATGTATAACCCTATACATCGCTAATACTAAGGGTATTAGCGACGTATATGCTAATATGTCGCTAATATACGTTGCTAATACACAAGGTATTTGCAACATATATTTGTAAGCGTCGTTAATACCTTTTTTATTTTTTAATCAATTTTTAAAATATTAAAAAAAATTAAAAAAATTACTCTCTCCTCCCTCTCCTCTTTCTCTCCTCCCTCCCTCTCTCTCTCCCCTTCTCTCTCTCCTCCCTTCTCTCTCTCCCTCTCATCTCTCTCCTCCGTCACACTCTCTCTCTCCTCTCTCTCCCCCTCTCTCTACTTTATATTTTTATGTAAAAATAATCAAATATATATATATATATATATATATATATATATATATATATATATTACCGACGTATAACCATATACATCGCTAATACGCAAGGTGTTGGTGATGTATATTTGTAAGCGTCGTTAATACCTTTTTTATTTTTTAATCAATTCAAAAAAATTTAAAAAAATTACTCTTCATTTCCTCCCTCTCCTCTATCTCTCCTCACACTCTCTCATCCTTCCCTCTCTCTCTCCTCCCTTTCCACTCTCTCTCCTCCCTCCCTCTCTCTCTCTCTCTCCCTCTCTCCCCCATTGTCTCTCCGTATCTCCTCTCTCTCTCCTCACACTCTCTCCTCCCTCCCTCTCTCTCTCCCCCCTCTCTCTCCTCCCTCTCTTCTCTCTCTCCTCCCTTCTCTCTCCCTCTCATCTCTCTCCTCCGTCACACACTCTCTCTCCTCTCTCTCCCCCTCTCTCTACTTTATATTTTTTATTTCAAAATAAATGAAAATATATATATATATATATATATATATATATTAGTGACAGATAACCATATACATCGCTAATACTAAGG
Source organism: Saururus chinensis (assembly GCA_035235625.1). NCBI lineage: Eukaryota > Viridiplantae > Streptophyta > Magnoliopsida > Piperales > Saururaceae > Saururus > Saururus chinensis. The sequence goes on from CP141147.1 coordinate 26,183,712, forward strand.
TATTAGCGACGTATATGCTAATACGTCTCTAATACTCGAAGGTATTAGCGACATATATAGATATATGTTGCTAATACGCAAGGTATTAGCAACGTATATTTGTAAGCGTCATTAATACTTTTTTTATTTTTTAATCAATTTTAAAAAAATTTAACTCTTCTTCTCCTCCCTCTCCTCTCTCTCCTCATTCTCTCTCCTCCCTCCTCTCTCTCCCCTGTCTCCTCTCTCTCTCCTCCCTCCCTCTCTCTCCCCTTCTCTCTCTGCCCCTGTCTCTCTTCCACTGTCTCTCCGTATCTCCTCTCTCTCCTCCCTCTCCTATCTCTCTCCTCCCTTCTATCTCTCTCCTCTCTCCTCCGTCTCCTCTCTCTCTCCTCCTCTCTCTCCCTCTCATCTCTCTCCTCCGTCACTCTCTCTCTCCCCCTCTCTCTACTTTATATTTTTTATTTATTAATAAATAATATATATATATATATATATATATATATATATATATATATATTAGCGACGTATAAACATATACCACGCTAATACTAAGTGTATTAGTGACGTATATGCTTATACGTCACTAATACTAGAACCTATTAGCGACGTAGATAGATATATATTGCTAATAGCTTTTTTTGTTTTTAATCAATTCTAAAAAAATTTAAAAAAATTACTCTTCATCTCCTCCCTCTCCTCTCTCTCCTCACTCTCTCTCCTCCCTCCCTCTCTCTCCCCCTCTCTCTCGTCTCTCTCCTCTCTCTCTTCTCCCTTCTCTCTCTCCTCTCCCTCTCTCCTCACTCTCTCTCTTCCCCCCTCTCACTCTCTTCCCTCCCCTCTCACTCTCTCTCTCCTCTTCTTCTCTCTGTCTTATTCCTCTCTCTCTTCCCTCGCCTCTCCTCTCTCTATGTTCCATCCCCTCTCTATCTCTCTATTCCCTCTCTCTTTCTCTTCTCTCTCTTCACTCTCTCTCTCTCCTCTCTCTCTTCAATCCTCTCTTTCCCCTCTCTCTCTTCCCTCTTATTTTGATTTTATTTTTTTTAAAAAAAATTAAATAAATATCCTCTCTCTTCCCTCCCCTCTCTCTCGCTCTCCTCTTCCTCTCTCCGTCTTATTCCTCTCTCTCTCTCTTCCCTCTCTCTCCTCCCCTCTTTCTCTCTCTTCCCTCCCCTCTCTATCTCTCTCTTCCCTCTCTCTCCTCTCTCTTCCCTCTCTCTCTCTCTCTCCTCTCTCTCTTCGATCCTTACTCTCCCCTCTCTCTCTACCCTCTTATTTTAATTTTTTTTATTTTAAAAATTTAAATAAAATTCCTCTCTCTTCCCTCGCCTCTCCTCTCTCTATGTTCCCTTCCCTCTCTCTCTCCCTCTTTCTCTCTCTTCCCTCCCCTCTCCATCTCTCTTTTCCCTCTCTCTGTCTCCTCTCTCTTCCCTCTTATTTTAATTTTATTTTTTTATTTTAAAAATTTAAATAAAATTCCTCTCTCTTCCCTCCCCTCTCTCTCCCTCTCCTCTTCCTCTCTCCGTCTTATTCCTCTCTCTCTCTCTTCCCTCCCCTCTCCTCTCTCTATGTTCCCTCCCCTCTATCTCTCCTCCCTCTTTCTCTCTCTTCCCACCCTTCTCTCTCTCCTCTCTCTTCCCTCTCTCTCTTCGATCCTCTCTCTCTCCTCACTCTCTCTCTCCATGCATTCTCTTCACTCTCTCTTTTATTGTAAATTATATTTTAAAATTAATAAAAAATTTAACAAATAAAATATACTATAAATAAATAATGAAAATTTAATCTATTATTAATGCTAGTTTTTATTGAAAGTTTAATATTTATTTATTGTATATATAAATAGTAAATATTAAATAAAACATATTATATTTAGGAAGTTTATTATAATTTTTTAATATTTATTTATTAAATAAATTTAATTAATAAAGTTATTATTGATGCATGTTAACAAACGTCGCTATTATAAATGGTATTTGCAACGCTTATGTAAAAGCGTTGCTAATAGTTTAAATTTTAAATTTTTTATTATTTTTAATTCACAACTATTAGTGACGCTTTTGTAAGCGTCGCTAATAGCAAGCTTATTAGCGACGCTTTGCTATAAGCGTCGCTATTGTGACATCTGTTAGCGACGCTTAATAAAAGCATCGCTTATAGTCATATTTTTTTTATTTAAAATATATATCTTTTAGTGACGGTTGTTTAAAGCGTCGCAAATATAGGTACTATTAGCGATGCTTATAATAATGTGTCGCTAATATTGTTAGTATTAGCTACGCTTAGATAAGCGTCGCTAATAAATGCGTCGCTACTGCTACATTTTGTTGTAGTGATGGTTGACTTTTGATATGCAGATTTGGTATGATAATGTTCCTCATCTAAAACTTGTTGAATACAAGAAGGATTAGAACTGGGTGCGAATATCTGGTGACTATCTTATCTTTCCAAAGCGTGAAACCCAGTTTAAAGAGGGAGTTGTTAACTATATTCAATATATAGAGGAGATATTCCATTTTCTTCTATTTCTTGGACTAAATTTCTGCTTCTTTGAGCAATTGGTATATATGTGTGAAATATATATTTTCTTTCAGACTCATTTTTTTTGTTTATGTGTTATTTCATATCATCTAGAATAAAATTTGTTACCTCTAGAATGTCTTAGAAATTATAGCAATCCAACGCTTTCTGTAGTCTAATATTATCTTATGATGGCTCCATGTGTTATCCTATTACTCAATTACAACCAAATACATAATTAACTGATATGTATTTTTTATTGGTAGGCTAAGAACAATATATATCATTTGTTTTACCAATGTTTTGAAGGATGTGATCTGATTTTCAGCAAGGAGGAGACCATATACCCTAGTTTATATGGATAAAAAGAAGTTAACTAATATGGCCCAACTATTGACTCGTAGATGTAAGGAGACTTTTTTTTATAAAGTACATTGTGTAGTCATTTGATCAAGTTAGGTTTATATATGGGTAAATAAATAAGCTTGCATGTGAGTTATATTGTCAAACATATCTTGTGTGTTTGGTGATTAGTATGCATGTCTTTGATAGATAATAATAGATGCAAAGTAATTAATTGTGACTGTATTTGTTGTTGGTAGGCTAAGTACGAACGATATATATTATTTGTCTTACCCATGTTTTGAAAGATGTGATCTTATTTCTAGCAAGGAGTAGACCATAAATCATAGTTTGTATGGATAAAAAGAAGTTAACTGATAAGGCATAACTGTTGACTGATAGATGTAAGGAGGTCTTTTTTTTCAAAATACATTGTGTGGTCATTATATTTGATCACGTTAGGCATATATATGGGTAGATAAATAAGCATGCATGAGAGTTACATTGCCAAACATATATTATGTATTCGGTGCTTAGAATGCATGTCTTTGATAGATAATAATAGATGTAAAGTAATTAATTGTGAATATATTTTTTGTTGGTAGGCTAAGTAAGAACAATATAGCTCAATAGTTTTACCCTTGTTTTGATTGCTTAGTAGCTGTTACATTTCTTCCTCACCATTAGCGATTTTCTGTTGGCAGGATGATTTGATATGATCTTGAAATACCTGACATTTGATGTTTTGAAGCATAATGTTGCAATGGAGATGGTGTTTAAAGCAAGGAGTGAAGTTCTAAACCTGCTACACAAAGGCTTGTGATAAGGCACACTTCTTTATTCCTTCTAATATACAAATTTTTTGAGTGAAAGTTCTTGTCTGTTTTATCGTTATGTTGTCCTCTCTGTTTTTTCCCCTTTGGCAACATACTGGCAGGTTTAGTCTCACATCAACAACGTAAGCAAGGTGATGGAGGATGTTAGGTTCATCTTCAAAAGGGATGCATGGGGATGTTAGGTTCATCTTCAAAAGAGACAGTTGGACTAGAGGCTACTGGTTTTGTACAGTTGTAGTACTGTATTGTGACTCCACCTAAGAACACAGGGCCTAAATATAATTCAAAGTCAAGGATAGTCTGAGTTGCTACATTTTTATCCTTTTCCTTTTCGCCTTTTCCACTTGTATGTGGATTTGATGGGTTGTATGAAAATTTAATGAGTAGCGTTTTGTCTCACTTGGGGGGAGCATTGTGGCCTTTGTGTCTACAGGTGCTATGGCGATTGTATATTTTCCATCCGTAATACAAGATAAGTTTTGTGTTGGATATCGAATTGTTCTATGATGTGTTTGGTTTGTTTTGAAGTGTTGACTGATTGGTTTCCATGGCTGCATCGTCTAGGACTTTAGAGAAGCCAATTTTGAGAATTCTCTATTTGCATGGGATGGTTGACTGTCTTTGTTTTCTTTGAGGGATACCTTCCTCTGACATACGCTTACGCTATTGGGTCCAATCTGAGGCTTGGGATAGGTATAGTGAGAAGCCGATCATGCCTAATGTGATAGCCACAATATGTGCAGATTTGTGCTCTCCAATGTTGGTAGAGGTACCATGGGTGCCAAAAAAAATTAGAAGAAATTGGGATTTAAAAATTTTGTGTGAATGAGATATGTGGGGTCTTATATGCATCAGTACAATCATATTAACTAGAAGTTTTTTTTTATTACAGTGCAAGACCAAGCCCTGCACCTCTCTTGATATGCTCCTACTAGGATATTTCTATGAAGCAGTTTGCTTAATGCTGAATAACTTATATTATTTACTATGATGCTGCCATTTGTATGTCACATGGCTGATACATGTTTTTACTTTAAATTTAATTATAATATCAATTTCTTTTTCTCTTGGCAAACATAATTTTACGATTGAAAAACCTTGTGGAAACCTTACTTTATATTTATTTATTAAAGTACTATATTTTTATATTATCATTGCAGCAAAAGATGGATGAAATGTTGAAGAAACTTCCTGAGGGGACGCAATATACCTTGTCTTCAAGTGATTTATTTGCTTAGATCATAGGGAGAAGAGAGAAATGGTCATGTTCAAATTTCATAAATGCAAAATGATCTATATATTTCTATTTTGTCATTCAGATATTTTAAAGAACCACTTCTATGTTACTTTAGTTTATGGATGGTTCAATGGAATGATCGATGTTTATATTATTTTGTTAATATATTCAAACACTATAAAATGTTTATTTTCTAGTCACAGTAAATATAATTATCATTATTTATAATGTTATTAAGTGGTCACAATGAATACAATCAACAATTATTTTAAAAAATAACAATGTGGAAATTAACAACGTTTTCCCCTCAGGAATGTCACTAATTAGTAATGTGCAATTGAAACGTCGTTAATAGTGTTTCAATTGCACATTACTAATTATTAGCGACATTCTAAAACACCATTTATTTCTTCTTATGACTTCCTTATATTTATATCAATACTTGTAAATGTCGCTAATTGTTATCGAAAAACATCACTAATATTTTTAGCGATGCTTTATAAAACATTGTTATTAATTATAGTTGCGACATTTTATACAAACGTCACCACAAATGTCACAAATACTTTTAGTGATGTGACATTTACATAAAACGTTGTTAAAAGTATTAGCGACATTTTATATACATAAGTTAGGTACTATCCACCATATAAGTGCTTCCATCTCATTTAAACATGCTTCACATGCCCATTAGTTCATCGAATAGGAAACCATTAAATGTACTCGAGAGTTATATTAGTTAGGTACTAACATTTATAAATTGAGCCATATCAGTCAATGCTTTCAGTTTCAAATTTTCCACCATTTCTATTGACTTTCTTCAATTTGATTCTTAACCACTAATTCCTTCATGTCTAGTTACATCTCAACATGCTTCTCAACTACCATATAAGTGTCCTAAAAGTAAAGATTGAATGTACTGAGAGTTACGTCATTTAGGTATTAACAGTTTTCAATTGAGCCATATCAGTCAATGCTTTTAGTCTCAATTTTTTTACTATTTCTGTTGACTTTTTTCAATTTGATTATTAATCCCACTCATTCCTTCCTTTCTTACATCCTTCAAATCAATAATAAAACTAATAAGACACAATGTAATTCAAAAAATATAAGCCACCTGCCATCTACTAGTCAACAGTTAATATGTATTAGTTAACTTTGTTCTAACTATATAAACTAGGTCATATGATATCCTCCTCGCTAGATGTCAGATAACATCATTGAAACCTACCTTGTAAACCTATCTCGCTAAAAAATAATGACCACACAATGTACATCGACAAAAAAAAGCCTCCTAACATCTACCATTCAATAGGCAGCCTATATCAGTTAACTTTGTTTTAACCATATAAACTAGATTATATGGTCTCTTGCTCACTAGATATTAAATCACTTCACACTCATGAGTAAAACTAATTATATATATTTTTCTTACTTAGCCTACCAACAAATCATATACATTCATGTACTTACTTTTCATCTATTAAAATCTCTTACAAGTATGCACATTAAGCACCAAACACACAAGATAGTGTTGAAGTTATTACTTACATATACTCTTATTTATCCACCAATATATAAACCTAACTTGCGCAAATCTAATGACCACTCAATGTATTTCGAAAAATAAAAGCCCCCTACCATCTACTAGTCAATAGTTAGGCTGTATCAGTTAACTTTGTTTTAACCTATACACTAAATCATATTGTCTCCTCCTCACTAAATATCATATCACATCATTCAAACCTACCTTGTAAACCCATCTTGCGCAAATCTAATGGCCACACAATATACTTTTAAAAATAAAAAACCTCCTACCACCTATCAGTCAATAGTTCGACTATATTAGTTAACTTTGTTTTAACTATATAAACTAGGTCATATGGTCTCTTCCTTGCTAGATTTCAGTTTACACCATTGAAACCTACTTTTTACACATATCTTCCTCAAAAATAATTACCACAAAATGTACTTCGACAAAGTTAAGCTTCCTACCATATAGTAGTCAACAGCTAAGCTGTATGAGTTAACTTTATTTTAACCATATAAATTAGGTCAAATTGTCTCCTCCTCGCTAGATATCATTTCACAATTGAAACCTACTTTCTACACCTATCTTCCTCAAATTTATTTACCACAAAAATGTACTTTGACAAATAAAAACCTCATACCATCTACTAGTCAACAGTTAGGATGTATCAATTGACTTCGTTCTAACTAATAAACTAGATATTAGATCAAATCATTCAAATCATGAGTTAAACTAAAAGGCTATATTCTTCTTCCTTAGCCATTTTAAAATTTAAGGCTTATATATCTTACTTTTTTAGTCATTTTAATGAAGAGACATTTTTTTACCAACGAGGCAACGACCTCAAAAGCTCATGATTTTGGGCAAAATAGCTCATTTAGGCTAATTGTAATTTAATTATATCCTAGAACATGTATCAGTCTTGCATGACTCCCAAGTCTGAGGATACAATGTTGAGCAATCAGAAGCTCCTTAGAAACTTTATACAGATTAACCATAAACCTTTATTTCTTTGCAAAAGTAAAATAGAAATCGAGAATTTGTTGTATAGAATAAGTACAAACCTTATTCATTCGCAAAAGAAAAATTGAAATCGAGAATTCGAGGCCACCAACATTGCATAATTTAAAATTGAAGGATAAATAAAAAGTGCTTGATAGCAAATCAAAAAGATCATTGACAAGTGCAAGAATAACATCCCTTTTTTCTCTTTTTTTCCTATTGTTAACAATGGTGCCCAGGTCCTTATGACCCAAGCTCTTTTGTTGCACACTTCTTTAGAACCAGAATATTCTATTTGGCAAGCAAATGTGGTAAATGACAGTCAATTTATCATATGTACATATTGTTACAAGTTATCTCGTACCATATAGCCCGAAGTTGCATTCCTGATTTTAGTTGCATATCCACGAAGTTGCATTCCTGATTTTAGTTGCATATCCACAAAGCTAGGATTCTACAAAAGGAAATGGTTATCCCGATAAATTATTCCGTTCTTTGTTTAAATGAACCCAATAACTGTGCATTACTCTGGGAAAGCAGTAGATCTTTCATTTCCTTGTAACTTCTAAGTTCCTCTAGTGCATCTATGTCTTTCGAGGCATGAAGAATCCTAAAGAACCAAATTGTCCATCAAATTCAGATTTGGAAGACTGAGACATGTAGCTTTGGTCTTGGCGAAGAGGGGGATGTCTTGCCTACAACAACATCTTGTGAGGTTCTAGAAGAAGGCAATGCATGGTTGGAACTAGATTCAGGGGTTTCCTTTCTATCAACAGTCATGTTCACAAGAATAAGATAGGTATATTGTTTACATGAATCTTAAAATAGCACCTTTCAATTATGCAAATGTCAAGGAAGTTTTGAATAGATGAAAACATTATTATGCAAGCTATAAAAAATTTGTTTAATTTTGACTAATACAATCCTAAAAGAATCAAGCAAATAAAAAAAACTATCCTACTTTCTACATAAACTCTCCTGTAGCTAGCTATCACAATAAATAACTTGCAATCAGTAAGTAGTGTTAACATGTAGAGAAGAGGGCACTCACTTCATAATAGTATAGAACTCAAGCAAGTTGTTCGCTTGCTTGAGTTCTTGGCACCCAATAGTAATGTGGTGCTAATAACACAATTCTAAGGTACATTCACTTGCTTAGAATTGTGAACACAATTCTAATTGTGAACTCAAGAAAATAGAACCAGAAAAATCAACAGAATTAGACATTGCATAACCCCATTGCCGGAAGAAAATAATCCAAATGAAGTTGCTGGTAGGGCTGTGGAGAAATGGTCAGCACAAGCTTTTGCTGTTCCACCTTGAATAAGTAGTGGATCCCTTACTGGAATTACCCCTGAGAAGTTCCAAAGCGAGTGCCCTAAAATTATGTGTGTGTCGAAAGCAAATGAGAAGAATTGATCATCATAAAAAAAAACTAATGAGAAGCTCATAAAATGGTGCACTTTATTCTATGTTATTTATTAAGATATATGCCCCACTAAAATAGAAAAAAACAACTTTTGTGACCAACCCATATAAAGATAAAGAATTTTTTTCGTATATGCCCCACTCAAATAGAAAAAAACAACTTCTGTAACCAACCCATATAGAGCTAAAGATTTTTTCCCTACACAAATACAGATATCTATTCCCTGTCACAAAAAAAATGAAGAAAGAATCCAAAAATTGATGCAAAAAACATGCTGGGAGAGGAAGTAGTTGGACAAAATTCTCCCTATTGTCACAGAGAATATTAGTAAATAACTTCCCTCCAAATCCAATATTTAGAAAATATTTTCTCTTACACTTAAATTAAAACTACCAAAGGCTCATTTGAAGTCCTTAGCAGAGAGATAATCATCAATACATATATTAAGCATTAAGTCCAACAAGATAATGAACTAGTCCATAATGTGAAGTACTTGGCAACTATAAATATTGATTGCAAATTATAATCAATGATTGCAACTAAATATTTTGGAATCATTACATGAACAGAGCTACAATACAAAAAAGTAGAATTGAAAAGGTAGTAGTGATATCATGCACAAGTGAAAATTATACATGATGATTTGCTATAAAGGAGAACCTAAAAGAAACAACCATGCCAAAGACCAAAAAAATCACAATGCAGAGGAACTCCTACCACAACCCAACCTGGCCAGCAAAACAAATATTAAAACTCAAGAAAATAGAACCTGAGAAAATAAAAAGAATTACACAGCAAGCAAAGCAAATGTTTCTGGGAAAGCATATCATAAAGTATCTATTTAACAGAACATAGAGAAAATCATGCAAAAAAAAATTTAAATGGATGTGTTTGAGCAGGAATTGTATGCAATTCTATAAGGTATATATAATTAATGGCAAAAATATAAAGGAGAACCTAAAATAAACAACCGTGACAAGACCAAAAAAATCACAGTGCAAAGGAACTCCTACCACAACCCAACGTGGCCAGTAAAATAAATATTTAAACTCAAGAAAATAGAACCTGAGAAAATAAAAAAAATTACAAAACAAGAAAAGCAAATGTTTCTGGACAAACATATAATAAAGTACCTATTTGACAGAACATAGAGAAAATTATGCAAGAAAAAATGTAAATGGAGGTGTTTGAGCAGGAACTGTATTCAATTCTGTACAGGTTCATATAATTCACAGAACACAAAAGGAAGACAAATGACATCACATGAACTCGTAGAAAAAATATATGTAGGTCACACAAAGTACAATTCTATACAGGTTTATATAATTAATGGCAGAATTATGGGAAGAAGAGCTTTTCCATTGGTGTAGACAATTGGCTTTTGAAATCAATTTGACTAGAACACTTCCACATGTCACCTCCAATGAATTATTGGACATGTATATAAATGCAAAGAAGACAAAATGAAGCTACAGATTTTAGAACCAGAGGCACTGGTTATTGTCAAATGAAGCAACATATGATTTGAATTAGTCAAAGATCCCTGCGTCATTTGAATAGATGGTTCATCTTCTATTTATTATAGTGTTTACTGGATGCAAAATCCTCTCATGTTAGGGTATATTAGTGACATCTCACTGGTTACTCAGTCTATCTACTATGCTGAAGTTATAAGTTTTTGTTTCCCCCCAAATCTGGTTATGTAACATAAAGTATACACACTGAAAGTGAGAAATGGTCCTTAGCAATTTCTATCTGTTATCACCCATCGGTTTTAAATTTTTAGCAAAGTGAGAAATAGCGGCCTTCATCAGTTTCTATTGGTTATCAACAAGAGATTTTAATTAAAGATTTTTTTTTCTATTGGTCATTGGCTTAAGATGTTGAACCTAGGTTCACAAAAGATCAATTTTCCATAAAAACACAAGAGCTTAATGACAAGGTTGAATCCCTTAAGAGGTGCAATGAGGACCTTCAATTGAAGCATCTACATACGAGTAATACACTGGCAAACTGCACACCTAGTGACACATATTACATTGAAGAAAATGCAAACTCGTGAAAGAGGATATAACGGAGGGATAGTTGCCAAAAGCATAATTCCTGAAAAATTGGATTCACATTCATCGCATATTAGATGTTTAACCTCTTTCATATCACTTTTCCTAAGCTCAGGCAGTCTGGGAAAAAATCAAGGATGCAGATCAAATAAGCCAAATATCACAAACAAATGCAATCCACAGTCCGCCTTAATATCCTCAGCTAATAGGTATTCTGACCACAATCACTGTAACCCATACAAGACAAAGGTTCCATGTGCTAATAGGCATTCACAATAAAGTATATTTGGGCCCATAATAGGTATTTTGACCACGATCACTAACCGAGAGAAGAAATTTTCTTTCCAAACAATGATAAAAAAATGAATAATTTGGATATACAATAAGGCAAATTGAACAATTAATTCAAAATTTGGAGCATGACAATTAATCTCAACATATAGTTCACACTTTCACCCTTACAGTGAGCAACTTACAGTTTTAGTTTTCAGTTAGACAAATGCAAATATTTGCTGTGAAATCACAGCTAGTACAAACATTCAAACAATATCATAAATAATTCATAGATAGACTCCTGAGTGGAAGCAATCAGACATCTAAAAAAGGGAACTTAACAATCAAAGAAAATTATAGCACGCATTCTGAGCCAAAAATAATTGAAACTACCTTAATATTTATTTGGTTATGCAAAAAATAAGGGATCAGGGATCTGACCTAGCCAATCGATTATGAAGCCTAAGCTTCAGAGGGCCGGTAGATGAAAGCTGCACCAAGGGTGCAAAAGCAATGAAAATCAGCCCTAGGATGGGACCGTGAGCATGGGTAGAGGTAGGATAGAGGAGTGGGAGAGAGGAGAATCACCTAGATGAGGTGCGCATTCCTTTATCAGTAGACCGGTAGAGGAGACTTAGAGCAGCGGGACAGTGGTTGTGACTGCTCAGAGGTGGAGGAGGAGATTGTAGAGGGAGAGATGGGGCCTGGGAGAGGTAGATATGGTTGGCGATGCAACCTGGTGATCTGTGGAGAGAGAGGACTGCGATCACCCAGAAACCAACAACAGTGGAATTGATTGCATCGAGAGGAGAGGTGTTTATTAAGAGAAATGACATATATGCCATTTCGTACTATACATGTGGGGGTTTCGCATGTGCCTAAGTCTACGTTTGCAAAACTGAAATTCCTTGCTTATTTTTGTATTTCTCACATTTGTTGAGTCTATTTTAGAAATTTTTTTGATCTTGAGCATGGAACACCTACTACTGGAAGCAAATAAAGTGGTAATGTTACCTAGTCAATTTAGGTCAATCCCTGTTATTCATGATCCTATGTGCTCACTACTCTACTTCGTTGGCTCTAAGCTATTATTCCAACCGCAGATATAATTACCATAATTTGCCTCAAGTAAGCATACATATATAAATCTAACTTGTCTTGCAGGTAACTGAAGAAGATGTGTTTTTCTCCTCTGATGTGGTACATGTATTTGATCAGATAATTGAGAAATATTGCATCTACAAGGGTGCCTCCATTGGTTTTTTTCGTGGGCTACTCCTCTTTCTTCTTCTGTAACCTCCTTTGTTGTTTATTGCCATGTAATCTAAATATGTTCTCATGTTTACTTCTTGTGTTACAAATCAAGGATGTCCGGTTTTTGGTTGAAGATGTACAAGCATTAAAGCCCACTCTTATCTTAATCAAGCATTGAATAGTTGTAATGCCATGGAATTTCAATATTTTGAAATTTAAACAGTTTGCACATTAATGAGTTTTAAGGCCCAATAACAGTTTTTCTTAAAAATAGACCATTTCGAGCACGATTCATTGTAATGAACCTTAAGGTATTTAAAAAGTCTTGGAGAGATGAACATATCGAGACCGAGAACGCATCAATCTGATACCGGGATCGTAGGCTATTACGTCGGGAAGAATGTCGTAGGTAAGACCCACTTTAATTTGGCAAGAAAACATACCCTAATATAGTCTTATTTCGAAGGGTTAGTTGATACGAGTCCAACAATACCAAGAACGCACAATTTCAAGTTCAGGGAAAGGAGTTACGCCTGTTTAAAGTTTTAATTTCTTTTTGATTTAAATCCGAATTTATAAATATAAATATATATATATATATATATATATATATATATATATATATATATATATATATATATATATATATATATATATATATATAATTTTGCGTCAACACTAGGTATGCTGCAGGTCATGGCTGCCATGGCTTGCCGTTGGGCAGGCCATGCGGGCCTTACCGCGTGTTCATTGTTGACACACTGCGTGTGTCAGCAATGACGGATGATGGTTTTTAGCTGTCGGATGGCACACATCTGACAATCGCATTTCTCGATAAAAAGGGAGGGGTTACCCTTTACATTCACACATTTTTCTCCTCTCTTCCCCTTTGACCTCTGCTTGTTTCTAAGCTTTAAATGCTTGTTTCTAAACCGTTTCTCGTCCAATTTCTTCCATTCAAAAACCATTCTTTGCTAATTCGAGGGTGTTGTACGCCGTAGATGGGTCCATTTTTGAGTTAGCTACTCTAAAGGGGAGAAATGACATAGGGTAAGGGGAGGCTCTGTTAACCGCTTTCGGGCCAGGAGGAAGAATTTGTTCTAGCATAAGGTGAGGTTCCGTCTGCCGTTTTCGAGCCAGAAGGAGAAATCATTCCGATGCAAGGGGAGACTCTGTCTGCCACTTTCGAGCCCGAAAGGAGATCCTATTTTGGCATGAAGGGAGGTTCTGTCTGCCACTCTAAAGCCCGCAAACGATACTAGTCTCCGACTGTCGACCGTTACTATGGTCAATTCAATAGTGTAGGGTAGGTAGTTTTAAGCTCTAATTCCGTGCTACGGCTAGGTGCCCTATTTCGTAATTTATTCTTCTCTTAAATAAAATATTATTTTGAAAAAGGATGATATTTATTAGGGGTCGGGCAAACACTAAGATAATAGTGTATTGTACACATCTAAGATGGATTTTATCGTGATACAAGCTTTAAGATATTATTATTATTTGAATTACATTTACGAATAATTATGACCGGATTTGAATGATAGTTATTTGGTATAAAGCCCAAAAACTAATATCAGTTTTGAAAGGTAGCTATTTGGTATAAAGCCCAAAAGCTATTGGAGTTACGATTCCTAGGTACCGCCTATTATGGCATAGGCGTGCCCATAAAGTTGGATATTGTGGGAAGATCCTCTTCATCCTGATCTCATTGCCCCATGAACATAGGTGTATGTCGTTATGGTATTGGAGACATTCTATAAATGATCATTTATTCGATTTTGAATTATTTGTCGGCGACATTCTGTGAGCGATGAACTATATGATTTTGAATTATTTATTGGATTCTAGTTACCAACTATTTATCCGAGTTTACCGGATTCTAGGAAGAACTATTTTATCTGACTTTGCATATAAAAAATGTGTTGGATTCAGTTAGTGGATAATATTATTTTGAGTTGACTTTTAAATATAAATTATCATGAGAATATTTTATGAATATTTATTTATGCTTCATGTTTTAGCATGCTAATAGAATTTAACTCTATCTACTAAGTATAATTATATTCACCCATCCTTAGACACTACAAGTTCGAACGAAGAAGTTGATATCAATGAAGATCACATATAGAACTTTGAAGGATCTATGCTTTTTATTGTGTTCTAATTTTGGATGTGCGCAACTTTGATTTTGTTAAGGCATGATAAGCCTTGTTTTGTAATGTTTTTGTAGTCACCTAAATTAATGAATTAGTTACTCTTCTGTGCACGGTTGATCTTATCCCATTTTTATTATTACGAATTGGCGGCACTCCGTCCTTTGAAGTAATTTAAAATATCGGGGTGCTACAATTGGTATCAAAGCCGAGGTTCCACTGTCTACAGATGAGTAACTAAGTCTTTCAGGCTATAAAACACAAAAAAAAACTATCGTATGTATTTTTTTATGATTATTGAGTTGTTTATTACATTTTATTTTTTTATTTCGGTAGATATCTTTTTTTAAATAGATATGCATATGTGACTGGTGATGTTTTGTTTTAAAAATCTATTATTTTTTTATTATTTAGATTAAGTTTGAAAGTACAAATATTTTATTTTAATATCATGTTTAGATGTCACCCACTAGTAGAGAAAATGTACTACCATCCGATAGCTCCACCCCGGTTGATTCCACACCTCATGGTGTGTTAACAACCGAGGATTCTACTTTGATTTTTCTCGACCTAATGATGCAAAAGATGACTGAGCGGCTCCAAGCACAGGGCTATCAAATGAGTCAATCCAAGAAGGCAAGAGAAAGTAACCTCTAGTGAAATGGACAACTTGCTAGAGCAATTTAAGAAGATTGCACTTGCCTTTAAAAGTGAAGATGGCCCCGAAACTGCAGAAAAATAGACACTCAAAGTAGAACAAATTTTTATGGTGATGACATTCTGGTGACCAACCGCGGAGAGGAATTTTTTACTAGACAGCAATAACATCAAATGGGAAGAGTTTCAAGAAGTTTTGTGTGACAAATATTTTCCTCCTCATGTGCAGGAGAAGAAAGAAAAATAATTTCTAGATCTCCAACAAGGCGGGATAACAATTGGCCAATATGAGAACAAGTTTGTCAACCTTCAGCATTTTGCTCCTAACACTTGTCCTATTGAGCTGAAGAAGGCACAAAAATTCATAAGTGTTGAATAATGGTATGTGAAGCAGAGTTGTAGGCTTTCATCCCTCCACCTTTGCTAAAGCGGTGGAGTTGGCTTCTATTTTTGAACAAGACCATAAGGAATTTTTAGCAAAGCGAGGGAACTAAGGCTAGAGTAGTGACACCAAGCTCGATGAGGGTAAACAGAAATCTCTATTCAACAATAGTAATGGTAACTAAAAGTTCCAGAAATTGACGGGAGAACAACCTCTAGCTATAGAGGAAAAGAAATCATAGAAATGTCTTAGGTGTAATCGATCTTAGGGTATTGGACCCTGCTATTTTTCCAAAGGACGCTATTCGCTATCGCTCTAAGGGATCTTAGTCATCTAATTTGAGCATCGAAGGTAATTTATTTTTAAAATAAGATAATAATATAATATTAGCTCTTTTGAGATTAATTTAGAGAAGTTTACCTATTTTGCTTAATGGTTTTCCGATCGAGATACTTGTGCAGCTAGGGGGGAAGTAACCTTATGTTTTAATCATATTTTTTCCGTTTACTTATGCTTTATGGATATTGCCATGTTTTTAAGAATGCATTAAGAATAACTATTTTGTACAAATTTCGAGGGCAAAATCTTTGTAAGGGGGGTGGTTTGTAATGGCCAAGAATTTCAATATTTTGAAATTTGAACGGTTTGGCCCATTAACTAGTTTTAAGGCCAAATAACGGTTTTAATAAAAAATGGACTATTTTGAGCACGATTCATCCGAATGAGCCTTAAGGTATTTGATAAGGCTTGGAGAGATGAATGTATCGAGCCCGAGAATGCATCAATCAGACACTGGGATCACAGGCTATTGCCATGGAAAGTGTGTCATGGGCAAGACCCACTTTAATTTGGTAAGAAAACATACCCTTGTGTAATCTTGTTTTGAAGGGCTCATCATACGAGTCCAACAGTATGAAGAACACGTGATTTTGAGTTTGGGGTAAAGAGTTACGCTTGTTTGAATTTTAAAATTTCTTTTCAATTTAAAAACGAATTTATAAAAATAAAAATATATATAAATTTTTGTGTCAACATTGCCGACACCATAAGCATCAGCAGGCTGACGCCTTTCCTATAGCAGTAGGTCTGTTGCAGGCCAGTGATGGCCTACAACAGATTGGGTAGGTCATGGCCGCCATGGCCTACCATTGGGCATGCCATGGCGAGCCTTACCATGTGCATCATTGTTGACGCACACTACGTGTGTTAGTAATGACGCATGATGGTTTTTGGATGTTAGATGCAAGCCACATTACATGCACACATTTTTCTCCTCTCTTCCCCTTTGGCCTCTGCCCATTTCTAAGCTTTAAACACCTGTTTTTATGTCGTTTCTCATCCGAATTCTTCTGTTCAAAAACCGTTCCTAACTAATTTTATGGTGCTCTACGTCGTAGAGGGGTCTATTTTTTGAGTTAGCTACTCTAAAAGGGAGAAAGAACCTGGGGAGGCTCCGTCCCCATTTTTGGGGTAGGAGGAAGAATTTGTTCTAGCATAAGGGGAGGTTTCGTCCGCTGCTTTTGAGCTAGAAGGAGCAATCATCCCAACACAAGGGGAGACTCCGTCTTCCACTTCTGAGCCCAAAAGATGATCCTATCCCGGCACGAGGGGAGGTCCTAAGCCCATGAACAATACAAGACTCTGACCGCCGGCTGTTACTACAATCAATTTCAAGAGCGAAGGGTAGGTGGTTTTAAGCTCTAATTTTGTGCTACAACTAGGCATCTGATTTCGTAATTTATTCGTCTCTTAAATAAAATATTATTTTAAAAAGGATGATATTTATTAGGGGTCAGGCGAATGCTAAGATAATAGTGTATTGTACACCTCTAAGATGGATTTTATCGTGACACGATCTTTAAGATATTATTATTATTTGAATTACATTTACAAATGATTATGACTAGATTTGAAGGGTAGTTATTTGGTATAAAGCCCAAAAACTACGATTGGTTTTGAAAGGTAGCTATTTGGTATAAAGTACAAAAGTTATTAAAATTGTGTCACCTAGGTACTGCCTATTAAGGCATATGGCACACCCATAAAGTTGGATATCATTGGAAGATCTGCTTCATTATGATCTCGCTGCCCCACGAGCACGGGTATATGCCGCTCCGGTATCGGAGACATTATGTGAATGATGATTTATCCGATTTTGAATTATTTATCGACAACATTCTATGAACGATGAATTATCCGATTTTAAATTATTTATCAGATTATAGTTACAACTGTCTTATCCGAGTTTACACAATTCTTTAAAGAACTATTTTATCTGACTTTGCGTATAAAAAGTGTGTTGGATTTAGTTAGTGGATAATATTATTTTGAGTCAACTTTTGAATATAAATTATTATGAGAATATTTTATAAATATTTATTTGTGCATTATGTTATAGCATGTTAATAGAATTTAACTATATCTACTAAATATAATTATACTCACCCACCCTTAGACATTGCAAGTTCGAACAAAGAAGTTGATGTCAATGAAAATCGTGTGTAGAACTTCGAAAGATCTATGTTTTTCATTTACTTTATTACGTTCTTTTGTTATGTATTAATTTTAGATGTGCACAACTTTAATTTTGTTAAGGCATGATAAGCTTTGTTTTGTAAAGTTTTTGTAATCACCTAAATTAATGAATAGTTACTCTTTTGTACACAGTTGAACTTGACCCATCTTTTATTATTACAAATTGGCAGCACTCCAACCTTTAAAGTAATTTAAAATGTCTAGATGCTCCAAATTTGGTTGCAATTAGTAAACTAAATCTATTTGATTTGTGCTAAATGTGTCGTGATGCCAGCAAGTTGAAAAACTTGAAGAAAGGGTTCAAAGAGAATCTCATATCCATGGATTTGGCAAAAATCTTCTTTATTAGTATTTTTTACCCTTAACTAAGAACTCGCTATAATTGTTCTCTATGTATGTTTGGAAGCTCAATTTTGACCAATTTGGATATCTCGCAACTTTAAATAATCTGTTTTTCTCTTACAAAACTTTTAAATTTAGATTGCCGTGCTGGATTACTGATTCATGTCACAACTTAAAATGTCTGGGTGCTGCACTGCATAATTATTTTAAACGTCGATTCCCACACTGAGTAAATTTGACTGATTTTGAACACAAGTTGATATGTTGTTTAGTGATATTGTATTTCATTGTCGTTATTTGAAGATACAGTTTCATGATAACATAGAATTGTAAGAGGGAGAATTTTGAGGAAATGGCGGGGATTTCCACGAGGGCCAGCTGGTCAAAAAAAATTTATCTAGCAAATGAAGAATTTTATGGATTTTCATCTACCCCTTTCTTAAGCTAATAATCTTCCCATTATTTTTCTGATTAAAGAATCTGTTGCTCCCCTGCCATACTTATGCCATGAAGCCCTTGTTGTTCTTTGAAAACTCATCTCCCTTTTCCCAAATTCAAATCACTTCTCTTTTACCATACTCTTCGAGATTTTCTTTTCACCCATATAATCTCAAGCCTTTCCCTTTCCCTACTTCACATCATCCAAGAAACACCTTATATTTATGATGCTATCAATATATCATTTGATGCGGTACTTTACCAACATATACTTGATTAGATTCACCCTTTGATTATGTTAGGGATAGATTTTGAAATTTAAAATCTGGCGTATGATTTGGGACTTTGAAGACTATAGACTTTTGTATGTGGTTATATGAATGCCATGGAAAATAGGAATTGGTAATGAATGAGTGGAATAGTAGGCAAACAACATACTCTTAAGAGTGCCTCCAATATGTGAATAATGTACAGTTGTCTCATATGTTGTAAATATATGGAGGAAGCTTTTATTTGTCCCTTAAACAAAGCTGATGGGGAGTAATATTCATGCGAAACGATTTCTATATGTATTGATATGGTTTATACTAATCTGGTTAGTGGTGGTGCTAATATGATGTCAAACAGGTTACTAACCTAGGGTATTGTTAAGAATCGATAATTTAATTATATGCTAAGTTGTACGATTTCTACTGATCAGCTGATTTCATTAAATTTGTTGTCCAGTTCACCATATGGTAATGTTCAGTGCAACTTGGCTTGTTGTTGTGAACTAGTTAGCCTAAGAATTTATGGATCCACACCCTATGAAGGTTTGTTTTTAAATGCAGGATTTGCCTCCCTATATCCTTTTTAGTTTCTATGAGTTGATCTGCTACTTATCCAAAGGATTTGGCTGCAAATCTTGATGTTACGCAAATAGTAGTCTTGAATTTGAAGTTTTGAATCAGATTTATCAGGTTCAAATCAGTTTTATAATATATTAGAATTTTTTAAAGTTCTAAGCTATATTTTTTTAAAAGAAAATTGAGAAACAACAATAGCCTAAGCTGTTGCTACTGCAATATGACCGTCACTAATACTTGTGGTTTTAGCGACGGTCTCTATGGTTGTCACTGACTATGTCATTTTTGCAATGGCTTGGCTATCGCTAAAGGTGGGTTTCAGCAATGGTTGGTATGATCATTGCTAAATTTCTACAATGGATGTGGCCGTCGCTAAAGGTAATCTAGACGTCACTGATGCTCCAAAGCAGATGGTGCATGTGTTTTTTGCGACAATGATAATCATCAATGAAACTATCAGTAATAGGATTAATTGCGACAACCATTAGCATGTTATTGTTACTATTAGCGACGGTTATACCCCTTTACAACGATGACTAGTGATTGTCGCTATTGACCTTTTTTTGCAATGTAACTTGAGAATATCATTCTCATCCTTGTCCTTGGTCATAGGTGGATTCCATCCTTTAACCACAACCTTCCATGCATTACCATCTAAGGCTTGAATAAAGCCCTCATCCGATTTTTCTGATAGGATAAGTTTTGACTATCAAATAATGGTGGTTGATAAATGGGATTTCCCCCGTCTCCATGTTCACCCATATTAAAATTAGAACTAGTCATGACAAATCAAGGATAAACAAGTAAGACAAACAAGAGACAACTAAAAATAAGAAGAAATCTACCTCTAGCAATCAAGCACATAATCAAAATTAGCGCGCAAGCAACTTTCAATCTAAAATTGAAAGCGAAATCAGTAAATTTATCTAAATCATGTAAAGAATCTCAGTTATCAATTAAAAGTTTAATAACCTTCACTTTCTTGAATGTCACCGCAGTGCCTCTAACTCAAATACCTTAGTAAGCAATGAACTAAAAGATGTGACCTCTATGCGCAAGAAAAATAAAAAAGTAGCATAATATACCAATCCTACAACCACACAAATCAATACAAGCAATTTTTAATGAAGAAACTAAAATTATGAAAAACCCCATAGAGCCTATCATTTAGCTAAACTCAATGCACTATGAAGTTTTAGAACTTATAAAACTCAAGACTTACAACCTCTACCCAAACTAGAAGTCCTTCTTTGGATTATTGTTGGCCACCAAACTCCTTCTTAGTGTCTTTCCCTTTGAACTTGATCTTTGTTTTCTTCACAGCCTTTAATCAAAGTCCATCTTGATTAATGTTGGTGAAGCTCTACCAAAGTTTTTCTTGATAAGCCTTTAGTAATTCTGTGTGTGTGGTGTGATTTGATCTCACAAAGACTCTCTCTCTATTTTATAAGATGATTATAAATCAAATCTCTCACCTTGCATTTGTTTTTCTCTCAATATGATCAAAGATGATGGAAGGAATAAAGCTATCTTTTTACTTAAAAAATTGTCCTCACATAATTCCAATTCGTCATAATAAGGTTCTTATATACTCGCTAAGTTGGTTAAGGTTTCAAAGTTATAGTTGGAAATAAATTGTTCCCAATTTCACTAAAAAAGATACAGAAAAGGCTAAAAAAGAAAGGCAAGGACATAAAAAGATGAAAAATGTTGTTGTTTTTCAATTGTTATTATACATGAAATATAATAAAGTTTATCAAATGAGTCAAAAAGGATAACCTTGTCAATGATAGAGTCTAGATAACTTTGTCTCATTTTGATGAGATTAATCATGAGAGTTTTAATTTTAAAAGAGTTAAGAGTTAATTGATGCATTTTAAAATATATAAAGGGTGATTTATAGATTACTTGGATGAAGATTAACTATTTCATATGACTAGTTTTCACATTTATTACATATTGTCTATATAAAGACCAAAATACCCTTCTTAAGTGATTTTCCTCCCCTTCTTCCTCTTTTCCATCTTACTCTTTCCTCTATCTTGTGTCTAGTGACTGCTTTGCATTTGCCTTCCTTCTCCTTCTTCCACCCTTCTTCCTCCCTCTTTTCTCCTTCTTCCTTCCACCTACCCGCCAACCAAGAAGCATTATTGCAAAAACGTTTTAGCCATATTCTTAAAGTTTGATTCACCCATTTTTTTGCTTCATTAAAAAGAACCCTAAGTTAAATTGATTACTTGAAATTATTTTAGCTTCACTCATAAATCTCTGTAAGACCTCAACAATACTAAAATGTTTTAGCAATCATTAATCTTGAAGTTTGATCCGGCACTGATATTCATTTTTCTACTTCATTTTACATGTCTTAAGTTAAAAAGATTAATTAATTGAAATTATTTTGCGTATATTCCTAAATCCCAAGTTGTAAGACTTCAAGAATACTATTAACATGTTTCAAAAATATTGTTGAAACATTTTAGCATTATTATTAAAATGTGCTAAAATATTTTAGTAATATTTTTTTAAAGTTTGATTAACAAACTATATTCATTTTTATGCTTTATTTTAAAAGAATCTTAAGTTAAAATGATTACTTAATCTAAATTCTTTCCGATATAGTCCTAAATCTCACTTTGTCAGACTTTAAGAATAATACTAAAATATTTTAGTAATATTGTAAAAATATTTAATTACAATTTTAAAATATTTTATTCTTGAAGTTTGATTCACTAACTCTTTTTTTTAGCTTCATTTTGAAAGAATAGTATGTTAAAATGATTACTTGAAATTATTTTAGCTCCACTCATAAATTAATCTTAAGTTGTAGGAGTTCAACAATAATGCTATAATGTTAAAATATTTTAGCAATAATGCTAAAATATTTTAGTAGTAATGTTGAATATTTAAGCATTGATCTTGAAGTTTGATTCAACAACTATATTCATTTTTCTACTTCATTTTACACTTAACCTAAATTAAAATGGTTACTTCATTGAAATTATTTTTATATATACTTCTAAATCACAAGTTGTAAGACTTCAAGAATATTGTTAAAACATTTGAGTCATATTTCTGAAATGTTTCACCAATATTGTTAAAATTTGATTATTTTTTCTTCTTCATTGTACAAAAAACTTAATTTTAAAATGATTACTTAATTAAAATAATTGCAACCAACTTATAAATCTCTAAGTTGTAATACTTCAACAATTTTGTTGAAACATTTTCACAATATTACTTAAATGTATCGGCAATATTCTTCCAGTTTGCTTCGACAACTACGTACATTCATTTTCTTGCTTCATTATATGAAAAACTTATGTTAAAATTATAATTAATTAAAATTATGATATAAACTGTACTTATACCTAAGTTAAAATGCTTCGACATTATTTTTGAAATGCTTTAGCAATATTTTGGACTTTTGATTCAACAAATATAGTATTTCTTGCAATGATATTCACAAAAAATAACTTGATTAGAGGTTTCATCAATAATGCTGCAATGATACATCATTAATGTTTCCATAAGTCCCATAGTCTTTTTTGTGTCGCAAACAATATCCGTACAAATAACATGATTGAAAATAGTAATAGTACAATAATTCCTACTTTCAACTAACATCATCCCATGCATTTCCATTTACAAAAAACAACATTGGATACCAATTTAATTTATTAATACACCATTCTTGAGTCAATCGTCATACTCTTTCTAACTACAAGTATGTTAATAATATTACGAGAGGACCGTCATGTTTCTTTGTTCTACATATGCTCCATCTTCTTATCAGAACACAGTCTTGGGTGGTTTTTATTCCATGAGAACATTTTTGGTATTTAAAGGGTTATCAAGTAATGAATGAGACACTTCATCAAATTTGAAGTAATTTGTTGCAATCATATATATATTAATCTATGAAATATTGTGTACTTTAAACAATAATGTGACTTCGAAATTGCAAATGCATATTGGCCTAATTTAGTTTTTAGTATTAAGAGACTGTTTGTGTATAAAATTTCTATAAGATTTCATCAATTATGCCCCAATTTTAAATTATTAAAATCATGTTTATGTGTAGAAGGTCGGTAGAATTAAAATTTTCACTTGGAAGTTGATTCCAACTTGTTTTAAGTTAAAATCAGTCAAAATCACCAAATTACCTCATGAGGTAATTCCGTTGATTCTATCTTATAGCCCCCATTTCGAAATTAAATTTAAACCTCGAGAAACATATCATATAGGTGAAACCCAGTTTAAAATTTCAAAATTACTTACCTTTGTAGGATATTGTTTGATAAAGACTTGAATTTAGGTGCATAATAATACTAAGAACTTACATATCCGAAAATTAAGTTTAATACGACATCTAAATTTATTCTAAAAAAATTTATTACCATCCGTCATTTATGTTAGACACTAAATTTTTAAAATTAATTTTAAAAATTTATATTGCTATTTCTAAAAACTTTAATACCAAAACAACCCTAAATTATAAATGATATAATCAAATCATAAGGTACAGAGGAAGTGAAGTAGGATATAAATGCAAATAACATTTTCCTTGTAAAATCTTACGGCACAAGTGCAATCATTTTTTCGCAACCAGTTAACGACATGGGCAATCAGCATTGTTTTGGAACAAGGACAAGCGGTTCCTCCCTCTCCAGAACCAGACCAAACCTCTCCCTCATGTCAAGTTCTTCTCGCTTATTTCCCTGTGGGAGGGACCACTCAAATGTGTGGATCAATGAAGCAAGGATCAGCTGCGTCATCCTTGCGGCCAGTGGCAGTCCTGGACAAATTCTCCTACCTGCCCCAAATGGAGTGAACTCAAAATCATTCCCCTTGTAGTCCAAACTAGACCCCATGAACCTCTCTGGCCAAAATTTGCCTGGATCTGTCCAAACTGCAGCATCCCTCCCAATGGCTCAAACATTCACCATCACTCTACACCCCTTCGGAATTACATAGTCCATCACGTTGCAATCTTCTATTGCTTGCCTGGGGAGAAGAAGCGGGACTGGTGGGTGCAGACGCAGTGTCTCTTTGATGCATGCCTGGAGGTAGGTGAGGTGGACGAGATGGACCTCTTTTACTGTGCTATCTCCCTTTCTTCTATGCCCCACCACCCTTTCTACCTCATTCCGAGCTCTAGTCATGGCTTCCGGGTTCCTGATTAACTCAGACAGTGCCCACTCGATTGTGGCGGTGCTTGTATCCGTCCCAGCAACAAACACATCCGGTACAAACAGGGCTCAGCATTTATGAAACTAAGAGAGATGAGAGGCCAAAGAAATCCACTCAGAAAAATAAGTACTCGGATGAGATTGCTGACCGTGAATAAAGCCCTGAGCTGGAGATCATCAAAACCAGTGGTGAGCAGCATGGACAAGAAGTCTTCCTTTGAATTTGAGTCCCTCTGCTGCTTCCTTTCCTCCATGAGTGCCTCCCAGATCTTATATACTCTATATGCGTACCCCATACTTTCTCTATTTAGTCCTTGAATGTCAAACCTGCCCAGTGCTGGATAAAAGTCTGCAACATTCGGAGCCAGGCCCAGCTCTATAACTCTGGATATAAGGCTCTTAAGGCTCAGGGCCTCATCATTATTCACCAAATCGAAGACATCCTTAGAGAAAATAACGTTTCCCAGAGTGTTAAAAACAGTTTTAAAAACTAGTTCTGCAATCTTAACCTCCTCCCCTTGTCTCTGCAGAACAGACCGCACCAGCTGAGAAACCTTCTCCTCCCTCATCTGCGAGTGCAGCTCCAGGGTCTTCACAGAGAACAACTCCGACTTGCAAACACTTCTGAGTTTTTTTCACCTCTTGTCGCATTCCACTGCCCAAGCCAGTGAGTAGGGAGTGTAGAACCCAATTCTGAAAGTGTGAGGGACGAACCGGGCCGATAGAATTCGGTCCTGGGCCTTGAGGACCTCGGTGGCAGCGGCCGGGGAAGAGGCCACGACAAGGAGCTCCCTTCCAAGCCAGATAGAGAACAACGGGCCGTGAGAGCAGGCAAGATTGGCGAGGGCCACGTGAGGCCTTTTGCGGCTTATCTGCAGGAGGTTTCCCACCAGCGGCCAGTGCCATGGTCCCGGTGGCTGCCGTTTACTGTGCATTGTGGGGAGGAGGTGAAACCAACACCAAAGAAACAGTCCTATCAGTAGCAACAGATACAGTGCTTCTATTTCTGTGATGTAATTCCATAATTCTATGTTTGCTCTTGCTATTTAAAGATTCCAAAGACACTATTTAACTGTTCGCCATACCAGGAGGACAGGACTTTGCGCGGTGCAAAAAACAAATGAGATAAGACTGTGTGTGTGACGGGCAACAGTTGCACTCTCCATAATTGCCAGGCCCAGATGTCAGGTGAGTTAATTATATTGGGACCTATCAGGAAGTCTAGAACATTTCCCTCCCGTCTACCCCATTTATTGGTGGGCAGTGTTTTTCGTATTCCTTACTTGCAGTGAGTCGAGAGTAAAGAAGCAGCATTTATTTTTGGGACCATATGCATTAATATGCATGTTAACCTTACAAATTGCATTTCTTACGCAAAGCAAAGTATAAAAAAGGCCTTCTTGAGGGAGTCATCTTGGCTTTCTTCTTATTACGCGGGCTTCCGGGAATTATATTTAGAACAAAAGAGACTTTATATATCCTCGCTTTTTCTCTACACGGCCTCTCCTCTCCATTAAGTATACGACATATTTGCTTCTCTGCCTTTCAGCATCACTAAGGTTATTTGAAGCCCATGCCCATTTTGGCTGCTCAGTTGAACTCCCAAAAGCTCCTGGTCAGAGCCTGCTTGAGACAATTTTGTGCCTTGGTGAATTTAAACAAGGCTTTGTATATTAACACTATAGATTTACCCAATATCTTGTTTTTCACAGGAGCTCCTTTTTCAATTTAATATTTAGTTAATTTTTCTTTTAAATTTTATATCGTAATTTATGTTTTATAATAAGTATATTCATTATTTTATTTAAAAGTATTTACAAAAAACATAGACCTTAGTAATGAAATGACATAATAAAAAACCACAATGTAGATTAAATTACATAAATTAAAATAAAATTATAACCTAGTGGGCTTTGTCCTCTCTAATAGAGAGATATTGAAGCTTCTTGTCTTTTGAAAAGAGAGAAGAGACTTGAGAAACCGTGTGGCATGGGACATTAGGTAAAAGGTGTAGTAGATTTCAAATGGCAAAATGAAGACTTATATGGTAATCATTTATTGTAAAACAAGGCCCACATATGGTAATTGTACTTACCCTGTTTCCACAAAAATAGGCATGGGTAGTTTATATCTCACTCCTTAATTTCTTATTTGATGGGTATAATTAATGGGGATCACTTGTTCTGCCCATAACTAATATGATTATAGTTTTGCCAAATTTTAAAAATATTAAAAAGATTAAAGAGATGATGGTATGGAAAAGGCACTACAACAAAAATGACTATTAGTGACGCACTTATGCGTCGCTAATAGTCCCATAAACGTCGCTAATGACTATTATTGACGTATAATAAACATCGCTATAAGCGTCAAAAATACTGCTATCGTTATTACCAATTCGCTACATATAACTAAAAGTGTCACTAATAAGGCGTATTAGGGACATATAGTTATGCGTCGCTAATAATAACTATGTGTCGCTAATAATAAAAAAAATAATTATTAAAAAAATTAAAAAATTAAAAAATTAAATTATTAGTGACGTATATTATAAGCGTCGCTAACAAAGAATTATTAGTGACGCTTATGTATACATCGCTAATATAAAAAATATTTTAAAAAAAATTAAAAATAACTTATTAGCAATGTATATATAAAGTGTCGTTAATAAGTCATTATTAGCGACACTTTTTAAGTGTCGCTAGTAATTAATTCTTTTAAAACAAATCAAATAGCGACGCTTTTTAAGCGTTGCTAATAATTATTTTTTAAAAAAATAAATAGCGATGCTTTTTAAGCGTCACTAGCAATTAAATTTTTTTTAAAAAAAATCAAATAGCGACACTTTTAAAGTGTCGCTAATAATTTATTTTTACAAAAAATCCCCAATGGGCCTGATGGCCCTCCGGGGGAAGGAGAGGGAGCCGGAAGACAGCGGGTCACCGGACCCCTGGCTCCACACACCTCCTCTGAAAATAAGAGGAGGGAGAGGGGGGAGGGGGCCTGCTTGGGGGGATAGGAACAGGGGGAGGGAGGGAGGGAGGGGGAGGGTGGGGGGATCGGAGCAGGGGGAGGGAGGGAGGGGGACTGGAGTAGGGGAGGGAGGGCAGAGGAGGGGGGAGTGTGGGGGCCAACATGGGGAGGGGAAGGGGGCGGAGAGGGGGGGGATTGGGCGGCGATAGCTGGTGATGGGGTGACCGGAGCAAGGGGAGGGAGGGGGGACCGGAGCAGAGGGAGAGGGGGAATGGAGCAGGGTGGAGAAGGGGAGGGGGACCGGAGGGGTGGGAGGGAGGAGGAGTACCGCAAGTAGTGGGCGAGAGGGGCGGCGCGGTGGCAGGCGGCTAGGAGATGCAGCGGCTGGAGTAGGGGGAGGGAGGGGGGACCGGAGCATAGGGATAGGGAAAATGAGGCAGGGCGGAGAAGGGGGAGGGGGACCTGAGGGGTGGGAGGGTGGCGGAGGATGGCTAGTCATGGGCGAAGGAGAGACGCAAGGGTGGGCGGTGGGGAGACGTAGCAGAGTGAAAGAGAAAGGAGGGAGCAATGGAGGGGGTGGGGGGCCGGAGGACGGGGCGCTGTAGGTAGCCGGGATGAGAGGCCAAGGAGGCAGGACAGCGAGGAGACGGGCGGCGGCAGCGAGGCAGCAACAAGGGGAAAAATGGAGGAGGGCGCCAGAGAAATGAATAGGCAGCGGGCGAAATTTCACCCACAGTATTTCTTTTACAAAAAAATTACATTTGCGACGCTCTAATACAAATTATCAACGACGTATTAATTATACGTTGCTAATACAACGAGCATTAGCAACGTATAAACTACAACATAGTAGTAACGAAGTATAAACTTATATGTTGCCAATACCACATAGTATTAACGACATATAAAGTTATATGCCGCTAATACTCCTATTTTTTTTAAAAAAAATTCATATCCCCTCCCTTCTCTCTCTCTTCCCCCCCTCTCTTCCCTCCCATCTTTCTCTCTCTTCCCTCCCCTCTCTCTCTCTCTTCCCCCCTCTCTCTTCCCCCCCTCTCTCTCTTCCCCCTCTCTCCCCCGTCTCCTCCTCTCTCTCCCTCTCTCTTCCCTCCCCTCTCTCTCCACCCCCTCTCACTTCTCTCTCTCCACCCTCGTTCTCTCTCCTCCCTCCTCTCTCTCTCACACCCTCTTGTCTCTCTCTCTTCCCTCCCCTCTCTCTCTCCTCTCTCCTCCCTCTTTCTTCTCTCTCTCTACCGTCTCTCTCCACCCTTTCTCTCTCCTCTCTCTCTGCCCCTCTCTCTCCTCCCTCTCCTCTCTCTCACCCTCTCTCTCTTCCCTCTCCTCTCTCTCTCACCCTCTCCCTCTCCTCTCTCTCTCCACCCTCTCCTCTCTCTCACCCTCTCTCTCCTGTCCCTCTCCTCTAATTTAAATTTTTTAAGATTTTTTATTCTTTAAAATTAATTTTAAAAAATAAAAAAAATTAAAGAAAATTATATTAGCGACATATAAAATTATACGTCGCTAATACATCAAGTATTAGCGACATATAGATTACTATTTATTTTAATTTTATTTTTTTATTTTTAAAATATAAAAATTAAAAAAACCAAAATAAAATTCCTCACTCCTCTCTTTCCTCCCTCTCTCTCTCTCCACCCTTTCTCTCTCCCCCTCTCTCTCCACCCTTTCTCTCTCCCCCTCTCTCTCCTCCCTCTCTCTATCTGCCCTCTCCTCTCTCTCCTCCCTCTCTCTGTCTGCCCTCTCCTCTCTCTCCTCCTCCTCTCTCTTCTCTCTCTCTTTTCGATTCCTCTCTCCCCTCACTCTCACTCTCTCTCCATGCACTCTCTTCACTCTCTTTTATTATAAATTATATTTTAAAATTAATAATAAAATTTACAAATAAAATATATTATATGTAAATAGTGAAAGTTTAATATATTCTTAACACTAGTTTTAATTAAAAATTTAATATTTATTTATTATATATGTAAATATTAAATATTGAATAAAATATATATTATATTTAGGAAGTTTATTATAATTTTTTTAATATTTATTTATTAAATAAAATTAATTAATAAAGCTTATTAGAAATGGTATTTGTAATGCTTATTTAAAAGCCTTACTAATAATTTAAATTATAATTTTTTTTATTTTTAATTAATAACTATTAGTAACGCTTTTGTAAGCGTCGCTAATAGCAACACTATTAGCGACGCTTTTGTATAAGCGTCACTATTGCAAAAGCTATTAGCGATGCTTAAGAAAAGCGTCGTTAATAATTATTTTTTTTAATTTAAAAAAAATATATATATTAGTGATGGTGGTATAAAGCGTCATAAATAGAGGAACTATTAGCGATGCTTATAATAAAGCGTCGCTAATATGATTAGTATTAGCGATGCTCTAAACTAGGCGTCGCTAATATATGACTATTAGCGATGCATACGAAAATGCGTTGCTAATAGTTTATTTTTTTTGCGACATTTTTTTATACATTGTAAATAGTTATTTTTAGCGATGCTTAACTAAGTATCACTAATACTACATTTTGTTGTAGCGAGGAACGTTGTGAATTTTTGCGTCTTTAGTGGAGATCTCTCTTGGACATCTATGTATCGGTTTTTTTTAGTGGGGCTTTAGGCAACTGTCTAGGCTCCAACCGGACCGGTAGAAAGTGAAGATGAGGAGTCTACCACTCCCTTAACACCGTATGTGGATATTTACTATTTTTTTATCTAGATGGTAGATATCTATCCACTATGTATAAAGTAGGTAGGTTAGCTATAATAGGGGGTGGCAAGACTTTCATCCGAAAAAGTGAAAAGTTTGTCGTGCCATTATTTTGTTTGGCCAAATGAAGACACATACATTCAATTTAGTATAGCAATACTAGAGGTTAATAATATACCCGAGTATTCGTTGGTGTCAGTATGGCGGTTTGGTCATAATTTGGAGTGCAAATGTGCACTGTTGTATTTAGGGTTTGTTGTATCTAGGGTTGTAAGTGGGTCAGGCCCTAACCCGCTAGGGGTGCGCCCGGGTATGAAAAAAAGAAAATTGTAAGGCCCAACCCAAGCCCAAAGACAAGGTCAAAACTTTAGTTCATTCCTACTCGGGCCTAGTAAGATGATGAACAGTTTAACAAAAGCAATTTTCATGTTATAATACGGTTTTCATATTCCAAAGTGCAAATGACAAAGACACTGACAGAGGAGAGAACAATTTGTATTCATCCAAAGATTGCAATAAGCTTGTACCCCAATAAATTAAAGCATGGCAAAGTTTTCTAGAAAAAGCAACGTCATATATTAATTCCTAAGATATTCCAGGAGTACGATCATGAAAATTGGGTTTGCAATCAATAAAGAACAATACCTTAACATGGCCGTGAAACTATCTTCTTGCCCTCATATTTCAGAGATCATAACAGAATCACACACACACGGCCACTTTACCTTCAAATCAAAAGACAACTTTACTTGGAGATATGAACATATAATCCTAATATTTCAGCAAACGACAACAAGCATAGGGCACATATCCACGAGAATTCAAATGAAGATAAGCAACGTAAGCGGGCCTTAATAGCTACGGGCTTTTAAATTTCAGGCTAGGCCTATGTCACAACCCATATTTTAAGGCCCAAGCCCACAAATTTATGGGCCTGATCAAGACCGGTTGGCAGGCTAGCCCGTATTACTTGTAGCCCTAGTTGTATGAGGGCAATTGGATAGTGTATGTATCTTGTTGATGGGCTACAAGAATGACGATTTAATTTTGATAGTCTTAAAATTCATCCCCTTAGTTGGGGAAATATTTGCGGCCTAAAAATGAAGAGGGCCTGGGTATTAGATCTGTGTATTATAGAATTGACAAAACTTTTCTTAGTGCTTGTAAAAGATAAGAATTCTCTCTGGATCAAATAGGTGCACTCTTATTATATTCAAGATTCTTCACAATTTAGCATTGTGATGTTCCTCTTCATGCTTCATCCTCTTAGAAAAATATTTCTTTCTCTTCTCAGCAGTATCATTGAATTTATATCTTCTTAGGTAAATGATGGGACTAGCATTTTCTTCTAGTTAGATCAATGGGTTGGAAACTAATTTTCTCCATAATTATGGCCATTGTCTTGTACATCATATGGGTATCCATCAACTTGCCTTAAGTTTACATTGTCTGATTAATGGTAGCTGGATGTGGAATTAGCAAATCAATTTGAGAAGTGATCATCTTCTTGAATTATTATGGGATAAAAACCAATTTTGAATCTAAGACTCAAATACAATCCTTTGGAAGCCAACACATTCTGGTAATTTTGCTATAAAGTCAGCTTATAGGGTGTTAACCAAGCATAATCCAAAATTAAAATAAACCAATTTAGTATGGTTTAAACATCACATTCCTCATCATTCTTCCATTTGTTGGATGATGTTTTATAGGCACCTTCTTACCTGGTATAAGATTCAAGCTAGATGTATTCTTATTATCAATAAATATATTTTGTGCAAATCTGATTTGGAAACCACATGGAACATTTTCTTCAAGTGTGGCTATTTTAAATAGATAATGAGTACAATTTTCATATTTCTATGAATTTACACATATTGCGGCCAAGTTTCTAAATTTCTTCAGTATAATCGCTTTCTTAGTAAGTACATTCCTAATCTCAAGGTATTATTGAAGTTATTCATAAATTGTGTTCTCTACCACGTATAGAGGGAAATAAACAACTGTTTTTTTTTTTAGACATGAATGCCTTCACAAGCTATGTGAAATCAAGTCAAAATTTATATGACGGCTAATTCTCAACTTTCTAAGATTATCCAAACATTTCTTTTTATTGTTGTATGTTGAAAGATGGAAATCCCAATTTTCTTCTATTGATTATTCTAGTGATCCTCCTTTGTTTTAATAGAAGGGAGTTCTCTCCCCCATTTTCACCAACCAAAAAAAAATTCTAGGTGATACAAAACATTATTGAAATTTACATTAAAAGTGGTCAAAATGTCATCAGTCGTTAATTAATGTGTGGTGACATGTTTTATATGTAGGACCTAGCATTGTAGGAGGGGGTGAAACATGTGCATTATGCTATGTGCAATGGATTAATATTCTAAATTTACTTGTCCAAGTGCGACATAATTCAATCTCATCTCTTCCAACATCCATATATCTCAGTTTTGTCGATGTTGCAGAGGTAACCCATGACATTGGTGTCAGCACAACATAAAAAAAGGCCTTCCACCGGTCGTCTTTAAACAGCCACAATAGACTACAGTAGCCGTTTTAGCGTCACCACAGAAATAAATCTCGCTTTTGGTCGGGCAATTAGCGGCAATCTTTGTAATTGCCGCTAAAGATAAACCTATCCTTTTTCATATTGTTGCTTTTTTACCGCGGCAACTTGCCAACCGCCACTAAATATTTTTGGTGGCGATTGTTGGCAACTCAATGCTTTTTGTGGCGGTCTACAAAACACCGCTATATATTTTAGGCATGTTTCAACAGTTGCATCAGTTCAATAACCATTGCTAAACATACTTTTTGCGGCATTTTGGCATACTATTAGCAGCGCTAAGAATCTTTCTGTTACCCATTCAGTAGCAGTTTGGTTGTACTATTAGCTGCGGTGTAAAAGCCCTTCCCAGCAATACGTTATATATATTTTTCATTTCTACAAAACCTATATAATAAATATTGCTTCTATATTACAATTGTATTTAACCATCAACACAATTCATAAATAAAAAAAACTTAATTCATTAACACAAAGATAAAATAGTATCAAACATTAACATTATGTTTAAAACAGAATAACTACTTGACTAAGTGTTACTGAATTTAAGATTTCTAATACTTGTTCATAAAACTAAACCCTAACCATGAGTTACATTTGACAAGTACATGCAAAAACCAAAAACTCATGTATAGAGGATGATCTATCCTTATAAGTTGACAATATAGCATCATCCATCATTGACCTATGTACACAAAATCCAAATGACCATGCATTAGATTATAAAAGAATATATCCAAAACACTAATACATATTTCTACTTTCTATGGAAAAGCTTATACTCTAGTAATGTGCTTGCCCCGGAGGGACCACTACTCCATCAATGGGACTCATTCTGGTCTTGTAAGCTCTCCTCTGGGTATTCGGACTTCCTTACTAGGAAAGGATATGGGGTAGGCTAAACACTCATGAGTACGATCACAAATGCTATAATAACATGTGGGTTGCACTAGGGTTGTCCTCTCTTTCCATTGTTGTTTGTTTTAGTGATGCAATCTCTCACAGATATCCTTATAGTTTTTTATAATGATGGGAGGATCATCATCCCTATTCATGGGAATGCTTCAGCCATCTCTCACTTGCTCTTTGCAGATGATGTCCTCCTTTTTTCACAAGCATCAAATTTCCTTTGCTACTGGATTAAAAGAGGCATTGAATTTGTTCTCTCAAAGTAGTGGTCTCTGGGCTAATGATTCTAAAAGTTGTATTTTCTTTTCAGCTTATTGTACCCAAAAAACAATCATTCTTCAGTTATTTAACTTTAGAGAAGGACATATTCCGGTACGCTATTTGGGCCTTCCACTATTCTTGGGCTGTCTTCAGGCATCCATGTATGCTAATATTCTTGATCAGTTTCACATAGCATTAGTGATAAGTATAATTTATATGTTATTTTACCCTTAATTATTCTATTTTTTAGTTTCATTTAAGAGTTAATATAGGTTAAATAATTAGAAATTAAATTTAATTAGGTTAGAAAAAGCTTTCATGATGATTTGAATTAAATTAGCTTATTTTGCAGATTCTTTATTGGCGTTCAAACGGGGTCACTTACCGTTCGATCGGGATAACGTAATTTTGAAGAAAATACAGTTCAAGCGTTCGAACGGGCATGCAGGGCGTTCAAATGGGATAACGTGCAGTTTCTTAGTTTTAGCCAATTTTCAATCCTTTTCAT
This sequence comes from Saururus chinensis, assembly GCA_035235625.1. Lineage (NCBI taxonomy): Eukaryota > Viridiplantae > Streptophyta > Magnoliopsida > Piperales > Saururaceae > Saururus > Saururus chinensis. Next base: position 26,218,666 of record CP141147.1, read on the forward strand.
ATTGGACTTCTTCCTATGGATCTTATGCCTATATAAAGACATATTTAGCTTAAAATTGGAGGATTCTAGTAGATTTTATGAAGAGAAAAAGGAAGAAAAAGATGGAAGAGAACTCAAAGCTTTCAATGGAGATTCAAGTGCTTTTTTCTACAATGGAAGGCTAGACTTTTCTTTTACTTAGGAGTTGATGAAGTTATAGGTAAGTTTCAGTTTCTTTTCTTTTTAATTTAGATCTCAGTTGTGAATGATGACAATTGTATGATAAGAATTTCCTTTTTAATGGAAGAGCTTTTAATGTTTATTCAAATCTATGTTGATTTATTGTCTTGTAGATGATAGATTGATGTGGTTTTGATATTTGCATCAATTCTAATTTCTGTGATTTAGATGAGATGGTCATACAATAGTTTTAATGTTCAGATAATTAATGACTTGGATGAGTTATACTAAGATTAGACGGGTCATGCCTATAGCTAGTTTAGTGTAGATGATTTGTGCTATTGTCGAAGATAGTTCATGCCATGGAATTTAATTAATGACTCTTTCTAAAGTAATTCTAGCTTGTAGCTGAGAATACTTATTCATATTCATACTAGATTTAGATTAAAAGTTAAAGAATTATTATGGTTTTATAGTGAATTCAATTTCCTAAGTAATTTCCATCATATTAATCTCTTGTTTTTAAACTAGTTAACTTCTTTCCTTTACTTAATTAAAGTTTAAGTTTGTTTTAGTTTTCAATCAGAAAATTCCTCTTTAGATTTAGTAATAATTCATCCGTCCCTGAAGTTCGACAACCCTTAAATACTTATCCTAGTACAATAACCTTGTACACTTGGAAAGGGTTTAATTATAAACGATCAAGTTTTTGGCTCCGTTGCCGGGGACGGTGTTGATTTGTTACTAAATTAGTATTAGGATAATTCTATCTAATTTAGATTCTGTTTACTTTAGTTTTTAGGTTAATTCTTAGTTTCTTACTTTTTTTTATTTGATCTTGTTGGCTGAGTTGAAGATCGTGCTCTCTACACTTGTGGCCACAAGTGGACATCGACAAGCATAGTGTTTCTCTTCGGTTTGCAAGATCCTTTTCTCTTTTTATTTTTAGTTTTTTTCTTAGTTAGTTTTTGCTTATTCTTCCCCTTTTTACACTTAAAATTGTGTGGTGTGTTTGTGGTGTATGCGTAGTCGTCGCTCCTTACTCGCCCGATTAGTACCATTTGACCTTGAGCCTGAGTGGACATCTAGGAGAGCTGAGTTGCCCTCGACCTACATCCCTACACCCCCAAACTCTCCCACCAATTCCTCCTCGCACACTACTACCCTCATCATGGTTGAACATTAGGTAGTAGATGCACCACTTAATGCTCTAAGGGAGTATTACACTCCCAATGAGTACACCTCTCCTTCATGTATTAGGTTGCCAGCGGTCGCTACTCAAAATTATGAAATTAAGCCTAATGTCATTCAAATGCTTCCATCTTTTTATAGGCATAATAATGAAAACCTGTATAGGTACCTAGATGACTTCTTGGAAATATGCACAACTTTTAAGCTCTCAAATTTAACCAATGAAGCTGTTAAACTTCACCTTTTTCCTTTCACATTGAAAGATAAGGCTAAGGAATGGCTTCACTCATTAGAGCCAAACATTATCACAACATGGGCCCAAATGCAAGAAGAGTTCCTTAAAAAGTACTTCCCCATAGGTAAGACCAACCAAATGAGAAAGGCTATAACCACTTTTGCCCAACTTCCCACTGAACAGTTCCATGAGAGTTGGGATAGACTTAAGGACCTTCTTAGGAGGTGTCCTCATCATGCTGTCCCTAAGTGACAATTAGTGCAACGTTTTTATGAGGGTCTTACTGAACAAAACCGTCATCTTGTTGATGTAAGTTGTGGGGGTACCTTCTTGCTAAAAAATAAAAATGAGGCATGGAAACTTTTTGAGGACTTGAGTAAAAATTCTCTTCAACATGCTGCGTTGAATAGAAATGAGAGTGGATTATCTACCTTGAACAATGCCACCTCTAGGGGTGGCTTGTATGAAGTTAAAAACCCATTAGACCTCTCCTCCAAAGTTGATACTTTGAGTATGAAGTTGGACCTCCTTATAACTTCAACCCATCAGCCCACTCCCTTCACTCAAGATGCATGCACAATATGCCTTAGCCCATCCCATACTATCATTGAGTGCCCCTTTGCCTCTCAATTTCCTGAGCTTGTCCAAGACCATGTGGATGCTACCCAATCCTTCCATAGGGCTAAGAACAATCCATTTTCAAATATATATAACCCTAGGTGGAGGAATCATCCTAACTTTTCTTAGCAGACACAAAACCAAGGGGTTATGGGTAACCAGCCCCCTAGGCAACCATTCCAAGTCCTACCAGCCCCTATCCACCAACCTCAAGTGCAACCTCCGTATGTCCAATCCAATAGGAGTCCAAGTTTTGAAGAAAAGGTCTTGAGTGCCTTGCAAGGCCTTCAATCTCAATCCCAACTCCTCCACTCTCACACACAATCTATAGCAAAGTTAGAAGCCCAAATTGGACAACTAGCTAATGTTATTAACAAGAGAGAGATGGGGACGTTGCCAAGTTAACCCCTACCAAACCCTAAAGGTCAATTTCAGGTAGAGGGAGCTCCTCCCTCTAATGAAGAAGTTAATTCCATAATGACCCTCAGGAGTGGGAGGATTGTTGACAAGAGTGTTGGGGGGACACCAGTGACAGATGATAGGAGTGAGGAGTTAGAAGGGGCAGCCCCTAATGAACCTCAAGTAGAAGTTAGTGCACCACATAAGAAGAAGTTTGTATCTCCTTCCCCTTCCTCAGAGCCATAGTCTAAGACCACTTCCGAGGGATCTTATATCCCTAGGGCACCTTTTCCTTAGTATCTTGACATGGCCCCACCATTTAGAAAGAGCACAGCTAAGATGGATGATATTCTTGAGACTTTTAAACAAGTCAAAATTAATCTCCCCCTCTTAGATGCCATTAAGCAAGTCCCTGCTTATGCTAAGTGCCTTAAAGACCTATGCACTCAAAAGCGTAAATCCAAGACCCATGTGTCTAAGAAGGTCTTTCTCACCGAGCAAGTTAGTTCTCTTTTGAAGTTTGACACCCCACCTAAGTATAAGGACCCTAGAGTGCCCACTATTTCTTGTGTCATAAGCCATCACTCCATCCATAGAGCCCTCCTTGACCTTGGTGCGAGTGCCAATCTACTCCCTTACTCGGTGTATGAGAAACTAGGGTTAGGTGAATTGCAGCCTACATCAGTTACCTTGCAGCTAGCTGACAATTCTGTGCTTAAGCCTCGAGGAGTCATTGTGGATGTCTTAGTGAAGGTTGACCAGTTCTTTTTCCCTGTTGATTTTATTGTCTTAGATATGGAGACCGGTGCCAACTCCACATATCAAATTCCTATCATTCTAGGTCGTCCATTCCTTGCCACAGCTAATGCATGCATAAATTGTAGGACGGGGGTAATGGAGATGACCTTTGGGAACATGAAAGTGCAACTAAATATTTTTGATGTGTCTAACCATTTGCCTGCAACTTCTAATGCTGAATGTTTTATGGTAGATAATTTTAGATTTGATGCTTATGATAGAGGTCCATCTTTTGTAGCATCAGCCCATAATCAAGTCATGCCTTCTAATTTTTCTACGTCATCTTTTTGGAGACTTAAGATAAGAGCCAATGCTAATATCTACTAGCCACCCTGATATATTTGAGAATGTTGGCAATGTCTGGCTGAAGACAATAAACTTACTGCTTCTAGGGAGGCAACCCTTGTTTAATTCGGTTTGTTTTTATGTTTATTTTCTCTCTTTTTCTTTCAGTTTTAGTTAACTTTCCTTTATTTAATCCATTTAGTGAATTTTTATTTAGTAGTTTCAGTTAATTAACTGGATTTTTTTATTAAATTTTTTTTTGTTTTACCATTCGATCGGGACTGTTCCCGATCGATCAGCCCGATTGATCGGTAAGTGTTCCGTTCGAATGGTCGAGTCATCACTTTCAACGCGCGCGCCGACCAGTTCGGTTCCGCCGTTGTTTTGCCTCCGCCGCGTCATCTCTGTTTTCCTCCGCCGTCTTCCGTACCCTGTCCAGCGAGATTTTTGGTCCAAAATCATCTCTCCCTTCCGAATTTTCGCGTAGAATCCATTTCTGGAGTCAAATTGAGCTGAATCGGCCTCTATTTCACGCTATTCTTCTGTTTCATTGGTAAGCCCCAAATTCGATTTTTGAATTTTTCTTTCAATTTTTGACTAAATCAGGTGTAAGTTTTTGTGGATATTTGTTAGGATCAACTTCTATATTCCATGTTCATGATTTGGTACAATTTGATTGAATGAATGATGCATTGTGTAAGTTGGATTTCGAATTTTTCATTCCGCACTATTTTTTGTCAAAAATTCCAATTTTTGATGCTTTAATGAATCAGTTTATATGTACTTGTTGTATTAAATATGCTTAGTTTTTACTTGTACATATTCTACTCTGATTTGGAACATTTATGCTAATTTTGTTTGTAGGAGTATTTTTGTAATTTGACATTATTGGGCGTGTACAAAATTTTTTTGCTTTCCAGTCGCTTCCATATCCCTTTTAGCAGATCTATGGTGCATGGTTCTCGTTCTAATGCTCCGAAGAAGAGGAAGAGCACCTCTTCTACTTCGTGTGCTTCATCTTCTACTACCGCCGCTGCCGATCTACCTCTTCGTGCTATTGTTTACGAGCGACAGGTGGAGTTTGTTCCCACCCTCACTGCTGCCCAGTCATAGCTTATGGAGCGAGAGGATTGGTACTCCTTTTTCTCACAGATTGCAACCCCTGACACTCGCATACATCATGAGTAGGTTCGATCTTTTTATGCATCCGCCGTTATTAATGAGAGGGGATATATTGTTAACACCATTGGAGATATTACGATCACTGTCACACCAGATCTCATAGCTACAGTGATGGGTCTCACACGCTCCAACTTCACTTATCCCTCTTTTGCTGATTTTGCTTTTCCTGATGAGTACACTATCACGGGGACTCTTATGGGACAGGAGCGAGGCCCATCCCTCACATATGGATTGCCAGCTTCTCTCATGACGCGGGACTATCGTTTTGCACATCTGATATTGGAGTATGATATATGGTTTTGCCGTCATGAGAAGGTTAACTTCACCTTAGCTCGCCTTCTTTATGTTTTGGGTCGTGCAGAGCGGATTCACATTGATTTTCCCTCCTTTGTCTTCGCACGGATGGCATATATAGTTTCTGGACCAGTGGATGCTCGATTAGCTTTTCTTTTTCTTTTGGAGAAGATTTTTGTTCACTTTCAGTTGGATTTTCCTTCATACGCACCCACGAACTGAGGTTTAGGGGTCATTTCCCAGGCGACCCTAAACCGGATGATCACACATTGTCCGCCTCGACTAGAATTCGATGAGGCGAACAAGGAGGAGCCAGCCGCAGAGGGAGTACCAGAGGTTGCAGCTGAGCCACGTATTCCACCACATTCTTTTGCTAACGCCTCTTTCCTTCAGATGGAGCATCGTCTTCGTGCACATATTGATTCTTCTCAGGAACAGTTTCAGATGAGGCTTATTGCCCATATAGATGCTCAGATAGCTGCTCATATGACTGAGATGAGGGGACTTATACAGAGACTGGCTGATTTGATTCGTAGCCAATCAGCTTCGGCAGATGCGGATGATAGTGACTAGAGTTATATTGATGTCGATGATTATGATGATGTTGATATTTAGCTGTGCATGAGCTACTTTTATCTTATCTTTTCTTATCTTATCTTTTCTTTATTTTTTATTTTTTTTATTTTTATTTTTTTTGTTATCTCTTTTCTGGGAGCTTGGTATTTTAGGTTTGGGAAATTGATCTTGATATGTATGTTTCTCATGTTTTCTCAATCCTATGTACTTCACTTTTCAAATTAGTGGATTAGTTATGCTTTCAGGTGATATCTTTCTTTCCCTCTCTTACTTATTCTTGTCATTGTAGTATATATTTTCTTTAACATTGAGGACAATGTTCAGTTTTAGGTTTGGGGGTGTAGAAAGATATTTTTATTTCTTATTTTTCTTTTAGGATGTTTTAGAGTATTTTTTTCATTTTTCTTTTGTTTACTTTTAAGTGGGTTTTATCGCTTATTTTCTTTTAAAAGTATATGTCTATTTTTAAAGAGATCAATTTCATGAAGAAAGTTCAAGTAATTAATTAAGTGATGAAAATGATTAAGTGAGTAATTTCTATTTAATTTTCATTATCTTGGATAATTGTGCTTATATTTTTAAATCACATTTCACACACTTGAAACTTGTAGGAATATAATTTTATGATTTATTACTTGTAATCTTAGTGGGATATCTTTAACTGAACATATATTTTTAAAAACTTGGCAATTGAGTAATTTTTAATATTTTATGATAGATTTTTATGCTTAGCTTTTATTTGAAAAAAAATGGGATAAGTGTGTATAGAAAAAAAAGAGAAAAAAAGTTGAAAAAAAGGATTGAATGAAAAAAAAATTGATGAAAAAAAAATATATATAAAGGTTTGTTTTTCTTTTTACTGAGTAACCAGACCTTGTGCCTAGGCAAGTATAAGGGATCGCGTCAAAAGGTAAAAAGTTGAGATAAATTCTTTTATGACTTGCTTGGTTCTGTAGCCTTTATAGTTTGAGTTATTAAGCCTGAGGGGTGTTTCAACACTTAGTATCTTGAGCCAACTAGATTAGGGACACTGGCCTAACGCTTGTTACATGGACTATTTAGAAAGCTTAATAGAACTAAGTATTGCACAAGTTATATTTTGAGATATATTATGCTCTTATTCCCTGAATTTAATTGAATTTAAAGGCTATTTCATTAGGGTTTATTATGAGATATTAAAGATGAAAGATTGTCATGGTTATATTTTTGAGTTACTGAACTTTAATGAGCTTAGTTAATGGGTCACATACGATATGCTTGTTAATAATGAGTGAAATTGTATGACTACAAAGTTTCTACACTTTATGTTTTTGAAATGTATATATGTAGTTGCACAATTATTTCCAAGATGGGGTTATAGAATGGATTATTCCTTACTTGAAAGTGATCAGATCGAAATTGTTTACTTGTTTCAAGTATTTGTGGTTGGTTCTTTTTAAAAATAGTTATGTGTTTTTAAGAGATGATTGTTTTTAGAATTTTATTTTCTTTTTTATTTTATTTTATTTCTTAGGATTAGATGTTTGTGGGTATCATTGCTGCAAACCCTTACGAGACACAACTCGTCTAACTAGGGACACCTAGGGGTTTAAAGGCTTGTTGCATACGCTAAATGCAATCGTGATTCCCTACGAAAGTGACATTTATTTATTTTTTCTAGATTAGTTGTTTTATTTTCTTTTGCTCGAGGACTAGCAAAATATAGGTTTGGAGGTATTTGATAAGTATAATTTATACGTTATTTTACCCTTAATTATTCTATTTTTTAGTCTCATTTAAGAGTTAATATAGGTTAAATAATTAGAAATTAAATTTAACGAGGTTAGAAAAAGCTTCCATGATGATTTGAATTAAATTGGCTTATTTTGCAGATTCTTTATTGGCGTTTGAACGGGGTCACTTACCGTTCGATCTGGATAGCGTAATTTTGAAGAAAATATAGTTCAAGTGTTCGAACGGGAATGTAGGGCGTTCGAACAGGATAATGTGCAATTTCCTAGTTTTAGCCAATTTTTAATTCTTTTCATATTGGACTTCTTCCTACGGATCTTATGCCTATATAAAGATATATTTAGTTTAAAATTGGAGGATTCTAGTAGATTTTATGAAGAGAAAAAGGAAGAAAAAGATGGAAGAGAACTCAAAGCTTTCAATAGAGATTCAAGTGCTTTCTTCTATAATGGAAGGCTAGACTTTTCTCTTACTTAGGAGTTGATGAAGTTATAGATAAGTTTCAGTTTCTTTTCTTTTTAATTTATATCTCAGTTGTGAATGATAAAAATTGTATGATAAGAATTTTCTTTTTAATGGAAGAAATTTTAATGTTTATTCAAATCTATGTTGATTTATTGTCTTGTAGATGATAGATTGATGTGGTTTTGATATTTGCATCAATTCTAATTTCTGTTATTTAGATGAGATGGTCATACAATAGTTTTAATGTTCAAATAATTAATGACTTAGATGAGTTATACTAAGATTAGACGGGTCATGCCTATAGCTAATTTAGTGTAGATGATTTGTGCTATTGTCGAAGATAGTTCATGCCATGGAATTTAATTAATGACTCTTTCTAAAGTAATTCTAGCTTGTAGCTGAGAATACTTATTCATATTCATACTAGATTTAGATTAACAATTAAGGAATTGTTATGGTTTTATAGTGGATTCAATTTCCTAAGTAATTTCCATCATATTAATCTCTTGTTTTTAAACTAGTTAATTTCTTTCATTTACTTAATTAAAGTTTAAGTTTGTTTTAGTTTTCAATCAGAAAATTCCTCTTTAGACTTAGTAATAATTCATCCGTCCCTGAGGTTCGACAACCCTTAAATACTTATCCTAGTACAATAACCTTGTACACTTGCAAAAGGTTTAATTATAAACGATCAATTAGAGGGCTCGAAAAGAAAATTACTCTCCTATGCTGGAAGGTTAGAGCTCTTGAAATCTATTCTTTCCAGTAAGCACATTTATTAGTCTTTTAACTTTCTTTTTCTAGTTAGTGTTTTTAAACAATTATAATTTTTTATGGCTGATTTCCTTTGGAGTAATTTTGACCAATCTCGAAAGTTTCATCCCCTTAGTTAGAAGAAGTTTTGTTGTCCTAAAGATGAGGGTGGCCCGGGCATTATATCCATTGGGGATTGGTGCTCTATTGGTTTATCCAAGCACTTCTAGAGAATTTTACATGATAAAGAATCGTTATGGGCGAAATAGATTAATGAATTTTATATTTAGAGTTCTTCAATCTAGCATTGTGATACTCCTTCATTTGCTTCATCTTCTTGGAAAAATATTTTATCAATGTGTAATACTTGGATGGATTTCATTTCCTACAAAGCACATAATGGGAGGAAAATTCTTTTTTGGTTGGATCCTTAGGCAGGTAATTTTACTCTTTTGCAAAATTATGGTAATCATCTTATCTTTCAATTGGAAAGTCATCCTCTTGTAACTATATCAAATTGTATGGTTATTGATAATAAGAAATGGACTGAACAAATTAACTTGAGATATGACCGTTTATTGCAAACTATAAATGTTGCTCCGGTGCTTAACTATAATAAGGATAAAGTCATATGGAAACCTCATTCCTCTAGAATGTTTATTACCAAATTTGCATATAATGCTATCTCTAGACATGGCCTTAAGATAAGATAGACTTCTCTTCTCTGGTTCAAGCATCACATCCCAAAACATTCCTTCATTAGTTGGTTAATGCTTCATGGAAGACTGCTTACTTTAGATAAAATTCAAGCAAGAGGAGTTCAAATAGTCAATAGATGTATTCTATGCAAGGCTGACCAGGAAACATCTCCCCTTCTACCCTTTCAAAAAAAAAATGTTAAGGTTCGTAGGTAATGAAGTTACTTATGGTGCAGACGCTAGTAGGGCCTTCTCTTCGAGGGCCTAAAAATTGGTTAGGCAGAGTCCAATCAATAGTCTAGCTCCTACTTTTCTAACGACCATCGCGGGTGAAATATGATGTACCTAAAGCTTTTTTCTTTGTAGTCACAATGCGGGAGAAACGAAAGACAAAATTCATTTTGAGAGTAGTGTTATCTGACGTTAACTTCTAAATTTGTACAAAAATCTACTAATTTATGAATTTAACGTGGAAATGAAAGGATCACGGATACACACATTCACATGTATGTTGTAGAATTCAAAAAATGTTATACGAGAAACAACAAGTGAATCATAAACCACAGACGCAACCCTCCGCTGCATGCATCACCTAGTGCTTCTTGCTCAGACACAGACGTTCATCATATTATCCGGTTGCCTCCCCAAACTAAGAGTCCATAAATAGCTTAGAACACATTCACACATCCATGAAGATCCAACAAACAAAAAATGAAAGCACTGTATCTTTTACCCACCACACTATTCTTTTCCTTTTGGTTTCAGCCCCTCCCCACACTTTATAGTAAACGTCTTGCACCAGGACCACAGGACCATGATGCTGGCCGATATTGGGAAACATTCCACAGCTAAGCGCGAAACGTCCTCACCAAGACCTGGCCAAGCTTGCCTGCGTCCATGGCCCACTGCTCTCTATCCGGCTCGGTATACAGCTCGTCATAGTTGCCTCCTCCCCGGCTGCGGCCACGGAGGTCTTCAAGACACATGACTGGACTCTGTCCGGAAGGTACGTCCCTTACAGTACAAGAGTAGAGTGCTACTCTCCCTACTCCATTGTTTGGGCTGTGGAGTGCGATGAGAGGGGGAAGATGTTATTTTCGTACCTTTGCCTTGATTGTGATGAGAAATGTTACTGGAATGTTTATGATCGAATTAAGCAATCCGCTCTATCCTTAAGACAGAATTTGCCCTCCTTACTAGTGCTTAGGACTCGTGGGTGTCTGCCTCCTAGGATAAGACGATCAACCATATACCGTAGGAGTACCTCCAACACGGTACATGCAACGAACCACAGTGAGTAAACAGGATTAGTGCAAAAAGCGTTTTTCATGATTTTATAGAAAATCCTGTTGAAGGCAACCTTTCCCGTTCAAATGGATGCGTCCATCCATTAACGGACACATTCTTTAGTGAAAGCAAGCCGGACCCATTTTGGTTAATAGAAAACCAAAACCAAACCAAATGAATTTGTCCCAAAAATATTATCTTGTTGAACCAACCCAACCCGACTCGACCTGGCCCGGCCGACCGCGTGTGCGAACCGAGCTAAACCGAGCTGAGCTGGACCGATGGTGGCGGCGGCGGCGTGTGTGTGTGGGTTAGCCCACCTAGGTGCATTGGTCCAATGTCTCTCTCCCTCACAAAAGTGGGTTGGCCCAAGGGCCTAACATGAAAGGCAAAACTAAAGCCTTATATACCAACACCATCACCTTCACCTAGGCAATGTGGGACTATTCACTCCTTCAACCAATTCCCATATGTTATTCTCATTCAATATGAAGTAGGCTTGGGCTTTCTCTACCAAATGGGCTTGACCCACTTGAGTAATATGGGCTTAACCCACATAACCATTATCATGCCCATCTAAATAATATGGGCTTAACCCATTTAATAATAGCCACTTCTAACAATCCCCCACATGAATGAGAATTGGCTGGATAACTATGCAAAACAATGCAGATAAACCGTGAAAGTAATATTGAAAAGATCATGCATGGGGGTGAGGTAGCTTTTGGCTTTGAACCTTCCCTTGTGAAAGCTATCGGGTCTACTGGCTAATCAGTGAACGTGATGTCTTGAACTGTTCAGCCGTTTGTGTAAACTAAGACAATAGAATTCACACAATCACTTCTCAGACACACTGTGGTTCTCATGATTGTGTTCATTTCGACCCTGAACAAACTTGGTTTTCATGAGTGCTCTAGAAGATTTAGCCTTAAAATCCTCATAGAAGCGGCCCCTTCACACTCATATAGGTGATTCTCATTAAGAGTATCTTGCAATACCCCACTCGAACGAATTCAAGTTATAAGAACCATTAAAAGCAAAGCTTATCCTGATTCACTCTACAAGCATCACTATCTCATCATAGGAATGTGGATGAGATTTTATCTCAATAGTGATTCCCCTTGAATCCCCCACAATTCGGTTGTCCCTTTGAACCTAGATCTTGGGATCTCCAGTCAACTAGGTTGGGTTGCCATTATGGTGACTCTTAATGTATAGGCTTCAAGCCCATTCCCCTCGATGAACTGCTCACTTGTTCTTTGGTCAAACCCTTAGTAAGCGGATCCGCAATATTTTCTTTTGACCTAACATACTCAATAGAAATTATTCCACTAGAGAGCAATTATTTTATAGTATTATGCCTCCGACGTATATATCGAGACTTACCATTATACAAGTTACTTTGTGTCATTCCTATAGCCGATTGGCTATCACAATGTATGCAAATAGGTGACACAAGTTTCCCCCACATTGGAATATCCTCTAAAAAATTACGAAGCAATTCAGCCTCTTCACCTGCTCTATCAAGCGCAATGAATTCATATTCTATTGTGGATCGTGCTATGCACATTTGTTTTGAGGATTTCCAAGACACTATTGCACCTCCAAGAGTAAAGACATATCCACTTATAGATTTCGAGTTTTTTGTATCAGATATCCAGTTTGCATCACAGTAACCCTCTAGTACTGTTGGATACCTAGTATAATACAGCCCATAGTTCAAGGTATATCTCAGATATCTAAGAACCCTGACTACAGCCTTCCAGTGGTCTGCCCCTGGGTTGCTATTAAATCTACTCAGTTTACTCACTGAGTATGCTATGTCTGGTCTTGTACAATTCATAATGTAATTGAGACTTCCAATAATTTGAGAATATTGAAGTTGTGATATGCTCTCACCCGTGGCTTTGCTTAAGTGCAATGTCACATCCACAGGTGTTCTCGCTGGACGATTATTATTCTAATTAAATTTTTCTAAGATTTTCTTAATGTAATGAGATTGAGATAATACATATCCATCAAATGTTTTAGTGGTTTTCATCCCTAATATGACATCTGCAACACCCATATCCTTCATGTCAAACTGTTTGTTCAACATCTTCTTTGTAGCTTTAATAATATCATCATTGCTACCAATAATAAGCATATCATCTACATATAAGCATACAATAACATAACCATTAGGTCTGTCTTTCATATAAACACATTTGTGACATTCATTGATTTTAAATCCATTTGACATCATCATTTTATCAAATTTTTCATGCCATTGCTTAGGTGCTTGTTTTAAGATCGTAGAGAGATTTAACAAGTTTATACACTTTGTTTTCTTGACCCTATACAACAAACCCTTCAGGTTGTTGCATATATATTTCCTCATTCAAGTCACCATTCAAGAATGCAATCTTCACATCCATTTGATGTATTTCAAGATTATACAAAGCAACAATAGCGATTAACATCCTAATTGATGTTATCCTTGTGACTGGTGAATATGTATTAAAATAATCTTGACCTTCCTTTTGCTTGTATCCTTTGATAACAAGTCTAGCTTTATATTTGTCAATTGATCCATCAGCCTTCATCTTCCTCTTAAATATCCATTTATATCCAAGAGGTTTACTTCCTGGTGGGAGGTCCACCAACTCCCAAGTATGATTTTGTATAACGGATTCAATTTCACTATTTACTGCCTCCTTCCAATATTGTGCTTCAGGAGATGATATGACTTCCTTAAAGCTTTGAGGCTCATTTTCCAACAAATAAGTTAGAAAGTCGGGACCAAAGAATTTTGATGTTCTAGCACGTTTGCTGCGTCTAGGTTCATCATCCTCTCCCTCTTGGTCTCCACTATTATCCTTTTCAACATCCAAAGTTCTTTTAAGAGAACTTTCCATTTGTGTAGAATTTCACGGAAAAATAATTTCAAAAAATGAAGCATTCCTGGATTCAATCACAATATTGATGTTTACATTAGGAATATCCAATTTATGAACAAGAAAGTGATATGCACTAATATTATTGGTATAACCAATGAATACACAATCAATGGTCTTTGGTCCAATTTTAATCCTCTTTGGATTAGGGACTGCCACTTTTGCCAAACACCCCCACACTTTTAAGAATTTGTAAGAAGGCTTTCGACCTTTCCATAATTCATATGGTGTTTGCAATTTTTTCTTATGAGGTATTTTGTTAAGAATATAATTTGCTGAAAGCAAAGCTGCCCCCCACATATTCTGGGGTAACCCAGAACTTATTAACATAATATTCATCATTTCTTTTAAAGTTCTATTTTTTCGTTTAGCAACTCCATTTTGCTGAGGTGAATAGGGTGCTGTTGTTTGGTGTAGGATACCATGTTTTAAACAAAAATCACCAAAAGGTGATTCATATTCCCCACTTCTATCACTTCTGAGAACTTTAATTTTCTTGCCAAGTTGATTCTCAACCTCTGTTTTATATAATATAAACATGTCAATGGCCTCATCTTTACTTCTCAACAAGTAAACATAACAATAACGAGTGCAATCGTCGATAAATATAATGTACTTTTTACCTCTTGTTTGAACAAGTTTTAAGTCACAGACATCGCTGTGAATTAACTCAAGAGGTGTAGTACATCGCTCAATACTTTGGAAAGATTTCCTTGTTAATTTTGATTCTACACAAGTTTGGCATTTATGATTAAAGTCAATATTAAATTTAGGCAGATATTCCATATTAATCAATCTACGTAAAACATCATAATTAACATGGCCTAATCTACATGCCACATATCACATGACTCAATCATATACAATGAAGAAGCATTTGCATTCTTAATAACAGAAATAGGTACAATAGTGAGTATATTGAACTTAAAAAGCCCCTCATTTAAATACCCTTTGCCCACATACATCCCACCCTTGGTCAAGACAAATTTGTCTGACTCAAAAACCAACTTAAAGCCATTCTTGCTCAACAAGGATCCAGACACTAAATTCTTTTAAATTTTCGGAACATGCAACACATTGTTGAGTGTGAGCTCTTTGCCTGAAGTCATCTTCAGCACAACCTTGCCAAGTCCTTCAACCTTTGCAGTAGAGGAGTTGCCCATAAATAGATGTTCACCATTCTCCACGGGTTGATAAGTGGAGAACAACTTTCTATTAGAGCAAACATGACGAGTAGCCCCGGTGTCCATCCACCATTCTCTAGCGTTCGTGACCAAGTTCACTTCCGAAATAACAGCGGAAAGGTTGATGTCATTCACATTGGTGGAGAGATGCTCCACTTTAGTCATGTGGGCATGTGCCTTCTTCTTCTTGGAATTATCTTGTTTATTTCGATTCCGACAATCCTTAGCCTTGTGGCCTATCTTGTCACACACATAGCACTTGCCCTTGAATTTGGTTTTGTTGGAGTCAATGTTTGACTGTTCAACAGGATACTTCTTCTTGTTATTGAAGCTAGTGCCTTTATGCCCCTGTTCCACAACATTTACTTTGGCTTCTAGGCCATGACCTTTGGTGTTCTTTTCAGACGCCCAGTTATTCTCTTCAATCCTTAACCTCACAATCAAATCTTCCATGTTCATCTCCTTTCTTTTATGCTTTAAGTAATTCTTAAAATCTTTCCAGGAAGGTAGTAATTTTTCTATTATAGCTGCCATCTGGAAAGACTCACTTAAAGTCATACCCTCTGCATGAATATCATGTAGGATAACTTAGAGTTCTTGAACTTGGCTGATCACAGTTTTAGAGTCCACCATTTTGAAGTCCAAAAATTTGCCGACCACGAATTTTTTCGTTCCAGCATCCTCAATCTTGTACTTCTTGTCTAAAGATTCCCACAGTGCCTTAGCACTTTTCATCAAACTGTACACATTATATAATGTGTTGTCTAACCTATTAAGGATGTAATTATGACATAAAAAATCCGCATGTTTCCATACATCTACTGCCGCAACAGCCGTCTTGTTTTCTTGTTTCTCCTCAGTGAGAATGAGTACTTTCTCTTAAAGGAACCGGGCTAGGTTCAGTGTGGTGAAATAGAATAGCATTTTTTGCTGTCATCGTTTGAAATCTGCACCATTGAACTTTTTTTAATTGGAAGAGGAGCAGTCACTGGAGTGGGAACAAGTATCGATGTCAAGTGGGTACCTTCAGCAGCCATTTCTGTTCTAAAGAACAGAAGATTAACTCAGTTTTTAAAAAATTAGTGAATTTCGAAATCTATATAGAATAATAAATTTTGAAATACAGGTACAAAATAGTAAATTACAAAATCAATGCACATAGTAGTGAATCGGTACTTCCACCATATTTTACCCACGCGTCTAGCACCGAATCGGTACTTCCACCATATTGGGTAGGAGTGCCCACCCAACGGATCCAAATCCGTTGCAAACAAGCAAAAGTGCAAATAGACATAAATGAAAGAGTTACAAATTTGCACATTCACGTGTATATAGCTAAAGACAAATGGTATAATAATGTCAAGGTTGGTAGGTAATGAAGTTACTTAAGGTGCAGACGCTAGTAGGGCCTACTCTTCGAGGGCCTGAAAGTTGGTTAGGCAGAGTCCAATCAACAGTCTAGCTCCTACTTTTCTAAGGACCATCGCGGGTGCACCTAAAGCTTTTTTCTTTGTAGTCACAACTTGAGTGAAACGAAAGACGAAATGCATTTTCAGAGTAGTGTCATCTGACTTAACTTCTAAAATTGTACAAAAATCTACTAATTTGTGAATTTAACGTGGAAATGAAAGGATCACGGATTCACACATTCACATGTATGTTGTAGAATTCACAAAACGTTATACGAGAAACAACAAGCGAATCATAAACCAGACGCAACCCTCCGCTGCATGCATCACCTCGTGCTTCTTGGTCAGACACGGACGTTGGTCATATTATCTCTTCGCCTCCCCAAACTAGAGTCCATAAATAGCTTAGAACACAATCACACATCCATGAAGATCCAACAAACAAAAAATGAAAGCACAGTATCTTTTACTCACCACACTATTCTTTTCGTTTTGGTTTCTGCCCCCACACTTGGCAGTAAACGTCTGCCACCAGGACCACGGCGCTGGCCGATATTGGGAAACATTCCACGGCTAAGCGCGAAACGTCCTCACCAGGACCTGGCCAAGCTTGCTCAAGTCCATGGCCCACTGCTCTCTATCAGGCTCGGAATACAGCTCGTCGTAGTTGCCTCCTCCCCGGCTGCGGCCACGGAGGTCTTCAAGACACATGACCGGACTCTGTCCAGAAGGTACGTCCCTTACAGTACAAGAGTAGAGTGCTACTCTCCCTACTCCATTGTTTGGGCTGTGGAGTGCGATGAGAGGTGGAAGAAACTCAGAAGTATTTGTAAGACGGAGCTATTCACTGTCAAGACTCTGGATTCGCACTCCCAGATAAGGGAGGAGAGGATCGCTCAGATGGTTCGGTCTGTTCGCAGAGGCAAGGAGACGAGATTAAGATTTCAGGACTAGTTTTTTAATATAGTGGGCAATGTTGTTACATCTAGGGATGTCTTTGATTTGGATAGGAGTGATGAGGGGTTGGTCGTTAAGAGCCTTTTATCCAAAACTTTGACAGTGGGGCTGGCTCGAAATGTCTCAGACTTCTACCCAGCACTCAGCAAGTTTGATATTCAAGGGCTAAATAAGGTGAATAATGAGTGCGTGAAGAAAATATTTTAGATCTTGGAGGCTTTGATTGAAGAAAGAAAGCAGAGTACTGACTCAGAACCAAAGCATGACTTCTTGTCAATTCTTCTCGCCATTGGTTTTGATGGTCTCCAGCTCAAGAGCATGCTCGCGGTCAGTGATCTGAATCTCAGTCCTTTACTTCTCTTCTTATACTACCCCTCAAAATCAAATATTTAATATTCCATTTGCCTTCTCATAGAGAAAATCGCATTTGATAAACATAATGGTTATTATGCGTTATTCTTCCTAGTATTTATAATTTCTGCTTCTATAGGATATGTTTGTTTGAGGGACGGAAACAAGCACCACCGCAATTGAGTGGATAATGTCTGAGTTGATCAGGAACCCAGAAGCCATGGCTAAAGCCCGAAATGAGTTGGAAAGGGTGGTAGGACACAGAACGAAGGGAGTTAACATGGCGAAAGAGAGCCATATTGTCCACCTCAACTACCTCCATGCCTGCATTAAAGAGAGCCTGCGTCTTCACCCAGTAGCCCCACTTAATTCACGAATAGCACTAGAAGATTGCAAGGTGATGGACTATATATGTTATTCCAAAGGGTTGTACAGTGATGGTGAATGGTTGGGCCATGGGGAGGGATGCTGCCGTTTGGAGAGACCCAGACAAGTTTTGGCCAGAGAGGTTTATGGAGTCCGGCATTGACTACAAGGGAAACAATTTTGACTTCACCCCATTTGGTGCAGGGAGGAGAATTTGTCCAGGAATTCCTCTGGCCTCAAGGATGATGCAGCTGATTATTGCTTCGTTGATCCACGCAGTTGATTGGTCCCTCCCATAGGGGATGAAGCCAGAAGAACGTACGACATTCTACTTAGTCCAATAAAATCTTATAGTTTATTCGATCGAACAATTCGAAGCAAAATTTTTTCCAGTGATTATCTACATTGTTTCTAAGCACCCAGAGTAATATTATGCCATGTCTCATTACACGATATTATTTTATTTTGCTTGCGGACAAATAGACTGTCTATCATCCATGCATGTATGCTATTTAATGAGCTTGGGTTGCAGACACCTAGCATCGCAAAGGTAGAGCGATCAGACGGGTTTTAAAATAAGGACAAGGTGGTGACGAGCGATCAGACGGGTTTTAAAATAAGGACAAGGTGGTGACCACCTTGTCACCACCTTGTCCTTATTTTAAAACCCGTCTGATTGCTCTACCTTTGCGATTCTACGTGTGTGCAACCCAAGTTAAATAAATAGCATACATGATACATGCATGTATGATAGAAGTTTGCTAATGTCTATTTGTCCGCAAATAAAATAAAATAATTTCGTGTAATGAGACATGTATGTTATAATATTATGCTTGGTGCTGGGAAGTAATGTAGATTATCACTAGATAAAATTTTGCTATGAAGTGTTCGATTGAATAAATTATAAGATTTTATTGGACTATGTAGAATGTCGCTATTTTTTTTAATAACATTTTTATACTTTAGTGATGTTAATGTACGTTAACATGTGCGTTGTCTATCTAAAAAATAAACACCCCAGGCATTCTTTACAATGGACTCATAGTGACTAGTAAGCAGCATAAAAAAAATCTTCTGGGCTATTAGTTTGGGTTCAAACAGTTGAACTTCGCCTTGCAACATCTATGTTACTATTTCCATAAAGTTTTGGTATAAATCAAATATATAAATTTTGCGAGCTGCATATATCTTCCTCATTTAATGATTTGTATGTATAATATATATGCAGTGTGGACAAATATTCCATGCCTTATTTATCGATATCACTATTGCAGTTAATTATTCTGAAATGATGTTCTTTATTCTTTCATATTCTACCTTGTTCACGTGTTTTGTGGAATGTGTGTGCTTACAATGCATTACCTACTTTTCTACATAAAAAAGGGGGAAAGAGTGGGGTTTATTTGTATATCTTGCTTTTCACGAGATTCTATGGAAAACACTTTAGTGTCCAAAAAGAGA
The DNA here is from genome assembly GCA_035235625.1 of Saururus chinensis. Lineage (NCBI taxonomy): Eukaryota > Viridiplantae > Streptophyta > Magnoliopsida > Piperales > Saururaceae > Saururus > Saururus chinensis. The sequence goes on from CP141147.1 coordinate 26,238,001, forward strand.
TAAAAATGAATTTCTTGTAAGAAAAGTTATTTGGCTCTTTAGTACAAATTCACTCATTTTGGGGTCTAAATTTAAAGAATTTAGAATGTAATTTTCCAATATGTAACTTAACAATGTAAGGACTTCTTTATTGTTATCATGTATTGTAACACCCCGACCTAAAAACCCGACCCGGACCGGATGTTATTCAAAAAATAAAATTGAAGTAAATAAAATTAAATAGATAAATTTAAAACCAAGTCTGACTAGGAGCGGCAGACTCTAAGTGTGATAGTCATAATGTTCTTCTATGCACTACGAAGCTATAGCATTCTGTTGTGCGTAGATTAGAACAAACCTAATTTTATAACTAATTTTGATTGGGCCAACATTGTCTTGCCATTGGTTGCCTACGTACATATAGGATAACATGTATAATATTATTTCAATACGATCGGATCTGAAAGTAGTTCTGCCAATATTACATGCATCACTCATTAGAAAATCATATATATTAAAATATGTATATTCTTATATTTGAATAAATCATTCGGAAACAAACAAAGATCTCATAAAACATTGGAGTCGAATGGAAGTTCATAAATCAGCGAAAAATACATATCTCACTCTATCGTAGAAGTGAGTAGAATATTATTAAAATCACACGTGTCACTCTATCATAGAGCCGTAGCAAAACATAAAACAGAGTAGATCAAATCACATCAGACAATAACAGATTTCATCCACCTATAACAGATCATATCAGATCAGATCGGAGCATATCAAATTAAACAGAGTATTCCAGAGCAAATCGGATCAAAGCATATCATATAAAATTGGATCAAAATGTATCAGAATCTACCATATCCTTGCAAATTATATATATTAATTAGTATATTAATATTACTAATTAAGATGTGCATGCATATAAATTATATTAAATTAGATGGACATAAAAGCTCACTCCCTTGCAGTTCCAAAAGTAGCGACGTTCGAAGTTGATTGTTTCCTCATGGTGTACTTTCTTTTAGGTTCGGAGATGACGGGCAGAACCTCTTCTATCTCCGAACATCTTTTTCATTACGTATAAAGGCGGCGGATAGAACCTCCCCTACTCGGTGACACTTTTCTCTTTCAGTGCCCACTACAACAAATGAGAGTATAATACTCTAAAAAGCACCGCTAAAGGGTATTTGCGACGCTTACGGAGTGTCGCTAATACTAAATTGCGATAGAAAAAAAGCGACGCTAATAATAGGCATTAGCGACGGTTTCACTTGCATCATTAATAATAAGTATTAGCGACATTTTTATTTTCATCGCTAATAGTGTGTATTAGCGACGATTTTAATTGTGTCACTAATAATATGTATTAGTCACGGTTTCTTACCGTTGCTAATAATAACCGATATTTGCTATAGTTTTATTACCTTCGCTAATAATATATGTATTAACGACATTTATTTAATTTTTTAAATAAACATATACATTAGCGACGCCCTTGGAAAGCATCGCTAATAATCATATTAGCGACGCTTAGAAAGTGTCACTAACAATCATATTAGCGATGCTTAATAAGCGTTGCTATAATTATTTGCTAGTAGTGACGCTTACTAATATGATTATTAGCGACATTTATTTAGTGTCACTATTGAATAAATTTAAAAAATAACCATTAGTGCCGCTTCTTAAGCGTCGCTAATACGATTATTAGCAACTTATATTGAGCGTCGCTAATAAAAAAAATTGAAAAAAAATATAATGATATGCTAAATACAAATAAAAATTACATTTGTGATTTCTTATTATATCCATACAATCATATCTAGAAAACAATTAAAAATCTCTACTTATGATATAGTTTGAGTTCTTTCCTACTAAATTCTACATCTAATAGACAAATATATATTTTGATATGCAGAATTGACACCCATATGAGGGCCCAATGCACTGGTAATCCTCTCGTTGGTGGGTGTGGAGTTTGTTGAGGAGTTTGGTCATGTTGCTGGCCCTGAACACCTTGAGCACATTGGGGAACTTGGCAGGCTGGCCTGACGGGAAGTATGGAGCAAACACACACTCTAGGTGGCACTTGCGGCCTAGGAACTTGCATAAGTCATAGGGTGAGGTAGTAGAGCTTGCCATTTGCTTCAAACTATGCAGAAACGCAGATGTGTCCTCTTCAACTTGTGGTGCATTTCCAGCTAAAGCAATGATGTGAAGGAGAGTATTATTCAGAAATCTTTCAGCAAATTAAATGAGGAATAGGTGTAGACATTCTAGAAGTTTTTAGTACTCATGGGATTTCATGGAATGAGTCACATTGTTTATATCACCTTATATTGGCTAAAACTAGGAAAAGATAATGATGAATTTCGTATGTTTTTTATCTTGGCAATGCCAATCATACAAAGCACTTCAACTAGATTTATCCAATGCCTTTTTATACTGAATGAAACTGCTTACTTTATGCTCAAATTATATTTATGGGAAAGCAATGCATAATGAAAAGAAAGCTTGAACAATAAAACAAAATGTTCAAGTGTTTCTACATATAGTCAAGTCAATAGTGGTAAATAAGTACATGTACTATACAATATTTCAAAAAGGAAAATACATATTTTCAACCATGCTCTTTAACTATTTCTTTCAAAAAATCAACAACCTGGTCCCTCCAAACCATAGCATCATACTCAATGATAGCTTTATCACCCTAGCCAAAACCTAGCAAATTTATTGCGTAAAGAGAACTCTGAGGACTGAGATAATTATCCAAGGAATAATTCTGTTTTTTATATCACAAGTACAGGTACCATGCAAGTAGAACCTTTCTGGCATTTTGAACTCGTTTTTCTATAAGTTCACATGCACCATTTCTCATAATTTGCTTTTTCCATAAATAAAGGGTCCATAAATGAGCAGCATAAAATTGCAGAATAAATTGGACTTGTCAATCATCATATCTTTTCCCAGCAATGAGGCAAACACTATATCACTGCTTGTAGTTTGATTTTTAAATATTCAAACTACTGATACATATTGTTACAAAATACAGGGGCAAGGTTTTAACCTTATCTGAAAATTCTTATAATTATTAAAATAATTTCATGAAGATCACCATCATCATATCTGGGCATATACATAGAAACAGTTCCCTGAGGATGTAAAATAGAAACAGTTCCCTGAAGATGTAAAATAGTAACAGTTCCCTGAAGATCACCAGCATCAAACACATCTTCATATTCAAGCTAAGGATCTCTTCATATTCATATACTTTATGGTGAAAATACTACTTTTAAATTGTTGGCAGAAAATCAACCTTAGAGAACAAATATACCAACATGTATCTGGATAGACCCTTCAGGCTAGGAGCATAGACCCTTCAGGCGTTAGGAGCATTGGTTTTCCATCAACATGTGACTGGGATTAAGAAATAAACAGTACCCCTTAGATATTCAGAAATAATATGATAGGATTTAAAATATTATACACTAAACGCATTAGAAAAGAGTAAAAGACTATTACAAAGCTTTGTGACAAAATTATTAAGAAAAAGAAGTCTAGAACAGATCATGAATATAAGATTTGACTGACAAAAAAGGATTTTAACATTCACAGCAGAGCCATTTTATCAATCCCATTCATAACATCAACAGTACCATTTTATAACCTGTATCCTTAGACAAACTGTAGCTAGATATCATAACCTGTATCCTCCTTTCAAATTCTTTTTGACTAGCTTACATAAAATTCGGTCAGGTCAATCTTCATCAATCTATATCCCGAACTCTTTCTACACTAAACTTAACAAAGCAGTATCCTATTTGTTGATGTACAGTGAGAAAAAAGGGAATTGTTTAATTTCAGATTCTCCATATATGTGACCAGTCTACTGCTATATATAGTTTCAGAAGTTTTTAATTATGTAAAAATTTTGAACAGTAGTTTTGTTCTGCTTCATTTCAGTGCCCCTTGCTTAATATAAGCTATTGCCCCCTAACAGAGGATGAAATTCCAGAAGGAAAGAACTTAGTAAGAAGGCTTTCACCTATATACTTGTTTTGCTAGCTACATACATTTGCAAACAGCTTGTCAAAAAAGACAATTTCTGTCAAGATTAGCAGGAAAATATCAAGTTCACTTATTAGCTTTTTTAGTGTCTACTACAGACAAGTTATTCATAATATATATCACGTAGAATGGATATTTATCGTGAAGGGTAAATAAAATTAATCTTTGTCTACTATAATTTCTTTACTAGGACAATCATGATGATCTCATTGTACAAGATTCTAGTGGAAATACTCTGAAAATGCAATATATAAAGATTGATAATGCTATGAGTAATTTGAGAAGTTTCTATATGGAAGCTTACCTGGGAACATCAACAAAAGCTCCACAACAATATTGGCTTTTATTTAAGGCGTCAGTACCACCACTTGGATGGAACACCTTTTTTATTTCGAAAGCTCCTGGAAAAAGGTATATTTGTTATTATAAATCATAGTACATTTTTGCATATATTGCTAACAAATGAAATTTTATACGTTTATAAACTCTGCATATCTTCTGAGTGAAAGATCTGACTTTTTTTATTGCATGAATTTCTTATAGTTTTTGTTAGCTGAAAAAAAAAATTCTATTTCGAATCTAACAAACTATAGATAAACTGCAAAAAGGAAATTATATCAATTGCTAAACTTGCCTGAAAGTAAAGAGTTATAGTATATATGAGTAATGAAGGCAGAAAAAAGGATTAGCTTTTTCGCAAAAGACAAACATTTGAAGCACCTACCTCGTTGTGGAGGCATGAGCCATGATGTTCTCACCAATTGGCTTGATTTTATCACCACTGCCACGCCAAATTGCACAACATTACTAGCATAAGAACACGGTTCTTCACACATGAAAAATGTCCCTATAAAAATTAGTATTCATAAGCACATGTGCAATGAATTAAAGATGCATAATTATTAGAAAGCACAAGTGAATTGCAACTATGGTCATAGTTTGTACCCATATGCAAAAGATTAAACCAGTTCAAAGTAAGGATTTACCAGCAAAACCTGGATTAGAAAGCCTACAGAACTTACAAAGATCAAGAGAAAAAGTGATCAAACAATGTACTAAAAAACTTGAGTCTATTATTATAGCAAACCTAAAGCAAAATCAAACACAATAGAATAAGATTTTAACATAAGGGTAGTTCTCTTGAGCAAGCTAACATTAATCCCAACGGAACAAGAAAATTAGCAACTATAATCTTGAGGACAGATCAACAAAGAGAAGGAAAACTACTCAAATAATCTATTTAAAATTGTAGCAATTATGAGACACATCTAGCCTCCCCTACCAGGAGACATTTTTCTCTTTCTGTGCCCGTAGATTGCGGACAGAGTTTTCCCTTAGCCTGGGACACTTCACACTTCCTATGATCGTAAGTGGCCGATAGAACCTCCCCTACCTGGAGTTATTTTTCTCTTTCTGTGCCCATAGGCTACGGACAGAACCTCCCCTAGACCCGGGGATGTTTCTGGCCCTTTAGTGGAGGACAAAGCCTCCCACACTCGAGGTTGCTTCCCTCGTTGTGGCCCGATGATGAAAGACAAAACCTCCCTTTATTCTGGTCCATTTCTCTTTCTTTGGGGCTATAGTGCGGCGAGCAGAGTCTCCTCTTTCCCGGGGCATTTTACCTTTATAAAGACTCTTATCTCGAGGAATGAACGCTTCCATTGTGTAAAACACCCTCAAATTAGCTAAGAACGTCTTTTAAACGAAAGAAAACAAACTTAGAACGACTCTATAAACTCTTACTTGGTATTCGAGGGTGACAGGCAGAGTCTCCTCTTACTCCTAGGCGTTTCCACCTTATTGAGTTGCCAACTCGAGGAGCGAATGCTTCCATTACATAGAACACCATCGAATTAGCTAACAATACCTTTTAAATGACTTGAATAAGACTTAAAATGAGTAAGAAACGAAGGAAAAAGTTTTGGAATAAATTTAAATACAAAGGACCGATTATTTATAGTAGAATGAATTTAACGAACAATAGACACACGTCAGATTTCTAATGCACGCATCTGAGGGGCGTCAGCTTCCTAATGTGTCTGTGCACTGCCACATGGCAATTATTTATATTTTTATTCTTTTCTTTTTTAAATCTTAAAAATACGATATCTACCTACCCTGAAGTCGGAATTGTTCGTTCTTTGTATGGATGGACTCGTATCGATAAGTCATTCGAAACTAGACAACACATAGGTAGGTTATCTTGTACTATTCAAGTGGGTCCTACCCATGTAGCTCACTTCCTAAGGTTGGAACTTTTGTTCCCGACCTTCGTTTCGAGTGCTCTTCAATTTGTTGTGCTTGTTACTTTGAGCTTTATTCATATACGGGGATTACATTCCTTAAAACCCCTTAATATTTAACATAACTTTATGTAATTACCCCAAACCCATCAGTTTAGACGTAATCGGAACACTGGATGTCATATTCTCCCCCCTTAAACGAATTGGGTCATTACAATTCACCTAACAAAATGAGAATAAAATCTAACCTTTAGTGAGAGACCAAGTACAATCATGAATCCGGTTGATTTACAATCGGACACAACATCCATAAGCACACTCCAATTAGATAACATTATCTGATAATGTATTGAATAAAACAGATAATTCGATAGTCTAAACTCGGATATAACTAAATGAAATCCCATAAATTTTAATTGGATTAAACTCTCGTAAATAGAATCTAATAACAAAAATTGGATTTCACATTCATAAACAGGATCCGATATTTTAAAATAGGATAGAACCTTTGTAATGATAATCCAATAGTTTATATTCAGATAAAATGCTTTAAACACAATTTGGATCATGATTTTTACAGTAGATAAGTCATTATTCGGAGTCAAAATACAAGGTTAATGAAATCTATAGACACAATTCCAAAACCCTTCAGAAACACAATCCGATAAATTATGATCGAATAAAATACTTTAAACAAAATTTGACTAATAGAAATTCAGATAAATCATATCATACAAAATATGATTATTGACTTTTAAAATTGGATAAGTCATTTATCGAAATCAGAGCGAATCAAATCATAGCAAAGTAGACAAATCAATTAAGAAATTTTTAGAATTAAATTTTTCGGTAAATCTCATAATCAAAATCTAATAATTTTATGTCGGATAACATAATCTGAAATTATTTTAAAAATCAGATAATTTTTCAGGATTAGAAAAAGAACAGACATATTAGACAGATCAGACGGAACAAACAAAACGAACAGAAAAGGCAGAACGGACAAAACAGATAGAATGAATAGAACAAATAGATTGGACAGAACAGATAGATCGGAGCCCTGATACTGGACGACATTCCCCCCAACACTTATGGGGTAGTGAGAGGCTCATAAGGATAGGGGCTTTCCCATGATGCTCCACATCTATATGCATGCACCATAACCAATCTTTTGGTGGGTATATAGACAGAGAGTGCGCTGATAATTTTAGGTTTTTCTCCGAAACTACCGAAAAAGTGCTCATATTCAAAACAAAATGCAGTGCATATAAATTATTTCACAAATATGATATTTTTTAAGAAAACATGGCTACTAAGCATAAATTTAGAATTTAAAACCCCCTACACTGTAGGTTGAGTTAAAATCTAAAATAGATGCTAAGCAAAATTTATGAAAATAGTTCTAATCTTTTTTTTCTTCATAAAATCTTTTGTTAGAAAAAGAATTATTAGGAAACAATTTGATGCAAAAACATATGCACAAATTGTCAGTTCATCCGACTGATGTAAAAACCAGAGCCATGATACCAAACGGCATTCCTCCCGACACTCATGGGATAGCGAGAGGCTCAGAATAGTAGGATCTTTCCCATGATGTTCCACACCCAAGCACGACAGAACAAACCTTAGAGCTATCCATTAATACCTCACATCCCATACCGCGGTGTATAGTAGTTTCTCCTAGGTGGTTCCATGTCTTTCAAAATAGATCGTTTGAACTTTTAAATATTGAATTTTTATTTCAATATACCAATAGAATTAACCGTGGAGTCTTCCATTAGTGCCTCGTCTCCCATACCACGGGCGTGTGGTGGCTACTCCTTGGTAATTCTACTGTCATAAATTTGATAGACTATTTGAAATCAAAGTTGCTAAAATAATCATGTAACAGAATCAGAACAAATATTTCCGATTAATTCAAAATCTGGATTCAAAGTTTAGATCAGGTCCGACACTACACAAACAAAATAAAATTTCAAATCGTTCCTAGATTAGAAATCGGAATTTACAAAATCGGAGTCCATCGAAAATCCGATGTAAAACTTGCAAAATAGAATTTCAAACCAAATCGATACAATTGATTTAGAACAAGATTGTCAAATCACTCTCGATTAAAAATTAAAATTCATAATATTGTAGTTCGTATTAAATCTAATGTCATATAGACCAAACAAAAAGTTCAAACCCAAAATTCGTATTAAATCCAATATCACAGTTGAAACAGAATTTCATTAATTCTTATAAAAAATTGAAATTCTTATCAAACCGAGATTCAGAATAGTAATTTTAAATAATAAACGTTTCAAAAAAGACATTCATAAAGTCGGAATATATAGCAATATGATACAACACAAGTTGGACATGAATTCTAAATTACTTCTAATTAAAATAAATTAGATTTCATAAATATCAAAGTTAATATCAATTCCGATGCCATACTAACAACTCAAAACCCGATACAGCTTAATCATAGCAAAATTTTTGAATTTATTTAATTCCAAGATCAAATTTTATAAACTTGATTATCGTATTAAATCCATTGCAACAAATACAAACATAAATTTAAATAATTTTTTTACTTGAAACCAAATTTCATAAAATCAATGTTTGCATCAATTACTTGCAAAGCATGCAAGACAAAAATTTAAAATTATTTCTCATGCAAAATTGGAAGTCATAAAATCGGCGTAGGTATTAAATTTGATGACACACATGCGGAACGACAAAAACATAATGAGATTTTATATTAATTCCAATACAACACTGATCGAAAGAAAACTTTAGATTAAAACGATCCTCAGTAGAATGCAACTTCAAAATATTTTAAAATAATTTTCTCTCACAAACATAGCAAAGCTCCGATACCATTTGTAACACCCCGACCCAAAAACCCGACCCGGACTGGGGATTATTCAGAAAACAAAATCAGAGTAAATAAAATTAAACAGATAAATTTAAAACTGAGACTCACTAGGAGCGGCAGACTCTCACTACGAGTCATAATGTTCTTCTACGCACTACAAAGAACGTTCCATTGCACGTAGATAAGAACAAACCTAAATTTATAACTGATTTGGATCGGGCCAACTTTGCCTTGTCGTTGGTTGCCTACATACGTATGGGATAACATGTATGATATTATTTTAATATGATCGGATCCGAATGTAGTTCTGCCTATTGGATATTACATGCATCACGCATAAGAAAATCATATACGTTAAAGTACATATATATTCTTATATTCGAATAAATCATTTAGAATCAGGCAAAGATCTCATAAAATATCGGAGTCGAATGTAAGCTCATAAATCAGCGGAAAATATATATATCACTCTATTGTAGTAGTGAGCAAAATGTTATTAAAATCACATGTGTCTCTCTATCACAGAGCAGTAGAAAAACACAAAACAGAGTAGATTGAATCAATCAGATCACATCAAACAATAACAGATTTTAGTTGACCATAACAGATCATATTAGATCAGATCGGAGCATATTAGATTAAAAGAGTATTCTAGAGCAAATCGGATCAAAGCATATCATAAAAAATTAGATCAAAATCTACTATATTATAGCAGATCATATATCTTAATTAGTATATTAATATTATTAATTAAGATGTGCATTCATATAAATCATATTAAATTAGACCATCAAAAAAGCTCACTCCCATGTAGTTTCAAAAGTATCAATGTTTGGAGTTGCTCGTTTCCTCATGGCTCATTTCCTTTTGGGTTTAGAGATTGCGAGCAGAACCTCTTCTAGCTCCAGAACATCTTTCTCATTACAACTGAAGACGACGGACAGAACCTCCCCTGCCCGGAGACACTTTTCTCTCCCTATAACCATAGGTTGTGGATAGAGTTTCCCCTTAACCTGAGACACTTCACACTATCTGTATCCGTAGGCGGCAGACAGAACCTCCCCTACCTGGAGTCACTTTTCTCTTTCCACCCCCGTAGGCTATGGACATAACCTCCCCTAGACCACGACACTTTTCTCTTTCTGTGCCCGTAGGCTGAGGACAGAACCTCCCCTAGACCTGGGGATGTTTCTGGTCCTTCGGTGGAGGATAGAGTCTCCCCTACTAAGGGACGCTTCCCTCGTTGTGGCCCGATGATAGAGGACGGAACCTCCCCTTATTCCAAGCCACTTCTATTTCGTTGGGGCTATAGTAGAAGAACAGGCAGAGTGTCCTTTGGCACCGGGGCGTTTCGCCCTTATAGAGATGCTAACTCGAGGAATGAACGCTTTCATTTGGTAGAACACCCTCGAATTAGCTAAAAACGTCTTTTGAAAGGAAGAAAATGGACTTGGAACGACTCAAGAAACTCTTACTTGGTATTCAAGGGTGATGGGCAGAGTCGTTAACTCAAGGAATGAACACTTCCATTGCATAGAATACCCTTGAATTAGCTGAGAATGCCTTTTGAACGACTCGAATTGGATTTGAAACAAGTAAGAAATGAAGAATAGAAGTTTTAGAACAAATTTCAATATGAAGAATCGACTATTTATAGTAGAATGAATTTAACGAGCTTCCGACAAAAAGAGGCTTGTCCTTGAGCAAGAGAGGCTGTGAGTAGGCAGTCTCCGGTTAAATTGGACCATAATAGGTAGACAAATCTGAGACATTGAAAGTCTTGGAGATGTTTAAGTGAGCAGGGAGGTCGACCACATATGCATTTTCATTAATGCATTTCAAAATCTGATATGGGCCTATCTTTCGATGGGTGAGCTTGTTGTGTTAGCCAGCTGAGAGCCATTCTTTCCTTAGGAAGATCATAACATAGTCCCCCACTTGAAACACCTTGGGCCTCCTCTAATTATCGGCTGCAGCCTTGTATTGGGCTGTGGCATCTATCATGTGTTGCTGGACTGTTTGGTGGACTAAAATGTGATCTTGGACAGTTTTGTAAGCATTGATCAACTCCCCCACTTGTTTAGGCAGCTGGATCAAATCTAATGAATTGCAAGGGAGGAAGCCATATAGGATCTCAAATGGTGCTTTGCTAGTGGACCGGTTTAGGATAGAGTTATAGGCAAGCTCAGCTTGTGCTAGGACTAAATCCCATTGCTTAAGGGCAACACCCATGAGGCTTCTTAGCAGATTTCCCAAGGTCCAATTGACCTCTTTGGTTTGTCCATCACATTGGGGTGGCAAGTGCTGTTGAATTGAAGAGAAGTACCCAATCTTTTCAAAATAGACCTCCAAAAATGGCTTAGAAACTTGTTGTCCCTATCCGATGTAATTGTCTTCAGTAGCCCATGAATTCTCACTATTTCTTTGAAGAATAGGGCAGCCACATGTGAAGCATTAGATGCGTTCTTACAATGCACAAAGTGAGCCATCTTGGAGAACCTATCTACCACCACAAAGATAGAATCCACCCTCCTTTGAGTTCTAGGCAACCCTATGACAAAATCCATAGAGATATCATCCAAAGTCCTATATGGAATGGGTAGAGGAGTGTTGAGGCTAGTGTTTTGGGAGGTTCCTTTGGCTTGGTTACAAGTATAAGATTGCTGAATAAACTGTTAAACATCTCTTGAAAGAGTGGGCCAATAATACATTTCTTTGAGAAGAGCCATAGTCTTGTCCTTGCCAAAGTGTCCCACAAGTCCTCTGCTATGTAATTCCTTAATAAGTTGTTGTCGAATGGAGGAGGAAGGAATATACAGCTTGTTACCTTTGTAAAGGTAACCTTCTTCAAGGTGGTAGTCTTGGACCGGGTGCTTGCCTTGAGAGCACAACTCCCACATAGCTCTCAGTTCTTTGTCTTCAAGATAGAGCTCCTTTAGACATTCAAAACCCAAGTACTCAGTCCTCAAAGTGACAAGAAGGACCACTCTTCGACTAAAGGCATCGACCACTTTGTTCAATACACCAGATTTATGCTTAATAACAAAATTGTAGTCTTGCAATTCACAAATCCACCTTGCAAACAACATGTCTACTTTTGTTTGGCTTTGCAAATGCCTCAAGGAGTCATGGTTCGTATGCAACACAAACTCTTTAAAGACAAGATAGTGCCTCCAATGCTTCAAAGCTTGGATCAATGCAAACAATTCCAACTTGTAGGTGGACCATTTCCTTCTTGCTTCATTCAGCTTTGCACTAAAGTAGGAGATGGGTCTACCCTCTTGAGTTAATCTCCTATGCCCACTCCGGAAGCATCACATTCTACTTCAAATGTCTTGTCAAAATCAGGGAGTACAAGTACCGGAACATGAGTAAGCTTTTTTTTTCTAGCTAATCAAAGCTTTCTTGGGTTGCTTCATACCACACAAAGCGGTCCTTCTTCATGCACTCAGTCAAGGGGCAAGCTATAGTGCTGAAATTCTTGATAAAACGGTGGTAGAAGGTGGCCAAACTTTGAAAACTGTGCACCTCAATTGCTGATTTTGGTGTGGGCTAGCTTTGAATGGCTTCTACTTGCTTTGATCCACTTGAATGCCCTTGGAACTAATTACATAACCCAAGAATACCAGCTGGTTGGTAAAGAAAGAACACTTTTTCAAATTTATGTACAAGAAGTGTTGTTGGAGCACCTCAAAGACTTCGGCCAGCTCTTGTGCATATTGTTCTTCCCCCTTACTATACACCAAAATGTCATCAAAGTAAACCACAACTGATTTGCCCAAGAATGACTTCAAGTCTTGGGTCATGAGTCTCATGGAAGTACGTGGAGCATTGGATAACCCAAAGTGCATCACTAACCATTCATAGAGACTTTCTCTTGTCTTGAAGGCTGTTTTCCACTCATCTCCGGGCCTCAACTTGATTTGATGGTAGCTGCTCCTAAGGTCAATTTCGGAGAAGATGGTGGCATCGGTTAATATGTTCAACACGTCATCAACCTAGGTATTGGGAACCTATACTTGATGGTGATCTTGTTGATAGCTCTACTATCCACGCACATCCTCTAATTTCCATCTTTCTTGGTCACCAACAAGGCGGGCACCGCACATGGACTAAGGCTCTCTTTGATCAACCCCCTTGTCAAGAGATCTTCCACTTGTTTTTGCAATTCCACATGCTTGACGGGGCTCATGCAGTAGTGTGGTAAGTGTGGGAGATTAGAACCTGGTATGAGGTCAATATGGTGTTGAATTTCCCTCATAGGAGGCAACTCCAAAGGAAGATCTTTGGTGACCAGCTGTTTATATTTCTCTAAGAGGGGCTGAACTTGTTGTGGGTGGCTTTGAACCTCGGTTGTTAGCTCCTTCTCTTCAGCCTTGTTGACCAAAAGATACACAACTTCAGTGGTACTTAGGTCTTTGTAATTTTTGGTCATCAAAGGGGTAGTTTTGGGCAAACCATTGCTAGTTGGTGGTGTTTCTTTGGAGGAATCAGCTGGTTGGGGCGTCTCTTGGGGCCTTTTAACAAGGGTAGGTTTACTAGGCATAAATATGACCTTGACCACTTGTTACTTGAAGGCATATGTGTTTTCCCTTCCATCATGGGTGCTTTGAACATCAAATTGTCATGGCCTCCCCAAAAGAATATAATATGCTTCTATCTCTACGACATCACAAACAATGTTAGTGGAATAATGCTTACCAATTGAGAAGGGAACCTTACATTGGTCTTTCACCTTGACTCCTCCAATCTCCTTGACCCACCTTAGTGAATAAGGCTTAGGGTGCCTCTCAGTAGGGAGATTGAGTTACTAAATGACTAATTTGGAGATGAAGTTTTCGGTGCTACCTCCATCGATAATCACCTTACATCTCTTGCCTTGGATGGACTGGTAGTGGTGAACAATTTGTGCCATTGTATGTTCTCCACTTACGAGTAGAGATAATAATTCTTCTCAGCACTAACAACTCTGATTGCTCTTCCATTTGATCGTCTTCATCCCTGTACACCCTTTCTACAATTTCCTCTCCAGCTCCCCTTTGAATTTCAGCCTCCATGGTCTCTTGATTAGTAATCATAGCAATGGAAGAGACAAATTTTCTAAGCAGGCAGCCACTTGAGGTGTGTCCTGGCTGCCTACATTTGTAACAAATGATGGAGTTGGAGCTTGAGGCTTGAGCTGGTTCGGATTTTGAAAGTAGGGCAACAACTTTGTAGGGACTACAGGCTAATTCATTCCTGCCAATTTTCTGAGTGGAGTCTTCAATTACTACTTGCTTTTGCTTGTGGTTCAACCCTCCCTCTTGTGTGCTTCTTGAAAAGAACTCCCCCTTCCCATGCTCCTCTCAGCAAGACTCTCATGCCTTAGGGCAATTTGAGTTGCCTCCGAAAGTGAGTTGAGTGGCTGGCCAACTTTTCTTGCAAAGGAAACTTTAACCTACTTGTGAAGCGGGTAATCCTTTGGGCTTCGGACTCTACGATGTTGTTCCTTGCCAACAACCTTTGGAAGTTCTCCAAATACTCCAAAACTGTTACACTTCGACTTTTTAAATTACTTTAAAGGTTGGAGTGCCACGAATTCGTAATTAAAAGTGGGCCAAGATCAATCGTGCACAGAAAAATAACTATTCATTAATTTAGGTAATTACAAAATTTTACAAAATAAGGCCTATTGTGCCTTAACAAAATCAAAGTCGTGCACATCCAAAATTAATACATAACAAAAGAACGTGATAAAGCATAAATCTTTCGAAGTCTATGGGCAATCTTCAATAATGTTATCTTCGTCGTTCAAACCTGCAACATCTAGGGGTGGGTGAGTATAATTATACTGAGTAGATAGAGTTAAATTCTATGAGCAAGCTAAAACATCAAGCATAAATAAATATATTATAATTATTTATATTTAAAATTTGACTCACACTTCTTATACCGATAAAATAGTTCTTTACAGAATCCAGTAAACTTGGATAAATCATTCGTAAGCATATTCTAATAAATAATTCAAAATTTAATAAATCATAATTCATAGAATGTCATCGATACCAGAGTGATATACACTCGTGCTCGTGGGGCAACAAGATCAAAATGAAGAGGATCTTCCCACGATATCCAACTTCATGGGTGCGCTATATGCCATAATAGGCTGTACCTAGGCGTCATAATTCTGATAGCTTTTGGGATTTATACTAAATAGCTACTCTTCAAAACCAATTGTAGTTTTTGGGCTTTATACTAAATAACTACCCTTCAAATCTGGTCATAATCATTCATAAATGCAATTTAGATAATAATATTATCTTTAAAGTTCGTATCATGATAAAATCCACCTTAGAGGTGTACAATATACTATTATCTTAGCATTTGCTGACCCCTAATAAATACGATCTAGTCATAACATGAAATTAGAAGTTAAAGCCACCTACCCTTCATTCTAGAATAATAGTCGACAGTAAAATCCTTGTCACGTTCATGGGTTTAGGGGTGGGGAGCGGAACCTCTCCTTGTGCTAAGATAGTCTCCTCATCTAGCTCGAGTGAGGCGGGCAAAACCTCCCCTACCGTTGGGGCAGTCTTTGCTTACTGCCTAAGAGTGGCGGACAGAGCCTCCTCTTACCCTGGGTTGTTCCCACTTTTTAGAGAGGCTAACATAGAAGACAGATCCTCTCATGACGTCAGGCACCCTTGAATTAGGTAGGAATGGGTTTTAAACGGGCGAAAATGGGCAAGAGACGGTGAAGGAGCGTGTATTTAAAGCTTCAAAACGCGTGTTACACCAAAGGAAATGAGGGGAGGAAAGAATGGAGCAAGTTGCACCTCCCCCTTCCCTCCCCTTATATAGGCTGAGAGGCTTTCTGGATATGTGACACATGTCACGCATCCAGTGGTTGCAAGAGCCGGAATGGCTCCTGCAGTCCAAGTCAAACTAGCCTATTGCGGCATGCATAGCCTGCCGCAACTATAGTCTATTGCAATGGGCAACTTCACCCTGCCACAATGCGGGAGGGTGATGGCTAATGCAGTGCATCAGCCTTTGCGTCAGCTCTAGCATCAATATTTTCTCGCCAAATTAAAGTAGGTCCTGCCTATGACACACTTCTTGATGTCATAGCCTACTATCCTAGTGTTTGTTTGACATATTCTTGGGTTTGATATGTTCGTCTCTCCTAGCCCTATAAAATGTCTTCGTGCTTATCTGAACGAATCAAGTTCAAGATAGTCTAATTTAAAGAAAAATTATTAATAGGCCTTAAAACCCGTTAATGGGCCCAAATGCTCTTATTTCAAAACAATGAAATTCCGGGGCGTTACAGAAACAGTCCCGCTTCCTTGTTGATAGTCTTAGTATTGCTTGAACAATATTTTTTCATAATTAACTAGAAGGAATTGGTTCCGCAAGAGTTATTTCATGCGTAGCTAGGATCAAAGGGGGTGTTTTCCAAGCTACAACCAATTGGTGTGCAGCTGGTTCCACCATGCGGCAACCCCTTTCTTCAATTTGTAAGACACCAATTTCACCTTAACCTCGTCAAAAACTTCAATTACTTCAAAATAATTTTCCACTTTGCACAACCAGTCCAAAAATCCTTCGACGCTCATTTTTTCATTGAAATTGTGTAGTTCAAGTTTGGGTTTGAAGTGGAAATGGCCTCAGTCATTACCTCATTTTCACTTGAGTCGTCTTGGGGTGGGAGTTGTCAACCACTGGCCCTCTTTGGTTCAGGAGAGGAATAGCGCCCCTCTCCCCTAGTCTTCCGGCCCTGTTCAGCCGTCCTGGTGGAGGCCAATCTCCTGGCGGAAAATCTGGTCTTCTTCTACCGGCATAAGGTCCCTCCATGGGCAGCCCAGCTCCTGGCGGGATTCTGTAAGGCCTTCCGCCGGTGTATGTCCCTTCCATGGGCAGCCCAACTACTGGCGGGATTCCAGGAGGTCTTCCGCCGAGGTATATTCCTTCTCCAACCATCGCAGTTCCTGGCAGAAAAGCTGGTGGTCGTCCGCGGTTGTCTCGACCCCTACCCAGCGACCTTCTCCTGGTGGAGACCCAGGAAGTCATCCGCCAAGGAGCCAAGCTTCTAGTGGCATATAGTCTTCTGGCGAAAACCCAGTCATCCTTATGCTGTTCGCTGGATGTTCTGGAGGCCAACTCACACATTGGTCTGGTGCATACGCCATGTTCCGTTGGGGATATACCTGGAAGGGTGGTCCTGGAGGAGGTGTGTCGGGTCACAGTGATGGGTCACCTCTTCCTGTCGAATAAAATGATTCAGGTCCTGGCGGAAAGCGTCCATCTATTTCACACAAAGGTTACTACATTATATTTGGTGCCGTCTATGGGAAATAAGGAGAGTCTTCCATGACCGCTTCTCCTCCCACTCATTCCTGTTCTCTGCACGCCATTGTGCAGCTATTACAATAGCAAACCAGGTCCAACAGCAAAATCCACGCACAGCTTCAGCAACTTCTATAGCAAATGCAGCACCTCTTGATATTACTACCTCCTCTGCCTCTACTAGTTGCCGGACCATCTAACGGTCTAGGATTGGCTACCAGTACAGATGGCGCCAGATATGATGCAACGAAGACCAAAAAAGATTTCTGATGCGCGCATCTATCGTGCGTCAGCTTCCTGACACGTTTGCATGCCCCCACGTGGTAATTATTTATATTTATATTTTTTTTAAATTTTAAAAATATGATATATTCCTACCCAAAGTTGGAATCGTACATTCTTAGTACCGATGAACTTGTATCAATGAGCCCTTTAAAACTACACCACACATAGGTAGGTTATCTAGCACTATTTAAGTGGGTCCCGCCCATATGACATGCTTCTTGAGATCATAACTTTTGTTCCCGACCTCTATTTCGAGTGCTCTTTGATTTGTTGCGATCGTTACTTCGAGCTCTATTTATATATGAGGATTACATTCCTTGAAACCCCTTAATATTTAACATAGATTTATGCAATTACCCATAACCCATTGGTTTAGGCTTAATCAAAACACGGGGTATCATATGTATCTTATTGATACTCCCTTTCTTTCTCGAGATTATAGTCAGATGTATTTGAGTGAATAATAAAAAAAGTGTGCTTCTTCTTCTACATTGTGATTGAGGGGAATAATATCTTTTTCTTCAATTTTTTATGTATACAACTGAATTTCTAGCAGCTTTTCTATAGGGATAAATTGACATTTTATGATATTCATAGTGTGCGTCTAGTTGTGTGTGCTATTATGCTATCTTTCTATACCTTGCATAATTTTGCGTAGAATCTGACTAAAACAGCTTAGCGTTTAGAGAGAAATGATGGAAATTGGAAGTCAGGTTTTTTTTTTAGGCTAGATATAAGAGATGTTAATATAGATTAGTTGGTGCACTTGCTTGGCTTTTTGGCTCTGTGGCCGAAGTTGTTGTGCTCTGGCAATTATGTGTTGTTTTTTAGTTATGATGGTGTAATAAGTAAATTACCTTTTGCTATTTGATGTGTTTTGTTACAGACTATGCTTGAGTCTATAAATGTTGAAAGTCATTACATAGAGAGGGTGGGAGTGAAAATGGATACGTGGCCGATGAATTAAAGGGAGGGGCTACTGCATGTGAATCAAATGTTAAGAAGAGAAAATTGTCTTCAAAGGTTTGGAACCACTTTGATAAGGTAAATGATTTTGAAAGAGAGTATGGTAAATGTCATCATTGTGGTATGTTAATATCGGTGTCGGGAAGGATAGGGACCACTGGGTTGTGGAGCCATTTTCAAAATAAATGTGATAATTACAAATTTCAGAAGGACAAGGGTGTGGAGCTCAAACAACGAAAAGTGGGTAGTAAGAACAAAGATGTGAGCCCACTAGTTGAAGGGTTTAAATTTAACCAAGAGAGAAGTAGGTGTGAATTGGCTGAGGCCATTATTGTTCATGAATACCCTTTTTCTATTGTTGAAGATGGTAGATTTAGAAACATTTTGAATAATCTTCAGCCCTTGTTTGAAATTGTTGGATAAAAAACTATTACTTCAGATTGTAAGAAAATCTATGAAAAAGGAGTAAGAAAAATGCATGCTTTGTTGGATAATGTTGAAGGTAGAATTAATTTGACTAGTGATATGTGGACATCAGTTCAAAATTACTCATTCATGTTTATCATTGCTTATTTAATTGATAAAGATTGTTTGTTATACAACCGAATTCTCAACTTTTGTAAGGTTGAAACTCACTGGTGCATATATTTGTAATGTAATTCTTAGTAAATTGAGTGATTGGAAGATTGATAATTTTATCATTGTGTTAGATAATGCAAGTGCTAACATTTCAGCTATTAAGGACCTTAAAGTTATAGTTCAAGTGAATGGTGATCTTCTAGCGCGTGGTGAATTTTTACATGTAAGATCGATGTTGTGCACATGTACTGAACCTTATATAGTTCAAGATGAATTATCAGAAGTGAAAGATTCGTTGTACAAAGTTCATGAAAGTGTTAAATTTATTAAAGGTTCTTCACAAAGGGAAACAACATTTAAGAGACTTACAAATCAACTTAAAACACCAACTTTATTTTTAGTTCTAGATGTGCCAATTAGGTGGAATTCCACCTTTAAAATGGTTGATGTTGCATTAAAGTATAAAGATGTTTTTGCTCTTATATTGAAGCTTGATAAGGATTATGTTAATTTTCCAAATGATGAAGAATAGGAAAATATCGAAGTTGTGTAAGAATGTATTAGTTCTTTTTTGGATCTAACGGAGCAATTTTCAGCAACTAAGATCCTACATCAAATTATTTCTTCAACATAGTTTGTTAGCAGAAATTGAAATTATTGAAGTGGTCTAAGAGTGATAATTTTTTGAAGTATTGTTTAACTTCCAAAATGATGGAGAACTATAATAAGTATTAGAGTCAAACTTGTATGATCTTATATATTGCATCAATTTTAGATCTAAGGTACAAAATGTTTTTAATGAGGTATTATTTTCCTAAAATATTTGGTGAAATGGTTGGAAAGGAAAAGATTGTTGAAGTAAGGGCCAATTTAGAAAATTTGCATGATAAGAATAAGCCAATTGATATTTCTCATAGGAGAGCTTCTACCAGTGATTTGAATAGTGATGAAAGGGCTTCTAACATCAATTCCAGTAGTGGTAAAAATATTTGGTTGAATGATCTCAACATGTTCATAGAAGAAAATTCATCTTTTTAAACAACAAAAACTGATTTGGAACTTTACTTGGAAGGATTTGTTAAAAGTGCTTTTGTGGGAGATAATTTTGGTATATTATCTTGGTGGAAGGTAAATTCTATGAAGTATCATATTTATTCAAAAGTTGCTCGAGACGTGTTAGCTATTCCTGTTTCAACTGTTGCATATGAGGCAGCTTTTAGCACAGGATAAGTAATTGACCAATATAGAAGTATCTTGAAATCATAGACAATAGAAGCATTAATTTGTGCTCAAAGTTGGTTTCGGAGTAAAAATGAAGGTAACTTCTGTGTATGTCTTTTAATGTTTTTAAGCATATTTGTATACGATGTAATACTAAATATTTTCTTCTTATAATAGCACGAAGAAATATTGATTTGATGTCTCTCCCAATGATGCATAATGCTAAGGATAATGATATTGAGATTGATAATGGTAAGGTTTATGTATGTCAAATACACTCCATCATATTTGGGTTTGATCTTGGGTGCTTATTCTTATATGCATAAGTTGTTGTGGTTTCTATATTTTAGATTGTGAAGTAACTACTCTCCAATGATTGTGGGTTATTCTTACTCCATTATGTAGAATTATTTTTGGAGGAATCTCGTGTAAATCCCTTTCATTGTACATTTACAAATGTAGAACAAGGTAATAATTATTTTTTATAGTTTTAATTTTCCTTCAAGAGCTGACTTGTATTTGTTTGCTTGGATTTCACTGTGGAGTCTCACTGTGATTTTTATACCCATCTCATGTATTAATCGAAGAAGAAAGGTCTCCTCTCTCAGCTACTCCCTTCTCTTCCTTTGTCTGTTTCTGGCCAGAGTTTGGACGTGAACTTGCACTTGCCAATTTATAAGATAATGAGCTTTTTGTCTCCCCGGTTCACTCCTTGTCTCTGCCAAATCGATTTGGTGTTGTGTTCTTCTGCATGTTGCGATTCTGATTGCAGGGGAGATGACATTTGTGAAGAGATATTTTAATTGGAAATTTGAGAGAAGATAAGCAGGTAATGTTGATCATGAACATTGAAGAAAAGTCTTTTCCATTCCGCTGTCTCTTTTTTTTTTAACAGGTATGAGACAGGATTATCTAAATGCAATTTATGATTTTTTTATTTACTGTAGTTTTGGATACTTGAATCTTCTGGTTGGTTTCTTGTGAAATGGTAGAATAGTATATTCTTGGTACAAGTATATATGTTCATGTGGCCTGTGTTGTGAAGCTTCATTTATATAGCTGCACAAATGATCTGTCTTCAAAGGGATTGTGGGAGTTGGGGTGACTAATAGACACAGAAATCAAAGTCGCCATTTCATGTCTCTCCCCTTCTTCTACCAATTTGATGTTTATCTCTGCATAGGACCGTCTATCTATCTTTACAATTCATTTGATGATGAATGAAGATATCCAATTGTTACATTTATCTATATTGAGGATTGTCAGACAAGTATGGTGCTACCATATTGTTGTTGTAATAGGTACATATTACAACAAAAAAGACTATTAGCAACACATTTACGCATCACTAATAGTCTCGTATTTGTTGCTAATGACTATTAGCGACGCATACAAAGCATCACCATAAGCATTGAAAAAAGTACAGTTACAACTACTATTTAGCGACGTATACACAACGTCGCTTCGTAATAGTGCAATATTAGCGATGCATAAATGAATGTCGCAAATAAGACATTATTAGTGAAGCATACTAACTTACGCCGCTAACATTCCATATGCATCGCTAATATTAAAATATTTAAAAAAATAAAAGTTTTTATCGATATTAATTTTTTAAAATTAAAAAATAAAATATAGTTATTAGTGACACATATTAATAATATAAGCGTCACTAATAAAAAAGAAAAAAATTATAAAAACTAAAATTTATTAGCAAAGCGTCGCTAATATGTATAAGCATTGCTAATATAAATATATATAAAAAAATATGTAGCGACACTTAAACATATTTTTTATACTAAAAAATTTAAAATAACTACCGGCTCCGGCTGATTGCGGTCGGAGTGGAGAGAAGGGGGATAGGGGGAGGCGCCAACTGATTGCAGCTGGAGTGGAGAAGAAGAGAGAGGGGGAGAAGAAGGGGGAGGGGGAGGCTCCGGACGGAGGTGCCCGAAGTGAAGAAGAAGGGACAGTGGGGGAGGCTTCGACTGATGGTGGCCGGAGTGGAAGGGGGAGGAAGAAGAAGGGGAGGGCGGCGGCTGACAAAGGCCGGCTACACGGGTGAGGCCGGCTGGCTGAGGGGGTGGCTAGAGAGGGGAGGGGAGGGGGGGTTAAATAACCGTGCGGGTGAAATTTTTGACCGTGCGATGGAAATTTTGCACACGCCGGCGAAAATTTCACCTACGCTGGTGAAAAAATTAGCTTATTAATGCGTCACTAATACACTAACTAGTACCATATATTATTAACAATGTATAAAATCATACATTGCAAATAATCAACCTAGTAGCGACGCATATAGTATACGTCGCTAATAATATTTATTTCTATTTTCTTATCTTCTCTCTCTCTAGATCTTTCCTCCCTCCTCTCTCTCTCTCTTCCCTCCCTCTCCCTCTCTCTCTCTCCTCCCTCTCCCTCTCCCTCTCTCCTCTCTCCCTCTCTCTCTCCTCCCTCTCTCCCCCTCTCTTCCTCTCTCTCTCTTCCCTCTCTCCCCCTCTTTCTCCCTCTCCTTTCTCTCTCCCTCTCTCTCTCCTCTATCTCTCCCTCTCCTTTCTCTCTCCCTCTCTCTCCTCTATCTCTCCCTCTCCTTTCTCTCCTCTCTCTCGACACACTATCCCTCCTCTAATTTCAATTTATTATTATTTTTTTATAAATTTATTTTTAAAATAAAAAATATATATAATAAATATTAGTAGCGACGCATAATAATATGCGTCACTAATATACTAGGTATTAGCGACACATAGCGATATAGGTCGCTAATACCTAGCCTATTAGCGACGCATATTCCTATGTGTCGCTAATAATATTTATTTTATTTATTTCTTATTATTTTTAAAATATAATAATCTATACAAAAAATCATAAAAAAATAAAATTTAATTAATCTCCCTCTCCTCTCTCATAACACACACTCTCTCATCCTATATCTCTCTCCTCACCCTCTCTCTACCCTCCTCTCTCTCTCTCCCTCTCCCTCTTCCTCTCTCTCTCCCTCTCCCTCTCCCTCTCTCCTCACTCTCTCTCTCCCTCTCTCCTCACTCTCTCTCTCTCCCTCGCTCTCTCTCCCCATCTCCTCTCTTCCCTCTCCTCTCTCTCCTCCCTCTCTCCCTCTGCTCTCTCTCTCCTCCCTCTCTCTCTTCTTCTCTCTCTCCTCCCTCTCTCTCTTCTTCTCTCTCTCCTCCCTCTCTCTTTCCTCCCTCTCTCTTCTTCTCTCTCTCCTCTCTCTCTCTTCTTCTCTCTCCCTCTCTCTCTACACACTATTACTCCTCTAATTTTATTTTTTATGATTTTTTATTTTTATAAATTTATTTTAAAAATATAAAATAAATATTATTTACAACGCATAGTAATATGTGTCGCTAATAGACACGGTATTTGTGACGTATAACTATATGTGTTGCAAATACCTAGTCTATCAGTGATGCATAATTTTATGCTATGCTAATAATATTTATTTTTTATTTTTTTATTTTTAAAATATAATAATTTATAAAAAATAATAATAAATTTAAATTAATTTTTTTATTTCAAATTCATAACTATTAGCAACACTTTTTAATAAGTGTTGCTATTATTAAAACTATTAGCTACACTTTTGATAAAGAGTTGCTAATAGTAATGATTTTTTTCTTTAAAAAAAATAAATATCTTTTAGCTACGCTTGTTGTATGTGTCGCTAATAGACATATATTAGAGACGATTTATATTATGCGTTGCTAATAATTATAGTAATAGAATAAAAACGTCGCTAATAGGTTATTGTTTTTGCGACGCTTAATTTTGCATCGCTTAATTATGCATTACAAATTGCAGTTTTTAGTGACACTTATATTTGAGTCACTAAAAAAAACATCGCTAATGCTACATTTTATTGTAGTGGTGGCAAGTGCAAATTCCATATGCTTTTTCGAAGTTCATTTTGCATTAATAGAATTCTATGTTATTTTTATAATTCTTTGAGCTGGTGCAACATAATATAAATTCTATCGTAAAAACTGAAGTAGAAGGTGGTTATCGCACTATTTTACCATATGTAAATAATACACTGATACAACTCCTGACAGGCATTGCTATTTTGTCAATATCTTTTCTACATGTATTACCAAATTTGAGAACTTTTAGCAACTAAATTTTTACAAAAGTTCTCAAGCATCTTTTCATGGAAAAAAATAGAAAATCTACAACCTATGTGAATGAGCTATGTATTGGTTTCTTTTAAGTTTTGCTCTGCCACAACATTTGGTCTATGTAGTGCATAAGCTTGATGAAGCCACGAAACTTCGCCCATCAATGAATCAACTTTAGTAATCAGTGACAAACACATATAACTAAACTTATTAATGATGATGCAAATCTCATAAAAAATAAAATTAAAAATGAAGTGTGAGATGTGCGACCCAACCTTGCTTGAGTAACAGACTTTCCCAATTGTCTTCCAGTTCCCCCTATCCTGTGACATGGAATTCGCTGTCAATCATTTTAATTCTCATTTTACATCAAAAGATTAAAACTGATCATATGGCTGCCAAAGTATTTTGATAGTGATGTCCACATTGCACAGATCCTCGATCAGTTTCTTTTAGGCGCCAAGGTTCTTCTGGGCACATTTGGGATGGCGAGGTTAATGAGTGGGAGGTCAAGAGTGTGAGGAAGCAAGCCAAATGTGAGATAGAGGACATAGTTGTTGGGGCCTCCCGGCAGATGGCTCAGGCAGATTCCCTGTTTGAACCTACCTTAAGAAGGAAGAAATGTCGATATTTCTACTATGTTTTCAGATTATGCATGCGTCCCTCTACTATTTATCTCAAATATTAATGGTTCTCCTATACTCCTTACACTAATCTTTCCCGTGTTATCATCCTGTGGCTGCAAATGATTGTTGTGTGGCAAAAGAAAATAAAAGTGTCACGCACTTACCCTCGGCTCATTTGCAACTCTCGTAACTTCACACGATTCTTACATTAGACAAAGTCTTGAAGCAGTTTTACTTCCTGAAGACAACTAAAAGGGGAATTACTTCGGGACTTAGGAGAACAAAATGTTCAAAGAGGAAAAGAAAGAGATATCGTACAATACAAATACTGGTCAAGCAAATTGTTACTCAAACCAAACAAATAACAATGACTTACTTCACTATAAACTAAGTAAAAGTAGGAAAAAATAAGACAAATACGGACTGACCATATCCATGACCGTGTCTAATAGATCATTGATCACAGTCATGAAACTAAATGATCATGTTAATTGGTCACAGTCAGCATTTGACTGTGACCAAATTACCAATTTCCACCCCTAACAAGAGGGCAGAAGGAGTAAGATGGAAAAGAGAAAGAAGGGGAGGAAAATTACTTAAAAAGGGTACTTTGGTCTATATGCAGACAATATGTAATAAATGTGAAAAACCTAGGTCATATGAAATAGTTAATCTTAGTCCAAGTAATCTATAAATCACCCTTTATATATTTTAAAGTGCATAAATTAACTCTTGTCTCTTTTAAAATTAACTCTCATGAACAATATCATCAAAATGAGACAAAGTTATCTAGACTCAATCATTGACAAGGTTCTCCTTTTTTACTCACTTGCTAGACTTTATTATATTTGATGTATAATAACAATTAAAAAACAACAACATTTTTCATCTTTTTATGTCCTTGCCTTTCTTTTTAGCCATTTCTGTTTCTTTTTGAGTGAAACTGGGAACAATTTATTTTCAACTATAACTCTAAAACCTTAACCAACTTAGTGAGTATATATGAACCTTATTATGACGAATTGGAATTAAGTGAGGACACTTTTTTTGGAGAAAAAAGATAGCTTTATTCCTTCCATCATCTTTGATCATATTGAGAGAAAAAAAATTGCAAGGCAAGAGATTTGATCCATAATCATCTTATAAAATAAAGAGAGTTTTTGTGAGAACACATCATACCACACACATGGAATTACTAAGGGTTTATTAAGAAAAATTTTGGTAAAGCTTCATTAACATCAATCAAGATAGACTTTGATTAAAGGCGGCGAAGAAAACAAAGATTAAGCTCAAAGGGAAAAACACTAAGAAGGACTTTGATGACCAACAATCATTCATAGAAGGACTTCTAGTTTGGGTAGAAGTTATAAGTGTTGAGTCTTATAAGTTCTAAAACTTCATATTGCATTGAGTTTAGCCAAATGATAGGCTCTATGGGTTTTTTCATAATTTGAGTTTCCTCAGTAAAAACTGTTTGTATTGATATGTGTGGTTGTAGGCTTGGTATATTGTGCTATTCTTTTTATTTTTCTTGCACACAGAAGTCACATCCTTCAGGTCATTTCTTACTAAGGTTTTTAAATTAGAGGCACTACTATGACACTCAAGAAAGTGAAGATTATTAAACTCTGAGTTGGTAATTGAGATTCTTTACATGATTTAGATAAATTTACTTATTTTGCTTTCAATTTTAGATTGATAATTGCATGCATGCTAATTTTGATTATGTGCTTGATTGCTAGAGGTAGATTTCTTCTTATTTTTAGTTGTCTTTTGTTTGCCTTGTTTATCCTTGAATTGTCATGACTAGCTCTAATTTTAGTATGGGTAAACTTGGAGACCAGGGAAATCCACCTTTATTTGATAGTTAAAACTTCTCCTCTTAGAAAAATAGGATGAGAGCTTTATTCAAGCCTTAAATGGTAATGCATGGAAGGTTGTGCTTGAAGGATGAAATCCACCTATGACCAAGGACAAGGATGAGAATGATATTCTCGACTTACACTACAAAAAAACGTCAATGGCGATAGTCTCTAGTCGTCCCTCTAAAGGGGTATGCCATCACTAATAGTAACAGTAATACACTAATGGTCGTCGCAATTAATCCTATTGCTAATAGTTTCAGCGACAGTTATCACCATTGCAAAAACACATGCACCGTCTGCTTTGGAACATCAGTGACGGCTAGATTACCTTTAGAAATGACCACTTCCATCATAGAAATACAACGACGACCATACCAACCATTGCTGAAACCCACCTTTAGCGATAGCCAAGCTGTTGCAAAAATGACATATTAGTGACGGTCATATTGTAGTAGCAACAGCTTAGACCATTGTTGTTTCTCAATTTTTTTTTTTAAAATATAGCTTAGAACTTAAAAAAATCTAATATATTATACAAGTAATTCAAACGTGATAAATCTGATTCAAAACTTCAAATTCAAGACTCTACTATTTGCATAACATCATGATTTGTAGCCAAATTCTCTGAGCCCACAACAACTTGATAAGTGGTAGATCAACTCATAGAAACTAAAACGTATTCAGGGAGGCAAATCCTGCATTTAAAAACAAACCTTCACAGGGTGTGGATCCATAAATTCTTGAGCTAATCGGTGCACAACAACAAGCCAAGTTGCACTGAACATTACCATATGATGAACTGCCCAACAAATTTAACTAAATCAGATGAACAGTAGAAAATTGTACAACTTAGCATATGAATAAATTATCGCTTCTTAACATATACTCTAGGTTAGGAACCTGTTTAACATCATGTTAGCACCACACTAACTAGATTATCATAAACCATAGCAATACATATAGAAATCATTTCACAAGAATATCCCATCAGCTTTGTTTAAGGGACTAATAAATGCTTTCTCCAAATATTTGCAACATATGAGACAACTATACATTATTCACATATTGGAGGCACTCTTAACATTGCATTGTTTGCCTTCACTACAACAAAAAAGGACTATTAGCGACGTATAATAAACGTCGCTATAAGCATTGCAAAAAGTGCCGTCACTATTACCCATTCGCAACGCATAGCAAAAAGCATCGCTAATAGGGCCTATTAGCGATATATATATATATATATATATATATATATATATATATATATATATATATATGTATATATATATATATATATATATATATATATATGCGTCGCTATTAGTACATCTATGTTGCTAATGATAAATTATTAGCGACACTTATTTCTTAGAGTCTTTAATAATAAATCATTAGCAAAGCTTTTCTATATGTCGCTAATAGAAAACAATTTTTTTAAAAAAGTAAAAATAAATTATTAGTGACGTATACCTGTAAGCGTCGCTAATAAGGACTTATTGGCAACGCTTACGTATACATCACTAATAGAAAAAGTATTTTAAAAAAAATTAAAAATAACTTATTATTGGTGTATAATTATAAGTGTCACTAATAAGTCCTTATTAGCGACGCTTTCTATACGTCGCTAATAGAATAAAGTTTTTTAAAAAAATTTCAAGCGATGCTAATACATTTTAAGATATTAAAAAATTAATTTAGCGACGTTTTTATATACGTTGCTAAAGATGAATTTTTTTTAAAAAAATCCACGGTGGGTCATCGGGCCCACCGGGGAAGGGAGAGGGGGTCGAAGGATGGCGGGGCACCGGAATCCAGACCCCTCGCTCTGCCCCCCTCCTTTGAAAATCAGAGGAGGGGGAGGGGGCGAGAGGGGGGAAAGGGGTGGATGCAAGGGGAGATGGGGGTCTGGAGCAAGGGGGTGGGGGGAGAGCTGGAGGACGGAGCAAGGGGGGAGGGGATTGGAGCAAGGGGGGAGGGGGAAGACAAGAGCAAGGGGGGAGTCGGAGGAGAGGAATTTCGCCCGCGTAAATAAATTTTTTTTTAAAAAAAACAAATTATTTGTGACACTCCAAATGAGTGTTGCTATAAGTAATTTTATCAGCAAACGTCGCTAATAATACCTTTTTCAGCTAATAATATGTATAATATTATACGCCACTAATACCTATACTATTAGTGACATATAATCATATACGTCGCTAATATGTATACTAGTAGCGACATATATCCCTATACATCGCTCGTATCTCCCTCTCCTCTCTCTCTCCTCTCTCTCCCTCTCCCTCTCTCTCCCCTCCCACTCCTCTCTTTTCTCTCTCTCCCTCTCTCCTCTCTCTCTCCTCCCACTCCTCTCTCCCTCTCCTCTCTCTCCTCTTTCTCTCTCCTCCCTCTCCTCTCTCTCTATACACTATCTATCCTCTAATTTCAATTTTTTATAATTTTTTACTTTTAAAATTTAATTTTAAAAATAAATAAATAAAATAAAATAAATACTATTAGCGATGTATAGTAATATACGTCGCTAATAGTGTATGTATTAGTAACACATAGCAATATACGCAGCTAAATCATCTACTATTAGCGACGTATATTTCTATATTTTGCTAATAGTATTTATTTTATTTTTTATTTCTAAAATATAATAATATATAAAAAATCTTAAATAATTAAAAATTAATTAATTTCCCTCTCCTCTCTCTCTCAATCTCCCTCTTCTCTCTCATCTCTCTCTCCTCTCAATCTCTCTTCTCCCTCTCCTCTCTCTCCCTCTCCCACTCCTCTCTCTCTCTCATCTCTCTCTCCCTATCCTCCCTCCTCTCCTCTCTCTAGACACTATCTTTCCTCTAATTTTAATTTTTTATGATTTTTTATTTCTAAAAATTAATTTTAAAAATAAATAAATATTATTAGTGTCGTATAGGAATATGCTTCGCTAATAGTATATGTATTAGCGACGTACATTTCTATATGTCGCTAATAGTATTTTTTTTATTTTTTATTTTTAAAATATAATATTATATAAAAAAACTTAAAAAATTAAAAATTATTAATCTCACTCTCCTCTCTCTCTCTCTCCCTCTCCCCCCTCTCTCTCTCTATACACTATTTCTCCTCTAATTTCAATTTTTTATGATTTTTTATTTTTTTAAATTTAATTTTAAAAATAAATAAATAAATAAAATGAAATATATACTATTAGTGACGTATAGTAATAAATGTCGCTAATAGTGTATGTATTAACGACGTATATTTCTATACGTTGCTAATAGTATTTATTTTATATTTTATTTTTAATTAATAACTATTAGCGACGCTTTGTTTTAAATGTGGTTAATAGCAGGGCTATTAGCGATGCTTAAAAAAAGCGTCGCTAATAGTTATAATTTTTTTTATTTAAAATATATATCTTTTAGCGATGTTTGTATAAAACGTCGCAAATAGGTTAACTATTAGCGATGCTCAGAATAAAGCGTCACTAATATGATTAGTATTAGTGACACTTTAAACTAAGTGTCGCTAATATCTGACTATTAGCGATGTATATATTGATGCGTTGCTAATAGTTGATTTTATTGCGACACTTGTCTATGGGTCGCAAATAGTTGTTTGTAGCGACACTTGGTTTTGCATCGCTAATACTACATTTTGTTGTAGTGACTATTCCACTCATTCATTACTAATTCTTATTTTCAATGGCGTTCATATCACCACATACAAAAATTTGTAGTCTTCAAAGTCCCAAATCATAAGCCAGATTTTAAATTTCAAAATCTATCCCTAACATAATAAAAGGGTGAATCTGATCAAGTATATGTTGGTAAAGTACCACATCAAAGGATATATTGATAGCATCACAAATATAAGGTGTTTCTTGAATGATGTGAAATAGGGAAAGGGAAAGGCTTGAGATTATATGGGTGAAAATAAAATCTCGAAGTGTATTGTAAAGAGAAGGGATTGGAATTTGGGAAAAGGGAGTTGAGGTTTCCAAGAACAACAAGGGCATGGCATGAGTATGGCAGGGAGGTAGCAGATAATTTAATGAGAAAAGTAGGGGGAAGATTATTAGCTCAATAAAGAGGCAGATGAAATTCCATAAAATTCTTCACTTGGTCGATAAAGATATTTGACCGGCTGGCCCTTGTGGAAATCCCCACCATTTCCTCTTAACTCTCCCACTTACAATTCCATATTGTCATGAAACTGTGTCTTCAATTAACAACAATGAAATACAATATCCCTAAACTACGGAAAATTGGTGTCACAATGCAAACAATTTCCAACTCAAAATCATATTATCCACTCTAGTACTTACATTCCCATGTGTATTCAACTCATTCGGCCAAGTCCACCATAAGAAAAGTATATCATGTAAGACCTCAATCAAAATTATGCAAAATTTTTTTAGAAATAGACTCAACAAATGTCGGAATTACAAAAATAGGCCAGGTACTTCGATTTTGCACAATTAGACTTACGCACGTTCCACTTTCCCACACGTGCGCTTGAATAGACTCGACCTTACTTCACCAATTGCATCCCAAATTCAGATTTTGGTTTTCCCTCCAGCGCTCGAACTGCTCTCTACCGTTATGAGAATCGCATTCCCTTTCGGCAACCCCTCATCCAACCTTTTATATCCCATCCGTCACATTCTTCTTCTCCACTATCGGTCATCCAGTCCCATTTTTTGCTCCTCCGGTATTGCAGAGAACGTTTCCACTTTGTTCCATCCTTCGCTATCCACTTCAGCGATCTCACTCCACTTCGGCGATCTCACTGCGGTAGTCATTTGACAACCGAAGACATATATTGCGGCCACTTTCCCCCCTTCAAAGACATTTTGCTAATCTCCATTCCCACCATCCCTCTCTTCCAGCAGGTCGCATCCCACATTTTGGTGTTTGGCCCTAATCTACATTCTGCCTCTTCACTTGGCCATTTGACCAATCTTCCAATCTGTTGATCAATAGAAGACAATATAAATGACAAGGTAAGATCCTACAACTCTGTATGGTTAATTGAAGAAGCAAATATCTTGTTTAGCTGTATTATATAGTTTGGCTTGAAATTTATGGAGATTGTGTGATGAAATTCATAATAGGTGTGTAAATTGGCCGTATGTACTGCTATGATTAGTGTATTTGATGTTGTAAGATAAATTTGATTTAAATATTTGAAGGATGTGATCTCATGATAAATTTTGAAAAAAGGAAATCTCTGATGAAAAAAATATTGTAGGTAGGATAAAGAAGAAAAATATAGTGGATTAGTTAAGTTGGACCCGTGCTCTGTTATATGAGATAAGATGAATAACAAGGGGGAGACCAAAGAAGCATTATTGTATGCTAAAGACGAATTTAACTAATATAGCCTAACTATTGACTGGCACATTATAGATTGGTCTTAAAAATAAATTATGTGGCCAATAAACTTGATATAGATTGTTATATACATGGGTAGATTGATGTTGTTAAACATAGATTGTGTGTTTGGTGCTTAGTTTGTAGTCACGGCTTTGAAGAACCACAGAAGCATCGGCCAAAAGTTTTTGAGGATAGAAATTGTAGGCTAAGTCTCTATGATATGTGATATGATATGATGAATAAGAAGGGTAGCCCATTTAAGCAAGTAGATATGCTTAAAACAAAGTTAACTGATAGGGCCTTATTGTTGACTAGTAGGTTGTAGGTATCTATTATTGTTTTTCAAAGTACATTGTGTCGGCTTTAGACTTGATAAAGTTAGGTCTATATTTGTGTAGATTAATAAGAGTGTGGGTCTTTCATGTTGTCGAATTTATAATGTGTGTTTGGGGCTTAGCTTACATGGATGACTTTTACAGAATGCAAAACAAAGGGACAAAATTATTTGAGGGTCGAAATGTAGTTGCTAGGCTACGTCTGTAAATTGTTTGCTCATTAGTGGCTTTTTTTACCATTCTCTGTGATATGATGAAAATCAAGGGTAGACCATTTAAGCAAGTATACATGCTTAAAACAAGGCTAATTGATAGGGCCTAACTATTGACTGGTAGGTTTTAGGTATCTTTTATTGCTTTGCAAAGTACATTGTGCTGGCTTAGACTTGATATAGGAGTGTGGGTCTTTCATGTTGTCAAATGTATAATGTGTGTTTGAGGCTTAGCTTACATGGATGACTTTTACGGAATGCAAAACAAATGGACAAAATTATTTGAGGGCCGAAATGTAGTTGCTAGGCTACATCTGTAAATTGTTTGCTCACTAGTGGCTTTTTTTTCCATTCTCTGTGATATGTGATATGATGAAAATCAATGGTAGACCATTTAAGCAAGTACACATGCTTAAAAGAAGGTTAACTGATAGTGCCTAATTGTTGACTTGTAGGTTTTAGGCATCTTTTATTGCTTTGCAAAGTAAATTATGCCGGCTTTAGACTTGATGTCTTATGATATAAGTTTCTTGCATAGTTAACTAATAGTGCATTAGAATTGATAATTATTTTTGTACTAATATTACATTGTGAGGTTAGTTAGTTTGATCAAGTGAGGTTTATATAAGTGTAGATAAGGATTTTTTGAAGAGTGTATGTAAGTTATATTGTCAAACTTATATTGTGTGTTTGGTGCTTAGTGTGCATGCATTTGATAAACTACAAATTTTGTTTGTGTGATGCAAAATAGGTGCGGTTTACTTAAATATTAGCCAATATGTATGTGGTACATGTGGGTTACATGCCAAATTATGACCCATGCTCAGCTTGATGTGACAAATACCTCCTCTGATTAGTATGAACATGTTGTGTGTGTTATGTAAATTACCATATATTTGTATAGATGGTTATTATAAAGTAAAACACATTTGCCCATTTGGAATTGTTAAACATTGTAGGGTGAAGATACCAAGTAATGCCGAAGTGATCTTCAAGCTAGTGAAAAGTGATAAGGGTAGAGCCTATGAGGGTGACCCTCAACCCAAATCAACCTATGCTTACATACAGAGGTTCAAAGAGCATTTCAATAAGCATAGACAACAAGCAACACTATTTGAAAGATCATGTTTCGGCAAATACTTGTAGCTAGACATAGAGAAGTTCATGTTCCCCCTTCAAGCCTTGCACCACATCATAAAAATGCATCAGGGAGAGTATAGGTTTCAAGTGACGGAAGCCTATTCGATGAAGTTGTCACCCACTGAATTTGCCCAAGTAACCGGTCTGCGTATGGCTGATGTGCTCCCATCCCTTCCAACAGTGCCAAAAGTTTTGAGAAAGGACTCCCTACTTTGTAGGGTGTTCAACAAGGAGAAGCTTCACATTACGAAGGAGCAGATATA
Organism: Saururus chinensis; assembly: GCA_035235625.1. Lineage (NCBI taxonomy): Eukaryota > Viridiplantae > Streptophyta > Magnoliopsida > Piperales > Saururaceae > Saururus > Saururus chinensis. The sequence goes on from CP141147.1 coordinate 26,272,476, forward strand.
CTAGAAGATCATCATAAGCAGAAGTGATGAAGATGCAGTGAAGTTGGCCCGCATACTGGTGTTGGCTTCTTTCATTGTGGGTAGAGGGTGGGAGCATAAGGTGGACCGACGGTTTTTTTTGTTGGTTGATGATGTGGAGGAGTTCGATTCATATCCATGGGGTAACATTGCATATTGGGACACCCTCCAGGGCTTGGAGGAAGCAAGGAAGGCCCTAACTAAAACCATTTACATTGTGCATGGATTTGTACTGACACTGTTGGTACATTGTTTGGGTATTTTGATTGATGTTTTAATGTAATATGTTGCATATGCAATTATGACATTTATGTCCATGGTTTGACTATGTAGGTTTGGGCAATGGAAAGGATTCCTCTGCTTGGGGACTTATGTGCGAGACGTGTACAGGATGTTTATCCTAGATTGCTGAATTGGGCTAACTATAAGAAGTCCAGTTATGATGCAATTAACAAAGCAATTTTTGGAGGGGAGAAGGTAATATATTGTCATTTGTCGTCTTACTATGACTTATAATTTGCAAACGACATATATGATGACTGATAATGAAAATATTTTGTCTTTTAGGTGTTGGTGCACAGGCACTTGGAGTTGACCCAAGCTGAGTCTGATGAGGAGATTGTCCAATCAGCCATAGGGATGAAAAATTTTCTTAAGGGAGACCGGATAATTTTTGATAAATTTGAGGTCCCGTTGGTGGTACCTTGCATGGGGTAGAGGAACATGTAGAAGTGGATATGGAGGAGGAGCCTCGGCGAGCTCATGAAACAATTGTTTCTTTTGTTGATGAGGTGCGGCAAGAGGGAAGTGGACAACCACATGCTATAGAAAGACAAAATGTGCATATCCAATTGGACTGGATAAATGACAAATTAGTCAAGCTTGTTAGCACAATTGACCTCATTCAGCTAAAACAGGATGCATTCGATCGGTTGGAGGCCAAGGTAGACAAATTGTCTCAAGATGTTTCAACTTTGTTGTCCATGAATGGGAGGTCATCGACCCATTTGAGGTTAGCTACATTATATTAATTATTATGACTTCTTACTAGTGTTATGTTTTATTATTCTTGTATTTCCACAATAATCATAGTATGGTTTACAATATTTAATATTGACCAGGAAGGGAAGGATGCCAGAGATGATTTTCTTCATGAAGATGAAGCCCATAAAAACCCCATCAATGAATCTTCTTGTCCGCAGGTTAGTGAATGCAAACTTTTTTTCATATGAAGGATTTGATTTTCTTGCCTCAATGTTATACTTTTCTTTCTTAATTGCCGCACATTGTCCTAATATTTTTATATTATGATTTGCACTTCTACTCATACGTGAATGTTTTCAAAGGAAATTGTCGCAGATGAAGTTCTCCCATTTGATGGTGCATATGGTGTGGCCGTTGGGGAGGTAGGGGTCGACATTGGGAGTGATGCCTCAAAAGTCAAAGAGGTTGTGCCCCCCGATGTCCATGGTAGGAAGAGGACTACCAACAAATATGTAAAGACCCCTTATACGGTGCCAAGGAGAAGCAAGAGGAGGTTGGTGAGGGGCCCAAGTGATGTGGAAGAGGATGATACTGCTGGCGAGCCCTTAAACAACGACAATGTTCACTGCGAGGGAGAAGAAGATGGGCAGGCTAACATTGAATTGGCGAACCATTTACTGGATCAAATTGAAGATGGAGGAGATTTAGTTACTGTCAACCCACCTAAGGGACAAATGCCAGTAGGGCATGAAGTCCACAAAAACAAGATATGTGGACTCATTGCTCTCTTAGAGATAGCCTTGCTGGAGTTGGTATGTCCTAAACCACATACCCTAACACCGGAAGAAAAAAAACCATTCGAAAGAGCCTTAGAAAGGGTTAGAAATCTGAGTGAGTTCATAGTATAGTATTAGGTTTCATACACATTTCATTTCATATCAATCAATTTCATTTTTCATTTACATAAATATGTGTTGACATTCAGAGCATTCATAATTGATCAACCGGCCGGCAATTGGTGGAATCCAGCTGACATTGGAGTTTATACGGTCCATTATGCAGCAGCATAGGTGGCTTTGGGATAATGTATGTGTGAATTTGAGTTGTATTAGTAGTAATTGGTTGTGTTGTACACAATAATAGTTATACTAATTTTTATAGATATTATATACGATACTCATTCGATGTTCGATTCATCTGATATAGCATATTGATGCGTATGTGCTAGCTTTGCGGAAGAAGGCACTTGGGAACCCAACTAATAAGCAAGCCTTCCATCTTTTCCATTTTATGGTAGGCCTTCCTTTGTTGTTAATATCATATTTAACTGACAACTGCCAACTACTTGACTAACGTCTGTTTCTAATTCCACAAGAGCTTATGAGGATGGATGCATCTACCCTCCTCATCATTTACGCATCGATGAAGGAAATGGATGCAACTGTCTCTAGGGTCGCCGTTGCAGAAGCATGGGTAGAAGTTCCAACCAACATGTTGAAGTTGGTGAAGGTGAATGAAAAAGACTTCTAGGAATATGAGGTCCACCACTTCCCTCTTCATGTAAACGGTAACCATTGGACTCTCATTATTCTTGACTTGAGGAAGGATGTCCTATACATAATGGACCAATATTACTCTGGCGTTGAGGTAGAGTAGTACTACAAGAAATTGGAGATTCTCAGACATGTTTTGCCAATAGTTTTGTTGAAATTGGGATATGAAGCTGCTGCTACCTTGCGCCTCCCGGTGAGAGAGATAACCGGACACCCACAACAAATCAATAACAATGATTATGGTGTCTACGTATGCATTTATATGTGATACTTGTCGCATGGGTACCGATTTAGCTTTACTAGAGAGGACATGCGCATCATGAGGCATAGGGTTGCATACCAAATTCTGCAAAATTCCATATGACGACAATTTTCTTGTCAGTAGATGTGGCTTAACTTGATGGTGTTTGTCCTTGACTATGTGATTCGATTTGTGTTTCACTGTTGGTTTATAGGAATAATTTATGGAGGCATAACAGTTTGTTTAATGTTGAAGGTGAATCTTGAAGTTATTTGTGTTGGTACTTGACTAATATAATTTAATGGTTTCTGTTGGTTTTTGGCTGATGTTGAATGATGAAATATCAATATTCTTTGAATGACGTTGTTCTGATAACACATCGGAATTGTAGATGATAATGGACAGGGGTCATTGCAGTATTTGATGGTATGATAGGATTGAGATATTGTTCCTGATTGGTTAGATTTGGTACAAATTTAGCATGTGTAGTAATGAAGTACGTTGAGCAGTTAAAGATTTGTCATTCATAAAAATCAATATGTTCAGAAGTTCATTGAGCAGATAAAGATGTGTCATTGATAAAAATCAATGTGTTTATATAATAGTTGATTGGCCTATGAAATCCCTTTGGGATGGAACTCAATTCAGGAGGCATGTCTTGACTGGATTATTTTTTTACAACTTCTAAACCTTAAACCACTTCACTTGGGGAAAAATAAGGAGATTGTTATTATAAACTTGTACTTGAAGTATTGCTTTATGAAAGAATTAAGTATTTCTATTCTCTGGATTTGTCTACTGGAAAGAAAGTATTGTCGAACCATTTAGAGTCACAACAATCATTAAATAATTAAAAATGGTAACTGGACATATTGCAAATGTAGACATATAAACTCATCTCTGTCGGCTGCAAGACATATCACTGAACAACACCACAGATATGAGCAACTTCGAACACACATACACCGCCACATCAAGTCCATTACAAGAGCTCAAAATTTATTTTATACCTAGCTTCACATAGAAATCCACATACTTGAATATGTTAAATAATTTCGTCAACTGTGGTTAAATCATCCATTTGCATATGGTTGATAAGTCTATTCATATCAGAAGTGTGCTCCGCTCGATTGCATAATTACACAACATTACACCATTAGACTCTTCCTCTCTGTGCATTACTTTACATGTTCAACAACAATTTGTCAAAATATAAAAATTTAGACAACAAAAACATGTTGAGAATTGAAGTTTCAGCACTTGGAATTTCTGGTTGATTTGCCAAAATATTGTGCTCCAATCTGAAATAAAGGTCAAGCAAACGATAATGGTAAGACTTTGTCCACTGTGATTGGTCTCTTGCACAATTTGTCCTCAGGTGTACATGCATTGAGCTCAGCCACTTGTCTCATTTTCTTCTTTCTCTTCCCCTTTGGGCTTAGATGACTGATCTTCGACTGGATTGGACATGGATGATGCTTCTTCCTGATTTCTTTACCACCCACCTTGTCAACTACATGTGGGACTTGTGTAGATGTTGACAACTTTTGTTTAGCATGAGTTAGTGATTGGGGCTGGCCATGAGAAGAAGGGGGTGTAGCTGTGGATGGATGAGGAGTATGGCCCCCAACAGGGTTCTCTCCAATTACTGAGGTACAAGTATTGCAATAGTGACCATATTGTTTGCATGTACAACATTGTACTATCCTTTTTTCTTCACCTCGAGAGAGAATTTGCTTCTTGTTTATCCTGCCCGATTATGCCTTATCCTTGGGAGGCCTCAACTTAAGGCTCTTCACATCTTTAGGAGTCTCCCATCTTTTATGTTTGAGGACCGGATAAACTCCCTTTCTATAGATTTACTTATAAGTTTCCGTTGTGTAAAACGGGGAGTAATAGTTAACATAATTTAGTCTTCAGTGGCCACATGCTGCCAACGCATGTTCACAAGGCAACTCTATTTGTTGAAACTTTTCACATGTATAAGTCTTTGCGATCAGGTTAACTTGATCATCCCCTCTTTCTTCTTCTGCATGCCACCACCACCGCCTAACAAAGAAACGTTGTTATGTGTAGAATGATTGCTCTCCAAGTCCATCCCATCTTTTTATCTAGCATAATCACTCTATCCACTACGAAGCTTGCTAGCACCTCAACATCCGACTCCAACAACCTGTTCATCAACTCTAGCTTTTCCTCCACTGCCCCTTCAAATCAATAATAAAATTAATGAGCCAAAATTTAATTCGAAATATATCAGCTAGCTACCATGTACCAGTCATCAGTTAGCTAGTATCAGTTAACTTTCTTTTAACTATATACTCTAGGTTTTCTGGTCTCGTCCTCACTAATATCATATCACATGATTGTAACCTACCATGTAAACCTATCTTGCTTCAAACTAATGAACACACAATGTACTTCAACAAATAATAACCTACTAACATCTACCAGTCAGCAGGTAGCCCGTATCAGTTGTTTTTGTTTTAATCATATATATATATATATATATATATATATATATATATATATATACTAGGTCATATGATCTCATCGTCCTGAATAAAACTAATTACATATATTCTTACAAAATATCATTAACTCTATCATGTGCGGCATATGATTCGATGTTGGCGGTATATGACAATATGTTCATACATTTTCTTTTGTTAATTATACTAAGTGATTATTCTGGATCAGATAATGTAATTGATTTGGAGAGCAATCCGTCATGCACATTACAAAGTTTAATCATTAGGATATGGCGGTGGCAAGAGGATGTATAAAACAATAATTACTATCGACTCAGACGATGAAGATGTTAAATTTAAGGTGGGGAATATAGATATGGTATACACCATATCTATGCTTCCCACCTCAAATTTAACATCTTCATCGTCTGAGTCAATAATAATTATTGTTTTATACTTTCACTGGCCACCACCAATGCCTAATAAAGAAACTTTGTTATGTGTAGAATCTTTACTCTCCAAATACATCTCATCTTTTGATCTAGCATAATCACTCTATATATTGTGAAACTGTCCGACACCTCAATGTTGGCCTCCACTGACTTGGTCTCTGCTCTGGCTTCTCCTCCGCTGCCCCTTACATGCCTCGGGGAGGTGGACATATAAGTGTACTGCGGTGACGTGAAGGGATAGATTTAGTCGAAATCAGTTAACTACCAGTCAAAATTTAATCAAAATTAGTTAACTATTTTCTAACCATATAAACTAGGTTATATGGTATCATCGTCAATAAATATTAGATCACATCATGCTCATGATAGTATAACACAAATTGTGCAAATCTAATGACCACCCAATGTACTTCGCAAAAATATTAGTCTCCTACCATCTACCAGTTGACAGTTAGGATGTATCAGTTAACTTTGTTTTCTTCCATCTACTAGGTCATATGGTATACTACTCGTTATATATCATATCACAACATTAAAACCTACCTTGTAAACCCATCTTGAGTAAATCTAATGACCACACAATGTACTTCAAAAAATCAGAAGCCTCCTACCATCTACTAGTCAACAGTTAGGATGTATTAGTTAACTTTGTTTTAACTATATAAACTAGGTTATATGGTCTCCTCCTTGCTAGATATCAGATCACATCATAGTCATGAGTAAAACTAATTACGTATATTCTTCTTACTTACCCTAACAACAAAACATATATATTCATTTACTTACTTTCCATCTATTAAAATATATTACAAGAATACTAACTAAGCACCAAACACAGAAGATCAAGTTGACATCTTTACTTAATAATACTCTTATTTATCCACCCATATGTAAACATAACTATTGCAAATCTAATGACCTCGCAATGTACTTCAAAAAATATAAGCTGCCTACCATCTATCAGTCAACAGTTAAGATATATCAGTTAACTTTGTTTTCTTCCATCTACTAGGTCATATGGTATACTACTCATTATATATCATATCATAGCATTAAAACCTACCTTGTAAACCCATCTTAAGCAAATCTAATTACCACACAATGTACTTCGAAAAATAAAACACCTCCTACCATCTACCAGTCAACAATTCATTTAATCAGTTAACTTTATTTTAACCATATATTATAGGTCATGTGGTCTCCTCCTTGCTAGATATCAGATCACACCATTTAAACCTACCTTCTACACCTATCTTCTTCGATTCTAATTACCTCAAAATAAGGTAGGCCAAAGCTAAGCATCCTACCATATACCACCAACAGCCTAGGTCAGACGCTTAACTTTGATTTGCCCATAAAAAATGGGTCATATGGTCCCCTCCTTGCTAGATATTTGATCACATCATGAAAACCTACCTTTTCAACCTATCTTGCTTAAATCTAAGGACCACGCAATGTACTTCAACAAATAATAGCTTCCTACCATCTACCAGATAATAGTTAGGATGTATCAGTTAACTATGTGCTCTACCCATGTAAACTAGGTCTAATTGTCTTCTCTTCACTAGATATCATATCAAATCATTAGTTAATCTAAACATACAAGCAAAATACATAATCCATTACTTTTACCCTTAATTTGTTTAATAAACAACCCCGGAATAACATAATCCATCACAAACTATCAAAATACAACCATACATTACAAACCTAATTGATACAATCAAACTGCCCATTTGATGGGAAATTGTAGCAAACAACCAAACACAAAGAAAACAAATATTGAATCTCTTTTCTCTCATATATTTTTTAGTACAAACCATATAACTAAACATTTCACAAACTATCTATTTTTCACCACAAACTAACATTAGTCAGCTGAGTCACAAGACCCTAGATCTGCACCCCTATGTTAGTGAAAATCAAACCAAGCACAAATTGCCCTTCGTTTAATGGACTCTAACAAAGCAATATTTCAAAAACTACACACCTCAAACCCGCCGTGTGTCTTCACTTTGTAGCCATTTTTCGATCACCCTGTGACAATAGACGAACTGGGTTCGATCGTGCTGGTGCACGATCTAAGTAGACAAGGGACCTTCTTTGACTAGATGGTTTTGGATGTGAAAACAACGAGGAGCAAACGACGGCTCCCATATCTAAGAGAAGCTGATGGTTGAGACTGGAGAGGAGGACAGCGACTCCCGTATCTAGGAGAAAATGCAGGAGGAGACGGGGGAGGAGGAGAGGCTGATGGCGGCTCCCTCACTAGGAGCCGCCGTCGGGTCTTTTTGTCTCCCATGAGGGCTTTTCACATTATATATATATAGCCTAAGGGTATTATCCGCAATTCAATCGCGCATGTAGGAAAGTAGAACGTGCGTAAGTCTAATTGTGCAAAATCAAAGTACTTGGCCTTTTTTTGTAATTCCAACATTTGTTGAGTTTATTTCTAAAAATTTTTGAATTATGCAGTGCAACACTTGTACATATCAAGTTGCGCTCTGACTCAGTAAAATTTACTGTGTGGCAATCAAAGTTTAAAATAATTATGTAGAGTGCAACACTCAGACATTTCAGGTTGTGATATGAATCAATAACCCAGTGTGGCAGTCCGAATTTAAAAATTTTCCTAATGAAAAACAGATTATTTAAAGTTGAGAGATATCCAAATTGGTCAGAATCGACCTTCCAGACGTGCATAGAGAACAATTATAGCGAGTTCTTTGTTAAGGGTAAAAAAATACTAATAAAGAAGATTTTTGCCAAATCCATGGATCTGATATTCTGTTTGAACCCTTCTTCAGGTTTTTCAACTTACTGGCATCACTGCACATTTAGCACAAATAAGATATAGTTTACTAACTGCAGCCAAATTTGGAAGCATAGTGAAAGTTATTTATAACATACTAGTATTAAGAATACTGAAATAATCTTCTTGTAAGTACTCCACCAGATAACATTTTAGCATTTATACTTACAGGATTGACGCAAGTGCAATTAGGAACATAGAAAATCGAAGTGTGGATTACCATTATTCAATGCTTGATTAACATAAGAGTGGGCTTTAATGCTTGTACATCTTCAACCAAAAACCGGACATCCTGGATGTGTAACAAAAGAAGTAAACATGAGAACATATTTAGATTACATGACAAGAACCAACAAAGGAGGTTACAGAAGAAGAAAGGAGTAGCCCACGGAAAAAACCAATGGAGGCACCCATGTAGATAAAATATTCTCAATTATCTGATCATATACATTTGCCAATAGGAGGAAGGAGAAAACACATCTTCTTCAGTTACCTGCAAGACAAGTTAGATTTATGTATGCTTACTTGTGCCAAATATTATGGTAAGTATACCTGCAGTTGGAATAATAGCTTAAAGCCAATGACCTAGAGTAGTGAGCACATAGGATCATGAACAACAAGGATTGAACTAAATTGACTAGGTAACATTACCACTTTATTTGTTTTCAGTAGTAAGTGTTCCATGCTCAAGATCTCTGCTATAATAACACCATTTGTCAGAAGGAACACCCTTGGGTCCCCTGTAGTCCCACTCGTATACATTAATGTGCAGATGTCTCCCTTCACTCTGGAAGGAAGTTTATAGCTGGAACTTCCCTGTGACCGCAAGACATAACAGCTTTTCAAACTTAAATTTCTGTTTGAAAAAAAACGGTGTTGCAAAAGCAAATAAACTTGAAAGGCGGATTCTAACCGTTGAAGCAAATCCTTCCCTTGAGTAGCAAGATACACCATTTAGTTTGGCTTCTTTTATTTGTCCACTTGTAACTTCTCCAAAGCTGACAATTGCGGATTGAAGTGAGGAAAGTTAGGTATTGAATAGTAATAGAGACAAGACATGATTTAAAAGGGAATTTAAAAACCATGTTGTCCTTGCTCATTATTCTTTAGATGTTGGGAAGGTATTCTAGTATCAAGCCAACAGAAAATACCAATTAATCAAGAAAATGGAAATTGGATAGTAAAAAAAATGGATTTTATTAGCATAAACTTAGGAAGAGTGATTCATATTTAAAGGGAGCTTGAAACAGAACAATTAACTTTTTCCCTTTGTGGGATGATATGGATTACCATTGTTTCTGCTCCTAAGATAAATTACCATTCAGGAAAAAAAATTATTTGACCATAATCCTTAGCTCTTGACAAATACTGCAAGACAAGGACAACAATTATAGGTTTGCAAGCTGACTACTTAGTAACATGTTAATACCCAAAATAGAATCAGAACATAATTACGAAATATCAATATGCATATGCATATGTTTATGTTTTCAAAATACAAGTTTGTGAATTGCTATGTGTGCGTAATTTTAGTGGGTATAAGCTTACGGGTGGCTTTTCTTTTTCATGGATATTCCACTGCGTGTATTGGCACACATATGTGCCTTTGAGTATGCATATACTTAGTGCTGGGAGATGCGAACCTATCTGTTTGTGACATGGGTAGCTGTAGTAGGAGAACTTTAGTTAGTTTATTATTGTAGATTATTGTAATAATACTACCCAAGTGGCAGACAATTAGAATTTGTAGTATTAATTTGTTGGGATTTTTAGCTATGTCTAACTTTACATTAGATGACTATTATCCTTATGTAGTCTACATCGTGTTGCTTTGGCTATCTAGTCATGGGGACCTTAGCATTGGGGGCATGATACAAGAATATTTCAAATTTTCAAATATTCATCCATAATTCAATCCTAATTTATTTCTTCACTTCTAGATATCATGCATACCCTCTGTCCCACGTTAATAGTTCTATTTAGTTTTTTAAAATGAACTAAAATAAATATCTTTGAATACTTAGTGGATCACTACAATTCCTCTAGCCCAAACACTTATTAAGTGCTACAAAATTTGGCCAACCTCTTGCGTAAGAATAAAAACTAGTACAAAAATTATCAATCAATCACATACAAATATGCAAGACATTTTATATATAGAAACCAAACCAAAAAAAATCACACAACCAATGCCTTGGCTAATTAAATTAATGCACTATGAAGTAAGACTTATAACGACTCACCCGTTACCATAAGAGTAGACTTTCATCTCTATACATCCCTTAGCTATCAATGTCTCTTTTGATACTTTTGAACATAGTCTTGCTCTTCTCCTTCAATAGCATGAGAGATCTTGCTTGATGCTCCAATTAAAGTCTTTCTTAATCAACTCATGTCTTCAGTCTTTATATAATGACTCCTTGTATGATGTGTTGTAACTTATAACTCACAACTCAATTCATAAACAACTTATGAACCCAGTTAGCTCACCTTTCTTTTTATATCTCTCATAAAATAAAAAAGGTGGAATGAATTAAGTAGAGAATATATCAAATTTTCAACAAAAAATAAACCTACACCTTCAATTCTCTCGAGAATTCTATCCACTCTCTTTAATTTCATCATGCCTTTGCCCTTGTATAGGGCTTTAAGTCAATTTACATTTGTTTGTTCTAATTTAAAATACTTGGAACGACCCAAATTAGGCAATAATACCACTGATTGATCTATATCATTCCATAGGCCAATCAATCCATTTAATAGGCAGCCGATCATTTACTATTTTGGAACTCACAAAACCTATTCCAGATCAAGATGATCGATAGTTTAATGTACCAGAAAATATCCCCATTTTTACTCAAAGCTGATCATTCTCTTGCTTTGGACCGATCAATTGCCTTTGAATAATATACAAATTTTGTTCAATTTCATTCATTATTTTTCCAACACTCTCGTATGATTAAACCATAACATTCCTAAGAGTGTGTATGTGTGTGATTGAATATCTGTTGTTCTTTGAAATCTCAATGGTTTATGTCTTCCACCTTAAAATTTTGAAATACATATGTTCTAAATTTGCATATCATTCAATTGCAAAATTGACTTGACTATCACTAATAAACTCAGACTTCACAGATTTAAATAAACACACTTTGAATGAATATAGTTTTGATTAACAAAATTAAGCTAATACACTATATATGTCACAAATGTTCTATCAATTAATTCATTTTGAAAATCAAAATGGAGCTATTAATTTGGGAGAGGTGGCATACATTATGAAATCTAACTAAAGTGTGTGCATGATCAATGTACCTCTTCATCACTTTGACCTTTTTCAATCTACAACAACTTTGCTTTTGAAGTCATCTTGACCAAACCACTTACATTGACTTAACATTTCTAGATTCAAAATTTCTCACAAATTCGACAAAGTTTTATCTAGGGCTGGGAATCAAGTTAGGTTGGGCCAAATCGGGTCGTGTTGGCCTTGACCCACACTAAAATCGGGTTAGGTTATGATTCGACTCTATTTTTAAATTGGGTCGAAAATCCAAACCCGGACCCTACTTGAGTTGGGTCGGGTCAGGTATGCAGGTAACCCTACTTTTTTTTCTCAATTTTTTTGGTAGACTTGTATCATATACCTTCTCTTTGCAAAGGCCAAATACAAAAGAAATTTAAATGCAATACAATATTAATCTATAATGTTTAGTTCTTGGATGATTTGTGACTAACACATTTTTGTAATAATCATCAATGAAGACCTTAGAGATGTAATGTTGCCTTTCTTCAATTTTTAGAGAAGAATAACAAAACAAACTTTCAACGTTTGTTTACCTAAGATCTGCCCACTTGGCTTTTGATAACTCACACACAAACGCAAAACAAATTAAACCTCATTTCCTTCATGGCTAGATTTGATCATGTGATTCAGCATATCTTAATTCCAAAATTTTTAAAATTGCTTCTCTATGGTTGCTTGTAACCCTACCCTCTTTAGTAGCCAATGACATTTGTTTACAATTTTCCTCATCTGAAAACTCTCTCTGATCAAGCTTTATCATTTACCTCTCTAGTTGTATATTCCTAACCTGCTATCTATTATGACTGTTAGACCTTTCAAACAAATATGAGTCTAGTTTGTGATATGTCCTACCGAAGGAGAGAGGATTAGTAATGAATATAAAATATGACATATATTCATTTCAATCACCACACCCAAAAGAATAATATAAAAAATACTAAACTATATAGAAATTAACCAAACCTTGAAGATAACATCTTCTGTTATCCCAAAATAGATGCCTACCACAAAGTAAAATATATATGATCAAACTTATGCTCTAAATATCTTATTCATACCCAAATTTGTGTTTAAACACCTCTAGTTCAACATAGTATACACTAAACAAATAACATAATAATAGTATAAATAAGTCCAATAGGTCAACATCATAATAATAGGGTTTTTTATTATTTATTGTTGAGTAAAAGTTTTGGCTAGGTTGGCTGGGTCGGGTTTGACCCGACCCAAAATCCAAAACGGGTCATGAGCCTAAACCCGCACCCTGACCCTACCTATAGTCAGGTCAGGTCGGGTATAGGGTTAAGGGTGTCGGGTTCGGGTGTATGGTTAAGGGGGTCGAGTTAGATTTTCCCAGCCTAGTTTTATCCATGAAATATTCCAAACTCGTATCTAGCTTACACCTAGGGATTAATTGATTGTGTTGAGATTTTATGGATAAGCAAATACAGAGAACATGATATAATCGTCACCTCCCTTTGATAGTTGAAACTATGCATGGTGCAAATCAAGTATCGAAGGATCTCATAGTACTGTAGATAGTAGGTGCTGGAAAGTTACCATTGAAGGTTGGGAGCTTCCAACGGCTACAGATTTTGATGCTAATGTGAAGTTGAAGTTTAAGAAGGGAATGGACTGAAGAAGGGAAGAAGTGGGCAAAGTAGAATTATAAAGCTAATAATACCATTTTTAATGTACTAATTTAGGAACAATCTAAATATTCATCACTGCAAATCTGCTACTGAAGCTTATGATATATTTGAAAGCTGGTTTGAAGAAACCAAAACAGTGAATAAATCCAAGCTATAAATCCTCACTAAAGAATTTAAAAGCATAGATTTTGGAAGAATCATAAACTTTTATGCACTAGTATGCAAAAATTAGTGTTATAGTAAATTCTTGTTTTAATCTCGGAGATGTAATCCCTGAATAAAAAATTATTTGTACTTACATTCAATGTCTCAAATATTTAGACTCAAGGTGTCACCTCCAGAAGATTCTACAGATCTAATTAAATACTTAGTAAAATTTCTGAAATGATTCGATCTTTGCAAATTGCAATCATATAACTTCACCTTCATTTAAGAAGTTGCATAATTTACAAGTATGGATGGGGTGAAATCCTCGAGATAAGTAGAAGTGCATAGAGCAGCTATGAACTTACAAATGAAATGGTCACAGTCACATTTTACGGTATGAGAACTCAGGTGACCGATACGCATGATGCCAAATACATGTGAATCGCAATTCTGATTGTAGCAGAAAAAGAAGCTGCATATTTGACAAGTATGGATGGGGTGAAATCCTCGAGGATACTAAAAGTTCATAGAGCAGCTATGAACTTACAAATGAAATGGTCACAGTCAGAATTTTCAGGTGAACAATATGCATGATGCCAAATACATGTGAATTGCAATTCTGATTGTAGCAGAAAAAGAATCGCAATGAATTTATCAAAAAAACTGAAAAGGACAAAATTGTAGTAACAAACGCCGTGCGCTTATAATACCTATCCAGTGCATGCCTAAGGGTCGAGCAGTAAGATCACAATGGATCTCAGGGCTTCTCCTCATGAGCACGTACTGCAATCTGCACACGCATTGTTGCTCACGAGGTTTATCATTCGACCACACAACGAATGTTACTGTTCAGGCGGATGCCACGCAAAGACTCCAGATCGTACAAGGTTGCAGTTGGCCTGTTACAATTCCTCATTTGTAGTCACATTGTGCCCTTCTTACTTAACTCGAATTTTGTATTCAAAGAATGCAATAGTTTGTCTACCATCAGGGCTCTATAAATGGCAGCAGAACCAACAGCAGTCAATCAGATCCCCAAGCAACAAAAATGGTACTGCTTTATATTTTACTTAGCATCGTCTTCCTTTCGTGTTGGCTTCTCCTCCTACCCTTCACATGGTCACTACGCAATAGACGGCTGCCACCGGGGCCATGGCGCTGGCCGCTGGTAGGGAACATTCCGCATCTAAGCATGACAAGGCCTCACGAGGACCTGGCCAAGCTTGCTCATGTCTACGGCCCGCTTCTCTCTATCAACCTAGGACAGCAGCTCGTCATTGTCGCCACCAGCCCAACCGCCAACACCGAGATCCTCAAGGCCCATGACCGGATTCTGGGGGCACGGAGCGTCCCCGACACTTTCCGAGTAGCCAACTACCTCGACTACTCCTTGCCGTGGGCTGTGGAGTGCGATGAGAGGTGGAAGAGACTGAGAAGTATTTGTAAGACGGAGATAGTCTCTGTCAAGGCTCTGGAGTTGCAAGCCCAGATGAGGGAGGAGAAGATCTCTCAGCTGCTTCGTTTCATTTCGCGGAGACCAGGAGAAGAGATTAAGATTACGGGATTATTTTACAAAACAGTTTCCAACATTCTGTCCAATGTTTTTTTCTCTAGAGATTTCTTCGATTTGGAGAAGGATAGTGAGGGGTTGGTCCCTAAGCGCCTTATTTCCAGAGTTATGGAAGTGGGTCTCGCTCCAAATGTTGCAGACTACTACCCAGCATTGGGCAAGTTCGATATTCAAGGGCTAAGGAGGGAGATGATAGAGACCATGGAAAAATTATTTGGGATCTGGGACACTTTCATCGAAGAAAGAAAGCATCAGGGGGGCTCAAATTCAAAGCAAGACATCTTATCCATGCTGATCTCCATTGGTTTTACTAATATCCAGATGAAGACTTTCTTCATGGTGAGCAATCTCAACCCGAGTACTTGAGAGTTTTCTGAAAGGAGTTCTGCTCCTGTCCTTGTGGTTATGGATGCTAAACTCTGCTTCTACAGGATATGTTTATTGCAGGGACGGATACAAGCATAACTACAACTGAGTGGGTAATGTCTGAGCTGATGAGGAACCCTGAAGCCATGGCTAGAGTTCGAAAAGAGGTAGAAAGCGTGGTGGGGCATAGAAGAAATGGGAATAACATGGTCAAAGACGTCCATCTCGCCCACTTCAAGTACCTCCATGCCTGCATCAAAGAGACACTGCGTTTGCACCCAGTAGGCGCATTTCTTCTTCCCCGTATAGCATTAGAAGATTGCAACGTGATGAACTACCTAATTCCAAAAGGAAGTAGAGTGCTGGTGAATGTTTGGGCTATTGGGAGGGATCCCGCTGTTTGGACAGATCCAGACAAGTTTCAGCCAGACAGGTTCTTGGATGTCGGCCTGGACGACACGGGAAACGATTTAAAGTTCACACCATTTGGTGGTGGGAGGAGAATTTGTCCAGGAGTGGGTCTGGCAAATAGATTGATGCTGCTTATCCTTGCTTCTTTGATCCATAATTTTCATTGGTCCCTCCCAAATGGGATGAAGCCAGAAGAACTTGACATGAGGGATACGTTTGGTATTACTCTGGAGAGGGAGCAACCGCTAGTCATTATTCCAACGCCAGTTTGATCGTTGCCTCCCTTTACCGGTGGAAATCCCTGTTGTTTATCTTTTAATTAGCAAGTCCTATGCTCCATCAAAAAAATAAAAGAAATAAATAATATGTACGAGGTGTCTGCGACCTTTGCGTCTGACTAAAATGGACAATAATTAGACATCGGAGTTTCTCATTCTCCGAACCACTTGTTATGTTCTTTATGTTAAGTCACTGGATAGAAACCATACACTTAAGTGGCTGATGGAACAAAGTGTAATACTTTCTAGCATACATACATTGTAATAGCTAAACTTGAAGAATGTATGAATGATTGATTCCTAGTTAGATTTCTAAAGGATTAATATCACTCGAAGAATGTGTGAATGATTAATATCACTCCCAATTAACCTTCTCCCAAATTTGGGCACTAGAGAAAAAGGGTCTGTTCAAGTATCCAACTCGACGAGGTCACTCTTACTATCATTAATTTTATTAGATATACTTGATTAGAGTGTCCTTAAAAAAAATGAGGACTTTCCACTATTGTGACAACCTCGTATGGAAGATCAACTAATATAAAATGCATGAAACTACTTCATCCAAGGCGAGTTTTTATCTGTTATTACCCTCACTAATATACAAAATTAGTAATAGAATAAATTCCCAATTCACCTATTAAAAGTGCTCAAAGGTCCAATGGTAATACTCTGTAATTTTTATGAACTTATTTGGGTAGTTTGGTTATTACCTCTTATATCAAATAGGTTTTTTTTTAAAACAAAGTCAAAAACAGTCCGATTGATAGTGAAGCCGCCATGCCCATTTTGCAACAGTAAACAACATAGCCTTGTTTTCTCACTCCCTTGATTTCTTCTCAGAACTTCTTTGATCATTTCAATTAAGAACTATATGTTTTTCATTTCTTTCACCTCTTTATCTCAATATCTTCAAAAAATTTGGTAGTTGAGGGCAAATAGCAAATCTTTTATGTTTTCTAAAACCATTATGGCCTTATGTTCAAGTTCTTCATCGGAGAAGCTTTCATTGCCACTGTTCGACAAAGAAAACTTTGATTTTTGGAGTATACAAATGAGGACCTCTTCATATCTAAAGATCTATGAGAGTATATTAAAAAAGGCTATGAAGAACTACAAAATAGATAAGACCTAGCCACTTGAGATGAAGACAAGAAACAATATGTAAAAGCCCTATTTTACATACAACAAGCGGTGAGTAAAATATTTTTTTCAAGAATCATAGCTTTCACAAAATATAAAAAAGCATGAGAAATTTTTATCAAAGAATTTTAAGGGATCATAAAGGTAATTACTATTAAGCTTCAAACTTTATGGAGGGATTTTGATAATTTGACAATGAAAAGTATTAAGAATGTTCAAGATTTTAATTCTATAGTTGTTGCCATTATTAATCAAATTAGAAGCTATGGAGATAATATTCTGGATATGAAGATTATGCAAAATGTGTTAAGAAGCATGCCAACTAAATTTGAGCATGTTGTGGCCGTTATTGAAGAGATAAGAAATTTATCAAAATTGAGCATTGCATGAGTTGATGAATTCTCTTAAAACTCATGAAGCAAGAATGAAAAAGTTTACTCCTTCCTCTATGGAGCAAGCTTTTCAATCTAAATTAACTTTCAAGGAAAAAAAGAAAATGGAGGAAAGAAAAATGTTCAAAATAATTCATTTTAAGGGAGAGGAAATGGAAACCAAAGAAATGGAAGAGGCTATGGAAAAGGAAATATAAATGGAAAAGGTAGATATGAGAAGTAAAACAATGGTTGTTTCGTTTGTAAGAAAATAAATCATGTTTTTGATGATTGCTATTTTAGATGTAAGAGATGCAAGTACCACACTCATGCTCTAAAATATTACAAATTTCAAAATAAGGACCAAACACATTTTACCAAAAAATATGAATAACAAAGTCACTTGTTCTACTCTTGCATGAACACATAATAAGAAAGAAAAGATGTTTTGTACTTGGATAATGGTTGTAGTAACCACATGACAAGCAACTGGGAAAGATTTGTGAAGCTTGAACAAAATAACAACTCTCAAGTAAAGCTTGGAGATGAAAAAATGCAAAAAGTTGATGGCAAGGGAATCATAGTTGTCTAAACAAAAAAAGGTGAGTTTAAACTCATTCACGATGTTCTTTATGTTCTCGGTTTAATACAAAATTTGCTTAGTATGGGGCAACTTATACAAAGAGGCTATAAAATGTATTTTGACAAAGATGATTGTGTTATAATAGATAAAAGTATGGGGCAAGTGATAGCAAAGGCCAAAATGACATTAAACAATGTATTTTTATTAGTTATGTTTATTTCTATAAATTATGAAATAAAGGCTATTTATATGGATGACTCTCTATTATGGCACTTGAGGTTTGGACATTTGAACTACTCTTACTTTGCTCAATCAAAAGAACATGATTTTTGGACTTCTAAGAATCAATTAAGAATGAAATATTTATGAGGGGTGTATTTATCGAAAACAACATAAACTACCATTTTCGGAGTCAACTGGGAGATCAAAAGAACCACTTGAACTTGTCCATGCCAATATGTGTAGACCAACAAACACATCATCATTCAACAAGAAAAAATATTTTTTACTCTTTATAGATGATTTTATAAGAATGATGTTGATTTATCTTATAAATGCCAAATCAGATGTATTTTCTATATTTGTGCAATTTAAGACATTTATAGAAAATCAAAGTAGAAAGAAATTGGAGGCCTTAAGGACCGATCGTGGTGGTGAGTTTACATTAAGAGAACTTTAGAATTTTTGTATGGAACATTGCATCAAGAGGGACCTAACAACTAGTTATACACCTCAACCAAATGGTGTAGCAGAGAGAAGAAATAAAACCATTGTGGAGACGGCAAGAAGCATGCTTAAAGGGAAGAATCTTCTAAGCTAATTTTGGGCAAAAGCCATTAATACGGTCACCTACATCCTTAATAGGTCTCCTACAATGGCGGTTCGAAACATAACACAATATGAGATATGACACAATAGAAAACCACAAGTAAGTTACTTCAAAAATTTTGGATGTATTGTTTATGCTCATATTCTTATACAAAAGATAAACAAGTTTGATGAGAAAGAAGAAAAATACATCTTTATTAGATATAGTGAAGAATTCAAGGTTTATAGGCTTTTCAATCTTAAAACAAAGGAATTGATGATCTCAAGGGATATAATCTTTGATGAAGAAGGCTTATGGAACTTTGAAGAAAATAATGGTGGATCTTAAAAAGTGTATATAGAAGATGAAAAGGAAGGGGTTTCATCAAGTCATCAAATTTTAAGTGGTTTACAATCACAAGAGAATGAGTTCAACTCCTACACATCATGACTTATGGCAAGATTCAATTATATGAAAAATTAATCCAAATAATGTGGATAGTGATTCACCTCTAGGAAATATATGTTCACTTCAATAAATTTATAATGAATGTGATGTTACACTTTTTTCTTGTAATCTAACAAAATTTAAAGATGCTTCAAAGGAAGAAGTTTGGATATAAGCAATGGATAGTGAGATGAATATGATTGAGAAAAACAAGACATGGGAGTTAGTTGATAAATTTCAAGAAAATATGAAGTGATTGGCTTGAAATGGGTGTACAAAATAAAGTTCAATAAAGATAGCTCAATTCAAAACACAAAGCAAGGCTAGTTGCAAAAGGGTACTCATAATAACCTAGCATTGACTTTAATGAAATTTATGCTCCCATTGCAAAAATTGAAACTATACAAATTATTCTTACACTTGCCTCTCAATTGTAATTACAAATGCATCAGTTTGATGTAAAAATAGTCTTTTTAAATAGAGAGCTAGAAGAAGAGGTCTATGTTGAGTAGCCAGAAGGATACAATGTCAAAGGTAAGGAAGAGAAAGTCTATAAACTCCATAAAGCCTTGTATTGACTCAAACAAGCTCCAAGAGCATGGAATGACAAGATTGATAAGGATTTTAAACAAAATAGATTTCAAAGAAGCCGAAGTAGGTCATCTCTCTAAGGAAAGAAAGAAGGTGTGCATGATTTTATCCTTGTTTGTCTTTATGTTGATGACTTGATTTACGCTAGCAATAGTATAAGGATGATAAAAGAATTCAAGTACACTATGAAGAAAGAATATGAGATGACCGATTTAGGTCTCATAACATATTTTCTTAGGCTTCAAGTGAAACAAAATGATGGTAAAATATTCTTATCTCAAGGAAAGTATGTTAATGATTTCTTAAAAAAATTTAATTTGACTAATTGCAAAGAAATGGTTATTCCTAAGACCATGAATGTGAAGTTGTCAAAAGATGATGGGTGAAAATCGGTGGTTGAATCTTTTTATAGAAGTCTTGTTGGTTCATTGATCTACTTGACAAATATAAAACCCAATATTGTGCATAGTGTGAGCATTATTGCTAGGTACATGAGCAAACTAAGTAAAACTAATCTTGAGGTGGCAAAGAGAATTTTGAGGTATATAAAAGGAACAAAAAATTTTGGGCTGAAATATGAATGTAAAAGAGAGAATGGATTGGTTGACTATTCTGATAGTGGTTGGGTCAATAGCATTAATGATAGAAGAAACACTTTTGACTACATCTTCACATTGGGAAGCAAGGTAATATCATGGTCATAAAAAAACCAAGACACAATAGCTCTCTCCTCCGCTGAAGTGGAGTACATTTTATCTTCAAGTGCATCATGTGAAGCGGCTTGGTTAAGGAGAATTCTCAAAGAACTCAAGTGTGAGCAAGCATATCCAACAACGATTTTTTGTGACAACATATCAACTATTGTAATGACTAAAATCCCAATCTTTCATAGACGAACAAATCATATTGAGTTGAGACATCATTCCATAAGATACCTAGTGGAGAAAGGTAAGTTGCGTTGAAGTTTATCAAGACCAATGATCAATTAGCCTATGTGTTTACCAAAGCGGTACAATTAAGAAGCTTATACATTTTAGAAACCGTATGAAAATTACAAATTAAGAAGGGGTGTTAAAAGTGGTCAAAGGTCCAATGGCAATACTTTGTAATTTTCACAAACTTCTTGGGTAGCTTGGTTATGTAATCACCTCTTGTATCCAGTAGGTTTTATTTAGAAGCAAAATGAAAAACAGTCTGGCTGAGAGCGAAGCCGCCATGGCCATTTTGCAATAGTAAACAAAATAGCCTTGTTTTCTCACTCAAAACCCCTTTGATTGTTTCAATCAAGAACTATATGTTTTTCATTTCTTTCACCTTTTTGTCTCAATATTTTCAGCATCACCTTTGTTCTTAGGTTTGCAAATAGCAACCCATTTGAGAGAGTGGAATTTCTTTTATGGAGTGGTGCTGGACCATAGAACTCTGGACATCATAGATTGAAGGGTAGCTTTAAACAGTAGAAGGGAGTTGAATATGCAAAGACCAATAAATGTGCATACCAGATAGTATAGATCTAATTAGCTCAAGACACCCTACATTTGACAATGGCCTCTTCTACCAGCCAATTCATTTTGAAATTTAGAAATAAAGATTATGCACGCTAAAGATATAAAAATACCTGAAAAAAGTGGCAACTAGAGATAACGAATAAGAGGGATCTCCTCTTTGAAGCCCAAGATGTTGCAAATAGTGTGTTTCAACAAGTAACTTTTGAGAAAGAAAATACTACTCTTTAGGTTATTTGTAGAAAGACCCAAAAAAGAGATAAAATAATAAATAACATACACATTCCCTATGCAGAATCAATGTTCTCAGCTGAGAATAAGAGAATATCATTAACAAATAGAAAATGAGAATTAGGTGGGCCACCAGAACAATGTGGAGGAATGATACTACCCCTAATGACAGCACAAAGAGTAATGGAGAACATGGGCACACTTGACGAAGACCACTTTTGTTGAAGAATAATCTAAATTTTGGAACAATTTATGATCATACTTCAGTAAGGTGTGGAAATAAATTATTTTACCCAATCAATTCATTAGCTAGGGAGGACAATTAATATCCTTTAGAGTAGCAATGATAAAATTCCATTTATCTTTATCATAAGCATTTCGCAAATCAACTTTGACACAAAATTGCCTTTGGCACTATTTACTGTGGAACTTGAAAATGTGTTCATGACTTAGAAGGATATTATTTGAAATGGATCTCCCTTTTAGAAAAGTATCCTGGTTATAACTAACAATAAATGGTAGAACTAATGCAAATTTATTTTTCAAAATCTTCGTAATAACTTTGTAAATAAAATTACACAAGAAAATTGGTCTAAATTTGTCAAAAGAGGCTTCCATCTTGGCTTCACATCAGCTGGTGGGCACTCCCACCACAACCCGTTGGAGTGCCCAATGAGAGCCAGCCTTGTAAGCAAAATGCATCTGACACTATGTCAGATGCATTTTGCTTACAAGGCTGGCTCTCATAACACAGAGCCAGACACGTTTTGCTTACGCAACTGGCTCTCATTGGGCACTCCCATAGGGCTGGGTGGGCACCCACCCAGCTGATCTCATTCGTTCCATCTTCTCCTTAGGAATAAGTCAAGAAAGAATCTTAACTGACGTCAACTTTTTTTGGCTATGAAAGAATCCAAAATAGTGGCATAAACATCCTTATGAATTATGTCCAAACAGCATGTGAGAAATTATTTGGTAAACCCATCAGGGCTTGGAAACTTTTGGCAAGAGCAGAAAATAAGACCTATTTGATCTCATCTTCAGTAATTGGTATTATAAAACATCCATTGATCCTTTGAAAATTTGTTTTTAATACTTAAGAGCCAAATAAAGATATGTTGGGTCAGTGGGTTCTACCCACATTTCTGAACCCAAAATATTAAGAGATACGTGAGGGAGAGTGGATCTTGTGGGCCCCACTTGATAAGTTGGAATGAGATAGGACTTGTGAAACAAAAAAGGCATATAGTCTTTCTCCTATCTATGTGCATGACGACCCAAGGAAGATCAAAGTTTCTTCTTCAAGCTTTTGCACACATATACAAGAGTGTCTTATCTCTCTGTCTTATTCTTCCATCAAGTCCTCTCTCAAACCAATTCTCCAAGCAAATTGGCTAAAGAACAAAATGCTTCTCTTGGTCTTAGGAGAAATAATACATCAAAGAGATAATTTTAATTCCCCTTATTTATAAATAAAATAAAAAAAATGTCATACTTGATATTGGGCGATTGGCCATGTCCTTCGGGCTCGTCCTCTAAAGGGTAGTAGTTCTTAATTCATGCTTTGATTATTATTAATCTTGATTACTTTTTAATTGATCCATTGCTTATATGCATATTCTTGTTTTGAATGAAAGTGAATTGAGCATGAGGGACATATAGGTTTAATTTTTGCATATCCACACTCTAGGATCACCACCAGGCTTCTGCTACTACCACCTAATAGTTGTATTGGAGCTCTAGTTAGTGGATTGGTACTAAAATTACCTTTTAACCCTTTATCTTCCTTAGGTAGGCTACGACTAGGGTTTGATTTATCTCCCTCATCACAATAGTAATTTAATTTATATTTGAAATGGATTTTTAGTTACTGTCTATAAGTACTCTACCAAATTTGGGTGTGATCTTATCTCGGGAAGCATGCCAAACGTGGTCTCCAAGATTAAGGGTATTTTGGTCAATTTGGACCAAATTTGTCCAATTCCGAATTAAATTTTTCTTGCATTTTTTTATGGGTTCTTTAGGATCCTAATTGGATGGAATTAACTTTGAATGGGTGATTTGAGATTCTAGAATTATTCTATAATTAGATTTTTCCCTAAGAGGGACTTGTTTTGTAAAAACTTGATTTCAAGGGCATTATAATAACTTCACCCTACTAATTTCAAATTTTGAGGTTTACTAATTTATTGTTCATAAATTTTTTCATACCTACTCTCATGTTTGTGAAATGATTGATGTATCATGTAAATTGCTCAATTGTTCTATGTGATTTTGTGCTTAACTAGGCCAAGGGCAATTTAGTAATTTCACATACTTCAAACTTTTAATTTTTTTATAGAAGTGTATATCATGATTATGTGTAAAGTTCACTTTCTTTCATTGATTGTTTAGTATAGTAAGTATATATATTGCTTACCTAATTGATTGAGTGAATTATTAATATAGATAACCCTACATAAGGGTAACATAGTAAATTCACTCTATTTGCACACACAGACACCATGATTATTATTTAGAGTGAATTTTCTTACTGATGAGATTAATTAGAGTCCTACTTTTATATCCATTAAATATGTGTAGGCAATATTGTTTATTTACCTAAATATTGCCTTATTTAAATATGTGATTATAGACATATTTTCTTATTGTGTCATGACATCCCATATGGTTGTTAGTGAGCTGAGTAAAACTGAAAATTTTAACTCTACCAACTACCTCACTTAGAAAAGAAGGATCAAATAAATCCTTTTCCTGGATAAACTGGCCCATGTTTTGGAATAGTATGTGGGCCCGCCTATAGACTACTCCACTCAAGCTCAGAAAAGGGCTTATGAAAAGTTTAAGGAAGAGGATGCGTAGACGAGGACTACAAACCTTACCTTCATAAAGCGTAACACTGAAATGTTGTTTGAAAAGCATAAGACTACCAAGGAAATTATAGAGGCAGTAGCCAAGTAGTATAGAGAGTGCACAGAGGCTCACATTAGGATGTTGCAGACACATTATCAGAACAGTCTCATGAGAGAAGGGGATAATGTGCTTAAGCATACTAACTTCATGTCCATCATGCAAGTGATCTGGAGATTTTTTAGAACCCCATAAATGAGGGGATCCGTGTTTTTACTGTTCTCAATAGCCTCCTTAAGTCTTATGAGAGTGTGGTTGTTGCATTGAGCATCTCTGATAAGAAACTCATATTGGATGACCTTACTGCCAAGTTTGGTTTAGAGTAGGAGAGGAGGAACTATAAATGTGCTCTAAGTGCATTCGGAAAACTTGCCTAGCATAGTGTCTCTAAGAGGGGTAGAGGACATGGTAGTCAAAGTCAAATGAAGAAGAATTTCAAGAAAAGGAGCAAGAAACCCTAAGGTAGTAGAAAGGGCATCAATGATAACAAACTCAAGGGGGCTTGTTTTAAATGTGGCCAAATGGGTCATTTTAAGAACAAGTGTCTAATGGGGATCAAAGAGCTAAAAGCAAGGCAAATCAAGAAGGAAAAGGTATTATTTGCATTATCTCAGAGGCTATGATTGTTGACTCTAATGGGAAGGACTGGTGATTGGACTCTATAGTTAAACATATGGCTATAATTAGGGGTGATAGTATAACTGATCTATCTCCCAGGCATAATATGATCTAGATGGGGAACAACAGTTTTTGTGATTTAACTACTACAAACACATATAGAATCCCTCTTCCTCAGAAGATAAATTCGGTGTTGATAGTTGTCCTCTTAGTCCTTACCATAAGGAGGAACCTTATCTCAATTTCCTTCCTCACTAACAAGTTGTTTGAGACTAAGTTCAAGGAGTCAAAAGGAATTGTTGACAAAAATAATAAGATTCTATTTACTATTTCTTTTTGTGATGAATTTATTTAAATTTAATGTAGTTGTGACTCTTCTATAAATGCAGTAGCTAAGTATGATTATGTGACGTGTTTGTCTTATGTTGATTTTTTGATGTGGCATTAAAGGCTTTGACATGTACAAGTTAACAAATTACATAAAATGTTTAACATTGGACTCCTCCCTAAGTTATCTAGGGATGTGTGTGTGTGAAGATTGTTTGACAGGCAAAAGGAGTAGGCAACCCTTCTCATAGAGTAATCATGCCACAAACCTTTGAGAGGTCGTTTACTCAGATGTATATGGGCCTATGAATGTACAAACCCATAAAGGGATGGTGTACTTTATTATATTCATAAATGATTATTCTAGACTTGGCTATATGTACCTCCTAAAGTAGAAGTTTGAAGCCTTTGAGAAATTCAAAAAATTTAAAGTTGAAGTAGAGATTCAGTTAAATTGGTTAATTAAAGTCCTAAGAATGGACAAAGGTGGGGAATAACATATGTAGGCCTATGAATGTATAAACCCATAGAGGGATGATGTACTTTATTATATTTATAGATGACTACTCTAAGTTTGGTTATATGTACCTCCTAAAATGGAAGTCTAAAGCCTTTAAGAAATTAAAGTAAAATTCAAGGCTGAAGTAGAAACTCATTTAGGTTGGTTAATTAAAGTCCTAAGAACGAACAGATGTGGAAAATACACCACTGATGAGTTTAAGAGCTATTTCAATAACCTAGGAATACTACACTAATACACCTTGCCTTATACTCCTTAGCAAAAATGAAGTTGCTGAAAGGAGAAACAAAACCCTCTTAAATATGGTTAGATCCATGTTAATTCACTCAGAACTAGGAATAAACTTTTGTGATAAGGCATTAGGCACAACTTTGTATGTACTTAACCGTATACCCTCTAAGGCTATCAACATTCAATAGGACATCTTATGAGTTATGGACAAATAGATGTCTAGAATTAGGTCATCTTAGAGTGTGGGGGTCTAAGGCACATGTGAAAGTTTCTAACCAACATAGAAGTAAACTAGACCTCAAAATGATAAAGTGTCAATTTATAGGGTACAATGAAGACTATAAAGGGTACAAGTTTATAGTGCACCATTCTGATGGGACAATGGGGGTCATTGAATTTAAATATGCATATTTTCTAAAAGAAGACTTAGACCCTAAAATTCCTAATAAAAGAGTAAAATTATTTGAGGTAGAGAAAGAATAAGACTCTACTACTTCTATAGGGTAGTTATAAGATTTGAACCTAGGAGAGAATCTAAAGTAAGAGAGGTAAGAGATACAAGACCCTCAACCTTCTTGCTAAATTTCTACTTCATGTTAAGGGATGATGAAGTAATAATAGATGAGCCTTTGGTCAATGAGCATGAAATGAATAGTCTAGATTCCAAGAAATGACAATCAGCTATTCCAAAGGAAATAGATTTCATTATGGAGAACTAAGTTTAGGAAGTTATTGACTTTCCTAGTAAAAGAAAACCTATTGGCTATAAGTGGATATTCAAGAAAAGCTCAAGACAGATGGATACAAATAAGTATAAGGCAAGACTGGTAGTTAAGGGTTTCACCTAAGTCAGGGGCATTGACTTCAAGGAAACCTATGCACCTGTGACTAGATTTACATCTATCAGGTGTCTATTAACTATAGTGTCATAGTTAGACTTAGAGTTGCACCAAATGCATATAAAGACTACCTTCCTAAATAGTGATTTAGAGAAGGAGATTTATATGGAATAACCTGACGACTTTTGTAAGATTCCTCATCTTGAATCGGTTTATTTTAATGATTATTTATCAGTTATCGTGTGGTTTAAGCATTTTCTAATTAAATTCGGTGATTTTAAAACAATAAATAAGTTTATGAATGTTTTAATCAAAACCAACTTCACAATTAGTAGTTTTAAGTAATTTTGGGTCAAACTTGAAATTTTGGGATTTTTTTGAATTTTTATCAATTTTCCAAAAATTAGGGTTTGGCGAGACCCCCTTGTGGGCTCCATTGACGGAATTAGATTTTTTAGACTAAAATGCCTCAAACATTAATGGAAGACACTATAAAAAATTTTAGAATTTTTGTAGACCAAAATTTGGGTTAAAAAGCCAAATTTCCTAATTTTAGTTAAAAACTCTATTTCTACCCCACATTTCTATTAGGTATAGCCTAACCCCTCCTATAAAAGGAAAGGGTTGTGCCATTTCCCATTTGAAAATAGGCTTAGCCAAGAGATTTAGAAGCCTAAACCCCAATTAGGCTAAAAAGGGAAATAATTAAAGGTGAGTTTAGCTTAATCTTGGCTTAATCTTTAGGTTTTTCTTAAACTCTTCTTAATCTTGACTTCCTCCATCTTTTTAATCCATTTTGAAGGCATAAAACTATTGTTTTACCTCTCTTCTCTAAACCTTAATATTCAAAATATCATTTTTAGGCTTCTAAAACCCTAGATCTAATGTTTACTTTTTATTTTTAAAAGCTAAATTGAGATTATTTGTATGTTAACTTAAAATCGTATTTTTGGAAGGAGATTGAAGGTTCATTCCGACCCAAATCAACAAAGAAAGGTAATACGTTCTTCAATTTCAACTTTGGGTAGTAAAAATCTCGGTTTTTATGATGTTATTTTAAGTGGGTTTTGCTTGATTTAGGCTCTAATTGTGGGTTTAATAAATACTGATCTTTCACTTTGATTTCTTAGGGTTTTGTCTTAGAATGATTTATATTAGTGTTCTGGAGAGTTTGATGAGTTTTTTATAGTGTTTGAAACAATGGGTGAAGATTTTGAGGTGTTTTCATGGTGTCTCGGTTTGATTTTCGAAATGAAGAAAAAGGTCAAAACTGCTTTATTGGTGATCAAACGGCCTACTAGGGTGGTTGATCGACAACATTATATTTTTGGCATATTTTTAGTTTAGCCGATCGAACGACCTTATAGGGCGATCGAACGAATACACGATAATTTTTGTTATTTTTGAAACTTATGCACATTTCAATGTTTTACTCCATTTAATGATTCTAATGGTTATGAGAGGTGTGTTATGATGAAGGAAGTTTATGGAATGTGTTTAAATGTGGTCATATGACATTATATTATGTTGATATTAAAGTGCTTTGAACTTTTGAATGTTGGAATTTTTGTTATTAGAATATATTTCCAGCAGGGATATTATATGAAAAATGGTGATATGTGTTTTCTTATAATGAGGATAGTTTATTGGTAATGGATGTGATCATGTTGTGGCTTAATGTGCAAAAAAATCATGTTTGTGAGAGTGAACGTTCGATTTCACATGGATGGATTTAAGCTTTATGGTGGATTTTGCTTTGATTTTAGTTGAGAATCTTTGTTTTGAATGTGTTTAAGCATGTTTATATTGTCTTATGAGTTTATGTCAAGCATTGGTCATGTGCTTAGAATATGCATGAATACACACACATATGGGGAATCTACTATGAGATTGTAGTTAATTATGCTTTGATTATGATGCATGAGGAGACTGATTGGGAGCATGTTCCATGTGTTGGAGCTTAGACTTTTGCTCACGGATGTATCATGATATCATGCATCATGTATCGGACTTCATGAATGAGGTTTTACCATTGTTTAACCGGAATTAATCAATTGTATGCAATGATTGAGATTGCATGCCGGATTAATCTGCCAGTGAATTAATCGGAACTTGGATGGTCCGAAAGGACATATTTTTTATTTACGTTCCTATGCGGAACATGTATACTCCCCGGGTTGAGTCTAGTTAAATTGAGTTATGTGAGGACGAGTTGTGTACTTGTCTTACGGATGAAATTAGTTATTGAGATTATCTGGACCCTGAGAATCCAGCTAGTTTGTCCAAGTACACCGGCTTACCAGGTATTATTGTTTGGGACTTCAGTCTTGACAAGCAGGGTTATCCGAGTGTTTAGGCTTGATGGGCAGGAGTTGCTCAAAGGCTTTGGCCTTGAGGAGCAAGAGTTACTCGAAGGCTTTGGCCTTGAGGAGCAGGAGTTGCTTGAAGGCATTGGCCTTGAGGAGTAAGAGTTGCTCTAAGGCGTTGGCCTTGAGGAGTAGGGGTTGTTCGAAGGCGTTGGCCTTGAAGAGCAAGTTTATTCTCTCTCTGTGTGGACTTGCATGTTAGACTAGTATGTGTGAGACACTTATACATGCATGATGAATGAGATTGTTAATGCATGATCTAAAATGTATGTTAGAGATACATCTCATGTAGGTTTATATGATATTGATGCATAATCTGAAATGTATGTCAGAGATATATTTTATGCAGGTTTATATGATGTTGATGCATGATCTGAAATGTATATTAAAGATACATCTCATGTAGGTTTATGTGATATGAATGCATAATCAGAAAATGTGTAAATGAGACACTATTATGCAGGTTTATGTGATATAAATGCATGATCAGAAAGTATGTAAATGAGACACTATTATGTAGGTTTATGTGATATGAATGCATGATCAGAAAGTGTGTAAATGAGACACTATTATGTAGGTTTATATGATATGATTACATTATTAGAAAAAGGGTGTGAAAGATATTTCTTATGTGATTTATGGGATTATCATGCTTTAATTGAGTAGATATGAATAAATACCTATATGGGATGCATGTTAGGTTATAACTTGAATGTTTATGACTTGACTTGATAGGTATGTCTTATGCAAGCTAGTTCTTATGTTAATGGTTAAATAAGGGTTTTAACTAGTAAATGATCAGAAAGTGGTATAACATGTTAATTTTGGATCTAAATTGCTACATTGTCATGCCGTCGTATTTTCTGATTATTATAGTTGTATTCAAACCATTATTGAGTTTTATATTCACCTCACTTTCCTTATTTTGTTTTAGGGCTGCATGGCGTGACATACAGTCGGACAGGATCTTCTTTATGAGGAGAGGTCGGGCAGAGCTTAAGAGTAGGAGTAGAGGCTACTAGTGTTGCATCTCTCTCTGATTATTTTGTTATGATGTTAGAACCCTTGTGGAGTGGTTCTTGTTTCAGACTTGTGATATATTATATCTTTAGTTTTGTTTGAAACCTTGTTTTGGAGCCAAGTGTGTTGGCTATGGATTATTAACATGTGGGTTTGAGATTTGTGGTTTAATTTAGAGTTTAAGTAACTCTTTTGGTTCTGCATATTTACTTTTGCTCAAAGTAATGCGTAACTCTGTTAATTAGACCACCCGTGGTAAGGGCATACGTTTTCCCTTATTTCTTTAACCATTTTTAATACCGTCGTCCCCGTGTGCTGGACCGACCGTTGGACCAGGTTCGGCTAGGGTCGGGCAATGCCGGGGCATAACAGCTTTGCTATTCTTGGAGAAAAACATAAGATATGCAAACTCATAAAGTTTTTATATATAATTTATACTCAGTGATGCCTGAGATATGTCTTTGTGATTGAGCTCATGCCCATGGCATTTTATTTTTAATGTTTTTTTTTATTCACGCATAAGAGTATTTGAAGTAGACTCTTGATGATTTAAAAAATTTAAGTAAAAAAGATTTATGTATGATGGCTTGCTTGTGAAAATTATTTTTATGGGTTTTGAATTTCAATAATTTTTATGGATTATAGCCACTATATTAAAAAAGTTATTTATGAATATGGATAAAAATGTTTAGAAAAATCTGTGGCATGAAGATAATTGCCTAAAGCTTTACCACCTGTCAGATTTCCCTGTTCTAGCATCTATTCGCCCACCGGTGAATCCTCCCTGCCGCGATGAGTTTTCTCCTTTTCTTTCTTTTTTTTTTGGAACAAAAATCCAATGTTACTCACATTCATTCTGACAAACTTCGCAGTACACTTCTTTTCTTACCCGTCTGCCTTTCCTCCTTTTATAGGCCTTGGTTTATATCATCAACACTTGTGTTGATGTGTCAGTACACATGTTGCACTACCATTTTGTCTTTGCACATTGCCTTCTCTAGCTAGCATGCATCCACAACTGTCTATTTGCTCAGTGACACACTAATGATTGCACAATAGAGAAGGTCATGAGATGACTGACTTTCTTTTTGCGTGTCTCACCGTCCCTCTAAGTAGCATAAACTGACAGACGTGGATGCAAACAATACATGTCTTGTTTATTTTTTTTGTAGATCATGTATTTGTATATCCGCTTAAGTTCGTAATGGACATAGACAAAATCCGATGGATACAGATGAAATAAAGATAAAATTTTGACATAAATTTCTTTGTTCTCAAATTAAGGGTAATTAATAAAAAATAAATAAAAATTAAGGTATAATAATAGTAGGATAGACTAATAATCTATAAAATAAGTATATAATAATATTATGGAAGACATGTTAAAGTATAACGTGTACTTTTTATAATTTTTTATAACCATGTGATATATGTTACTAATTTAATATAAATTAAAAAAATAATAAAATATATAATTAGCGGAGGCGGACAGCTATAGACATGGATAACCCTTGTTTGTGTCCATCTGCATTATAGATAGACAAAAAATAATAATATCTATTTTAGTGCAGACAGACACAGACGCGAATAAACACCAGATAAATGGACGCCATTTACACCTCTACTCTGCATCGGCTGCTACTTCCTCCCACTCTCCGCCATTCCATAGGATTCTGCAGTCTATGCTTAGGCAACCTCATGCAATACCTTCGAGCAACACCCTACTCCATCTCCCTTGTTGGAGAGGGATGAAGAATCAGGCTTAGCAAAAGCCAGCCATCCAGGTCAACTGGGTTCGCCCTTGACTTCTTGGACCCCAATTCTCTCACTTCGACCAGTCCATAGCATCACCCATGCATACACTTCCAACTAGTCCAACCGTCATCTCACCAGAAAGCAGCACGCACATAAGTTGAGCCGGCTTCAACCTTGCAACAGGAGGCACTTACTCCTTACGGACCTTTAATAGGGCTTCCACAGCCACTGCCTCAAAGCTTCACAGTCGGCTCCTTGGCGATCACATAGAGCTACACCAGCTTCAACAGTAGTTCCTCACTTGGTCCAGCCCTCCTGGGATCAATTGAACGATCATCTCCCCCGTCCTACTCTTTAGCGGCCAATCTCTAGGAGTGTCGCACTTGCGTGGACCATTATGTACTGTCAATGAAATTTGGTCCATATACCCAGGTCAGGAAATAATTTCAATGAGAAAGTAGAAATGTTTCAAAAAGTCAAAATTAATATCCATTGATGGATGTCATCAAATAGTTCTTGCTTATGTCCAATTTCCTAAAGACCTTTGCACCCAAGAAAAGGGGGGGGAAAATGCACAGAAAAGTCTTATTTACTGAACATGACATAATACTAAACTTAAATTCCCACCATTTATTGTGTCATTGTAGACCATACTATAGCAAAGGCATTGCTTAACGTGCAAGTGTTTAACAAGCTACCTTTTTCTATGTATGAACAACTTGGGTTATGAGAGTTGGAATGAAATAATATAACACGACAATTTATGGATAGATCTATCAAAGCCCCACTTGGTGTTAGTGAGGATGTTTTGATCATGGTTGACAAATTTTTCTTGCCAATGGACTTCCTTGTCTTTAGATACTTAGCCTATTCAAAATCCTAGTAGTTGCACGTCAATTTCTTGAACATTGGACTAAACAAAGATCCAAAGTCTTTGTTGAGCTTAAACATTTCTCTTGGGATGATTTATACTTGTTTAAATATTGCTCATATCAGCTCATTAGGATGTGTGTGCTAGAAAGTGTGGTTCACAATATTATTTCTTTCTATCATGCACAAGCATGTGGTGGTATTTTTATGCTAAGTAGACTTCTGCAAAGTTTTTACTGTGTGGATTCTATTAGCCTACACTTTTTAGATACGCCCATGACTTTTGTATAAGGTGTGACCAATGCTAACCTATGGGGACTTTTCATGCAGAAACATGATTGACTATTACAAATATTCTTATTGGTGAACTTTTTGAAGTTTGGAGTATTGAGTTCATATGCCCATTTCTACCATCACTTGTCTATTTTTTTCCCTTGTAGTTGTTGTACTTCTTACTGGGTATAAAGAGGCAATACCCTACAAGACAAATGATCACAAAGTTGTCATCCATTTTTAAAGAAAAATATTTTTCTCTCATTTTGGTACTTTTTGTGCCATTATAAGTGATAAGGTACTCATTTATGCAATAAAGTATTTGAATCAATAATATAAAAAAGTACTTCATTACTCACAAAATTGTAACCCCCCTTTCATTCTCAAAGTAGTTGTCAAGTTGATGTTTTCAATTCGGTAATTAAATGCATTTCAAAGACTATTAGTTGGAACTATTAGTCGGAACGGTTAGTTGTTATCTTTGTATTATTTCATAGTCTTGGTTTTGGGGAGCTTTCATATTGTTACTATTTATTTCCCTTCCTTGATTAATGCTAGTTTTTTGTGTGTAATTTCTTACCTTAGATAGTACTATAGTCCTCACAATACACATCCACAAAGGTAATGTCATTCTTGCTTTCACCATCTTTATTTTTCCTACACATTACATTTATTTAATCATAAACATTGAGGACAATGTTTGGTGTAGGTTTGGGGGTGTGAAAGAGATTTTTGTTTTTCTTATTGTATTTTCTAAAACAAAAAATTTTTGGGCTTATCTTGGAGTCTATTCTTTTTTCTCCTTTGTTTTATAGTTAAGTTTTCAGTTACATTATGATACAATGTCAAGACTTGTGATTCATATAACTCAGTGTGAAACATAGACTTCGCAAAAAGATCTTGGGCTTGAGTAGAGAGAACTATTTGATTATCAATTTCAGTACAAGTTAAGATATTCATTGTAGTCTTATGTCCAAGGGTGATTTGCTAATTGTTTTGATCTCACTTTGTATAATTCATGTCAACATCTGGTTAAAGGTATAATATAGTTAATTTACATCTGAAACTTGATGTCGTAAGGTATTGTGAGGTAGTAGGGTGAATTGGATTCTTTGCAAACCTAATGAAGACTTTTGTTGAGGCATCACTTTACCATATATTTTTTAGTAGACACAGTCACAAGTGTAAGGTCCCTGATTTTTCTACGATTTTCTGAGATTTTTCTGTTATTTTTTTTGTCATTTTCGGCGGAAAAATGTGACGCTACGGCATATTTGTATTTGTGTATTTTCTCCCATATTTTTACCCGTGGGGTTTAGTTGCAAGCCGAAGGCCTCACTGCGTGCTTATGACGCGAATTTTGGAGGTTCGACGCGTAACTAGTGAGTTAACGCATGTTGAGGATGTAAGTGGAAAAAAAAGAAAAATAAATAAAAAAAAGAGGGGATCGGGATCAGGCGACCCCGATCCAGAACCTCCTGGAAGTGAACAGTGTGACCGCCCCCCCCCCCCCCCGTCTAATTCCTTGTACCCAGCCGCCGCCGGCCGCCCGTGGGCCACAGGCCCGCCTCCACTGGCTCCGCCCCAGTGGTGCAACGCCAAGGGGCCACCGCCCCAGCCGCCTACGGCCGCGCTGTCTCCTCCCCGGTTTGCCCTCTCTCCCCTCTGTTTTGTGATTCCGCCGCCTCTATGGGCCGGTAAGGGCCAGCCGGCCGGCCGCCCACGGTTCCACCCTGGGCCGGCGATGGCGGGAGGATACCCCTCCCGGCCCCACTTGGCCTCCTCCGCCGTCCCACTCCGTTTTCCCTCTCTGGAGCTCTGTTTCCGCCCACTTCGGTTGAGCTCGCCGGTAGGCTTTGGCCGCCGTTGGATGGCCCGGCTGTGCTCCGTCCGGCCCCGCCTTGGTCTGGCGACAACGAGGGGCCACTCCTTCCGGCCCATGGGGCCTCCGCTCTGCCGCCCCAGTCGTGTTCCCCCTAGCCAGTTTTTCCGCCAGTGATCTATTTTGTTGAAACAGAGGCCGCCGCCGGTGAGCCTCGGCCGACCTGACCTCCCTCCGGCCTCACTTTGGTCCAGCGAAGGGTATGGACCACCCTACCCAGCCCGGTTCCATCTCCTCCGCCGTCCTCTATTCCGGCCAGTACGTTTTGCCGTACGTTTTTCCAGTGGGTTGCCGCCGCTGCCGTTGGCTGGTGAGGGCAGCCCGGCTACTGTGGGCTCCGCCCCGGCCTGGCGATGGCCCAAAGACGGCCCCACTTGGACCGGTTCAGCCTCCGTCCCCTCCGTATCTCCTCTACTCAAATCGGTCATCCCCCATTTTTGGTCTACGTCTATTTTGGACCGTGTGACTGTCGCTATCAGTCGGACACCGGATTTGATTTAGCGGATCTTTGTCCAGCTCCGCCCCGGCCCGGTGACACCAGTGGGCCACCCTAACCTAGCCCCACATAAACCGGTGTGACCACCTCTAACCTGTGCCCTTCCTTGTGGCCCGTAGCCACAACTAGTTCCGCTCATCGGCATATTTGCCCGTTGACCCCTCTTGCCCATCTTACGTCGTCGGTACCGGATGGCCTCTGGCAAAAATTTGTATGACTTACCTTGACAGAAGGTGGACGAGTTCACCTACATAGGCCTTGTCTAGTGACGACCTCGTGGCCTTTGCTCGACCCTAAACCCTCCCCTTGCTCTCTGTCGTGCGAGATACACAGCTACCTGCACCATTAATTTTGGTTGTGGGTAGTGATTGGCAACGTCACTGTTTAGTTTGGCCATTGCTAGGGCCTTAGCCCTGTTGGCTTTTGTGGGCCTTGGGTCGCCTCCTTTCAGCCCTCTCCTCCGCCCCTTTAGGTCGCATGTGCATGTGGCCACGCATGTGCTTTTGGGTTTAGGCGCCCCATTCGCGCCGCCTGACCATCGGTTGGCTTTGCCACCGAGTGGAGTTGACACATAGCCCTCCTCCACCTCTCCTTTGTCCTCGAGCGTTGCCCCACGCCCTTATGTGGGCCCATGTTGATACGAAATCGTCGCCATTGGGTGCTGTCCACGGCCAATTTTGACGTCTTGTGGCCGGCCGAGTACGTCTTAGACACCGGTCGATCTTCAGTGAGTACACCCTCAACATCTGGTCGCACCGCCACCTATGTTGGCACGACATTTCTCCCAGCCGCCCTAGTGTGCCGCCGTGGATTGCAGATTTTGCCACATTGACTTCTGACATCTTGTTTGGCCGTGATTGTTTCCAGCACTTCCTAAAATCCTTGGGACAACAACTCTCTCAGCCAGGCAACGGTTTTGACCGCCAACTCCGTCGCTGACGCCGCCACCGTCGTGTGCTCGCCATTAAACATCATGATTACGAGGTAGGGGAGCTTTGAACTCGTAATTTCATGATAGCATGCTTTAAATGAGTAGCAACATGCTAGGATTGTACGATTCCATGCTTTGGATGTTAAGTAACAATCTGATTGCATGATGTGCATGTAAGCATGATTATATGGTATGTTGAAATACATATGACATGCATGTTGGATGTAAGTACGTTGGATGTATGTATGTGCTAGTGATAGCTAGCGTGTATGTTTGATGTATGTATGCATGTGCTAGTGATGGCTAGCGTGCATGTTTGAAGTATGTTTGGATTATGCATGTGCTAGTGATGGCTAGCGTGTATGTTTGACATATGTATGCATGTGCTAGTGATGGCTAGCGTGCATGTTTGAAGTATGTTTGGATTATGCATGTGCTAGTGATGGCTAGCGTGCATGTTTGAAGTATGTTTGGATTATGCATGTGCTAGTGATGGCTAGCGTGCATGTTTGAAGTATGTATGAATGTGTGTGCATATGCTAGTGATAGCTAGCGTGTATATTGAAATGTGTATGTATGCGCTAGTGATGGCTAGTGAGCATGTTTATAAGCTACGTATGTATGAATGTATGTGTATGTTATACGTATGTGTGATAGACATATGTATGTATGATGGCTATTTGCCTATGCTATGGATATGTGTAAGTGTATGTGGGTAGAGGTATGGGCGATGGACAATAAGAGGTGACAGAGGTTTTGTCTGAATTTGGATATGGATGTGTAAGCATATGACGGATGACAGAGGATATGGGTATGACGGGTGAGGTTTATCAGACAGTAAGAGTGTGCATAATTGTACAAGCATAACGTACAGATTATGAAGTGAAAAGTAAGCATAATAAGTGATATATAAGTAAGAGGGCGACAACTGGGTTGGCTCTGAGGAGCTTCATTTGACGATGTCAGTGTAAGATGATTTGGCCATAAGATGGATGGCGAAGTATGTAAGACTGTAAGGGTTTGATGTACGATGTGTTATGATCATGTTGTGCTCGGATTAAGTGAAGTCTGATGCCCTGACGAACTAAGGCTTCGGATCGGGCTCAGCTTCAGTTTGATCAGTCGAGGACTGTGAGTTTGTGTGGCATAATTGTACTGCATAATTTACTTAATTCAAACTTGAATTATAAGCACAACTAATGATAGCGTTGTGAGTTTGAGACCTGAGGGTTCGATGGATTAAGTTTAATGTTTGAGCTGGCCGCTAATAAGTTGGCTGAGCATTTCTCATGTCTTGCCATAGTGTTTATCCTGTGGGATATTGTCTGTGTGTTGTATAGAGCACCAGACGTCTGATGCTCTGTTGAGAGCGACATATGTTTCCGATTTGGCATGCGTGTTGTATAAGCCCAGACGTTTGATGCTCTGTTGAGAGCGATGTATGTTTCTAACTTTGTCTGCGCGTTGTATGAAGCCTAGACATCTGATGCTCTGCTGAGAGCGACGTATGTTTCTGATTTGGTCTGTGTGTTGTATAAGCCTAGACGTTTGATGCTCTGTTGAGATCATTGTATGATTCTGCCCAAGAGTGGCACTGTATGTTTCTGCCCAAGTGGCACTGTATGTTTTCTTCTCAAGAGTGGCAATGACACTATAAGACCCATTATGGTGGGCAACTGTATGACCCCTTATGTGTGGGTGTTTATGTTTGCGCACTCAAGTAATTAATATCATGGACCTACTCTTACCAGTTTGATCCAGTGCCCCATGAGCATTGGTGTGCCTTACCTTCGAAAAAGTCCATGGTATCTAGTCACTCCCTAGAGGTTAAGGTGTTGCCCCAGTGACATTCTTTTTCATTTCGACGCTGGAGCTTATTAGTTGTAATGAGCTTCAGTGGTCGTTGATATATGTACGATTATGAGTATGAGCATGACTGTAAGTGTATATGTATGAGTACGACTGTATGAGTGTGAGCACGACTGTAAGAGTATGTGTATGAGTACGATTATGAGTATGAGCACAATTGTAAGAGTATATGTATGAGCACAATTGTAAGAGTATGTGTATGAGTACGATCGCGAAAGTATGTTTCTGAGTAAGACAGTAAGTGTGATTTTTTGTAAGCTGTACGAGTAAGGTCGTACGAGTATGACTGTATGAGTAAGCATATGATTGTATGAGTAAGGTCGTACAAGTATGTGTATGTTGATTGAGTATGTGTACGATCATACGAGTAAGTTTGTAAGACCCTGGATAGGGGTGTTTGTGTAAGTTTAATTTGATGGTGCATTTGGTATGATTTTGGCATGATGGTGCATTTGGTATGATTTTGGCACAATAGTGCATTTGGTATGACTTTGGCATGATGGTGCATTTGGTATGACTTTGGCATGATGGTGCATTTGGTATGTTTGTATGCGTATGAGCATGATATTGATATGCCTATCTGCTTCATGTTTGAGTTACATGAACGCATGTATTTATGAACTTAGTGAGTTCACTGTTTTGGATTCCCCTACTTGGTATTTTCCTACTGAGTATGAAAATACTCATTACCCTACTTTTTAGCCCCGTTGTACGGGAGGTTTTGCAAGTTTGTGCGGAGAGCTCCTAGAGATTGATGCTCATTTCAGCGGTGGATTGATTCCCTTGGACTCTGGTATATACTTTACTCACTGCGAGTTTATTTGTGCCACGATCCGATGTATTGGGTGAGACGAGACGTTAAGATGTTTATATATTCTGGACTTTCATTTGGATTAGTCTGTGGACTATTATGGGACTTGCACTTAGGGATGCCTGGGAGTGATTTGTATTTAAAGTCTATGATCATAGCAATTTATTCGTACATGTGTTTTCGAGTAGCGCCTGATGATATTTGCTTTGGCCGTACGATATTTGACCGTATGATGAAAATATTTAGATGGAAAATAGATGTTTACTGTTTTAAATTATAAACTGTTTTATCAGGTTTTGATTTCGTCATTTTTCCTCCAATTTACAAACGTTATATTGCAAAAATTTTCCGTAAATTTTAAGGAAAATGAATAAAAAATCTCAGGCTTTACAACAAGTGCTTTTAGAGTTTTCATAAAGACGATCGAGAAGGCTACTTACATAGGTTTGCCCATAGGAAGAGTTTTTAATACTCCCCACTCACCATGAGCACTGTATAAGGAATAATATGTGCTAATGTGTACACCATCGATCTTTAAAATGCTGGGCTCATTGAGAGCAGGAGCATAAAATGCTTCAATTTATGTATATACATTATGAAGGGAATTGCATATGTGGCTTAGAGTAGTAGCCTAACTATCACTCATAGGGAATTGCATGTGTGGGTCGTAGGTATTGAGTTGGAGAGGAAAGGATAAATTATTATGTGGGGGCCTAAGCAGTTGGAAAAAAGAGAGGAGAGTTGATTTTTTATAGAATTATCTGATTGTTGGACTGAGTATTAAGTCGAGAGAAAGGAAATAATTTTTCATTGGTTGATTACAGTGCTAGAATTGGAATTCAACGGAGTACATCCACCTATAGTTGATTGGCTGACAATAAACTATAGTTGGTTCAGTGGAGGAACACTGGCAGCTTGGAGTAAGTGCAACAAACTAGATTGGGTAAATGGAGAAGAAATTGAAACGGATTTCTAT
Source organism: Saururus chinensis (assembly GCA_035235625.1). Classification (NCBI taxonomy): domain Eukaryota; kingdom Viridiplantae; phylum Streptophyta; class Magnoliopsida; order Piperales; family Saururaceae; genus Saururus; species Saururus chinensis. The sequence continues at coordinate 26,313,108 of CP141147.1, forward strand.
TCATTGCTTAATAGAAAGATGGAGAGAATATCTTGTTAGATTGTCATATCTAACTTAGGAAGGAACCAGTGGGAGGATAATTTTTCTGAACTGATTAAGCACTTCTACTAACTCGTTCCAGCAAATCTCGAGTAGAATGCGACAACATGGGAGCAGTTTGCAAGCAGCCAATTGGTAGTGAGAAGCAGAGAACACTAGAGCCTCAATCCAAGAGCAATTCTAGAGCCAAAAACAAATTCCTACAACAAGAAACCGAGAGACAGAATCTACAGGCAGCAACTTGTGCAGGAATTCACTGCTGCACACATGGTGTTACCATCATTTTCGTGAAAACTGTTCTCTTCTCCTTTCTCCATGGCTTGTTAAGTTTTACTTCATGTTTTGTAATATTCAAATTATGTACTTAGCCATAGACTAGAATTGAATTACTTACGAAATTATACCAAAGAAGTTCTTGTGTCTGACCATGAACAAGTATACTCTATAGTCCTTAAGTGAATGAAAGATTTGATTTTCATAAATCTATGCCCGAACATGGATAGATTTTACCACTTGCTTTCTCTGAACGAGTTGTATGTGTCTAAACAAGAACATATGCCTTCTTTGGTACATGCGTATGACCAAGCACATGCTTTCTATATCAATTATGGTCCAGAATGACAATTAGGAACATTAGTAGTGGATTCGGTGCCTTGGTGTTCTCTTCACTTGTATTCTCTATTGATTTTAGTTACTTTAGTTAATAGAAATTATTTCATTGCTTATACACTTTCCATCCTAAATTAACAGCTCCATTTGGAAGAAAAAGTTTATTCTATATTAATCATTCTATTTTGTTAAATTTAAGGGGTTGGGTAAAATAGAGTATCATTGGCTTATTTTTTATTTTCTTAGATGTGGGTTTCACCATTCAATAGATCTTTAGAACTAGGTTAAATTAAATCAATCCTTGTAGGATTGACCTTGTTTATGCCTCTGTTCTACTCTTAATTCGTGTGCTTGTGAATAGTTATTTAAATTTTAAATCACTGAGCCTAACCATGAAACTCATCTTTGTTTTCACTAAATTGGTTTCTGGCATCCATGGGTCGTCTTTCATGTCAATAAGGATCGCGGTCAGCAAGGTTTAAGTATTCCACAATGGACTAGTATAGTTTTGAAATTTTTGTATAGTCCTTGATGTAGAAAACCTAATAATTGTAATTCTCAGTAGAAAATTCCCAACATTTACCAGAGGTTAGAAGACTCATAGTTGTGAATAGTTTTCCAAGCTAACCAACCACTGGACAGCCTCAGGATTCATGCCTGAAAGCAGCTCGGTGCTACATGGCACATTCGTTTTAAAAGATTCAAAATGGCAACTTCTATAGTAAACGTGCTTAAGACATCACAAAATTTTAACCACAAGCACATAAATGAAGTGGGGGCATGTCATAAAAATCTCCCATATCAAAATTCCGGCCAATAGAACGACAACCTTGTCACAGTAGGGTGGTACCATAGTCACAAAAGTTCGATCTTTACATTTACACTTCACATCGTCAAAACTCATTAAAACCGTCATGTTCTCAACCCTAGATCATGCTAAAAATCCACGTACATGGAGAAAGTACTAGAAATCTTATGATAGTTTCACGAAACAAGACTAACTCGAAGGGGTGAGAGTGCTTCAATCTCTTCGGCCTCAAACATATCCTCCTTGTTTATTGATCATAGGGTGTTCAAGTTGGGGGCATTCACATCTCCTTTAGAGGCCGCCATGGTGTTGAGGAGAGCGAGGAGGCGTTGGGTGAGAAGATGGGTGGCTCCACTTTGGGTCAAGCACCTCATGGGTTAGATATATTTAAAAAATTAGTCATTTTTATAGAACGGTGAAACTATATCTAAAAGAAGGGAAAGTAAGCTTATGATATTATGTTTTAATTACCTAACCACTTAATTTGAACAAAATATATCTATTAATATAAAATAATTTATTTTTGTCAAAGTGGAGTTTTTAATTTAAGATAGAGGAAATATTACCCTAATCACCCAATTCTGATATTAGTAGTGATAGTGCCCTTTGGGGCTTCTTTGTGCCTAGACATGGAAAAAATAGTACTGATGGGGAGATCATCATAGTTTGTCCCAAAAAATCATACAGATGTGATCATGCTGGGGGCTTTGGATCCGATATTAATCACTCACACAAAAGCCCACCAAGTCACTGGGCTTTTGTGAAAGCACTCGTTTTTTTTTTATAAATGAGAATTTGTATTAAACAAAGAGAAAGAGAAGGTACAAAAGAATTACAAAGCATAATCTATCCTCCCATCCCCAGGATACAAGATAGTCAAGCCAAAGTAAAAAACAAGAAGGAAAAGGAAAGAGGAATACTAAGGACTTAATCTACCCACAGGTCTTCAAGAAGGGAGCCGTCCTCCAAAATTTCCGCTTTCAAATCAAAGCTACCTAGGATATGACAGACTTGCACAATTACAGCTTTAGATAGACCATAAGGGCTTCTAAAGTTACCATGCAAAATGCGACGATTTCTTTTTTCCCATATGAAGGTTATATAAATTGTAAGAGTAGATTTTAGCACAATACCTCCAAACTTATTCCAATTAGCAAATTGAGTAATCCATTGAATTTCATCATGAAAATTAAGAATTAATTTCATGATTCGGCACTTAAGAATGACTTGTCTCCAGATTATCTTTGAAAAAGTGCATTTGAAGAAAATGTGATCTCGAGTTTCTAGGTCATGATAACAAAGAGAGCATCTATTTTCCAATAGAATACCTTTCTTAGCTAAATTATCATGCATAAATAGACCATAATTAAGCACCAACCAAGTGAGAAAAGAATAACGGTTAACCCTATATTTGTGTCAAATGATATGATGTCAATTCACTTTCAGATTGGACAACCTAGAAGCATTCCAAGCATATTTAAAGGAGAATTCACTTGAGGGTGAACCCCACTTATAGGAGTTAGGCATAGAAGTCAAAGTAGCATATAAGCAGTGAGGAAGTCCCAAACCTCCTGAGTCCAGAGAGTCTATGCTAGGATGAGAGACCAATTGTCATTTTGTTAAGACACATCTAATGTATCAATGATATTACTCCCAAGTTGGAGAATAGTATGCCTCTCAAAGATATGAATAAGGGGCTTCTAATTAGCCCAAGGGTCAAGCCAAGTGTAAAATGATTTACTATTCCTAATTTTTATTTTACATCATTGTGATATTTTCTCTCTCAAGTCCAATATGGAACACCAAGCATAAGAACAATTTTTTGGAGTATAAGTCCAAATGGAATCCCCCTTTAAGTAGAATTTGTGAATCCACTTACACCAAAGAGAATTAGAATTAGCCATAACTTCCAAAACAACTTGGATAGGCCTGCCTTGTTAGAGTTCTTGAGTCTCCTCAAACCCAAGTCTCCCTCATAGGGAGGTCTACAAACCTTTTTCTAAGAGATATTATGAAAAGTTGAGGGGTTGGCAAGTCCCTTCCAAAGGAATGCAGATAACATATTCTCAAGGCCAATAATAGCTTTCTTGGGAAGTTTGAAGTAGGAAGACCAAAATAATTGAAGGCCATTAATCATAAATTTCAATAATTCTAGTCGGCATGCATAAGATAATAAACTTGATTTTCATCCCATAATACGGCTAGCAACCCTTTCAAACAAGGGCTGACAAAGACATTAAGAAAGTATTTTAAAAGAAAGAGGAAGACCCAAATATCTTATTGGAAGAGAGACCACTTGATAAGAAAAGACATTGGAGATACCTTCCTTTGAATTGCAGGCTGATGAGAAGAAGACATAGCTCTTAGCAATATTAGGTTAGAGCCTAGACGTAGAAGCAAATACCTTGAGGACACTTTTGATATGCTAAGCGGACATAATAAACTTCCGAGAGAAAATCAAAAGATAATCTGCGAACATGAGGTGGGAGATGGCAAAAGCTGACATGTGTTGCGGAGGTAAGATAAGGCCTTCATCACATTTTTTAAAAATCAGAGAAGAAATAGCTTCTATATATAATACGAAAAGCATGGGGGTGAGTGGGTAGCCCTGTCTCAAGCCACATTCACTTTTAAAATATCCAAAGTTGGATCCATTAATGAGCACACTAAACTAGGGAATGTAAATGCATTGAGCAATCCAATTCAGCCATATAACATTAAAACCTAACTCCTTTAGCACATAAAGAATGAAGTCCCAATGGAGCTTATCAAATGCTTTCCAAAGATCAACTTTAATACAAAATTTCCTCTCACCACCCTTAAGATGGAAGTTGCACACCTGTTCATGCGCTACCAAAATATTTTCACTAATTAGCCTCCCTTTGACAAAGGCAGATTGATTAGAACTCACAAGAGAAGGCAACACAATAGAAAGATGGTTAGCCAAAATTTTAGAGATAACCTTGTAAATAAAGTTACAGAGCGAGATAGGCCAAAATTTATCAAAGCTCTTTAACATTATTATGGGCTGACGCTTAAATTGTGCCCGCCATGTCAACCGATGTGGCACCTCGTGCCAGGCCCGCATTGCGCGGTGGCCCACGTGGAGGGTCCTCATTGCGCGGATTCGCCAGTGCAGCACTCGGCGGCTACTTGGCGAAACCGCCGCATGCAGTTTCGCCTGCGCGGCACTTGCAACCCGCATGGTCCGAGTGGCACGGAACCTCCGAGCCATCCGCAGAGCAAAGCGCAATGCGCATCATACATGAGTTGTGCACCCATAATGCCATGTTGTTCTTTTTTTTCTATAAATTCTAACTTTACTGTCGGTTGTTTTCAATTCTACCACTCTTTAAACTTTTGTTCCTCTATTCTAAGTCATTCTGAGTCCAAATCAAGCCGTTCAAAAAGTGTTTTCAACTAAATCGACTGTTCCAGATGTTGTGGTAGGGTCAATTTTTCAGTTTGAGGTCCCTACAACCACAAAAATTTTACCCAAACCTAAGGTAGGAGATCTTAAACTCTAGCTTATGCTTTGCCTGTATAGTCGAAGTTTTATGAATAATTTTTACTCAATTATGCTTATTTGCTTTAGTTTTTGAAAAATGTCATGCATGTGCTATGTTTTACATACACTAAATTGTGTTATGGTGCATGCATTTTTTGAATAGTTCTAGGGTAAAACCTAGAATTATCATTTTTTATCTAGGTACCTACAAAGGATATAATTGGTATCTGACATACGCACATAGGTGTGGAGCATCATGGGTAAGCTCCTAGCCTTCTGAGCTTCTCGTTTACCCCATGTGCATTGGGAGGAACATCATTCGGTATCACGGCTCTAGATTTCTTATCATCGGACAAACTAATATTTTCTAAAATTGTTTCTGAATCGGATAAATCGATGTTTTCTGAATTCGTTTCTAAAATATTCTAACAAAAATTGTTATTTTCATGAGTTTTCTACTAGCATTGAATTAGATTTTAATTCTGCCTATTGAGTATAAAAATACTCACCCACCTCCAGACTCTGCAGGTAATGCAATTAAACCAAAGGTGAAGGCAAAAGAGTTTTCAGTATAATTTCTTGAATGCTATTTCGCTAAATTCTATAATTATGTGACTATTATGTAAGGGCTTACTATGCCCACATTCTATGATCTGACTGCTCTACAAATGGTGTACTTTGAATATGTAATAATTTGACGATGCTTTTTTAAACTAGGTATTATTGTGTTATATAAAATTTTGGTTGTACACCGACTCCATTTTTTACTATGATTTATGCTATTTTTTGTGTCTTGCTTATGGTGATACGTACTGACGGTTGTCACGTTCGGTTATGCGTGTGATGTTAGCACGTGTCAAGCGAAATAATAATTATGACTATTATATCATATATTATTTAATGGTGGCCGCCACAATAACTACTTTGATTTCTTCCCCATGCACTGGTTTAGTTAGATTAGAGACCCGCATATCATTCAGTTTCCTTCTAAAAGGAATAAAAGAGGGCTGATCGCATGTAGAAGGAGTGAATATATCTCTAAAAAAAATTATGCCTCTTTACCAATTTCTTGAGAGCTATGTAAAATTGAGTCGTTAAAAGCAATAAGTTCGTGAATGGAATTCCTGACACCATATATGGGAATCCACCAAAGCACGAAAGAATCGGGTACATTTATCCCCTTCTTTAAGCTATTGGAACATAGACTTTTGACTATAAAAACTCTCCTGAATATCTTCCTCCTTTAAAAGATTAACTTGAGCTTCTTTTTCTTCCTTCATAAGTTGGGCATTTAAAGGATCAAGTTGAAGTTGAATTTGAATACCTTTAAGATATTGCTTAGCTTGGTCAACCCTACTTGCCACATTACCAAAAGAATCTTTGTTCCAAAGTTTACACTACAACAAAACTGGGTATTAGTGGTGCTTTTATTAACGATGCAATTAAAAGCATCGCTAAAAACCATCATTTGCGACACTTTGTAAAGCATCACAACTAAATTATACTTTTAGCGATGCTTTCTTCAAAATGTCGCTAATAATATACTTGTAGCGACGTTTTATGTAAAACGTCACTAAAAGTTGGCTTATTAGTGACGCTTTTAGTAAAGCGTCGCTACAAGTTGGCTTAGTAGTGACGCTTCAAAGCAAGTGTCGCTACAAGTTGGCTTTGTAGCGACACTTTTAGTTAAAAAATGAATTATATTAAGTAGAAATAGTTATTTGTAACAGTCACTACAGTACCCCTTTGCTCCCTGTCTCCCTCTCTATACCAGATATGTTCTATACATTTGTAGTGAAAAAGACTTTCAAATTGACAACATTTTGAAGGGTATTGGGCAATGACTAGTAGTAAATATTTTTTTTTCAGGTTTGCTATGCAATAGATAATATTTTCTGGGATAGTACATTTTTTGTCAAAGGTCAAACATTTCTTAGGGATTAGACATTTCATTGTCAGTTTCTTAATTGAATTTTTACTCTATAGAGGTCATGAACACAATTTAAGTTGAAACTAATAGATAAAAAACTGTGCATATGTCTTGATCATTGTATTAGAAAACAAGATGTGCCAACTACTTAATGTACTAACTGCTTCCAAGTCTGCAAAACCAATACTGGGTATGAATCTGTTGTGACCCAGCCCACCTATATATTGGAGGACCCACTTTCTACCAACATGGTACATGGCCCACTAACAAAGGGCCACTTTAGATCAGCCGCCTTCCCCTCCTTGATTTGGCAAGTTATTATCTAGGACTTTAGATTTCTTAGTTTAGCTGTTTGTTTAGTTGTTTTCTTTCATAAATTCACCAATCATAGGTTGTTCCAGAAACTATCTTGGGAGAAGGCAGCGAAGATAATCAGAGAGAGGTGTCTCCCATTATCATCTATCAAATCATATTTTATTTTTAGCACATCTACGTACCTTAAGAATTGAGGAAATCCTATTTTAGTGCCTCACAAGTACACAAGAGATTTAATTTGTGACATTATCTTCGCGCTGTATATTCTTTATTTGCATATTATGCTTGTATTTCTTTTTTTCTTTGTTGCCAGTGCTAGGAATAGTGAACCAGTTTGGCTACTCCAGCTGTATTCTTTCATGACCTGTATCATATATAAACCTCTTCTTACACAAATTAAATATTTGATAAAACTGGCAGTAGCTGATTGTGTTTAAATATTACCTAATTGCTTTCATTAGAAATGTCTCTGAGTTTTGTTAAACAAGGTGATTATAGACTTGTAATTCCGTTCAGCGATAAAAAGGTTCAGTCCAAGTAAACTCATGTTGTTCTCAACTCTTGTGGGGTTTGAACTGGTAGTCCAATTCAGTCCAACCAACCATACTGGCCACTTTTTTACTTTGATGACTACTTTTAAAAAGTTGTTGTTTTGAAATCTATCTTTTCTATGATCTGTCCATCTAGAAAACATTGTCTTTTAGGAATCCATTTAAGTATCTGATTTCTGTTGTGTCTTTTGTAACAGGAATTAAGGTAGAAGGTATTTTGTGGCAGTTTGCTGATGTTGAAGAGGTTGAACGTAGAGTGCAAGAATATGAGCAAGGTTCTATTTCAAACCTTGTTAAACTGTCCTATTTCATTCAATATTATGTGTACATCTTTGTAAAAGTTTTGTTGGTAGTAATTGGCATAAAATACTTGGTTTTTCTGTTGATCCTATCTTGAAATCAATATTTTATGTTGTTCTCAGGCAAGACAGAGTTTGGCGCTGATGAAGATGCCCATGTTGTTGGTGATTGTGTTAAGGTATAAAACTTTCATTTATGACAAGTATAATTTTGTGTTACTCTTATCATTGTTGTGTTAATTGATTGCAATCATTTTTGGTTTTGCAGCATGTGCTTCGTGAATTACCTTCCTCACCGGTTCTGGCATCCTACTGCACTGCCTTGCTTGAGGCATATATATCGTAAGTTTTAACTTGTGTATCACTATGCATGTGTCTAGAATCATAACTAAGACTTATTTGTTTGACCATTTACTTTTTTGGGGGGGTTTCTAGATTAGATATGTTACATTATCTCACATTTAGAGCATTTCTCTAGATAGGGATTGAACATAAAGAAGCTCATATTAATGCTATCCGTTCTGCAATATTTGACACATTTCCAGAGCCAAATCGCCGAATATTACAGAGGTCAGTTGTTTCATATATATGAGAGATGTTCATCCCATATTTAACTATGATTCTATCTGATCTACTTGTTTCAGAAATAGTTGGTCTAGAGAAAAGCTCTTTTATCCATTTTTTTTATTACTTGGTTTCCCAGTCTTTTCCCTCCCACAATTTTTTCAATTTCTTCATTTGTTTTTATATTATGCTTGTCTCATAGTCGTAATGTGAAAAAGCTTTTATGGGGCTCTTACTTTGATATTTTGAGCTGAACATGTGTTCTAACTTCAGTTTTAAACCTTTTTGTTTCTTTACATCACATAATTCTAAAAACGATGCATACAATTGTTGCTCACACTTTTGAAAATAGGATGACCTCTTCTACTGTGCACAAGGCTGTCAAGAGAAGGAAAATAATGAAATGCAGAGAAAGGAGGCAGTGAAGATTTTGAAATTGAGCTAACATAGTTTTGCTTTAAATATATCATTAATAGGAAAGAACTCAACTTGTATTGTAAGCAGAGATTTTTAATTGTATTCAAGACATGATTGTATGGATGTAATTAGAAATGAAAAAAGTAATGTTTATTTCTATTTAGTATTTCATTATATATTTTTTTTAAATTTTTTTTTCATTAGTAATGCTCACAAAAATGTCGCTAATAATCATATTAGTGACGCATTGTAAATATTTATTAAAAATTTAATTGAACATTGCTAATAAAAATATTATTTGCGACACTAATACAAATTGTCGCTAATATATGCTTATTAGTGATGATTGACAAGCGTCGCTAATACTTTTCATTAGCGACAAACTTCAAGTAGTCGTGAATGCATGACATTTTAGCAATGGTATTGAAACCGTCGCTAATAAGCATATATTAGTGACGGTAAGAAAAAGCGTCGCTAAAGGTACTATTAGCGATGCAATAATTTTTCTATTTTTATTAAGTAGTAGTGACTGGTATATTTGCGATGTTTCTTGCGACAGTCAATAAGAGTCGTAAATAACCTTTAGCGATGCTTTGAACTTTATTAACGACGCTTTTGAGCATTGCTAATACCCCATTTTGTTGTAGTGTTGATAGCCTTTTCAATTTTTTAAACAGAACAAACATAGGTCATCCAACTACCTCCAAGTCCCAAGCTAATTGAACTATTTTTTTTAGAAAAGAGTGCTTTAGCTACATGTTGAAGAACCGAAAAGGTTTTGGACCCAACAAAAAGGCTGGCTTTAAATTAAAAATCAAGACACTGAACAGAGATACTTGGAGGACAATAAAAAAAGCATTGGGAAATCTAATAACTCAATCCATATTACAGAGGCCATGATCCGGCCAGCTCCATATGAGATCATTACCACTTTGCTTGTTATACCAGGTAAATGGCTGATTTGATGGAATATCCTGTAAATAAAGTCATTAACTTGGTGAAGCTGCATTGCAAGAGTGGGGGCACCTCCTAATTTTTTTGATTCTCTATGGATAGTATTGATATCACCCATAATTAACCATGCCTCATGGATAGCCTTTTTTATTCTGATATTGTCATTCCAACACTTCTTCCTCTCATTGTTACAATTGGAAACTTACACTAGAGTAAAGAAAAAATTGAAATTATCATTCAAGGAGGTAATGAAATAATGGAGGATTTGCTCATGTTCCTCAATTTTCGTAATTGAAATTCTGAAATTTTTATCTTGAACACGGCTAAAATTCTAAAATTTAACTTTGGTTTCGCATAAGCCAAGAAAAGAAATATTATATCTTTTTACCATGTCATTAATGGCCGGCATCTTTGCCTGGTGTCCCATTCCAAGAACAAATAGACATTAATTTTTTAGATGAGGAGGGGGACAACCCCCCCTTAATTTTTTTCCTAGATGAACGACGTGGAGGAGTATTGCGAGAGTGCTTCACCATAACATAATTTGGAGGAATAACATCTATATCACTTAGTTTATCCTCCCCCAATATGTTTGGCACGTCTTGAACATCTAATAAGGCTAAAGGTTCAAATACGCTTGGATTACTAACAAATGAGTGAGTTAAATCGACCACTATAGTCTGAGCCGGATTTTTTGGGGAATTCCAATTAGGAACAGAATCCTGCACATAGAGCTAACTTTGTAAAATATCATCATTAAAGAGATATAAGTCTGACCTCGTAACTGAAGGAGCAGGAGTGCTCTTATTAGGAATATGGATGATAATAGATTCCGTATCTTTAGAAAGAATAGAACTCCAAGAACCAGAAAGATAGTGGTCATGATCATTGGGCAGGATTTGAGAAAGAAAAATCACATCGGCTTTGCATATTTATCTCGGTAGTAGATTTGTCATATGGAGTAAGAATAACAGGAGCATGAGGACGGTTAGATGGGGCCGACAAATCCACCAATGCCAAAACATTACGATCAGAGTTTGTTGTCACATCAGAAATTTCCATTGGAGACGTGTCTTCCACAACAACTGTCTTCTTTATAAAATTTGGAGAATTGGCAATGGCATCCTGCTGCTACGCAGGATTAACTTCGGAATTATGATCGGCAAAAACTTGCTAAATGATCAAATGAATTGCACATAGAGCAAGAAACAGGCTTTCACTCATAGACAATCTTTTGAATGAATGAACTACCATCATCCTGAACAACTGTGATGTGCTTTGGCTAACTAAAACCCAGTTTTATCTCAATGTAAACTCTCGCAAAAGAAAGCTATTCATGTTTTGCAGTTAGGGGATTACCGTGAAGAGGAACTCTAATACTGCTTGTTACCATACCCAAACCTTTTGCATACCAGTATTGTAAGGGGAGATGAGGGAGATGAATCTAGACCGGAATAGTCTTAATAATATCCGAACAGGCTTAAACCGAGGATTCCATTGTCGAAAAATAAGAGGTCGGCTTCACCAGATAGCAGCATTGAGTACACGATTACAAGCCTGTTCCGTTTGAAACTTGAAGAGAAAAAAACCATCTGATAACGACTTCATATCGAAGGAGCTAAGCAATTCCAACGCTTGGAGTACAAAACTCCAACGCTTGCCCAGTACATATCCAACCAAGGAGTTTTGTCATCATTGAGATTCCAGATCCAAGAGCTCGCTAGGCACTGAAATAGATGACTGACCATAAAGTTATGGGAAAAAAGGGACGAAGAAGGAAGAATTGGAAGTGGAGAATAATTTGCTCTAGTTGAGGATGGAGGACAAGGATGCAGGGGTGATCCTCCGTTGTGCTGCAATCTACTCTTCCTCTTCAAACCATTGCTGAAGCCGAGAGCTTTCTGTACAACAAAGGCTGGCTGGATCTGTGAAAGCACTCACACGTGAGTGCTGCACTATGGATCTAAAGGCCATTCCGGGCTAGCCAATTACAAACCACTTAAGATTGGTTGGGTGGGCACTTCTACCACAATCGGTGGGAGTGCCCATTCAGCGCCGGATGCAAAGGCAAAACACACATTTTGCCTGAATCGGTACTTCCACCATGTTGGGTGGGAGTGCTCCCCCAGCCAATCGGTTGCAAACAATCAAAAGTGCAAGAGACACAAATGAAAGAGTCACAAATTTGCACATTCACATGTATATAGCTAAAGACAAATGCTATAATAATGTCAAGGTTCATAGGTAATGAAGTTACTTATGGTGCAGACGCTAGCAGGGCCTACTCTTCAAGGGCCATAAAAATTGGTTAGGCTGAGTCCAATCAGCAATCTAGCTCCTATTTTTCTAGGACCATCGCGGGTGTATGAATTCACAAAACGTTATACGAGAAACAACAAGCGAATCATATATAAACCACAGGCGCAACCCTCCGCTGCATGCATCACCTCGTGCTTCTTGCTCAGACACGGACGTTCATCTATTATCTCGTCGCCTCCCCAAACTAGAGCATAAATAGCTTAGAACACAATCACACATCCATGCAGATCCAACAAAAAATGGAAGCACTGTATCTGTTAACTCACCACACTATCCTTTTCGTTTTGGTTTCTGCTCCTCCTCACACTTCGCAGTAAACGTCTGCCACCAGGACAAGTTGGTATTGTCCTGTGGAGAAGGAACAACCACTTGTCCTTATTCCAAAACCGGTGTCTGATCGCTCTACCTTTGCGATTTTAGGTGTCCGCAACCCAAGTTCAATAAATAGCATGCATGGATGATAGAAGTTTGTTAATGTCTATTTGCCCGCAAAAAAAATAAAATAGAATGAGGCTATAAGCACCCCAATAATCCCCTCAGTAACCCCCTTATGAATTTATGAGTAAAATAGGGTACTGAGGGGATTATTGGGGTGCATATAGCCTTATTCAATAAAATAATATCGTGTAATGAGACACACCATAACATTATGCTTAGGTGCTTATAAGCAATGTAGATTATCACTAGATAAAATTTTACTATGGAGTGTTCGATAGAATAAACTATTAAGATTTTATTGGACTATGTAGAATGTCGCTGTTGTTTTCAATAACATTTTTATACTTCAGTGATGTTAATGTATGTTAATATGTGCATTGTCTATCTAAAAAATAAACAGTCCCCAGGCAGTTTTATGAAAAAATCTTCCTTCTCATAGAATGTTTGAAAATTTTACATTTTTGAAACATGAAAGTATTAGCAATGTTAATTGTGTCATTTTCAAAAGCATCGTTGATATTATTATTAGCACCTTTTACTGTTAACCATTGGTATTTTTAGTGACATTTTTCAATAACAATTAACGACATATAAAAACATTACTAGTGGTACATGAAAGTCATATGAAATCTTTAGTGAAGCTTCCAAAACACCAATAAAAAATAGTGATGTGATCTTGAATGCTATCAAATAATAGTGATGTGTTGTTGTACACCATGAATATTTTTAGTGACTTTTTCTTACATTACTAATGACATATTAAAATGGTCATTATTGTTAAAACAAGCCTTTGAAAAAAAATGGAAACTAAACATATGCCTTTAGCAACACTTTGGAAATTCTACTAGTACAAAAATTATCTCTAATAGTTGCTAGCTGCACACATTGTGACCACCTAATAGACATTATGGGGATGTTTTCCAGCACCATTGAAAGAGAAAGGGATTTTGATGCAGTAGCTTTGTAATGGCTTTTTTATTGGAATTAACAGATAGGGGTTAATGAGATAATTAATTTACTCAATTTTAGTTTGATCCATTAGTGAAATAACTATCAAAGGGCGCAAATTTGACTTTTCCACAAGTTTTCGAATCATTATTTCAAAATTTAAATAGTGAATTCGGAAGTATAAAAGGAATAAGTTGAAGTAAAAGGGGATCGACTTTTTGATCTTAAAATTATGAAGTTTAGTTGCAGTTGAAGCGCTGCTCAACTTATCTCATGGATTTGAGGCTGATACATTGTGGATTCAACGTTTAATGTTTGATTCCAGGACTTTTAATATTGTTTTGTTGCTGATTGTTGAAGTCTATTAAAATTTTCAATTTGAAGTTGTAATTGAATTCCAACTCTGTTTTACTGAGTTTATTGTTCGAGAAGAAATGGAATATATTTGAGTTCCATAGTTATTTACAACCGCACATGAGTAGGTTATCTCGTACTTTTAAAGTAGGTCCCGCCCATTATATCATATTTTTCGATGTCATAAATTTTGTTCCCGACCTCTGTTTCACGTATTCTTTAGTTCATTACGCTTGTTATTTCAAGCTCTACTCATATAATAGGATTTCATCCTTTAAATCCCCTTTAAAATTTAACTTAAAATTATATAATTACCTCTAACCCATCTGTTTAGGCGTAATTGGAACACAAAGTATTATAGCTTTGACTTAGTAGACATACCGACATAGCTCTGCAAATTAAAAAATCTACAACTATGATAAAAAGAGAATCAAATGTATGATACACATATTAGCCCTTAACAAAGTGCAATACTTCAATGCTCACTAGGGTAGATAGTATCATGAAAAGACTTTCTTCTCTCTTGATCCCGAGGCCCTATGAGCAAGAGTGACTCTTCTCTCCACAAGCACATGAATATTTAAAAATGATCCATGAAGGAATAAGAGATAACTAACTAGTATCCACAACATGCTCCTTAGGATGAAATTGGTTTTCAAGACACTGGTAGCAAACCATGAGAATTTGAAAACCCTAAGACCATCTTTGATATATAGGGAGAAGTTATGGGAGAGATTTTGGGTGAGGTGCATACTCTGACTTTTGAAAACTAATATGTATTTCTCATTATGTGATTTGAAACCTACCATTTGTTACATTTTGTGCCTGTTAGTATAGTTTTTCTTGCTAAGTATTCCAAAATACTCACCAATACCAAGACCTAGCAGGATCCAATAAGGCATGTAGATAGTACGAAACTTTTTTGGGAGTTTTCAAGGATCATATGAACACCTACAATGATACTCGTAGGTTTTAAATGGTTGTATTACTTTTTTTGAATGGCTCAAGAAGCCTTATTTATATTCTCCCTTTGTATATGTATACAAACAATGTATTTCTTATGAAATAAATTTTCTATATTATAATTATGGTCATTCCCCTCTTCACTAATTTGTATCTAAAAATTGGCGCAACAACCTGGGTTGTGACACTGGGGGTAGAAATTTTGGAACTAAAATTGCTTCTCAATTGTAAACAGCTCTTGAGCTTTAGCCTTGGCAGAGATTAATTTTCACCATATGCTAACTTGTATTTGGTAGTTACTCACTTCAAGTTCAAAAGTCTCTAATGGTATAGTCATCTTTTTAGTGCCTTCTTGCATGTCGGAGAATCTATTTTTCCAATTCTTAAATTCTTTGTTTATTTTTTTATTTTACTTATTGTCAAGTTTATTTTTGTAAATTTTTAACTGAAATGTGTTATGGAAAAATAAAATATTTTTCTAACTATTGCATGACCAGAATTAATGACTTGAACGGGGGAAGCACACAGACTCTGGGACTAATTCCCAAGTTTCTTTTTCCATATTTGGGTTACGTAGATCGTTGATCGTCACGAAAAGTAATCACAGCAAGTCGTACTAGGTGTCTAAACACCTAATTTTAGAGATAGTTGCTACAAAATTAATGCACAGATAAACATGTTTTATGGTGAGAGATGACTTTGTCATGGAGATTTTCTCATCATTATTGACCCGCCACAAGACTTGCAATGAACAAATAGACACAACACTCCCATTGTCCATCTTAGTGGGACACAATATTTATTGAACAGGGTTTCTTTTTTTCTTATTATTATTATTGAGCAGGGCTGCCTACAGCTCAGCTCCGAGACTTATAAGTAGATAAAGAACTCCGTTTCCACCCCCTATACGTGCGGCGAAGAAAGATGGCGGAGGTAGAAATCATAGTGGTTTCGGAACAACGATGAGCGGTTTCTCCCTCTCCAGAATTATGGCGTTCCTCTCCCCCATGTCAAGTTCTTCTGCCTTCATCCCCTGTGGGAGGGACCAATCGAAATTGTGGATTAATGAAGCAAGATTCAGCTGCATCATCCTTGTGGCCAGAGGCAATCCTGGACAAATTCTCCTCCCTGAACCAAATGGGATGAGCTCAAAATCGCTCCCCTTGTAGTCCACACTAGACTCCAAGAACCTCTCTGGCAAAAACTTGTCTGGATCTGTCCAAACTGTGGGATCCCTCCCAATGGCCCAAACATTCACCATCACTCTAGTTCCTTTTGGAATTACGTAGTTCATCACATTGCATTCTTCTAATGCTCGATGGGGGAGGAGAAATGGGGCGGGCGCGTGCAAACGCATTGTCTCTTTGATGCAGGCATGGAGGTAGTGGAGGTGGACAAGATGGGTCTCGTTGACCATGTTACGTCCCTTCCTTTCATAACCTACCACGCTTTCCACCTCCTTTCGAGCTCTAGCCATGGCTTCCGGGTTTCTGATCAACTCGGACAGTACCCACTCAACTGTAGTGATACCTGTATCTGTCCCTGCAATAAACATATCCTGTAGAAGCAGAGCTCAGCATGCGTACACATAAGAGAAGAAAGTTCTCAGATTAAGATTACTGACCGTGAATATGGCCTTGAGCTGGATATCCTCAAAATCAGTGGAAAGCAGGATGGAAAAGAAGTCTTGCTTCGGATTTGACTCCAACTGCTGGGTTCTTTCTTTCATGAAAGCGTCCAACATCTTATAGAAGTCAACAGTATTATCAGCCATCTCCCTATTTAGCCCTTGAATATCAAACTGGCCGAGTGCTGGGTAGTAGTCTGCTACATTTGGAATAAGACCCACTTCCATAGTTCTCGTAAATCTTTTCTTGAGGCTCAGGCCCTCATCATCCTTCTCCAAATCAAAGACATCTCTAGAGAAAATAACATTGGACAGAATGTTGAAAACAGTTATGAAAATTAGTCCTGCAATCTTAACCTCTTCTCCTTGTCTCCGCCGAAGAAATTGAACCAGCTGAGACACCTTCTCCTCCCTCAACTGGGAGTGCAACTCCAGAGTCTTCACAGAGAACAGCTCCGACTTACAGACACTTCTCAGTTTCTTCCACCTCTCATCGCACTCCTGAGCCCACGTCAGGGAGTAGGGAGTGTAGGACCCTACTCGGAAAGAGTGAGGGACAAACCTGGCCGACAGAATCCGGTCCTGGGTCTTGAGAACCTCGGCGGCCGCGGCAGGGGAGGAGGCGACGACCACGAGCTCCGTTCCGAGCCTGACAGAGAGCAGTGGGCCGTGGACGCGAGCAAGTATGGCCAGGTCCTGGTGAAGCTTTTTCCCGCTTAGCTGTGGAATGTTTCCCACAAGCGGCCAGCGCCATGGTCCTGGCGGCAGCTGTTTATTGCGCAGTGTAGGGAGGAGGAACAAGCAGGAAACGAAGAGTGTGGCGAGTAACAGATAGACTGCTTCCATTTTTGTTGGGAGCTTGGATCTGATTCGATGTTTGCTGTTGCTATATAAAGAGCTCCAACGGCAGAGCTCCTACTGTGCGCCGTGATCCTTGCCATTGGCACCAGTCCACCTGATTCACAATTTCTCGATATGCATATGATTCACGATAGAATTTTGTTAGTACGATTCCCGCTTTACAAATTACACGTAATGTGTAAAGGTATAATCGTGAATCCCGCTTTACACATAACATGTATATATTCTGTGTCGTTCTACAGGGATGGATAAAAAATAATATTGCCTATTTTAATAAGAATGGACGCAAACGGACACGGGATAAATAGACACTGTTTACACCCCCTATTTACAGCTGCTAGAAAATTGGCTTGGCCACAAGTATACTGGAGCTCCGCGGCCAAAGAATTGGCAATAGAACTCTGGGTAGAAATCTGATTGGAGCTCCATGGCTAGAAAATTGGCACGGAGTTCTGCTCACCGCGAGGCTGGAGCTCCGTGCATAGGTATCAGACCTTCCTCACGTACATGTTGATCTCACACAAGAACTATGTAAAGAGGGAAATAGAGAGAAAAAATATTCTTCTTCTTTCTTCAATAGGAACATCATAAGCAATAAAAAAGAAGTCATGGTTGAGCTGCCCTAAATGGGAATATATACACTAGTGACATAATTTGTAAATAAAAGAACCCTATTCTAAGTGGTTACTTAATCAACCGATACTACAATAAAATGTAGTATTAGCGACGCATTTATTAGTGACATAACTATAAGCGTCGCTATAAATATCTACTTTGCGACGCATAAAAAAATATCGCAAAAAATTAAACTATTAGTGATGCATTTTATTATGCGTCGCTAATAGTCATATATTAGCGACGTTTAGTTTAAAGTGTCGCTACTATTAATCATACTAACGACATTTTATATAAACATCACTAAAAGATATATATTTCAACAAAAAAAGAAAAAAAATTCATAACTATTAGCTACGTTTATCACAAGTGTCGCTAATAGTCCTGATATTAATTATTAATTTAAAATAAAAAATAATAATTTTAAATTATTAGTGATGCTTTAAAATAAGCATCGCAAATAGCATTCGTAATAGCCACGCTTATTTACAAGCATCTTGAATAGCTTTATTAATTAATTTTATTTAATAAATAAAAATTAAAAAAATTAAAAAACTTCCTAAATATAATATATTTTAATCAATATTCACTATTTGTATATATAATAAATAAATATTAAATTTTTAATAAAAAGTAGTGTTACAAATAGATTAAACTTTCACTATTTGGATATAATATATTTTATTTCTTAAATTTTCTTATTAATTTTAAAATCTAATTTATAATAAAAAAGAGAGAGGAGAGAAAGAGGGGGAGGTGAGAGAGGGTGAGGAGAGAGACAATGAGGAGAGAGAGAGGGAAGAGAGGAGAAAGAGAAGAGAGAGAGGAGAGAGAGAGGGGAGAGAGGAGAAAGAGGGGGAGAGAGAAGAGAGAGAAGAGAGAGGGGTGAGAGAGAAGAGAGAGAGGGGAGAGAGCAGAGAGAGAAGAGAGAGAGGGGAGAGAGCGGAGAGAGAAGAGAGAGGGGAGAGAGGAGAGAGAGGAGAGAGAGAAGAGAGAGGGGTGAGAGAGAGAGGAGAGGGAGGGGGTAGAGAGAGAGAGGGGAGATTTTTTTTAAAAAGAATATTAGTAACGCATACACATATGCGTCACTAATACACTATAGTATTAGCGACGTATATATCTATATGTTACTAATACTATAGTGTATTAGCGACGCGTATGTGTATGCATTGCTAATACACTATAGCATTAGTGACTTATACACGTATACGTCGCTAATATATTTTTTTATTTAAAAAATAAAATTAAAATAGGGAGAGAGTGAGGAGAGAGAGAGGAGAGGGAGAGAGAAAGGAGAGGGAGAGAAAGGAGAGGGAAGGGAGAGAGGGGAGGGAAGAGAGAGAGGAGAGAGGGAGGGGAGAGAGGAGAGGGAGAGAGGGGAGAGAAAGAGTGAGGGGAGAGAGAGGAGAGGGAAGAAAGAGATAGGGATGAGAGAGAGAAGGGAGAGTGAGAGGGATAAGAGAGAGAGGGGAGAGAGAGAGAGGAGAGGGAAGAGAGAGAAAGGGGAGGGAGAAGAGAGAGAGAGGAGAGGGGGATATTAATTTTATTTAAAAAAAAGAGTATTAGCGACATTTACATGTATATGTCGCTAATACTATGGTAGCAACGTATACATATATATGTTGCTAATACTATAGTAGCGACATGTATACGTCGCTAATACAATAGTGTATTCGCAACATATAGCTAAATAAGTCGCTAATGGCTTTTTAAAAAAAAACTATTAGCAATGTATAGAAATGTACGCCGCTAATAGGGTACGTATTAGCGATGCATTGCATATGAGAATGCATCACTAATACCTAAGTCAATTAGTGACATATTGCTATGCGTCGCTAATAGTCTTTATTTTATTTTATTTTTAAATTAATTTTAAGAAAATCATAAATAATTGAAAATAGAGGAGAGATAGTGTGTAAAGAGAGAAGAGAGGGAGACAGAGGGAGAGAGAGAGAGAGGGGAGAGGGAAGAGAGAGAGTCGAGAGAGGGGAGAGAGAGAAATGAGAGAGGGAGGAGAGAGAGTTGAGAGAGAGAGAAAGGAGAGAGAGGGAGGGAGAGAGAGAGGAAGGAGAGAGGGGAGAGGGAAGAGGGAAGAGAGAGAGGAGAGAGAGAGGGGAGAGGGAAGAGAGAGGAGAGAGAGGGGAGAGGGAAGAGAGAGAGGAGAGAAAGGGGAGAGGGAAGAGAGAGAGAGAGGAGAGAGAGAGGGGAGTGGGAAGAGAGAGGAGAGAGAGAGGGGAGTGGGAAGAGAGAGAGAGAGAGGGGAGAGGGAAGAGAGATAGGAGAGAGAGAGGGGAGAGGGAAGAGAGATAGGAGAGAGAGGGGAGAGGGAAGAGAGAGGAGAGAGAGAGAGGGGAGAGGGAAGAGAGAGGGGAGAGGGAAGAGAGAGAGGAGAGAGAGAGAGGGGAGTGGGAAGAGAGAGAGAGAGAGAGGGGAGAGGGAAGAGAGATAGGAGAGAGAGAGAGAAATGAGAGAGGAAGGAGAGAGAGGGAGGGAGAGAGAGAAAGGAGAGTGAAGTGAGAGAGGCAACATTTAAAAATTATATTAAATATATTATTTGCGACCTACATGGAAGTGTGTCGCAAATTATACAATATTAGTGACCTATTGATGAAAAAATTTACCAAATAGATATGCTTCTAATGAAGCGTCGCAAATAAATTTTTTTTCGACGCTTACCTGGAAGCGTGACAATTTTTTTTTTGCAACCCACCAAGGTGGGGTCTTTTCTGGGTCATGCTGCCAAAATGGAGACCCTGGGTGGACGTAGGGGGGATGACAGAGGTGAGCTCAGAGGCAGGCTGGATAGAGGATGACATAGGCGAGCTCGGAGGAGGGCTGGACGGAGGATTTGGCGGTGGATTCTTCTTGGGGCAAGGGAGGCAGACCAGCTGGGCCGGGGAATTGTAGAGGCGTACCTGGGCCTCATCCATCTGGGTCTGCTGAGGCTAGCCTCTACTTGAGGGGGTCGACCACTTTGGCCCGATGCTCCATCAGCGCCATCACGGCCTCTTCCTGCTCGTCCATCAGCCGCTTCTTCCTCTGTTTTCGATTCGGATTTGAGTTCGATCATCTCCAAGCTCCTGGGCTTTTTGAGGATGGGGCTCATCTTCTTTGGCTCCAAGATCTCCCTCCTCGATGACGACCGCTCTCTTTCGGATCTCCCATAAGTGTCGTTGTCGAAGCTCCTGCTCCGTCTCCGTCTCTTGAAGCTCCCCCAAGTGTTGTCCCCTCTCCATACCCCCCTCAGCCCCTCTCTGCTCCCTTCTCTATTCTCTCCTGATTCTACCCGCCCCCCCTCCCCCAGTTCGACTGGCCCCATTTACCCCCACCCCAGCACCGGATCTGGCTCGGCAGCCGGATATCGGCGCCATCTCCTCTGCTTGCCCCTTTCTCTCTTCTCCCCTGTTCCTTCCCCACCCCCTCTGTTCTCCCTTATTTCCTCCCCCTCCTCCCCATCCTCTAGCCGACAGCTGAAGGTCTCCCGCTTCTCTATCTAAAGCCCCTTCCCTTCCCTAGGCTCCCCCTCTCCCCTTCCCTTCCCATGCCGGTAGACGGGCGCCGGAATCCGGCTCCTGTCCTGGGTTTTAATTTTTATTTTATTTTTTTACCACTAGTGACGCATAGGAAAGCATCGCTAATGTTTATTTTTTAAAAATTATATATTATTAGCTACCAATTGTTTAGCATCGCTAATAATTCATTAATTAGCGATGCTTATTTAAATTACGATTTCTTAATATTATTAGCGACATTTTGAAAAACATTGCTAAAATGCTTGTAGCGATAGATAACAAACGTCACTAATAAGTTTTTTATATTTTTTAAAAAGACATTAACTTATTAGTGACGCTTAGGTAAGTGTCGCGAATAATAAATTATTAGCGATGTTTTAGAAAAAGCGTCACTAATAACTTATTATTCGCGACATTTACTAGAACGTCACTAATAATTTATTATTAGTGACAAAAAAATTAAATGTCGCTAATGTATACTATTAGTGATGCTTATTACAAGCATCGCTAATGAGCAGTTGTGACAGGATCATTAGTGACACTTTTAGGACTATTAGCGACGCTTAAAAGTGTCGCTAATAGTCCTTTTTATTGTAGTGAAATAAGAAAGAAGCCTACCAACAAAGAATCTTATCTTAAAGAAGCACAAATCAAATAAATAACTAAAGTCCAAGATAATTAAGACAATACCAAGGATAGAGTACTCCTAGATGATAAAAAATACTATCATCTAAAACTCCTAACATTATCAAACACTATCAAGGTGTCTTCCGTCATAAGGTCTTTACATCACCAGGGGCCCTATGCCTCAAGGGCCTTGCATCACCCATGGGCCTACGTCACCCATGTGCTTGGTTCCACACCTCCATGTACTATAGGTTCGTGTGCATTGCATCAACCTCCCTATGTATGAAAAAACTCACCATCCAATTTAGCTACTCATCTTTTGAAGAATCACGAAGATAAGGAATAAGATGCTAAGCATTGAACACATCCAATGTATGTATGTGGTTCGATAGCTTAAGATGGTAAGCATTATGGTTGATCTTCTCAATGATTTTCAATGGGTCAAGCTTCCTTATTGTCATGCCCCCAAATATTTTCATACAAATATTTTTTATTTTTAAAATTTAAACTTGATGTAGAAAAATAAATATGACATGGAATAAAATTTCTAAAATAACTTGATTATGAAATGTTGATGTGGAAACTCATGGGGGCATGAGTAACTATTTACATAATTCAATGCAATTGAGCTATCTTAATAGTTAGAGGGTATGTTTGACAACTTTGATTTGAATTTAGATCGTGATTAATAAATCATATCAATTTCATCACGGGAAAAATGAGATTTGTTTTTTAGAATTAAATGTTTGGTAATTGTGCAATTTTAAGAGTGAGATTTGTATGTTAATCTTAATTAGGTGGGATTTACAAAAAAACACGGTTTACCCTATGATTTTTATTTTCCACATTTCTAGTTATAAAACGAATCACATGATTTAGGGTGTGATTTGGGACGAAATCAAATCCCACCCCAAAATATGTTGTCAAACAGGGATTTTTGGGTAAATCACGCACATTTATAAATCATAAGGCCCAAATTCCCATAGCTGAACACACCCATATTGCTAATTTTAACTATATCAAAATAAAGAAAGCACATGACCCACTAGTTGGACACTTGTCTGCCAATACATCATTTTGATAACAAGTTGAAATAATTGGCACACTCTCGTGCTTACATTTATTCTTCCATCAAAGATCATAAAGAAACCTATGAAGTTATTCACTAAGCTTCTATGTCCTTCTTTGCTCTGGTTGCAAATATCTTCCACTTGTAACACAACACATGCACTATAAGGATGTCGAATATGCTATACCTAGTGGGACGACTAAACAAGAAGCAAAGTAAATTAACAAGGGAACAATCAATTTCTCATAATTCATTCTCAAATGCAAACTTAACAAATAGAGAAAAGGAAAAGGGGTCACTAATCCATGGCAACATCAAGGAGATCTCTATGACATTGAAATATATACCACTATACAATGTAGCTTCAAACTCTTGCATAAGGCTATCACCCACTTCATCCATGTTATGAAGTAAGGTCTATAAGGGCTCATAGACCTGAGTGATTAAGATCCTTTGCATTCCATGTTTACGAAGACCTTCTTTGTCATGTTGCATTGGAGTCATGTACCTTTTAACACCATAACCCATTTAAACCATCTCCCTAGCCCTAGAGAGAAAACTACATTCAAAAACTCTCATGCCAAGTGGACCTGAAAACCATGGTCTTATTTGCTACCATAAACCTCTTTTACATTACTAAAAAGCCACTACAACAAAATTGGGTATTAGCGATGCTTATATAAGCGTCACAATAAAATACGTCGCTACAAAGTGGTAATAATGACATATACAAAAACGTCGCAAAAAACCAATATTAGCGATGCATAATATTAAGCGTCACTAATGGTAGAATATTAGTGATGCACAGATACAAACATCGCTAATACCTAACCTTTTAGCAACGCTTAAGTTCATGCATCGCTAATACTTAGGTTATTAGCGATGCTTGCATAAGCGTCACTAAAAGATATATCTATTAATTTTTTTAAAAAAAATTAAAACTATTAACGATGCATTTTTTTAAAAGTCACTAATAGTTTCAACAATAGTGATGTTTATAAATAAGCGTCGCTAATATTTATCAATTTTAAATAAAAAAATTAAAAATTATGAACTAATAGCCATTACCCTTGGTAGTAGCGACACATAGTCACATGCGTCGCTAATACCTATTTTTTAGATTAAAAAATTAATGACAAAGAGAGAGATAGAGGGGAGAGAGGGAGGAGAGAGAGGGGAGGAAGGGGAGAGAGAGGGAGGAGGGGAGAGAGAGGGGAGGAAGGAGAGAAAGAGGGAGGAGGGGAGAGAGTGAGAGAGAAAGAGAGAGGGGGGAGGAGAGAGGGGAGGGAGGGGAGAGAGAGGGGGAGGAGAGAGAGGGGAGGGAGGAGAGAGTGTAGAGGGAGGGAGGAGAGAGAGAGGAGATAAGGAGGGAGAGAGAGAGAGAGGAGATAGGGAGGGGAGAGAGAGAGGAGATAGGGAGGGGAGAGAGAGAGAGGGAGGAGGGGAGATTTTAGAGTGAGAGAGAAAGAGAGAGGGGAGGGAGGAGAGAGATAGAGGAGTGGAGAGAGAGGGAGGAGAGAGAGAGAGAGAGAGAGAGAGAGAGAGAGGGAGGGAAGAGAGAGAGAGGGAGGAGAGAGAGGGAGGGAGGGGAGAGAGAGAAAGAGAAAGAGAGAGGGCAGGGAGGAGAGAGAGGAGAGGGAAGAGAGAGAGAGGAGGAGAGAGAGAGGGAGGGAGGGAGAGAGAGAAAGAGAAAGAGAGAGGGCAGCGAGGAGAGAGAGAGGAGAGGGAAGAGAGAGGAGAGGGAAGAGAGAGAGGGAGGGAGGAGAGTGAGAGGGGAGGGAGGAGAGAGAGAGCGGAGGAAGGAGAGAGAGAGGGAGGAGGGGAGATCTTAAGAGTGAGAGAGAAAGAGAGAGGGAGGGAGGAGAGAGAGAGAGAGAGGGAAAAGAGATAGAGAGGAGAGGGAAGAGTGGAGAGAGAGAGTGAGGGGAGAGAGGGGATAGGGGAGGGAACAAAGGGAGGGTGAGATGAATTTTATTTTGACTTTTTAAAAAAAATATGAATTTTTTTATTTTTAAAATAAAAAATTAAATTAAAATAAAATACTAATAGTGACATATAAAGATGTACGTCGCTATTAGTACATGTATTAGCGACATATATCTGTATACGTCGCTAATAAGTGTCCTAATGGCGACGATAACGTTATGCATCGCTATTAATATTTTTATTTAATTATTTTTTTATTTTTAAAATTAATTTAAAAAAATAAAAATTCTAAAAATTTGAAAATAGAGGAGAGAGAGGAGAGGGAAAGGGTGGAGAGAGAGAGGGGAGGGAAGAGAGAGAGAGAGGAGAGGGAGGAGAGAGAGAGGAGGGGAGGGAGAGGAGGGGAGGGGAGGGAGAGGAGGGGAGGGAGGAGAGAGAGAGGAGGGGAGGGAGGAGAGAGAGAGTGCTAGGGAGGGAGGAGAGAAAGAGTGCTAGGGAGAGAGAGAAGGGGGAGAGAGAGGGGGAGAGAGCTAGGGGAGGGAGGAGAGAGAGAGGGAGAGGGTGGAGAGCGAGAGGGAGAGGGAGGAGAGAGAGAGAGGGAGAGGGAGGAGAGAGGGAGAGGGGGAGAGAGGGGGAGAGATGGGAGAGAGGGAGGAGAGAGAGAGGGAGGGAGAAAAAAAAGTAGTGGCGACGCATACGGCTATGCGTCGCTACTACACCTATGTAGTAGCAACGCATAGGGCTATGTGTCGCTACTAACTAAGGGTAATAGCGACGCATAACCCTATGCGTTGCTACTACCTATGTTTTTAAATAAAAATTTAAATAAAAATGAGAGGGGGGTGGAGGGAGAGAGGAGAGAGAGAGTGGAGAGAGAGAAGGGAGGGAGGAAAGAGAGAGAACTAGGGGTGGGAGGAGAGAGAGAGAACTAGGGGTGGGAGGAGAGAGAGAGTGCTAGGGAGAGGGAGAGAAGGGAGAGAGGGGGAGGAGAGAGAGGGAAAGAGAGGAGAGGGAAGAGAGAGAGAGAGAGGGAAAGAGAGGAGAGGGAAGAGAGAGGGAAAGAGAGGAGAGGGAGGGAGAGAGAGAGAGAGAGAGGGAAAGAGAGAGAGGGGAGGGAAAAGAGAAAAGAATATTATTTTGATTTTTTTAAAAAAAATTAAAATTAAAAAAATAAAATTAAAAAATTGAAATTAGAGAGAGGGGAGAGGGAGGATAGAGAGAGGGGGAAGAGTGAGGAGAGAAAGAGGGAGGAGAGAGAGAGAGAGAGGGAGAGGGAGAGGAGAGGGAGGATAGAGAGAGGGGGGAAGAGAGAGGAGAGAGAGAGAGAGGAGAGGGATTTTATTTTTAAAAAATAGTATTTGCGATGCTTATAAGTAAGCGTTGCAAATACATGTCTTAATTGCGACAGAATAAGTAAAACGTCGTAAAATTAAACGTTATTTGCGACGCTTAGATACAAGTGTCGCCAATACATTACTGATTGCGACGTTGCGAGGAAAATGTGGCAAACTAGCATATTTTAGCGACGCATATGCGTCGCTAAAATTAGCACTTTTTTTCATTTACCGCGCGGGCCAAATTTTGCCCCCGCGGTATTTATTTCATCCCCCCTGTTTATGTTATCTTCTCCCCCCGGCCAGCTCCGACTCCGGCCCCTGTCGCGTCCTCCTCCGGCTCCGCCCTGTCGCCTCCTCATCCTCCTGCTCCAACCCGCCGCAGCAACCTCCCCCTCTACGCCGGATCCTCCACCTGGCCCCCTTCTCCCTCCCCCTTAAAGGTTCCCTCTTTACCCTGGAATCCCCCCCCCACCAGAGCCGCCTTCGCCCCGCTGCATACTGCTCTGCCCCACTGTCCCGGCTCAGAGCCCCCCCCCCGATCCAGCTCCGGCTCCGCTTCCCCCTCCTCCCCCTTAAAGGTCCCCTCTTTACCCTGGAATCTCCCCCCCCCCCCGAGGCCGCATCCACCTCCTCCCCTCCGCATTCCACTCCACCCCTCCGTCCCAATTCAGAGCCCCCTCGGCCTCCCTCCTCCCCCCCCTTCTCTCCCCCGGTCCTCCTCCCTTCCCCTTCTCTGTTTCAGAGGAGGGGGCGGTTCCGGTGGAGATGGGGCAGCGCTAGGGAGGCCGGGACTATGGGCGGCCGGATTTCAGCGGGGACCCGGAATCTGGCCCTCTCTCTCCGGCCTCCTCTTTCCCATCTCTCCCCCGGGTCCGCCCACCTCCTTCCCCTCCTCTGGAAACTAGAGGGGGGGTGGACCAAGGGGAGAGAGAGGGGGTGGCTGGCCCTCCCACTCCCCCTTCTCCTTCACCCCCCCCCCCCCCCCCCTCCCCCTTGCACTCAACAGAGGGAGAGGGGGTGCGGACTAGATTCCAGTGAACCGGAATCCAGTCACCACACCCCCCATGCCCCAACCTCCCACTGGCGCAGGATTCGGCACTTCCGGTGAATTTCGGTTCCGATTTTTTTTTTAATTTTTCTAAAGCTATTAGCGACACTTATACATAAAAATATTTTTTAAAATTTTTTTACAAAGTATTAGCGACGCTTATACTTTTTTATTTTTTTAAAATTTTACAAAGTAACAAAGCGTCGCTAATACATAAAAATGTTTTTTAAAACAAAAATTATTAACGAGGTTTTTTAAAAAAATTAAAATTGTTAGCGACGGTTATAAAGCGTCGCGAATAAGTTATAATATATTTTTTTACATAAATTTTTATATTAAATATACATCGCCAATAATTATACTATTAGCGACGCATTCGCTTATACTAAATTAGTAGCGATGTATGTATAACTGTCGCTAATGTGCACTATTAGCGATGCTTTCCATAAGTGTCACTAATGATCAATAACAACTCGGTTTTTATCGATGTAAGTAGCGACGGTTTATAAGCGTTGCTAATAGTCATTCGCGACGCTTATATTATTATTAGCGACGCTTATAAGCGTCGCTAATAGTTTTTTTTGTTGTAGTGAGCTCAATTTTAGAGTTTAACCCAACACTAGGTCTATCTGTCCTTAAGTATCATATACAATAACTTAGGGTCTTTTACTCTATACAAGGCTCAAACATAAAGTTTACTTACCCCTCAATCATGCATATATATCCATCATACATTTTCATATTTACTTACATTTACTACAACAGAATGTACTATTAGTGACGCTCTTATTAGCGACACAATGAAAAGCGTCGCTAAAAATTACTACTTGCGATATTTAGAAAATCGTCGTAAAAAAATTAACTATTAATGACATTTTTTATGAAGTGTCACTAATAGTACATCTATTAGAGACGCTTAATTAAAAATGGTGCTAATAATATAACTATTAGTGACACTTTATAATAAATATCACTAATAGTTTTGCTATTGATGACGCTTTATAAAAGTGTCACTTAAAGTTATATATTTTAAATAAAAAGAAAAAATATAATTATTAGCGATGCTTTTTTCAAACGTTGCTAATCGGTTTAACAATACTAACACTTTTTCAAAAGCGTCGCTAATAGTAGTGTTATTTGCTACGCTTAACAAAAAGCATCCCTAATAATTAACTTTTTTCTTTTTTATTTAAAATAAATAACTTTTAGTGACACTTTTATAAAGCATTGCTAATAGTAAAATTATGAATGACATATAATATAAAGCGTCGTTAATAGTTATATTATTAGTACCGCTTTTAGTAAAGCGTCGCAAATAAAATAAATTTAATTTTAAAAAAATACTACGCTTATTATTAGCGCTTTGCTAAACACGTCGAAAATAATACAACTATTAGTGACTTTTTATTAGCGTTGTTAATAGCTTTATTTAATAAATAAATTTTAAAATAATTAAAAATAAATTTCTTAAATATAATATATTTTATTTAATATTTAATATTTATATATATAATAAATAAATAGTAAAATAATAAATAAAATTCCCCTACTTTATCCCCACTCCTCAGAATTGGGGCTCATGTTTATGCGCATGTGTGTGAGAAATACAAAGAGAGAGTGAAGAAAGAGAGATGAGGAGCTAGAGAGGAAGAAAGAGGAGAGAGGAAGAGGAGAAAGAGAGGGGGAAGAAATTAATTTATATTTTTTGAGATATTTTATTATATTTTAAAATAAAAAATTAAAACAAATAATATTAGCACTTGTGAAATTGCATCATTAATATATTTTATTTAAAATTTTTTAAATTTTAAAATATAATCTATAATAAAAGAGAGAGAGAGAGTGAAGAGAGGAAGAGAGAGTGCATAGAGAGGAGAGGAGAGAGAGAGAAGAGAAAGGGTGAGGAGAGAGAAGAGAGAGGGTAGAGAGAGGGATAAGTTTATACCTTATGTTTGAAAAATAAATAAAATAAATAAAGTAGTGATGCTTAGGAAAAACATCACTACTACCCTAGGTATTAGCGACACTTAGATGTAAGAGCCGCAACTAATTAAGTTAATAGTGATGCTTTATTCTAAGTGTCACTAATAAATTTATTTTATTTAATATATTATTATTTTTTAAAATATAAGATGTAATTAAAAAAAATTTAAAATTAAATTTAAATTCCCCTACTCTCTCCCCTCTCATCCTTTGAGAAAGATGAGAGAGTGTGTGAAGAGAGTGGGTAGAGAGAGATTGTCTATAGAGAGAGAAAGGAGAGAGAGTGAAGAGAGACAAAGAGGAGAGGATGAGGGAGAGGGTAGATAGAGAGAAGAGAGAGGGTAGAGAGAGATGAGAAAGAGAAGAAAGAGAGAGAGGAGTAAGAGGGAGTATGTAGAGAGAGAAAGAAAGAGGAGAGAGGTAGAGAGGGAAGAAAAATATGTTTAAAAAATAATTCTATTAATGACTCTCGGCAATGAGCAATGCTAATAGTACATCAAGTCGCCACTAATAATACTATTAGTGACAATCCGAACCGAGCGTCGCTAATAGACATAGTTTTTTTAAAAAAAATTGAGCTATTAAAGCATCGCTAATAGTTTTAAATTTAATAAAAAAAAATAGAATTTGTAACTATTAGGGACACTTAATTAAAAGAGTCACTAATAGTTTGACTATTAGGGATACTTAGTTAAAAATATCTCTAATAGTAACATTATTAGGGACGCTTAT
Organism: Saururus chinensis; assembly: GCA_035235625.1. Lineage (NCBI taxonomy): Eukaryota > Viridiplantae > Streptophyta > Magnoliopsida > Piperales > Saururaceae > Saururus > Saururus chinensis. Next base: position 26,343,461 of record CP141147.1, read on the forward strand.
ATCTAAGCATCCCTAATAGTTAAACTATTATTGACGCTTTAAAAAAAACGTCGCTAATAGTTTTAAATTTAATAAAAAAAATTAAAAATTTGTAACTATTAAGGACGCTTAATTAAAAGTGTCCCTAATAGTTGAACTATTAGCAACACATTTAATTAAGCATCCCTAATATTTAAAATTTTAATAAAAAATTATTGATTTCTAACTATTAGGGACATTGAATTAAAAGCGTTCCTAATAGTAACACTATTAGGGACGCTTATAATAGTTGAACTATTAGGACGCTTATAAAAAAATATTGCTAATAATTTTAAATTTAAGAAAAAAATTAAAAATTTCTAACTATTAGGGACGATAGAGGGCAGAGAGAGAAAGAAGGGTTGAGAGAGAAGGGTAGAGAAAGAGGAGATGAGAGAGAAAGGAGAGAGTGCCAAGAGAGAGAGTGGGTAGAGAGAGAAAAGATGAAGAGAGAGAATGCATAGAGAGAGAGGAGAGGATAGAGAGAGAGAAAGAGGGGTGGCGAGAGGGAAATAATTTTTTTTAATAAATAAGACTATTAGGACGCTCGGGAGAGAGTATAGCTAATAGCATAAGTATTTGCGATGTTTAATTTTAAATATCGCCAATACTTATGCTATTAGTGACACACACAATTTAGGGTCACTAGTACCTAATTTTTTTATTTTAAAAAAGCTAAGGCTATTAGCGACACACGGTAATTAGCATCGCTAATATCATGCTTAGTTGTGGCGCTTAAAAATAAGCATCGAAAATACTTGCTTTATTAGTGACGCTTTTTATAGAGCATCACTAATAGCATTATTTTTTAAAAAATAAAATTTTCTTCCCTCTCTCTTCTCTCTTACCCCTGTCTCCCTCTCTCTTTCTTCCCTCCTCTCTCCCTCTCTCTCACTATTCTCTCTCCCCTCATTCTCTCTCTGTCTATCCTCTCTCTCTATTTACTCTCTCCCTCCCTCTCTCTATTCACTCTCTATTATCTCTCTTCCCTCTCTCCCTCTAGCTATCCTGTCTGTCTCTCTATTCACACTCTCTCTTCTCTCTCTCTCTCTTCCCCTTTTTATGACACTTCCATTAGATGCGTCACAAAAAGTGTAGCACTGGCAAAATTTTGCCCAATTAAATTTAACGCCCCCAACTCTCTGCCCACCCCCGCTCGTCACCGTCTCTGTCTCTGCCATCGACCTCTCTACTCCAGTCCAGCACGATGTCGACGAATTCTACACCCTCTCTATTCCCAGCAACGCCACTTCCGCCACTTAGTGGGGGGCAATGCGGGGAATGGAGACATTCTCCCAGTTGGTCTAGGGCCAAGTGCGGACCTAATAAGCTATTTTTTTATTATTGTTATTATTAGTGACACATATACAAGTGTTGCTAATAAGCTATTTTTTTTGTTGAAATATTTTTTATTATTAGCGACACTTTATTAACGTTGTAAAAGTAAAATAATTAATAATGCAAAAATAACACTACAACAAAATTTACTATTAGCAACACAAACACATGTGTCACAAAAAAATGAACTATTAGCGACGCAAAATAATGTGTCGCTAATAGTCATGTATTAGACACACTTACTTTAAAGCGTCGCTAATACGAAGCATATTAGGAACACTTTCCAATAAGCATCGCTAATAGTTACGTTATTAACAATGATTTAAATAAGCGTCACTAAAAGATACATCTTTTAAAAAAAAGAAAAAAAATCATAACTATTAGCAACGCTTTGTCTTAAGCATTGCTAATTGTTTTAACAATAGTGACGCTTTCTAACAAGCGTCGCTAATACATATACTATTAGCAACGCTTAAGAAAAATGTCCCTAATAGTAATGAATTTCAAATTAAAATATAAAAATTTAGAACTATTAGCAATGCTTTTAAACAAGCGTCACAAATAGCATTGATAATAGTGACACTTGTTTACAAACGTCGCGATTAGCTTTATTAATTAATTTTATTTAACAAATAATTATATAATAAATTAATATTAAACAAAAGTAAAAATAATATAATATATTTTATTCAATATTTACTATTTTTATATATAATAAATAAATATAAAATTTTCAATCAAAGGTAGTTTTAATAATAGATTAAACTTTCACTATTTATATATAATATATTTAATTTTTTAAATTTTCTGAAGAAGAGAGAAAGAGAAAGAGGAGAGAGAGATATATAGAGATAGAGAAAGATGAGAGAGGGGAGAGAGAGAAGAGAGAGAGGGTGAAGGGAGAGAGAGTGAGGGAGAGAGGAGAGAGAGGAGGAGAGAGAGATAGAGAGAGAAAGAAAGATAGAGAGAGAAGGAGGAGAGAGAGAGAAGAGAGAGAGATCGTGAGAGAGGAGGGAGAGGCTGAGAAGAGAGAGGGTGAGGGGAGAGAGAGAATAGAGAGAGGGAGGGAGAGAGAGGAGGAGAGAGGGTGAGGGGAGAGAGAGAAGAGAGAGTGAGGGAGAGAGAGGAAGAGAGAGAGTGCAAAGAGAGAGTGAGGAGAGGGAGAATTTTTTTAATTATAAATTATTTTTAAAAAATTTAAAACAATGAAATATATATTAGTGATGCATAGGTTTATGCGTCGCAACTACCTTAGGGTAGTATAATCGCATAGGTGTATGCGTCGTTATTACCCTAAGGTAGTAGCGATGCATAGCTTTACGTGTTGCTAATATTATTTTTTATTTTTAAAAAAATTAGTAGAAAAGAGATAGTGGGGAGAGTAAGGGAGAGGGTAGAGAGCGAGAGAGGAGAGAGGGGAGAGAGAGGAGAAAGAGGAAGAGAGATAGAGGGGAGAGAGAGAGGGAGGGAGGGAGGAGAGAGGAGAGAGGAAGGAGGGAAGAGGTAGAAGGGAAAGAGAGAGGAGAGAGAGACAAGAGAGAGTGTGAGGGAAAGAGAGGAAGAGAGAGGGAGAGAGTGAGGAGAGAAGAAATTTTTTTAATTATAAATATATTTTTTTAAAATTTAAAATAATAAAAAATTTGATATTAGCGATGCATAGGTGCATGGGTAGTAGCGACACGTACAACTATGCATTGCTAATAGTGTTTTTTATATTTAAAAAATTTAATAGAAAAATAGATAGTGGAGAGAGAGAGATAGAGGAGAGAGAGAGGGGCGAGAGGAAGAAAGAGAGATGGAGGGAGGAGAGAGAGGAAGGAGAGAGAGATAGAAAGAAAGAACGAGAGAGTGAGGGTAGAGAGAGCGTGAGGAGAGAAAGAGGGCGAGGAGAGAGAGATGAAAAAAATTTAACTATAAATTATTTTAAAAAAAATTAAAAATAAAAAATTTTATATTAGCAACGTACATGTTTATGTGTCGCTATTACCTTAGGGTAGTAGCAATGCATAGGTTTATGCATCGCTAATAATATTTTTTATTTTTAAAAAATTAATAGAAAAGAGGTAGTGTGGAGAGAGAGAAGGGAGACAGAGAGAGTGAACAGAGAGCGAAGAGAGAGAAAGGAAAGAGAGAGAGAGAGGGAGGAAGAGAGAGAGGAGAGATAATTAATTTTTTTATTATAAATTATTTTTTAAAAATTTTAAAATTACAAAAATTCTTATTAGTGACGCATAAGGTATGTGTCGCTACTAGCCTAGTGTAGTAGTGACGCATACCTTATGTGTCTCTAATAACTTGTGTATTAGTAACGCATATATTATGTGTAGCAGATATAATGTTTGTTTTTACGGCGTGGGCAAAAATTTCACCTGCGCCAGCAAAATTTTAACCATGCCCACGGTTATTAACCCCCCCCCCCCCCCCCAATCCCTCTCACCTGTGGCGCCACCTTCCTTCTCCAGCCGCTGCCTTGGTCCCAGTCCCCCACCCCCCTCCTTCCTCTCTCTATTTTTACAGAGAGGGGAAGGAGGGGGGAACAAGGAAAGAGGGGGGAGCAGGAGGGAGGAAGGGGGGGCACCCCCATTCACAACTCCCCACCCCATCCCCCCCCCCCCATTAGAGGAAGGGAAGAGAGGGGACCCGGAAGAGAGAGAGGGGAGGAGGGGGCCAGATTTCGATGCCCCTTCGGAATCTGGCCACCTCCCTCTTCCTTGCCAGGCCCGCCACCAGCAGGCTTTTTCTTTTAAAAATGTTAGGTTTTTAGCAACGCTTCTAAAAGCGTCGCTAAAGTGTATTTTTTTAAAAAATATTTTTTATAAAGTGTCGCTAATAACTATTCATTAGAGACACATTATTTTGCGTCTCTAATAAGATATTTCTTATTTTTTTTAAAAATATATTTTACATTATTGACGCATAATTTAGCGTCGTTAATAAGAAATTATTAGCAACGCTTATAATGATGTATCACTAATAAGGTGTTTTTTATTTTTTTTACAAATAATTTTTATATTAGCAACACATAATTACATGTCGCTACTAACCAATTATTAGCAACACTTAGAATTATGTGTCACTAATAATTTAATATTATCGACACTTGAATATTATCATAAAAGTAATATCATTAGCGACGTATAAATATATGTCACCAATGTTAGCTATTAGCGACACTTTTAGTTAAGCGTCGCTAATGTGTAGTTAGAGACTATAGTTTTATCGACGCATGTAGCCATACTTTTTATGCGTTGATAATAACAATGACGCTTTTAAGTGTCGCTAAGGGTTTGTTTGGATTGGTGGAAACGGGGAGAAAGGGAAAGAGAAAGAGAAAGTGAATCCAGGTGAAAGAGAAACTAGGAGATTCCTAAATATTTTCCACTGTTTGGTTACACAAATGATGTTAGAGAAAATTGACAATGACAGTGGTGGTAGCGGCGGTGGTGGTGTTGGTAACGGTGGTGGTGGTTGTGGCGGTGGCGGTTGTAGTAGTGATGGCGGCAGCGGTGGTGGTGGCGATGGTAGTGGTGGTGGTGGTAGTGGTGGAGATGATGGTGGTGACGGTGGCAAAGATGGTGGTGGCAGTGACATTGGTGGTGGTGGCAGCGGCAGCTGCGGCGGTGGAGGCAGCAGTGGTAGTGGTGGTAGTGGCTGTGGTAGCGATGGTGGCAGCAATGGTGGCGGTGATGTCACGGACGTGCCTCTTGGGCAGCCGGTTGTGCGGCGCTTATAGGCTAAAGGCCGACGAAGCAAGCATTTGCGTGGGACAAGAGGTTTGCCTTGCATGGATGCGTTGCACAAATCACTTGCGGGCGCTCATGCAAAGCAAAGAGGTAGGGGCAGAAAGTGAGTCACATTGAAAGTGAAAATAAAGAAATGTACATGGAAGTAAAGCAAAAAGGGAATTGGTAGGGTGCTCGGAACGCAGTCCGTGATAGGTGGTGGTGGCGATGGTGGTGGTGGCGGCAATGGTGGTGGTGGTGGTGGCAGAGGTGGTGGTGGTGGCAATGGCGACGGTGGTGGCAGTGGCGGTGGTGGTAGCGATAGTGGCTATAACAGTGGCGGCGGTGGTTGCGGCAATAGTGGTAGTGGTGGTAGTAGTAGCAGTAAGACATGAGTGTTTAATATTATGACTTTCTCCCAAAATCAATGGGTTAATAGGTGAAAAATTTTTAGGCCGAAATTTTATCTATTTTTTCTCACTTTTTACCCTAGTTTCTTTTTATCTGTTGCACCAAACAATGGAATTGGAAAATTTTAAGAAGATTCATTTCCTTTTCTCTGCTTTCTACCAATCCAAACAGACCCTAATAGTCATTTTTATTGTAGTGTAAGCATCACTAATAGTCATTTTTGTTGTAGTGAACATCACTAATAGTAGATTATTAGCAATGCTTTATCTTAAACGTCGCTAATGAGCAAGAGCGACGCTTTGTCTTAAGTGTCGCTAACGAGCAATAGCGACTGCAATTTTATCGATGCGCTAATAGAACTATTTGTTGTAGTAGTTGAGCAATATGATTAATTGTTTGCAGAATGGAGTAGTGGCCACAATCCATAAATCTGATTTACCAGGGCCAGGTATAAATCAGGAAGAGATATACTTGAATCTGAAAATCAGGACAATACAGAAATCATAAGAAAGATGCATCCGGTTGTGGAAAAGCTCAAAGAAAACACAAAGCAACCGATGCGGGGTGTCCTTTCAAAATAGTAGGAACCCAGGTGCACATCCCAAATTTGGGAAGAAGATGGACGATTGAAGTTGTATGCAAGTTTCATAATCACCCTCCTCTTCAGTTTGGACAAGGTCATGCATTTGTCGGTAAGCTGAATAATGAAGAAAAGGAAATTTTGAAAGATATGTCTACATAAAGTGTGAAACCCTCCCAATGTTTTGAAAACCATTAAACAGAAAAATCCCAACAATCGAAGTACAATCCGCACTATATATACAAGAAGGGATATGCTCATAGTTCAAAGACAAGGTTGACTTCAGTTCAGTTAATATAGCATCAAGTCGTGCTAAGAGCGCTCATTCAACATCATTGCGCAACATTGACGGGAACATGACTCTCCAGTTTAATGAAATTAAAAAACCTTTTGAAGAGAGCCGTTTATGAATTCTGCACCAATTGAACGGGGATTTTTATAAGGACATGATAGGATTAGAGGCACACCTAATGGTAGAAGAATATAGAAAAGAAGCAACAGTACAATACTACAACGAAGACAAATATGACACAAATTGCTAATGTCATATGGTCTCCCTTGCAAACACATAATTTCAAACTTGCTTGAGCAAAAATCATAATTTCAGCAGTTCACTGGTTCAGCTAATAGGGATGAAGAGTCCTGAGGCACTGAAGATTGGTAAGCATACAAATTGGCAACATTGAGAGTTTTGGATATCCCAAATTCAAGGAGGAGATCGACGATGTAGGCATTGTCATTGAGTTTATGGAGTAATGGGAAAGGACCATATTTGCTGGGAGAAAGTTCAAAATGCATCCTAGTAGGGTGCAATCCTTCCAGAGGTACACCATAATGACGTTGCCCACGTGAAAGAGAAGTTGACGACGGCATTGATAAGCTTGATGCTTGTAGGAGAGATAGGAGTCCTGCAAATGTTGCTGAATCTCCTTGAGAGTAGTTAACTTGGAAAGGGTTTAAATAACATTAGAACTTTCACCTGTGGATGGTGGGTGGAGAACAAAGACCACCGGAAATCGAGGATTCTTACCATAAACAACCTCAAACGGTGATTTTCCAATGGATAGAGTTGTTGGCAAACTCAGCTTTATAATGTAATGATCCCAAAATCTGGGCTTATCCACTCAGGCTACAAAGCAAGTTACACACAGAAAAATTCAATACCTCAGTTGCCCATCCGTCTATGGGTGGCAGGCGGATCTAAATTACATAGTTTAACTGGCTCAGATAAACGGGAGTCCCTGTCTGAAGTAATTGACACCAGAACCCCATTATGACACACTATTTCCTTAAAAAATAGTCTTTTCACAAGGCAAGAAGTGACTCACTTTGGAGAATCTATCGCCAACTACAAAAATTGAATCAACCACAAACTCCATTGAAAGATCTTCCCAAGGTGCGGAGCCGTGGAGGGTATGGGCAAAGGCAAATAGAGTCCAGTGGCTTGGCTATGTCCCTTTGCCCGCTGATATGTCCCACACTGTTTGACATAGCGACATTGCGATGAAGTTTAGGACAACAAAAGCAAGCAGTAACCGGGGTTGTTGATTTCCAGTGTACAAGTATCCTTCCTGTAATATAAAATCTTGGTCGCGTCTGGCAATACTATGACAATGTGACCAAGCAATTTGAAAATCTGGCTCAGATTCATACAGTTCCACAATAGATTGCAACCCAAATACATTTGCTTGCATGGTTGTTAAGAGGGACGCTTGCCGACTCAATGCATCAGACACCTTATTCATTTTTCCAGCCTTGTATTTAATCACGAAATCGAATTCTTGAAGTTCCACTAACCATTGGGCATGCATGCACTTACTCTTGGTATGGTTGTTCACAAACTTAAGTGCTTGGCGATCCATATGTAAGATAAATTCCTTATGAAGAAAATGCAGCAAATGTTTAAGAATTTGGACAAGGGCAAAGAATTCCAACTTGTAAACAGGCCAGTTCCATCAAGATTCAATTAGCTTCTTACTAAAGAAAGCGATCGGTTTACGGGCTGCCCCAACACCAAGGCATGATGCATCACATTCCACTTCAAATATTTTATAAAAATCTTGGAAAGCAAGTACAGGAGCTGAGATTAGGTACCGTCTAAGGCATTAAAAACTACCTTCAACTTCAGTTTGCCCACCTAAAGTGGACCTTCTTTAGACATTCAGTAAGCACGGCAGCCACCATGCTAAAGTTCTGAACAAACCCTCTCAAAAGGGTCGATAGCCCATGAAAACTGCTCACCACTGCCACATTTTTGGGCGTTGGCCACTCTTTTATAGCTTTAATTTTCTCTTCAAAATTGTCATCATCATTGGCAAATCAAGTAGAAACTCTATTCAATCTTGAACCAAAATCGTCAACAAGCAATTACAAACAGTAATGAAACCAAATGACTTCTCGGAATCCACCTGGTTAGCTTGAATCCACAAGCTAGAAAGAATTCTTCATGTTGAATCCACAACACTTCGCTCCTCCCAAATCCATGAGAACCGATGAACAGAGCTTCAGCTCCTAAAGGTTTGAAAACCAATTCATATTCAGCACAAGATGTCTTCCCGCAACTTCCTCCTTCCCTTATACTTATCAGATTACTGTTCGAATTTCAAATTATTTTACTAACTGAACTGAAGTCAAAGTAAAATGTTACACATACCCTTATTGGTTAATTCCATTAAGCTTGTCCACTTCAGAGCTACTGCATCATCAAGTGCAGCAGCAGTGATGTTAGCAGCTTTTCGAAGTGAAGCTAGAAAAAAATGTTAACTTCACATTTTCCACGTATAGTGTAAGCATAAGGATTCCCTTTGGTGTTTCCGGACACAACTTTAGAGTAATGCTGGGATTTTATTGTACCCTGTTTCCAAGTTTTTACGGGGTTAGAACTGCCTTGAAATGACATTCCCTTTAAATGAAGTACTAACTTAAGCATTTTTACGATCAGCTAATGAGAACTGATTGTTCTGCCTATTTACCTTGTGTTTCAGATCGAATGGCAGCCTGAACTGCATCTGTCATGGTGTAAATTGGATTAGAGCAACTTGGTCTTGAAGTTCATACTTTAATCCGTTAACAAATTGAGATACCAGTCGCTGAAACTCAGCCAAATACTCATGAACAAATTAATTTCCGCGCTGGCAATTTTGATATTGCTAGAACAAAAGTTGATCATAATCAACAGGTAGAAATCGAGCTCTAAGGACTTGTTTCATTTTCTGCCAGCTCCACACCAGGTGCTTACCAATTGCCCCCTTCGATTTACAAGAAATCAATTTAACCTTCTGATCTTCTAGAACTTCCAAATAATCAAAGTGCCGCTCCACCTCCTCATGAAGCCACTCAAGAAAATCTTCAATATGCGATTCTCCATTAAACGTGCGCAGTTCCACCTTAACAGCTTGAGGCCGTTGAAGGCTTCAAATGGATCTTCATCTTGTCTTTGGTCATATGGTTCTTCAATTTCCCCATTGCAAGAATCTTTATTATACTATACTGAAGTTGCCCGAATTGGATTAACAGGTCCTGAAACAAATTGACGACCATCTCCACCTCGTTGATTCTCTGGGACAGTTTGTCGAACAGGTGGGTGGTCCAGAAATTGTGGAGGTTGAAAATTCAAGATCAATTGCTGAAGCTACGCCTCGATTTGATCCATTTTCTGGTTCAACTGACATATGCTCCATCCCTGATTGCTTCTATCAACGGAATCCTCCATGATTGGGGTGAGCAAGGCTCTAATCCTAAATGACAGTGGCAGAAATGACAAATTTAACAAATTGAAAACTTACACGAAAAATAAAGGGAAAGAAAGGATTATACAACATGGAATCCACCAAGTTAATTTGAATCGATGAATTTATAGCACAAATGGTGAATCCACACCATGAGAGCATCCCAATTCCATGAGATACATTCTCAGCCCATCGAAAAAATTAGTATGTTGCAGAAAAGATAGCCCCCTTACTCTTTGACCCAAATGTTACAAGCTTTTATAGCTCTTTATCCATGTTCCTATTATTACAATTATGCCACGAACAAACTCAGCCCAAAGAATGAACTAGGAAAAGACAATATTGTCCTGACATCAACACTGACTATCTATATATGTGATAACCTGGAGTCCAAGAGGTCACTAGTTCTGCTATACATCATAAACTATGTTCTTTTTTTTTTTCGATACAACTCACTTCTTACTTTCTCAGATAAGTGGTTTGTCACTTGGGATTTTAAAATACAAATTGTGAATTTTGATGTTAGTCATTTGGAATTTAGAGTGCATATTTCATATTGTAGCATTGATTATTATATGTGACGATTTAGAAATATTATGTAAATTTTAAAATATGAAATCTAACTTTTAGAAGTAAAATTTGAATTATTAAAAACATATTGGTAGCGCAAACCAATTGTGTAAAAAACTTGCTACTAGAATTTTTGATGTTGTTCACGTAATGTGATTATTTCTAGTTGCCGCCTTTAGCTCAATATAAATAGCACATGAGTAGAAACCCTAGTTTCGGGTTCCGAACCTATTACTGCTTGAAATTAGTTTTGAATGAGGGTTGAAAGAAGAAAGATGACCGGAAAAGAAGGACGAGGTAAGTAAGTATCAAGAAGTTATTTTTCAAAGTTAGGATTGTGATTTATAATTGATTTCATAGTTTCATAACGAATTTATAAAAAAAAAATCAAAGTCTTAGGTGCAACATTGATGGTGGTGTCACAGGGAGTGTTGAGAAGGGATAAACATGTACTTAGGCTTATTTTAGTTGTGTTTTTTTTTGTGTTTCGGAAGGTTTTAAAACTGTTAGGATTCTCAAGAGGGGTTTATCCATGTATTATTAAAAAACAAATGAGAATGAGATGGAATTCCTCAAGTGACCAACACAACCCCGACTTGGTCAGAAGGGTGTCAATTGTTCTCTAAAATGGTGAAATGCAGTTTTGGGTGGACCATTTAGGTTTCATCCACATTCTTCTTATATGTATTGTACATGTTGGTGGGAGTGGACAGTCCGATGTGGATTCTGAAGGTGTCAATTTTACTGACATGAGGGAGGACATTTTGGGGGTGGTGTAGAGTCTTCAACATGGCTAAGGACATATAGATGATGATGTTGATAGGAGCTTATAGGGCATCATAAGGTGGGGCTAACTAGGATTTGAAAATAAATTTTAGTATTTTAAAATTTCCTGTTAGTCGTTTAGAATTGTCTATGCCATATTTACAATCTAGCGTTATTACATTAAGATTTAAAATATAATATTTTAAATATTGCGTTAGTAGTTAAACAATTAATTCTTGTATTTAAAATATAGCGTTCATTAAAAATCTTAGGATTATGATTTGAGAGGATTTTGCTGGAAACTTATAACATAAAAGTAAGATTTTACAACACCACCTCTAGAGGTAGTATTGTAAAATGACAGAAGCACTAGAAAAGGGAGGTTGGCATGCACTAGAAAATAAAGGTCGACACATACTAGAGGTCAATACCAATATAGTACAGGGGGTGATACGCCCCCCACACGTATCATCTATATGTACCTGCTGTATCGGGCATACGATATCGATATGGCCGATACGTATCGATACTCTAATATTTTAATATATTTTTTTATTTAAAAAATAAATAATTTTTTATTTTAAAAAAATAATTTTTTTTTCTTAAAAATAAAAATATAATTCCATTCCAACCTCTTCTAATGACTATGTTTTTATTATATTGAAAATATTTTAAAAAGAATTATATGATATCAATATAAGTGGGTCTATATAGTTTACATAATTTTTTTTAAAAATATAGTGCTCCACAATTATGCATTTACTTAAACATCTACCGTATGAGTTTCTCAATAATATTCATATAACTCATTAAATATCTTATTTGATTTTAAAATAAATTAATTTTAGAACACTTAATATGGGGCGGAGGGAATAATAGTTTGTAGAGGACAGAGGGAGTAAAGTATATGGTTCTAAAATAAAATAATTTTAGAGCGCTCGTATCAGTTTATACAACCTTCTAAAATGAAGTATTATAATGATATATTATTAGTTATAATCTTTTTTTATGTATATCAAAGGGTTTACGACTGTTTTGGCACGTACAAAGCGTATTATCGATGCGTACCCGTATCTGTGATTGTCGATACTATCATCCGTATCGATACCATGGAAGGTTGTATCGATACTAATGAGAGTATCGATGACTATAAAAAAATTAATTTTTTAAATTAAAAAATTTTAAATAAAAAATTATTTTTAAAATACGGTATCAATACATATCAGCCGTATCGATATGGTATGGTCGATACAGCCATTACATATCGATAATTATAGTGAGGGGCGTATTGCCCTCTGTTCTGTACTGGTATCAGCTGATATGCACCCGTATCGGCCGATACGGCCTTCCATGATCGATACTGCCTTCCATGGCTTGGAGGAGGTTGTCATTTTTATGCGGCGACTGGAGCTTGGCAGAGGCCACCATCCTTACCAGATAAACCATCGTGGCCAGGTATTGTCTCATCTCACCCTCCAAATTATGGATTAGTCAAATTTTAAAATTGTAGATAAAAAAATTTTAGGAGTTAATTAGTTTGAAATCAACAATGCAAATCCCGGGATTCTAGTAATACAAGATTTGGGTATCCAAATATTTTAAAATTTGGCAGTTCAAATCCAAGAATTTGAATTATATTCTAAAATCTCATATTTTAAATCCAGTATTTTAAATCCTAATTGACTAACCCCCTGTAAGAGAAGAAGTGCTTCACCTCATACAAAACTTTAAGTAATAAAGAGGAAAGTGTACTGAGGAGAAGTTTTATCTCATAAGAAACTAGATTGGACTAGAAATCATGATAAGGGTGTGTACATATTGAGAATCATTAAAAGAAAATTATTGCACATAAATTATATGGTGGTGTAAACCAAAAACAGCTTGGTGGGTATGGTTGTGGGGTCTTTCAAAGACTGAAACCATGTGTGAAGGTAGTCCTTTTGGAGGGAGTAGCTACCTATCTTCAAAATGTCATCACACAAGTGGATTGGAGTGTCAAGATTGCAAGGGTGTTGACATCCTACTTCTGTTATAAATAAACATTATGAGAGGGCTACCATCTCTTGTTCATGACATGGACGTGTAGCCAACCAGTCCAAGGAGGGGCTAAAGGACTCTACTCATTTAAACTTTTGTGAACTCTAGGGGGAGTAATAATGTGGGTGGAACATTGGTGTCCACAGGATTGGTGGTTAATTGATCTCAATTATGGTAAGTTTATTATCATTCTTTGTAAATGTGAAGCTTTGATCCCACTAGGTATGCGGATATACTCACCATCCTAGTGATGGAGGTTTGAGGAAAGAGCAGCTGGAGGCTATTGAAAATTTTGAACTTATAGTAAGACTTAAGATTTAAATGAGGGTAATGGTTTGTAAAAGGATAATGAAAAGGCCACTTGGCAATAATTATTATATTGACATTCTAGAGTGTATGCACATATATGATACTCGATGTATCTTAGGAACATTTTATCGTAATAATAATAGTAAATGGTTTGTTAATTGTATAATAAAAAAACAGCAATCATAGCTCTAAATATTTATCGTAATTGGTTAAATGAGGTTTTGAATTAAGAAAAATGTTTGATCTCAAATTTTTGCACTTCAATAATTTTTACAAAAAGTTTAGGGTTGCAACATTTTGGATTGTGCACAAGCATTATATAGTACAACATTAGTCAATGTGTCACCCGTTTTAAAACCACCAACTTCGAAATGTAAGCTTATGATTAAAAAGGGCTGAACCCATGCATTTTCAAATGAATGCGATTAGAAAAGCAAGCTAGAAAAAATAAAGAAGGATGGACAATTGGCTTGTGAATTTGTAGAGACTAAAATTGTTGAAATGACTGCTCTATATCTTCTTCAAATTAAGGATCTAAAATATGAATTATCTACAAGACCAACATCTATGCAAAAGGGAGTGAGAAATTGGATAAAATGTTTACATAGGACAATCACACAATGACAAATCAGGTTAGATTATTAATTGTAGCTTAATAAATGCACCATTGACTAAGGCACAATATGTTAAATCTTTCACCTCTAATGTGTTAAACATGTATAAGATTCCAAACAAGACTTATACTCAAGCTAATAGGGCTAAATCATATGCTCAATACGTAAATCACTCAATAAGTAGTGTTGTATTTAAGAACACAAAAAAGGATCTCTTAAAGCCAATTGAAACTTTGACACAATCATTGAGAATGTTGAAAACTAAAATTCAAACATTTACGTATAAGTCTCCAAAAAAATCACTTAAATTGTCTTTTTTAAAAATTGAATAACTGATGTTCTTCCTTCAAGTTGAAAGATACATCACTTAAATATGTAAGAATCAACCCTTCCTTTGAACAAATTTGGGTGAGAAAAGATATTCATAATCATCATGTTATTTATTTGTCCTCGCAATCTATGGAAAGGATAGTGGTTTCTTTAACATGACTGACGATTAATCTAAATTTACAATTTTTCTTGCTTCAAATGATAATGATGTTATACTTGGTGATGAGAAGTCTGCAAAATTTGTAATAGAAGTATGATTGAATTACCTAGTTTGCTCATACTTAAAAATATTCTTTATGTTGAAGCCTTAGGGCAAATTTATTAAGTGTGAGTTAAATTTGTGACAATGGTTGTATTGTTAGACTTAACAAACTTTTTTGTGGCATAAATTATAAAGATGAAAAACATGTTGCTAGAAGTGTACGAGTAGGTGATAATTGCTATTTTATTGACAATATTGTTTGCATGATGGCTAATGTCACCTATTAGGACATAACATATTTATTGCACTAGAGAATGAGACACATAAATTTCAAGGATTTTACTAGGATCACTAATCATGAACTGACAAGAGGAATTCCTACGATTGTCCACCCAAGTAATTTTATTTGTAGTCCTTGCCAAGTTGGAAAAAATCAAGCAAGTCATGAGCATCATCAAGATCTCTCAACCACAAGATCATTGAAATTTCTTCATATGGATTTTATGTGTCCCATGCAAATATCAATCTTAGGTGGTGAGGAAAACATTTGGTTTCATAGTTGATGATTACTCCAAATAACTTGGGTGAGTTTCTTGAAAGAAAAATATAAAAATTTTGACAACTTTGAGGAGATCATAAATAGAATTAAGAATGAAAAAGGGCATGTTGTGAAAACATCTCAAGTGATAGAGGATATGAATTTATAGACTATAATTTTGATGTTTTCTACTAAGAAAATGAAATAAAGGAGGAATTATTAGCACCCAAGACACCTTAAGAAAATGGTATAATTGAAGAAAAAATAGAGTTACTTAAAAAATGACCAAGGTCATGTTATATTCCAAGAAGTTACTAAAGCATTTTAGGGCTGAAGCAATGCATACGAGTTGTAACATATTGAACACAATAAATCTTAGGCCATGAACAATGCAAGCTCCCTCATGAATTATGGAATAATAAGAAACTCATTGTTAAATACTTTAAGATATTTGGAAAACTTGTTCTTGTTCTTTATTACGAAAAAGGGATCAATTGGGAAATTTTGAGGCCAAAAGTGATCAAAGTACATTTCTTGGATATTCTATGGCAAGTAAGGCCGTCAAATTAAGTATACAATCTGCATACAAAATCCATGATGTAGTCCTACAATGTTGTTGTTGATGATAGTTTGATTCAACTTAATGAAAACTCAATACTTTTTCCTGAGAATTATGAAGTTCTTCCACTAATCTGAATAATCCAAGAGAGTCCATTTAAGGAAGTTTAACTTCAAATTCTAATGATGAAGGAGATGAGTTGCATGAATTGGATAGCCAACTTCACAAGCTCATCATGTTATTTTGAACTTGATTGATCTTTGAGTTGAGCTCAAGCCAAGCTTGAGCAATTCCAAGTCAGTAAAGCCAATACACGGCTTGTTAACAACCGTATGTTATTGGTGGAGGTAGTCATTAAAGTAGCAACGGGTAATTTTGTCTCATTCTATTTTCTACCATTGTAGTTGTTGTTTGTGTTAATGGGTTTCTCCTACTTATTGTTGTTTGTGTTAGGGGTAAAATTTCTCTCAGTCAAGACCAGAATAAGGCCCTTCAAACACTAAGCATCTACATCATTTTTTTTACGTGACACGAACTATTTTTTTATGATTTTTGGGGTACAAAGTAATCAACTGGATGATTTATCATCCACAAGACTTACAACAAACAAATAGACACAACGCTCCCATTGTCCATCTTAGTGAGACACTGATGACGATTCTCAAATTGAAAACAAATATAAGAAAGAAATTTCGAATTTCACTAAGAGTTTGAATGGATTACAAAGGAAACAAGCTGAGATGCAACACCAAGTTGGATTTGCAACTTAAGCTCAAACAA
Organism: Saururus chinensis; assembly: GCA_035235625.1. Classification (NCBI taxonomy): domain Eukaryota; kingdom Viridiplantae; phylum Streptophyta; class Magnoliopsida; order Piperales; family Saururaceae; genus Saururus; species Saururus chinensis. Next base: position 26,359,962 of record CP141147.1, read on the forward strand.
AGCTCGAGGAAACCCTCACATGGACTTTTCCAAAACTCAATACAACAACAACTGACTCCTAATTACACTTGAAACTCTATTTATACTAAACAGACAATCTCCCTCCAATTTATATGATGTGCATCAAGTTTAAAAGTGACGGCGTTTAGATCAAGTCCCGTTTCCAATTAACTGTTTAGACGTCTAGAGGAAGGAGACGACTAACGAACTTAATAGCCTCTTTATTTGGATTGAATTGTCACAAGTGCCCTTTTAAAACCTTCTCAGCTGTTTGATAAAATGCTTGAACCAATTGGTCTCTTCTCTTAGCTTATGAATTCATTTTGCTCCTGCATAAGACACATAATTTATTGAGCAGGGTTTTTTTTTTCTTATTATAATTGAGCAGGGCTGCCTCCACCTCCGAGACTTATAAGTAGATAAAGAATTGTGTTTTCAAGTTAGGACTTTGGGCCACCCACTTTTGTGGGGGAGAGATATGTTGGACCCATGCACTTAGGTGGGCTAACCCACACACACGCCGCCGTCGTCTGTCCGGTCGGGTTGGGTTGGGTTAACAAGATAATTACTTTTGGGACAAATTCATTTGGTTTTAGTTTTTATTTAACCAAAATGGGTCCGGTTTGACTTCACTAAAGAATGTATCTGTTAATGGATGGACGCATCCGTTTGAACGGGAAAGGGTGTCTTCAACGGGATTTCCTATAAAATCATTGAAAATAGTTTATGCAAGAATCCAATTCTGGATTTTTGTCCATTTTTCTTTATGTGAGAGCATACATATTGCGGTTCGCTGCATGAGATGGACTTTAAAGAGACATACTCATCAGTGTCAAGATTTGACTCGATTAGATGTCTTTTAGCATGCATTGCTTACTACGATTTAGAGCTGCACGAAATGGATGTAAAGACTATCTTCCTACACAGAGATTTAGAGGAAGAAATTTATATAGAATAGCCTGAGGTTTTTGTGGTTCCTAGAGAGGAACACAAGGTGTGCAAGCTTATAAAATCATTGTATGACATTAAACAATCTCTGAGGCAATGATACTTCACTTTTCACAAGGTGATTAGTGAGTATGAGTTCATTGTGAACAAACACGATCATTGTGTTTATACCTTCCGGGATAAGGCTAGGTATATGATGTTGTCACTGAATGTAAATGACATACTCTTGATGGGGAATGATGTAAGTATGATAGTCAGTTTAAATGAATGACTCGAAACCCAGCTTTAGATGAAAGACATGGGTGAGGCATCCTACATCCTTGGGATGAAAATTGACATGGATAGAAAGGCTAGGAAGCTTAGTATATCTTGAGAGTCATATAAAGAGAGTGTTCTCAAACGGTTCAATGTCATTGGTTAAAAAACCATTGAGTCCCCTATTTACAAGGGTACGGGGTTATCTAAGAGTATGACTCCTTGAACAAAGGAAGACCGTCTTCGGATGGAGTCAGTGCCATATGCACAGGCTATTGGTAACTTGATGTATGTCATGACTTGTACTATGCCTGATTAGAGTTTCGTGGTAAGCTTGCTAAGCTGTTACCAAGTAGACCCTGGTCTTCAGCACTGGCAAGCGGTGAAGATGGTATATCAGTACCTGTTAGGGTCTAAGAGTTTAAAACTCACTTATCAGGCAGGAAGTCTGTCATTAGCTGGATATAGTGATTCAAACTATGCGGGGGATCCATATGATAGGAAATCTACTGCCAGGTATGTCTTCATGTTTGGAAGCAGGGCTATATCGTGGGCAAGCAAGAAACGGAAGAGTGTTTCTAAGTCTACGATGGAAGCTGAGTTTTATGCATGCAGTATTACAGCTTCCCAGGTAGTATGGATAAATGAGTTTCTAGCAAGATTGGGGCTAGAAGGCTGGACTGATGGTCCTATCTAGATGTATTGTGATAATCTGGCAACAATGTCGACACTTAAGAATGGGGAGATCAGTGTTAGGGGTAAGCACATGGAGGTGCATTATTATTACATCTTTGACATGCTACAAAAGGGAAAAGTGACTGTAAGTCATCTTCCTACTACTGAGATGTTGGTTGATCCGTTCACTAAAGCTTTAACAATGGATTTATTTTCTAAGCACGCTAATAGCATTAGTCTCCGACAGGAATAGCGCAAGTCGATGTTGGACCATATGAGCCCTTCACCCATAGTGGGGGATGTTGGACCATGATATGGGCTCAGGCCCTGTTTGGTCCAATGTTGTAGCGGTCCGGGTGAACCGGTATGAGCCACGGGGTCCAAGGGTGGTGGGGGCAGTCGCATTGACCCCACATGTGCCATTATTATATTAATTCAATTGAGATTTGCCGATGTCACATACTCACATTAGGCATTCAACTAGGTCGTGCATTAACATGTTGTGGGGCCCAGACGTGCGAATTAAGTGTCGAGGGTGGGACATGTGGTTAGAGAGGGGTCGACCCTATCGCGGGCTTGGCGGTGTGCAGGGGGTCCAAGCCCCGTGGGCTATGAGAGACAGAGTCTGCTCCTGTTGTGTATGAACCTCAAATTGAACCGGAAGAAATAAAGAAGGATAGCCTAAATTAAGATCAACCCACATATAGGCCGATTCAAGAGAGAGGAAAGGAATGGGGTATAAAAGAGGAAGCTTAGGAAAGGAGGGGATGTCGTAGAGCAGTTCGCCCCCCTCCTTTCTTCTCTCCTTTCTCCCAATCAGCGCCCCCTCTCCTCTTGTGTGGTTAGGCCTGCACTACTTTGGGAGGAATCCCTTGCTGGCTGCCCCTCCTACCTCTCCTCTCTCTCTCCATTGGCGAGCAAGATCAAGGAGACAAGTCTCTCCATTGATAGGGACATGGTGATTGATTGAAGGGGTTGTTCTTGCTGAGATTTCTTCAATCAAAGCATTGGTTTGTAAGGGATCAACACATAAAGGTATTCCCCTTTCTCCCTTGCTTATTGTTTGTGATTGTGGTGGATGAATCGGTTGATTCAAGTGCGTGCAAGGGCTGGACAGCCCAAGTCAGTACGCTATTGTCCCTCTTTGTATTCTTAATTGCATGATCTATTTGATTAGATATGTTTATTACTCATTAATTTGGGTTTTATGCATGATTGTTATAGATTTAATTAAAAGGCTAATTTTTGGTTGGTGTGCCACCCCATCTTACTGTGCTTTTGCTGGTCCAGCCACTCTCCACTGTGGATGCTGGCAAGTTTAGCTTGGTGAGGACTTTCCCTGCTTAGCTGTGGGATGTTTCCCACAACGGCCAGCGCCATGGTCCTGGCAGAAGCTATTTATTGCGTAGACTAGGGAGGAGGAGGGACAAACAGGAAAGGAATAGTGTGGCGAGTAACAGATAGAATGCTTCCATTTTTGTTGGGAAGTTGGATCTGATTCGTTGTTTGCTGCTGCTTATAAGGAGCTCCAACGGTACGTAGACAAATTACAGAAGTTTCCGTTATAAAATTGATTCGGACGCCACAATGATTGGCACTAGTCCACCTGCTTCACAATTTCACAACTATGCATATAATTCATGTTAGAGTTTTGTATATATACACACGCAATGTGTAAAGCTGGAATCATGTTAACAATACTCTTAACGTGAATCATATGCATAATTTCATAATTATGAATCCCGATATATATATATATATATATATATATATATATATATATATATATATATATATATATATATATATATATATATATATATATATGAGACCCGTTTATATGAGCCCGGGCTCAGATAAACTTAAGTGAGCCTAGGCTCTATGGGCCATCGGATTTACATCCGACAACTTATAAAACTCATGGGTTATACTCATTGGTTAAACCCATGAGTATTATGGGTCGCCGGATGTAAATCCGACAGCCCATAGAGCCCGGGCTCACGTAGATTTATATAAGCCCGGGCTCATAAAAACTTTTTCATATATATATATATATACATTTCACGTTAGGATCTTTTGATCAACCAACTCAAAAAGATTTAATGCATGTGGTTTCATTAATCTTTTGATCATCCAACTCCAAAAGATTTAATGCATATCGTTTCGTGCTTATCTTTAACCGCCGAATGTTCTTCAAAGTCTACTTTGAAAATTGAACGTGGCTATTCACCCCAGTTTTTCCTGCATCCCCAACGAAGTTACGAAAGTGAAAAAATATCTTTCTTATTTACTTCACCCCGTGTTTCTTTCGTTACTTTTCTCCTACTACCCCTAATACTTCAACCTTACCTACTCTTCCAAATAACCCTATTTTTAACTCTGGTGACCTCTTCTCCCTTCTTCCTCTTTTTCTTCTTTTTTCTTTATAAATTTCATTGCTAGAGGATAAAGTGTACAGGCACATATGGAGATAAGTCATGTCTACAGCCGTCCATTTTAATAGTCACCATGTGCTTATTTATCCATATATATTTATAATACACAAACAAAAGAGCACAGACACAACCAAAATGAAAGTGAAAGTTTAATATATACTACTTTGAGTTTTTAAATTAAGGGTAGTTAGTAAAAAACTAATTAAAAATAAGTTATAATAATAGTGGGAGAGTCTAATCTAATAAATAAATAAATAATAATGCAATAGAAGACATGCTTGAGTATAATATGTATTTTTTACAAACTTTTTATGAAGATTAACTATGTGATAGGCTAGTAATTTAGCATTAAGTAATAATAATAATAATAATAATAATAATAATAATAATAATAATAATAATAATAATAATAATAATAATAATATAATTTGCTGACACATACAACTATGAACACGACCAATCATTTTTCGTGCATGTCTGCATTAGGGATAGTCAAAAAATAATATTGTTCATTTTAGTGCGAATGGATGCGGATGGGCACCAGACAAATAGACTCCGTTAACACCCCTATTTATCGCAACAAGAAAGCTGGCACTAGAGCTTTGCTGCTAAAAAACTGGCCACAAGCATACTAGAGTTCCACGGCCATAAAATTGGTTGTGGAACTCTGTCCAAAAATATGATTGGAGTTCCATGGCTAGAAAACTGGCACGAAGCTCTACTCACAGGCAGACTAGACCTCCATCCATAGGCCAGGCCTAGCCTCAATGGCTGCAGCCAATTTGATCTAGGCCGAAGGAGGAGGGGGAAGAGAGAAGGAGCCAAAGAGGTGTGGCGGAGTCCGAGCGATGAAGACAGTGCCGGTTGGTGCTAGAGAAAGAGTGGAGAAGGTGGGGTAAAATAAAATAATTTTTTTAAGGTGCAGGATGAGTGAGAGATTGGAGTAGGTAGTGCTAGGGTAAATAGGGCATAGGGGATATAGAAAAAATCGGGGTGTAAATAGCCATATTCTTGAATTATAGTCCCAAATTAAAGAGCTTTTGTATGTCTCGTGTTGGAATACAAATAGAATCTGTCTAGCCTAACGAGGCTTCCCTACCAATATATGGTGAGGAATAATGAGAGGCTGCTACATCATATGTGAGGAAAGTGGGTAACCTAATCCAACCAGGTAAGATGTTATGCGGATTCCCACCATTGACATCTTTACCATTTATGAAGAAAGTCAAGCATCGGTTGAATCAGTTTGTCTTTGAAGTAGTAGAGAATCTTATATAGGGTGAACTAAGATGGAATGCACATGTTGTATGAATCCAGCTATAGGTACCAGGACCTTCCTCACGCACATGTTGATCTCACACAAGAACTATGTAAAGAGGGAAATAGAGAGAAAAAATAATTTTCTTCTTAAACATCATAAGCAATAAAAAAAAGTCATGGTTCAGGCGCTGTCCCATATGGGCATATATACACTAGTGGCCTAATGACATAATTTGTGAATAAAAGATCCCTAATTTAAGTGGTTACTTAATTAACAACTAAGAAAGAAGCCTACCAACAAAGAATATATCCTAGAAGCATGAATCAAATAAAAAACTAGAGTCCAAGATAAATAAGACAATACCATGGATTGACTCCTTAGATGGTCAAAACACTACCATCTAAAGGCTCCCAACTCTATCAAACACCATCAATGTGTCCTCTATCATAAGGTCTTTACATCACCAGGGGCCCTATGCCTTAGGAGCCTTGCATCACCCATAGGCCTATGTCACCCATGTGCCCAGTCCCACACCTCCATGTATTATAGGTTCGTTTGCATTGCATCAACCTCCCCATGTGTGAAAGAATTCACCCTCAAATTCAGCTGCTCATCTTTAGAAGAATTATGAAGATAAGGAATAAGATGCTAAGCATTGAACACATCCGATGTACATATGTGGTTAGGTAGTTTGAGAAGGTAAACATTATGGTTGATCTTCTCAATGTTCTTCAATGGGCCTATCTTCCTTATTGCCATGCCCCCAAATTTTTTCATACAAATATTTTTCAATTTTGAAAATAAAACATGATATAGTGAAATAAATATGGCATGGAATAAAATCTCTAAAAAAACTTAACTATAAAACCTTGGTGTGGAAACTCATGTGGACATGAGTAACTATCTACACAATCCAATGCAATTGAGTTGGTCATAATAATTAGATTGTGTGTTTGACAACTTTGATTTTTCGAAAAAATCAGCGTACTAAAGACTTATGTCTTTCCGCTACTACGACCACCACCATCACTGTCACTGCCTCCACCACCGCAGCTGCCACTATTGTTGCTGCCGCCGTCACTACCACTGCTGCCACCATTACCGCTGCTATCACCGCCCCCGCTATCACCACTACCGCTCTTACGACCACCACTGCTCCCGACGCCGCTACCACCCCCACCGCCGCCGCCGCCAACACTGCCGCCGCCACCGTCACTGCCCCACCACTACCACCGCCAACACCACCACTGTCATCGTTACCATCGCCACCACTACCATTACCACTACTACCACCATCATCACCGTCAATTTTTTCTAACATAATTTGTGCAACCAAATAGTAAATTTTTTTTAGGAATCTCCTAGTTTCTCTTTTACCTGGATTCACTTTCTCTTTGTCTTTCCCTTTCTCCCAGTTTCCACTAATCCAAACAAATCCTCAACCTCCTCTATTTATGTGCTGCACCTCCAAATTTCACACCGAAACCGTCGTCTAGAGCACCCAAGTCACTTCAAACATGTTGAAGCCCACATTTTCCTCTCCAAACCCTTTTCCACACATCTAAGCCCTATATTACATATCAAGGCCCCATTTGACACACAAATGCTGTAAAAGTAGTGAACCCCTTTTTATGTGCCAAAGGCTTTTGTTTTCTTCTCTTTTCAAACTGAAGGCTTTTGTGGCGCATCGAGGTCTACAGCCAACAACTGGTGCCCACAACCTACTCCACGGATATGAATATTGGGCGAAATACACAAAATCAAATACACATAAGTGTCAAATTTCCCTCACAAAAAATGAGTAGAAAAATAGCTGAAAATGCAAAAAAATTAAGGACACTAGACCTAGCTGTTGATGGCTTGCATGAGGCCCCAGAAGATACCTCCCATGTCATCTCTAAGCTCAACCAAATCCACTGGAGGACCTCCCTGGCCTAGAAGCTCCAGAAGGAGCAGTTCAAGAAGGACCAATCCATCACTCTCAAACCTATGAAAGACGAAAAACACAAGGAAAAGAAAACGTGCCTTTGCAGATAAAGAGAGACCGAAGAAGGCAACCCCCTTCATGGAAAAAGTCTTTCGGCCATAAGGAAGCAAAATTGGGATGATACACACTACAATTACTGGGAAAAAGAACTATGATTGCAACAGCATGTCTTTACGATGGTTTAAAGTATGGGAACCAGAAATCAAACTCGCCTTCAGGTGGGGGTCCCATGGCAAGGGAAGAGACCAAAGGTGGCTGCAGGTGAGCAAGAGGCGAGGCTGCGTCAATGGCAAGTGGTCGGAGGTGTGAACAATCGCTGACTACGAGTCGGGCAATCGACCGAGGAGAGGGAAAAAAAGGAGACAAAGGTGAAGTGGAGTTGAGCGTCAGACTCGAGAGCCCGATAAGTTGCTAAATAATTGAAACACCTACGAGGGTGTTTTGATTTTGTAGGAGTTTTAAATATTTGGGTTCCCTAATTTCGTAGTTGTGGAACCCACCACCGAACAACATTTAAAGATTTTTACTCCCATAACTACAAAGTTGTAGGAAATTGTTGAAAAATAGGTGCATCCAAACACCCTATTAGTCTCGTTCCATATTTTTCTAAAGGAGTTGGGCAAAGAGCATAATGGGAGTTTATTATATGATGACAAGCATAGTGCTATATATACTTTGCAAAGAATGCGACATTTTATGCAAGAACTAAACATATTGACATAAGGTACCAATATATAATATTATTAGCTAAAGAAGGCATCATTAAGTTCTAGAATATCTGTACAATGGAGAATGCCACAAATATATTCATTAAGGTTGTACTAAGTGAGAAATTGAGGTTTTGTGCAACCTCAATGGCTTTTTTGTAATATGCAATTTAATTTTTTTTTTTTTAATATTTGGTAAACTTTCATCCTATTGATAGAGGTTTATAAGATGAGCATAATGAGCCCAATAACATTAAAACAAGACATCATGAATATAAGCTACCTATGAGGTCATGATTGTTGCGTGGGTGGGCTCCACTTAAAAGGTTAAAGATAACCCATAAGGCATGTAGGGTGCAACTCACCCTATAACACGCGTGGCCATGACACACTATGTAAAGGGGCATGTGCCACACCACTCCACGAGGCTCAAACACAGGTGTGGCATAATAGATGCACATGACACACGCCTCTTCGCTAGTGCACACCCCACTATTTAAAGGGGGAGGGTTTCAGCAGGTTACACATTCCCTATTCATTTCCCAGTCTATCAAACCTATTTTGTCGTTTTGAACTCATTTTAAGTACGATATATGTCGTTCAAAAAGTGTTTTCACATAATTTGAATGTGATCAACCCGATAGAAGGCTCAGTTTGAGGAGTTGAGGACTCTATAAGGGAAAATGTTATCATTAAATTAAAGAAAGTTCTGCTCATCGTCTTCGAATTCACGTAGAGAATTAGGTAGGAACTTTAATCATTTCATATGACAAAATTACATACATAAGGAATCTTTTAAAATTAATATATTTTACTTTATTATGATAAGTGACTGAATTTCAAATACTTGTTTTATGATTGCTTCTAATGCTCAATTTGTTCAATGACTATTTTAAAGTAAGTAACCAAATATGCACTATGATATATATGATATATAGAAAATCTAGTTTCGCCACCACATTTGGTTATAATAAAGTAATGCGCACTAGGGTAGATAGTATCATGAAAAAACTTTCTACTCTCTTGATCCTGAGACCCTATGAGCATGAGTGAGTCTTTTCTCCACAAGCATATGGCTATTTGAAAATGATCGGTGAAGGAATAAGAGATAACTACTTGGTATACACAACATGCTCCTGAGAATGGAATCAGTGTTTAGGACACTGGTAGCAAGTCATGAGAACTTGAAAACCCTAAGACCATCTTCAATACGTAAAGAGGAACTCTATGGGAGTTTTTGGGTGAGAGGCATACTCTGACTTTTGAAAACTAATATGTATTTCTCATTATGTAATTTGAAATCTACCATATGTTACATTTTATGCCTGTAAGTATAATTTCTCTTGCTAAGTATTCCAAAATACTCACCAACACCAAGACATAGTAGGATCCAATAAGGCGTAGTGTGTGGATGGTATGAAGCTTTTTGGGCACTTTCACGGACCGTATGAACATCTACAGCCATACTCGTAGGTTTTAAATTGTTGTATTACTTTTTTTCTATGGCTCAAGAAGCCTTATTTATATTCTCCTTTTGTATATGTATACAAACACTGTATTTCCTATGAAATAAAATTTCTATATTATGATTATGGTCAATCCCCTCTTCACAACCCGAGCAAGTTTGATTTCAATTTATATCTACAAATTGGCGTAAAATTTTGGGTCGTGACACTAGGGGTAAAAAATTTGGAACTGAAATTTCTTCTCAATTGTAAACAACTCTTGAGCTTTAGCCTACGCATAGATACACTGGGGATAAAAAATATTTCAATCTCCATCAAAATCAGCACTAAGGAGAGCACAAATGAGGAGATTAACTTTCACCATCTGCTAGCTAGTAGTTGGTAGTTGCTCACTTTTAGTTTAAAGGTCTCTAAGGGCATAGTCATCTTTTTAGTACCCTCTTGCATGTGCGAGAGTCTATTTTTCCAATTCTTGAATTCCTCGCTTATTTTTGTAGTTTCCACCTATTGTAAAGTTTATTTTTGTAAATTTTTCATTGAAATGTGTTATGGAAAAAGAAATGTATTTTCCTAACTACATTGCATGACTAGAATTAATGACCAATATATGGACATGATGTGGATAGGGGAAGCATAGGGACTATTGGATTAGTTCCCAATTTTCTCTCTCCTTATTTCTGTGTTATGTGGCAGCCTTCCATTGTTAGTCACCTGATCGTGAAAAGTAGTCACACTAGACAAGTCCATTGAAAAAACATGTCAACACATTTTGCCTTTTCGAAGGTGACTCAAATTTGAAGGTCACGAGAGGGACTTTTGAGGTAAGGACAGAAAGGAAAAGCAAGTCGTAGTAGGTGTCTAATTATGGAGATAGTTGCTACAAAACTAATGCACGGATAAACATGTTTTATGGTGAGAGGTGCTCTTTGTTTTCATTGTGTGAGAGAAGACTTTGTCACGGAGGTTTTCTCATTATTATTGAAATTTGCTTGTTATTTACGGTTGTTAACGAGCTGAGCCGGCTCATCGAGCAAGCCCAGCTCGGCTCAACTCAAAATAGGCTTGACTTGAATTTGGCTCAGATCGAACTTAATTTGAACTCGAATAGGCTTGAGCTGAATTTGAGCATATCCCTACAAACTCGGCTCGGCTAGAATGAAATAACTCGATGTTACTCGGCTTGAGCTCGAGTTCAAGCTCGAACTCAAACCCAAATATAGTTTTAAAATTATATATAAATAACACATATATAAAATAAATAATACATATATATTTATATTTTATATAGATATAATTATTTATTTAAACATGTATTTATGACATTTATAATAAGACATAATTGCACATATATGCCAATGACATGTACCATATATAATATATGGGACTTGTTTATATGTGCCTAGGCTTATGCATGATTTTTAGAGCTTTGACATCATGTGCTCTCATATTTTGATCCGACAATGCATACAACTAAGGGGGCATATTAATTTCTTTCCCCTTGCGCCCTCAAATCTTGAACAGTGGCCCATGATACCTAGGCTCAGGCTAACGAGCATGAGTCCAAACTAATATAAAAAAATTTCATGACATTTATCCTCATTAAATTGTAATAGATGTATAATTTCTATGTATGATATGTGTCTTCTAAAAAAAAATATTGGAGCCACAAACACTAATATAGTCCTTCTATCCGAGATTAATAGCTCAATTTGGTTTTAAAGTTGAATTAAAATTAGTTCAATTAAAAAACCAAATAGAGCCATTAATATATGACAGAGTGTCAACATGATATTATGTTAATATACCTAAAAACTCTTCTAAAAGAAGTTTGATACCAGTGGATTAACCTCAGTTTACAAAAGAATAATCAAAATATTTTTTCCAAACTTGAAGCATGACACTGGGAGACCAACCTCAGTTTACATAAATTGTTTCTCTTTTTACATATACTTGAAATTTTTTGAGATATACTAAAGCGGAAGAATGGTTCTTTTATGAGTAATTTATAAGCAAATAAAGAAAATAAGAGACGAAGAAGTAAATGGTAATGTCGCCTAAATAATTTTATATTTTTTGCATCTTTTTTAGTGGTTATATGCACATAAAAAAAGAAAAAAAATATTATCTTTTTTTAGCATTTGTAACTAAAACTCATTAATTATAATTTTTTTTCTTTCTTAGGCTTATGATTTACATATTGTAGTTCGAGCTTGACTCTAGCTAAAACTTTGGAGCTTGATTGAGCTTCATGTTTAACTGAAGCAATTCAAGTTCAAGTGAATGAATCGTATTGGTAGAGGTAGTCATTATTGTATCAAAGGTAAATTTTGTCTCATTCTATTTTCTACCGTTGTAGTTGTTTTTTGTGTTAACGGGTTTCTCCTGCTGATTGTTGTTTGCGTTAGGGGTAAAATTTCCGTTAGTCAAGACCAGAATAAGACCCTTCAAACACTAGCATCTACATCATTTTTTTTTACATCACTAACTAATTTTTATGATTTTGGAGGTACAAAGTAATCAGATGGATGATTGACCAACCACAAGACTTGCAACGAACAAATAGACACAACACTCCCATTGTCCATCTTAGTGGGACACACTATTTATTGAGCAGGGTTTCTTTTTTTGCTTATTATTATTGAGCAAGGCTGCCTACACCTCCGAGACTTGTAAGTAGATAAAGAACTCCGTTTCCACCCCTGTACATGCAGCGAAGAAAGATGGCGGAGGTAGAAATCAGAGTGGTTTCGGAATAACGACGAGGGGCTTCTCCCTCTCCAGAATTATGCCGTACCTCTCCCCCATGTCAAGTTCTTCTGCCTTCATCCCATGTGGGAGGGACCAATCAAAATTGTGGATTAATGAAGCAAGGATCAGTTGCATTATCCTTGTGGCCAGAGGCAATCCTGGACAAATTCTCCTCCCTGAACCAAATGGGATGAACTCAAAATCGCTCCCCTTGTAGTCCACACTAGACTCCAAGAACCTCTCTGGCCAAAACTTGTCTGGATCTGTCCAAACTGTGGGATCCCTCCCAATGGCCCAAACATTCACGATCACTCTAGTTCCTTTTGGAATTACGTAGTTCATCACATTGCATTCTTCTAATGCTCGATGGGGGAGGAGAAATGGGGCTGGCGCGTGCAAACGCATTGTTTCTTTGATGCAGGCATGGAGGTAGTGGAGGTGGACAAGATGGGTCTCGTTGACCATGTTACGTCCCTCCCTTTCATGTCCTACCACGCTTTCCACCTCCTTTCGAGCTCTAGCCATGGCTTTCGGGTTCCTGATCAACTCCGACAGTACCCACTCAACAGTAGTGATGCCTGTATCTGTCCCTGCAATGAACATATCCTGTAGAAGCAGTGCTCAGCATGCGTACACATAAGAGAAGAAAGAACTCAGATTAAGATTACTGACCGTGAATAAGGCCTTGAGCTGGAAATCCTCAAAATCAGTGGAGAGCAGGATGGACAAGAAGTCTTGCTTCGGAATTGAATCCATCTGCTGCTTTCTTTCTTTCATGAAAGCGTCCAAGATCTTATAAAAGTCAGCAGTATACCCAGAAATCTCCCTATTTAGCCCTTGAATATCAAATTGGCCGAGTGCTGGGTAGAAGTCTGCTACATTTGGAGCAAGACCCACTTCCATAGTTCTTGAAAAAATTCTCTTGAAGCTCAGGCCCTCATCATCCCTCTCCAAATCAACGACATCTCTAGAGAAAATAACATTGGACAGAATGTTGAAAACAGTTATGAAAATTAGTCCTGCAATCTTAACCTCTTCTCCTTGTCTCTGCAGAAGAAATTGAACCAGCTGAGACACCTTCTCCTCCCTCAACTGGGAGTGCAACTCCAGAGTCTTCACAGAGAACAGCTCCGACTTGCAAACACTTCTCAGTTTCCTCCACCTCTCATCGCACTCCTGAGCCCACGACAGGGAGTAGGGAGAGTAGGACCCTACTCGGAAAGAGTGAGGGACGAACCTGGCCGACAGAATCCGGTCCTGGGTCTTGAGAACCTCGGCCGCCGCGGTAGGGGAGGAGGCGACGACCACGAGCTCCGTTCCGAGCCGGACAGAGAGCAGTGGGCCGTGGACGCGGGCAAGTTTGGCCAGGTCCTGGTGAGGCCTTTTCCCGCTTAGCTGTGGAATGTTTCCCACCAGCGGCCAGCGCCATGGTCCTGGCGGCAGCTGTTTATTGAGCACTGTAGGGAGGAGGAGGAACAAGGAGGAAAGGAATAGTGTGGCGAGTAACAGATAGACTGCTTCCATTTTTGTTGGGAACTTGGATCGGATTCGATGTTTGCTGCTGCCATATAAGGACTCCAACGGTAGACAAACTACGGAAGTTTCGGTTATAAAAATGTACGTCACAATCCTTGCCTAAAGCAATGAGGTCGGGCAACACAATGATTGGCACCAGTCCATCTGATTCACAATTTCGCAACTATGCATACGATTCACGTTAGAGTTTTGTATATATACACACGCAATGTGTAAAGCGGGAATCATATTAGCAAAACTCTAACGTGAATCATATGCATAATTGCGAAATTGCATGTGAATCCCGCTTTTATATATATATATATATATATATATATATATATATATATATATATATATATATATATATATATATATATATATATATATATATATATATATATATATATATATATATATATATATATATATATATATATATCAACTTTACATTTCACGTTAGGATCTTTTGATCAACCAACTCAAAAAGATTTAATGCATGTGGTTTCATTAATCTTTTGATCATACAACTCGAAAAGATTTAATACATATGGTTTCATGCTTATCTTTAACTGCTGAATGTTCTTCATAGACTACTTTGAAAATTAAACGTGGCTATTCACCCCAGTTTTTCCTGTGTCCCCAACGAAGTTATGAAAGTGAAAAATTATCTTTTTTATTTACTTCACCCCATGTTTCTCTCATTATTTTACTCCTACTACCCGCTAATACTTGAACCTCACCTTCTTTTCCAAGCTAACTTATTTTAACTCCGGTGACCTTTTCTCTCCTCCTCATATTTTTTTTCTTTTTTTTATAGATTTTATCGCCAGGGATGAAAGCGAACAAGCACATATGCAAACAAAACATGTTTGTAGTTGTTCGTTTTAATATTGACCACGTACTTGTCTCTGTATATGTTCGTGAAACACAAACAGAAACGGATGGACATGGCCAAAATGAAACTGAAATTTAATATACTAGTAGGATAGTCTAAAATTATGGATGGTAAGTAAAAAACTAAATAAAAAAAATTATAATAATAGTAGGATAGTCTAATCTAATAAATAATACTATAGAAGACATGTGTAAGTATAATATGCATTTTTTACAATCCTTTTACGAAGATTAACTATGTGATATAGGCTAGTAATTTAGCATAAAGTAAATAATAATAATAATAATAATAATAATAATAATAATAATAATAATAATAATAATAATAATATAATATATAGTTTGCGGACATGGACAACTACAGAAACGACTAATTATTTTCCATGCTCGTCTGCATTAGGGATGGTCAAAAAATAATATTATTTATTTTAGTGTGAATGAACGCGGATAGACACTAGACAAATGAATATCATTTACACCCCAATTTACCGTGGCTAGAAAACTGGCCAAGAGCATACTACAGCTTTGCTACTAGAAAACTGGCCACGAGCATACTGGAGCTCCGCAACCAAAAAATTGGTTGCAAAACTCTGGTCAGAAATTTGATTGGAGCTCCATGGCCAAAAAATTGGCGCAAAGCTCTACTCACGATCAGACTGGAGCTCCATGCATAGGTCTAGCCTAGCCACGGTGACCGCAACCAACTAGATCTAGGCTAAATGAGGAGAGGGGAAGAGAGAAAGAGCCGAATAGGTGCGGCAAAGTCCGAGTGACAGTGACAACGTCGGCTGGTGCAAGAGAAAGAGTGGGGAAGTGGGGTAAAATAAAATAATATTTTTTAAGGTGGGGGATGAGTGAGACATTGAAGTAGGTAGGGCTAGGGTAAATAGTAAATAGGAAACAAGGGACATAGAAAAATATTGAGGTGAGAATAGCCATGCTCTTAAAAATTATAGTCCCAAATTAAAGAGCTTTTATATGTCTCTAGTTGGAATACAAATAGAATCTATCTAGCCATAACGAGGCTTCCTCACCATGACAATGAGAGGCTGTTACATCATAGGAAAGTGGGTAACCTAATCCAACCAGGTAAGATTTTATGTTGTTTCCCACCATTGACATATTTACCCTTTATGAAGAAAACCAAGCCTCGGTTGAATCAGTTGTCTTTGAAGTGGTAGAGAATCTTATATAGGGTGAACTAAGATGGAGTGCACATGTTGTATGAATCCATCTATAGGTGTCAGGACCTTCCTCACGCACACCTTGATCTCACACAAGAACTATGTAAAGAGGGAAATAGAGAGAAAAAATAATCTTCTTCTTTCTTCAATAGAAACATCATAAGCAATAAAAAAAAGTCATGGTTTGGCTGTCCCATAAATATATACACTAGTGGCCTGATGACATAATTTGTAAATAAAATAACCCTATTCTAAGTACCAAACACCATCAAGGTGTCTTCCGTCATAAGGTCTTTACACCACGAGGGGTCCTATGCCTTAGGGGCCTTGCATGACCCATGGGCCTATGTCACCCATGTGCTCCCACACCTTCATGTACTATAGGTTCATCTCTATTGCATCAACCTCCCCATGTATGAAAAAACTCACCCTCAAATTTAGCTGAAGATGCTATGCATTGAACACATCCGATGTACGCATGTGGTTAGGTAGCTTGAGTTGGTAAATATTATGGTTGATCTTCTAAATGATTTTCAATGGGCCAATCTTCCTTATTGTCATGCCCCCAAAATTTTTCATAGAAATATTTTTTATTTTTTAAAATAAAACATGATGTACCAAAATAAATAAGACATGGAATAAAATTTCTAAAAAAACTTGATTACAAAATCTTGACGTGGAAACTCATGGGGACATGAGTAACTATCTGCACAATCCAATGCAATTGAGCTATCATAATAATTAGAGGGTGCATTTGACAACTCTAATTTGAATTTAGATTGTAATAATTAAATCATATCATTTTAATCATGTGATAAATGAGATTTATTTTTAAGAATTAAGTGTTAGGTAATTGTGTGATTTTAAGAGTGAGAATTGTATTTTAATCTTAGTTAAGTGGGATTTACAAAAAATACGGTTGGCCTTATGATTTCCATTTCCCCCTTACTAGTTATAAAACAAATCACATGATTTGGGGTGTGATTTAGGACAAAATCAAATCCCACTATAAAATATATTGTCAAACAAGGAATTTCGGTTAAATCACATCCATTTATAAATCATAATGCCCAAATCCCTATTGCCGAACACACCCATATTGTTAATTTCACTATATCAAAATAAAAAAAAAACACATGACCCACTAGTCGGACACTTGTCTGTCAATATATCAGTCTGATGACAAGTTCAAATAATTGGTACACTCTCGTGCTTACATTTATTCTTACATCAAAGATCAGAAAGATACCTAGGAAGTTATTCACTAAGCCTCTATGTCCTTCTTTGCTCTGGTTGCAAATGTCTTTCACTTGTAATACCACACTTGCACTACAAATATGTTGAGTACATTGTACACCTAGTGGGATGGGAAACCAAGAACCAAAGTAAATTAACAAGTGATAAAACAATCAATTTCTCATATTTCATTCTCAAACTCAAACTAAACACATAGAGAAAATGAAAAGGGATCACTAATATGTGGCAACATCAAGGAGATCTCCATGACATCAAAATATATACCACTCTACAAGAAAAAAGACTATTAGCGATGCTTTTAAGCATCACTAAAAGTTACAAATGTGTCACTAATGCATATTAGCAACTCTTACAAAGCATCATTAAAATCGTCGATAATAGTATTGTCGCAACTGCTCATTAGCAACGCATATGAAAAAATGTTGCTACTTTTCTAATGAAGCGTCGTTATCTTGCAACACATCTAATTGTGACGCACAAAAGATGTGTTGCTAATAAGGCCTTATTTACTCTCTCTTCACTCTCTAGAAATATCTCTTTATGTCTCCTCTCTCCCATGCTCGTTAACGTGATCCCCAGCTTTGATGATGATAGGGGAAAGAGTAGGGAAATTTATTTTAAATTTTTTAGATTTTGTTAATTATATATTATTTTTTTAAAATAATAACAATAAAATAAAAATAAATTTATATGCGACACATAGGAAAAATTGTTGCTACTTGTTGTGACGTCTAAACCAAGACTATGAAGAAGTCAAATTCAGATTTATTTTCCTTACTAATTGTAGTAGAAAAGGTCGATCCACAAGGAAAGTCTTGTGCAACAAAAAAAATAATTACGAAAAAATAAAGAAAAAAAATAAGAGAGAAATAGTAAAGGAGTATTGAGGTAATAAAGAGTTAAAAAATTAATAAGATAAAACACTAAGGCATTAAGGGTCATTGTAACATCTAGTGATGTTCTTTATGTGTCATGTTATGACAGTTAGAATCGAATAAATATTTTATCTAACTAGAATATATGAATATTAAAAGCAAAAACAAAGATAAAAAATACTTTGGATAGATGAAGGATAAAAAATAATTGTTTCTTCAAGAGTTCTATGTATCAAAATCACAAAAGATTAAGAAGGAGAGCGTATAAACATCTTATATATCCAAATCACAAAGAAACAAGAAGAAGAACAATATTAAATAAACATCACTTCAAATAATCAATACTTACTTGAAACAATTGATAAAATATTAATATAACTCTATTAGATTATTACAAATCACCTTTAGCCTTAGCTTGAGAGCTTAGAAAGTCATTACAATAAACATAAAAACAAAAGTACAAAAGAAGAAAAGAAAAATATGAGAAGAGAGCTCCAAAGATGAGGGGATGATTCCTCTACCACATTCGCCCCTTTCTTTACAAGAGTAGAAAGGGTTGTTTTAAAGGGCAAAGTCCAATCATA